>CM076239.1:54149419-55399419 GCA_038380155.1 Pseudococcus jackbeardsleyi
CCGTGCCTCTGTCCCACCAATTTTTTCCGACTTTTCGAGCGAATATCTCGAAAACCGCAGTTGATTTAAAACTATACTCGTAAAAGATCTCAAAAAGAAATTTTTTGAATCGAGGTAAAATTATTAAAATCTGTTAAATCGGTTCTACTGAAATTGTTTTTATTTGAAAAAAATTCAAGTGCCTGCTACCTACTTATCTGCAATTATTCAAGTATTCATATTCGCAATAAATTTTCAAAAACACAGATCGTAGAAATCATTATTTTGACTTACCTGAGACCTTTCTACCTCTCTTTTGGACCGAATCATTTCAGAAAGCTTCATTACCTTTGAAAAAAAATTGACTTCTCATTTTCGAGTTCTCGATTTCCGAACTCTATGAGTCTATGACCTTGAAATAAAATACACTATTTGAGTACTCATTTTGCATTTCGATCTCTGAAATCCAATATTTTCGTTATTTTTTAAATTTGGAGCCCTGTTTGAAATAAAATCACTCCAAAGGCTTATTTCACCAATTTCCTAAGATTGAAAAATTTTAACAATCTTTTGAAATACTTCTAGCCCTGTATCACCAAAAATTTTCCAAAAAAAATCCAGTTCAATCAACAAAAGCAGATTGTAAAAGGTCCTTTATCAACAGGTAGGTATGTAGAGATTGGAGTCAGTAATCAAGTAGGTATTGAATTTTTTTCCTGGTATTTGGTACTAAATGCACACGAATTATGGCTTCGCTGAGATGAACAAGTAAAAGTAAGGTTTCACCATTTAGATCAAATCCACGAGGGTTGTTGCAGTTCAACACAACTTTGTTTCAAAAGAGAAATTTCCTATCTCAAAACCAAGCAAAGAAACAGAAAATTTCTCCGATACAAAAAAATTTACCAATTTCAAATAAAATTCAGCCGAAACATTACTCCAATTGGCGAAATAGGCAGCCTTTAGGTAGACCACCTCGGAGAATTTCCATCGGCAAGAGTAAACATGTCGAATGGCACGAGACGTAATGGTAACACTGTGTTAGATCGATTTTTTCACATAAACATGGCACTAGTCTTATTAACGTTTATTTTAAAATTGCTTTTTTTAATTTTCCTAATTATTTTACCTTTTTTGTACGATTTGAGCGCTAAATTTCGTTATTATTTCAAATTCTTCGTATTCAAAGCAATAATCACCTGTGTTAATATTGTTTTCGTGCCGTTCGCTATATGCAGACCATTACATTTTACCAATGCTTCGTAAGTACTTTTTACTCAATCTGATTTCACGTCTGTAGGTATGCACATATATTTTTAGAAATGCTGAAACGTGTGGAATTGAATTTACCAAGTGTTGCGTTATTGTGTGCAATAAATTCGTTCAAGACGAGTAGAAAAAATACTCCGGCGAAGTATTCGCCATTTAAAAAAAATTTATACTCGTGAGTGATTTACTTACGACGAAAAAAGAATAGATAGGTGTTATCTTTTAGGTCGTACTTGAACACCTGGTCATTCAAATTTCCATTTCGTTTTCATCGTGACCTGATCTATTGGTTTATTTTATTTCAGTGTTATAGGAAGATTATTTAGTTTTATTTCGAGGGTGTTGAACATCAGATGGAGTATAATCGGTGTAGAGAATTTGAAACTGAACGAGTCATGTGTACTGGTGGCAAATCACCAGAGCCATCTAGACGTGCTGGGTAAATTTTCCCAATATCTATAAATATGTACTTTGAACCAGTTGTAATTAAATTTTCGATACGTAGGTGTCTCAGAAATATATGCTCATTTGGAAACTGCCTGCGTTGCGTTGGCGAAGAACGATTTCATTTACGCAGGATTTTTCGGACTAACGTCTCTGAATCGTTTCAGTTTGATTAACGAATCGGATGAGATTTTAAGTCATAAGAATTTGTTGCCTTCTAGAATTAAGCAGCTGAAACACGATAATGTAAGTATTAGACGATTTTAAAAACTGGGCTTGAAATTTTCAAAAAAACTGCCCCAAAGTACTTTAAAAAATTGAGACATCATAAAAAATTGGATAATTTTTGATCTAATCAGCTTGACCAAAAAATTTAAAAAATTAGCATATTTTCAACAAAAAAAAAAATCAAATCAAAACATTCAAGAGTAGGTGAATTTTTTGAAAAATTATAAAATGATTGAAATTTTGGAAGCATTATCAATATGAATCAGAAATGAAAATTTTTCAAAATTTTAAATGACAAAATGTTAGTTATTTGAAATTGATGGATCAAAAATGGGAATTTACATTTTCTAGTCAAAAATTAAATTTCTTCAGAAATTGAAATAAAATTGAGGAAAAATACAAAGGTTTGAAGAAATTGAAAAATTGCATGACCTTGCAAAAAATTTTTTCTTATTCGAATGAGGTGAGAGAAGAGGAATGTAAAACATTTCATTCAATTTTTCAAGAAAAGAAAATACCTAGGCATTAATTTTTGCACAACAAATTTTGTTTCACAGGTGAGTATTTTGATATTTCCTGAACTCAGTAGCAATCGAAGGCACGAGGGAATCTACGACTTTCAGAGAAGTGCTTTCATCTTAGCAATTAAGGAACAATTACCAATAGTGCCTGTGGTATTTTCCAATTATTACTTTATCGATAATCATCATAAAATATTCGATCCCGGTACGTGTTTTGATTTCTATTCCAAATTATGATGTTTCACTGATCCGAGTCTTTTCCCCAAGGTTACATCACAATCGAAGTTATATCGCCGATCAAAACTGATAAACTATCGACGGACGATGTTTCGATGCTCATCGAAGAAACTGCGAGTAAGATGAGATCGACGTTGAAAAATCTGTCGGGTAAATTAACACCACCGAGTATCGAAGAGTTACGAAGACAGTACGTTCTTTGATATTGACCAGTAGTAAAGTCAAGCACTTGTTATATTAAGGCTTTTTTTAGCGTTTTAAATTTTGATATTGTTCATGTCTTCTATTAAGTCTTCTTGTACTGAAACAGTAGCAGTAAATGAGTTTTCCTTTGCATTTCTAATCATGTTAATTTTGTGCACCAAGTTTCTAAATGATTAATTTTAATTAAAAATTTGTATTGTTATAAAAATAAATACATACGAAAAATCAACAATATTCAAGAATTATTTACGCTTGAGTTTTTTCAATTTTTTAGCATGTTGCATTGCTTTTCGTTTACGTTTAGGGTCCGATTTTAATATCTCTTGGTATTTTCGTTTGGTGTATTTTTTAAATTCGGCGTCAACTAGGAGTTCTTCAACCAGGGTAGGTTTACGTTCTTTATTAGGTATACGACTGCTGTAGAAATCAACTGGTGAATCAACAATACGACCGACCTGCGAAGAAACAGCGTTAGAATTATTATCGATCGATGAACGAGGAATTTTGGTATTCAAGATGACTTACTTGAAAGTATTTCGGTAAAGTTTTCATGTCGTTGTGTTTATAGAATCGTTTAGGGTCGAGAGATGATCGCATCTGTAACACTTCGAGATCTCTTTTGATTTCTTCGGTTTGTTTGGTTGCAGGGAAGTTGAACCAGTTGGCTCCTTTGGTTTTAGAACGTTCCTCCTGATAGATTAGATTCGAGTTAGAAATGATGACGAGAAAAAGAGATAGTTTGAATTTAAATAGGTTTACTTGTCGTTGTTTTTGTAATCTTTTCTTGCTAACGTGATTTAGTGGGACTGTAGATAGCTTCTCAAAACCTTCGGAGATGACGCTTTTCTTCAAGACTTCTTCGACTGTGTTCTTCGAAGACTGTTTCTCGAGCTTGATCATTTTGAAATTGTGGTAGATTTATAGAGAATTAAACATCACAAAAAGATTTTTGGAAATATTATCAGTAAAACTGTAAAACTGTAAATGAAAAATCAATAAACACATTTTTAAAACGAGTTTATAAATCTAATTTCTATTTTAATTCCAAAGAATCCTAATTTCAATGTTTACACAACAAAAAGTTCAAAATTGGCAATTTTCATCAAAGTTGGCAGCTTTGAAAGAGTCTTTTGGCTTTGGAAACAGAATTTATGTAAATTTTGACGAAAATCTGAAAAATAAATTTGCGGTGATAAGAAACTGATAACAAATAATTACTTCCTTTTGAAAATTTTTTTAATTATCGAAATCAGGAGAAAATTAATGAATATTCGGAGCTAAATGATTAAAGAACAGTTGAAATTCGGATGAGCTAGACGGAGAGGAGAAAAAACAAGGAAGCGAGTTCTTCCGGCTTCTTAAAAAATGTGCCTTGATGGAAAAAGTTTCTCATCATTTACCTCGTAGTCATGCTAAATAAATGTCCGTTTTTAGAAAAAAAATCAGGTTTAATGTATCGTTTAAAATCTCTGCTTTGATGTTACTTCTTTTTTCCTCGATCAATTTTTTGCTCTTGTATAATTTAAAGTACATTGGATTCGTGCCGAATACAGTTTCTGTTCCGGTGAGTAAAAATATCGCATTTGATTTCTTTCTCTTTGACTCAAGTGTTTTTATATTATTTTCAGAAAAACAGACACGCTGAGCCGAAAAATGAAGAAAAAAGTCCGGAAATAGATAAAACTGCCGAAGTGCCATGCATCATTTCGAATCTAACGACGCGTTATAACGATAAAATAGCTCTCCTGAAAAATGAACTGAGTGACTTTTTTCTAAAAACGCCGAATTCTATGGAACTGCCGAGAAGATACGATCAATTTCACGATACATTAATGTCAAGAATCCCTGAGAATGAGGTAAGTAACTAAACAGTTTTATTAATTATTTTAAAAATCCGATTGAAACGTAATTTGAAATGTGATTTTCAGGGAACTATTCAAAGTTACTTTACCGATGGCCAGCTAATCAAATTATTGAAAAGTTCAACTTTATTGAAAGCCTCCAATGCAAAAAAAGGATCTCAACTTAAGCTCTTACTTCAACTGTCGAATAATCTGACTGCGATTTTCAAACCGAAATGGTAATTCATTTTTATTTTTGGTGAAGGTAGTGAAATCGATTTAATATTTTTATGACTTTATATTCTTGGTTTATAGGTATCCTGATTATGAAATTATTAACGGATCTGTTTACGCCGGGAAAGATCGTCATTTCGGCGAAGTAGTGGCATTTTATTTATCACTTTTGTTAGATTTTAAGAACGTGCCAGTTGCGGCTATCAGAAAATTAGACGTTAAAGAATTATTGCGAGTATCTGATCGAGCTCTTCTAGAAACATTTATCTTGAAAAGTATGCATTTTGATAAATCTACCCATTTCTTCTCGAAAATGTATTCGAATAATTATTGGGTTTTTACATTTCAGATAATAACACATGTTTTTATGGTGTTTGCAAATACTGTAGTCCGTCAGAGTTGGTGTGCACTGACTCTAGTATTATAGAAGGATCTGTAATCATACTCCTGTCTTCCAATTATAATTTAAAATTAAACAGAAGCCCTTGGTGTAGAACTTACAAATGTGATAAGTTGGCGAAGTAAGATTTTTATAGTGTTTCGAGATCTCCGAGAAAATGAATTAATTGGAAAATATTTCCAGGTGGGAATTAGATGATAACTTCTGTACTTATGTTCGCAATTCGAAATTCTACACCAAGAAACAAAATATGGCTCTGATTTTTGATCTCATCGATGCGGCGATATTCGATTTCTTGATGGATAATGGAGATCGTCACCATTACGAATATGTTGAAAAAGACGGTGTGCCGAAATTGATTTTCTTCGATAATGGTAAAAGGTAAGAATTGATGAACTTCGAACTAAAGTAACCGGATAATAAATTGCATTATTGATTATTTTTTCGTCATTTTTTGCAGTTTTGGGAACCCCTACGTTGACCATATCGATATATTAGCACCGTTGTATCAATGCTGTTTGTAAGTGTTCATCCATCTGCTTTTTTAATTTTATTGATGAATTTGAATAATTTTAATTCTGATATGGTTTAGGGCTCAGTCCCTCGTTTATTCTTCGTTCCCTCCGAAAAAGCTCGATTTGACGTAACAGCATTTTACCAGACGTAAAAAAGAGATTTTTTTCAAAACCTGAGAATTTCGTCTAAAGATGTAAAAAACGAAAAAATATTCTGAATTTTTTACTCGAAAAGTTCGAAACGTTAATTTGAGAATCATATTGTGCTCTGAAGCGTTCTCTAAAAAAATGATGGAAGTATGAAAAAAACATAAGATTTCTTGGATAAAAATTCGGAATGACGTTGTTTTGGGAAAATTTTTCAAAATACAAAAATATTTTACGTATATAAAGGATCTTTTAGGTAATTTTTTTTGAAAAATCATTTTTGAAAAGCCCGAATATGTAGGTACTTTAACCATTTTCAACCAGACCGGAAGCGACCGAGGTTAAATTCTTTGACAGACTCCCCCTCCTCCTTCATCATGAAATCAATCCCTCCAATCATGGTTATGCAGACTAAGAGGAAAATTCAGATAATAAATTCTTTAATCGCCCCCTCCTCTCTTCTTGAATCAAAACGTGGCCTTTCGTTTCGTTTATTCCTATTTATAAGGTACGATGTCAAAAAAGAATTGGAATTTATAAAGTTTGAGGATTGGAACCCTTTTTGAAACATCTCGAGTATTCTAAGCCTTTCAATTCTGACCAATTTTTTCAGATTCCTCGTAGAATTAAAAAAAAAAGACTCAAATAAAATATTTTTAATTCTATCAAAATCAACGTTGAAATAAATGAAGAGAAGTTTTGAAACTCCTAAAAGGGGCTATATTCGACTATAGAACCAATTCCTTTGATTTTTTTCAATCGATTTTTAATGGGATTCTGAAAAAATGGAAATAATTTTTGGCAGCTCGACTTCCTTTCTTGGTACCAGCACCAATTACCAGGGCTCAACTTCATTATAATTTTTGTTGATTTAAAGAAATTGAATTGTAAATTTTTTTAAAAAATCAAACATTTAATTTTCTTTGAATTGAATAAAAAACTCTTAAACCTTATTACCAAAGATTTGAAGTATTTTATTTTATTTTCACAAGAATTTTGTTGCATTTATGTAATATCGCTGATTATTCTGATTCCAGAATTCGAAATTCAACTTGGAATACTCTGCTGCATCTAAGAGGTGGAAATTTATCTCACTGGCTTCGTCAACTTTTGGAAGCTGATCCTGATCTCGTCTTCGACGAAAAGCATTTCGACGCTCTTGACAGAAGACTCTTACTCATTTTTACTGTTTTAAAGGATTGTTTTAAAAGAAAAGGGATGCAGAACGTGATTTTTAATCTTTGATTTGTCGATATTGATATTGATAAAATGGAATGTTGGGAATTATTTCGAGATATGCCAGATATGCACGAGATGATTTTTTTAACGATAGTATGATTGGATTTTAAGTGTTTTGATAACTATTCATCGTTTTGATGAAATTGTTTTTCCTGGTTTTTTGTAATACTGATACTGATACTGAATCATTTTGACTGTGTTAATTATATTATAAATTATTTTCATTCATTAAAGGATAAAGAGAATGTTATTTCCTCATCTCAAATCCTTTTATGTTTACGAAGTCATTTTTACCGATGGCCTGTATTTTTTGTTAGAAAATGAAGATTGTTGTTGTTGATGATGATGATGATGATGATGATAATGATGATGATGATAATTAGAAGAATTTTTCAGAGGGTTGGAAATTGTTATTATCTTCTTCAAAGCGTGAAGATTAAATTAAATTGAGATGTGTTTAAATTGAAGGGAGTGTTATGATTGTGATGAGTGTTAATTTTCCAACATCAAACACTCGTAGAATTTCTTCATCTCGAAGAAAAAATAGACGGCGATTATCTGCGTTCGATTAGATAAAAAAGCTAGAAGAAAATGAAAGGCTAAATTCTTAATATTTTGCGTAATTTCTTTAATAATTCACTCGTCTTTATCGAGAAAAAAAAGAAAAAATTTCTTGATAATTTTTTTTTCATGGAACAGAACATTGCTTTTCAATATTTTGAGAGCCCCTGAACGTGAGTCAATGTTGCCATTATTTATTATTAATAATTGTCATTAAGATACCCAAATTATTTAATAATTCATTTCTCTAATTCAAAACGCGAGTTTATTCAAATTTATAATTCTCAGTATATTGTTTACAAATGGAAATTTTTAAAAAAATCATTCAACAAATCAACACTCCATTTTTCCTTATTGAAAAAAGTCTTCTCGCAAATTCCAGATCACTCCGGCCACAACTCTGTGCCGTAATATAATTTCAAGAATGTGTTGCAATTATGCGGCGTTAAAAACATCAGTGAGGTGTATAAGTATTTAAATAGTTAAAAAGTCAGGTAATATTAGTAAAATTATCATTAATTAATTAATCGATCTAACTATGACTTCAAATACGAGCGGTGTAGTAGTTCCCCGAAATTTTCGCCTATTAGAAGAGTTAGAACAAGGGCAAAGAGGTGTTGGCGACGGTACCATCAGCTGGGGTCTAGAAAACGATGATGATATGACTTTAACGCATTGGACCGGTATGATAATTGGGCCTCCTAGGACGCCGTACGAAAATAAGATGTATAGTTTAAAAATCGAGTGCGGTCAACGTTATCCGGATGAAGCACCTAGTGCTAAATTCATCACTAAAATCAATATGAACTGTGTTAACGGAGCTACCGGTGTTGTGGATAATAGACATGTCCCCGTGTTAGCCAGATGGCATCGTGATTACACAATCAAGACAGTTTTGCAAGAATTAAGAAGATTGATGACCCTTAAGGATAATATGAAGCTGTCCCAGCCACCAGAAGGAAGCGTTTATTGATTGTAAATATATATCTACTTAATCTTACACGATAGTTAAATGAACAGAAAGAGAAACGATGCGTTTGTATCTCAGCAATAATACTGTGCGTGTATATACTATAAGTTGTTTTTATTATCCATTTATCTATTTGGTCACTTACGAAAGTGCTTCTTTGTTGGATTGTTTTGGTATATATTCAGATAAATCTCCGGCGAAGCAGCTTCAGTGTTGAACCTTCTATGATTCGTTCTTGTAACATTAATTTATCTCAAAACCTAATCTGTTTTATTGGATACAGAAAATCAACCAGACATTTTTATTATATAGTTAGCAATTATGTGTATTATTTTGTAAATTTAAAATGCTTTCAATGGAAGAAAGCGTATGTTCCACGATGATATTTTACACTGTAAAGTAATCCTCGACGTTGTATTCGTCAATCATTTGGTAGGTAATTTTTCTTCGTCTGTGTGATCCTAAGATTGTATTTTGAATCACTGTTACGTTTCTTGACTTTCTTGTCAACTTGTAGCTTGTTAATCGTACGTTTTTTTGCCCCCCACGACCATAATCGAAGGTTTTACAGTAAATTTTATTTATTTAACTAACGGTATTTATCTTTCGATTACAAGTTCATAAAAAGTTTTATTTTTGTATATAAATACGAATATTTTAATTTTTTTTTTACATTAGGATAATCCTAGGCTTACCGTAATTCTAAGTATATGGTTTATTTGGATATTTGCGAATATAATGGTTCACCGTAACTGGATACTTATTTCTATGCTGATTTTTTTGTCTCTTGGCGCTATCGAAATTATACTTTTGGGCCGAATTACTACACCGCTTTGTTAAAAATTTTCTATTCTGTTTGGCCTAATCTCTGATAATGAAATTTACTTGTTTAGAAACGCGCCTAAGTGTGAAATGGAGAGTAAGCTTGACCGTATGGTCGTGACCATGTTAAATGGTCTCGATCTTGACAAACACGCACCATTGTTTGAAAAACACGACATTAATTTGGATTTGTTTCTGTCGTTGAATGAAGACGACCTGAAATCTATCGGTATCGATGACAAAGAAGAAATTGATCTATTGATTAAGTACATGAAGAAATTTAGGAAGAATGAGAAGTGGCCTGATCTGAAATCGTTGCAGTAAGTTGATCGATTCTGTTACCTAAATCATCTCGAATGTGTAAATTTAAACCTTTTTGAATTCAGATTGGAAGAAATCACAGATATATTGAAAAACGCCGAAGATTATTTGTATTCTGCCAACGTAGCTTGTAGCTACGTCCAGCAAAGTATGCAGAAAGGTAAACCGTTGGATATCATTGTTCATAACGATACAGCAGCTAGTTCAGCCATAGCTACGATTTGCCAACGAATTCAGGACGAAAATGAGACCATTATTAAGGATATTGATTCGCTAATGAAGGTTAATAGGCATTTTTATCGAAGGATTGATTTTGGTTTTGATAGGTCGTCGGATGTGATTAATTTACGTTGTAATTTTTTTCCTATTGTAGAATGTGAAGAAAAGAAACGATAAATCGAATCATCAGGATCGGATCCAATTTGGGTTTTATTATTTAGCTGGTGCTGTGTTAGGTGTCATCATAGCAGGAGTTTTGTTTTTCCGAAAGACTTCGTTCGATTGAGGGTATTCAACCGAGAATACCTATGTCGTGCTGTGATGTTTCGATTCCTACGTTTTTTATTATTTTTTTTTGTATTATTCACGATTAAATATTTGCTAATGAATGGTTTCGTGATTGGAGACTAAAATAGCCATGTGTTGGAATTTGATAAGAATACTGGTACTTGGCTAACGATGGTGTATTTTGAAACATAAAAAGTACAGATAAAAGTTATCGAATAGGGTTACAGTTACTAACACAGGCTTACGTTCGAGGAATTTATTGTTTGTAAAAATATAATCACACCGTTACAATTTTTAAAAATTTTGTATGGTCAATTTTTTTTGTAGGTAACTTGAAAAAAAAAAAGTAGGTATATTACTTACATTTACATGTATGGGTGGGAGAATGACGAAATGGAACAAAAAACAAGTAGGTATATCAATTTTTATGAATGAAAGAATCCCCTCCCCTCCCAAAAAAAACTCGCTTGCTTAAGGATACCCAAAAAAGGAAATTTATTGGAAACTCCGATCACTTCCTAAAAAGTTTTAGTCCAAGTGAATACCCCTCTGTGCTCCCTGAACCATTGCATTTGATTGCGACCTTAAAATTGGATACCTACGTTGGCTTCATCAAATCAATTGAAAAGTTTTAACGAATAAAAATAATAGTTTTTTACTGAATTGAGGCCGTCAATAATCAATGTGAAAATTATCTTCAGCTATAAATAATCAATCATCTAAAATCAAAATTTTAGATGTGAAAATGAGCAATATTCGAGAAACGAAAACTAGGTAATAGTCGAAAATGAATGTCAAATTCAAATTCGGAATCAATTGTCCAAAAATATCATTTTTTAGGCAAAAATTAGTTCCACATCATCGAAACAAAGGTCCGGTCTCAAAAATGGAATCCAAATTCGAATTTAGTTGCCTCCAAGTAGTCAAATTTGATGTCTACTTTAAACCATTATTCAAGATACAAATACTTAAGTACAGATTTCCAAAAGATGATTAGAAAATATTCATCTGTCATTTTCATTACATCATCAAACGTTGGCTGATAACTGACTCACTGAATTTAATTAAAAATAATAATGAAAGCATTTTTCTATCAATGCTGTATTTTGAAACATAAAAATTATAGATAAAAGTTATCAAGTATAGAAATACTAACACAGGCAAACACTCGAGGAACTTAGTATAATAATAACAAAATAGACGTAAACATAATAAACACCTTTGCAATTTATCGATTCAAAATCCATTTTGTAACGTTTTTATAAAAGTACGTATACGTTGATTTTTAACTAAGAAAAAATACTACATTAAAAATGGATAGGTAATTAAAAGTCGTAAAAATGTAAAATGAAAAACAAAAACGATATAACCAAAAAAATAACGAAATTAAAATACAGTTACGAACTAAAATTATTCAAGTTTAAGCTGAGATTCAGCATTATTAATCAGTTCTATTAATTTCTCCTTTAATGGATACAAATAACAGCCTAACCATTCCTCAGTGGTATTATCGTAAAATGCTTCCGGCATGTTCATGGATATATGACGTTCGACGGCGCATAATTCGTTCAATAAACTGAAAATGTAATGATGGACATTACAAAAAAAGTAAAATTGCAAATTGTATAACCTCGCCTCTTTTCGCAGATCGAATGTTTAATTTCTTTTTCCTCGCGAGGAATTTTCTTATTGCTAATCGCATCTAGGAAGGAAAAGGGGTAGAGATTTAAAATCATGTGATTTTTTAGAATCTTCCTTACCTCAACCATACCAAGCAATAAATCCTAAAAAAATATAATTTGAGAGAAAAAAATGATTTTTTTTAAAGAATGCAATTTCATCTATTTACCGAGAAATGGCAGTGATTTAATTTTAATATCACCGAAAAAATTATACCTTTTGAAATTAGTGATAATGTGTTCGACTTGCATAACACTGGTGTTATTTCTTTTAACGTTCCAAGGATTCAACCACGTGACCGATCTGAAATTGTGAAAAAACTTTAATAAAACTAGTACCAGTTATGAAAACTAGATAATCAAATCATTTACTGGTCACTGAAGGCGATATAATTATATCTGGCACGTATATTGGCAAACCACTCGATACCTATGTAGATTTGATACCCGGGAAAGTTTAGATACTTCGCAATAGGCAACGGTCTGAGAAAATTTAACAAAAATGAAGAAAACTCAAAAGTGAAAACACTTCGAAAGCTACTGATAACAATACACACCGATTAAGAGGGTACAGAATGAGAGGGGCTTCATCACTGTACCCCAAAGAGGTGCTTATTTCTTTATAAACACCAGCGTCGTATTTCCCATTAATCCAGGTTTTCAGACACAACGCCAAGCTCGTCAATCCGGTGGGAATTAGTTCACATAACGTAGCATAATGATCGTACCTGTAAAAGTACTCAATTTAGGCACCTGAAATTACCAATTGGAATGGAAAATTATAAAGAATCGAATAAAATTACCTACTCCAACCGGTCAACGCGATACCTCGGATGGATTTGAAATTGGGACGAATTTTGGCAACGACATCTAACCATTTTTCATGGTTACTCAAGTGGTGTCCGACAATGGGTAAAATTTGGCAACTACCGGTGGCTCCTTTGAATGCCGAAGCGACCCAGATATTATCGAATACGGTACTGTACTTTTCCCATAAATCTGAGTCGAATAAAAAAAATTAAAATTGAAAGAAGTACTCTCCGTTTCAATGAATATTTGTATACCTGTTCCCAACGAAAAAGTATCTACTCTGTGATACTCCCATACCATCGGTTCGACGTAATTCCCAATTTCAAAATCTACAATATGAAAAATACTCTAGTGATATACAATTTTTTTAATGGGTTTATTCAAATCAACTTTACCTTTCAACATTTTCAAATCAATGGAGCGCAGCATATCATCCCACATGATGGGTATAATGTTGGGATAATTTTCTTTAACGAATCGTAAAACAGCTGTTACATGTTTCATGAATAATTCGTGTTTATTATGCTGCTGACAATTCTCGCATAATCCCATATGCCAAACCTGAGTAATTAACACGAAATTTATAACAAACAATTGACAATCGGTTAGAAATTTCAACTACTAACTTCGTCGCCACCGATATGAATAAATTGACTGTTGGGATGAAGATTAATAATCTGTTTAATCATAGAAGTAACCAATGGTAATGACTCAGGATGCGTTGGACACATCGAACTAGCATATTTAGGAACTTCTCGCAGGTGTTTCCACTTTGGTGTTTTCAGTACGAACTGAAATTCGAACGAGATGTGAATAAAAAAACAATACATTATGGGATTCCATACAACGTACTTCTAAATGGCCGAAAGTTTGCACCAAGGGTATCACGAAAAGATTATTTTGTTCAGCCAGCGAATGTATTTTTTTCACGTCTGCGACCGTGTATGCGAGTTGAGTACGAAGAGAGCCAATGTCTTCTAGGTCTCCTTCGTAAGGAAACGTATCTTCCCATTCGATCAGTAATCCAGTTCCTCCCCATTCGCGGAATACTCTAAATAACTGATCAGAAGTATTAATATTAGATGAAATTAATAATTGGATTAATTTAAAACCTTGTCGAGTTACTTTTTCAAGATAGTCGATTTTCAACGGGCAGACTTTCAAATCCAAATGGATCAATCTACGAATAGATCAATTACATTAGATAAATAGAATCTCGAGCCGTGTAAAGCCATCGTTACATTTACCTTTCGGTTTCAATAGTTGGAGAATCCATTTCAAAGTTCAATCGGCCGACAGCAGCGATTACTCTTCAATATTTTCCATCTTTCTACGACACGATTATGAACGATACTCATTAGGAAAATTTACAACTGTGAAGGATTCCTTATCGCACCTGCAAGCACACGTCGAGATTGTGATTTTCAATCGAAAACAAATGTATGTAGAGAACACGCTAATGACTAATGATTTATCGGTTTTAAGTTTCGCTGTCGGAAGATAAAAAGATTAGTTGTTTATTTTCATTTCTTAATCAATTTCAATGAAGACATTGAAGATTGATGAGTGACTTACTGTTCCATTGAAGTTCAATACTGTTCATTTCTGAATAATTTCCTCGAACTATCGAACATTTACCGAATACCGACCGAAATTGAAATAATTACGCGAATTATACAAATTTTACGACGAATTATCAATTAATCATGAAATTTGTGTTTTCTTTTCTGTTTCTTCTTTCTGTTTTGGAAAAAAAAAAATAAAAAATTGAAACCTGAAACGTGATTTAAAATTCGTGACTGGACGATGACCTTGGATGAGAACGTGACAGTGACTTTATTATAAATAGGTACCTACTACCTACACCTACTAACTGTGTTAGTGCTGGTTAAAACAACATATAAACAAAGCCAAAACACTTCATCCATAAAAAAAAAGTAAAACAACAACGTAAACATCGTTGAATTTATCACGTTCTTTTTTTCTCACCGAACCGAACTGAAAATAATCGTGAGAAAGAAGTTAAAAACTTGAAAATTCTACTTCTTATGATTATAGAAATATTAATATATAAAATTTTTCAACACTCAGTTAGTTGAGAATGACCTATAATATTTAAAATCCTGATTGTAAACTTCAAAATGGTCAAGAAACGAAACAATCAGTTACCTGATAATCTTCCTCAACTACAAAATCTCATCAAAAGAGATCCAGCTTCTTATAAAGATGAGGTAAAGCACATTCAATTACTTCTTAATGATCTTTCTACCTTACATATAATCGTATTAAAATATAATTGCAGTTTTTACAACAACAACGTCACTATCAATCTCTGCTGGAGGTGTTTGCCTTGCATCCGTCTGAATATAATAAAGGTTTAGATGAATTGATCATGTTCATGGCTCAGATCGCTCATTGTTACCCAGATATGTTGACATCGTTCGCCGAACAATTAATCAACATATTGGAAACTCATAATACAATTTTGGATGCTGAAATGAGAATGGTAAGATACCGAAATCAATAAACTTTTGAAATGATATTAGAAGAAATTATAAAAGGTGTATTTTTGATTCCAGACATTCTGTCGAGCATTGATCCTGTTACGAAATAAAGGTTTATTGAAACCAATGGATCTACTCGCCCTTTTTTTCAAACTTCTACGCTGTAAAGATAAACAACTTCGTAAATTTTTGCAAGAACATATTATCACAGATATTAAAAATATGAATTCTAAACATAAAGATGCTAAATTGAATACGGTTAGTAAAAAAATGATAGAATACGTGAATCTTATATAAATTTATAATTAATCATGGTGTGTTTTATGTTTTCAGAGTCTTCAGAATTTCATGTACACCATGTTGAAAGATAATAACGCCAAAGCAGCCAAAATGTCTGTGGTGAGTGATATTTTTTCTTCAATTTCTCTCTAAAAATTAGTTTTAATTGATTTCAACTTTTCCCAGAATATTATGATTGATTTATACCGGAAGAATATTTGGAACGATGCAAAAACTGTTAATCTTATTTCAGAAGCATGTTTTTCGAGAATAGTCAAGGTAATATTTTCGTTGAAAATTTGTATTTGTATAGTGTTCATATCTAGATTAATTTTCGTCACCTGTAATTAGGTTATGGTAGCAGCTCTGAAATTTTTCGTTACTGTTCCAACAAATGATGACTCCGATGAAGATGGATCTTCGTCAGATGATGTAAGAATACTTCATCTTAATATTTTAAATTCGAACAATGTGCTGGATTTCATTTTCACCTTTGTTCGTAGGATACACCCAATGCCAGAGATGTAATGCTAGCAAATAAATACAATAAAAAAACACGAAAAAGAGAAAAAACGCTGAAAAAAGTCAAAAAAATAGTAGAAGTAAGTGAAAGTCGACTTCATTCGATTCTAAAATTACAAAATTTTCTTCACACTTACCATTGGCTTTTATTCCAGCATACAAAAAAGAAGAAGAAAAATTACACTAATAATTTTCACGCCATTCATTTAATTCACGATCCTCAAGGTACCATTTGATATTCGATTACTCGTTTTTTCAAGCGAATTTTAATATATTTTGTTTACAGAATTCGCTGAAAAATTATTCAATCAGCTCGAAAAGAGACATGACCGAATAGAAGTAAAAATGTTGACTTTGGATCTCGTTTCAAGATTAATCGGTATCCACCAATTATTCGTGTTCAATTTCTATCCCTACGTGCAACGATATCTGCAACCTCGTCGATTTGGTTAGTAATTGTTTTAGATTATTTTGAAGAAGAAAAATTCTCGTATTTATTTTTCTTTGTATTTCATTTGTAGAAGTGACAAAATTACTTCAGTTCGTCGCTCAAGCTACTCACGAATTGATTCCACCAGATGTTAGTAGATTTCGTTTTCAATATTGTATTATTATTTATTTGAATAATTAATAAGTTAAATTTTATGATAGGTTATGGAACCGGTATTGAAAACGATCGCGAATAATTTCGTTACCGAAAGAAATTCTTCAGACGTAATGGCTGTGGGGTAAATTGCGTTTCACCTACTTCAACTTTAATTTCACCCCTCTAATGTGCTTCGGTTTCAGATTAAACGCGATACGAGAAATGTGTGTGAGAGCTCCTCTCATAATGTCCGAAGATTTACTTAGAGATCTAGCTGAATACAAGCGTTATAGGGAAAGAAGCGTAATGATGGCTGCTCAAGCGTTAATTCACGTCTATCGTAATTCGATGCCAACCATGTTGCATAAAAAAGATCGAGTTCGTAGATTTTTTCACAAATCGACTTTCGAAAATCTATTTCCTAATTGTGTACCTTTTTCAGGGTCGACCAACTGAAGCTACGATAGAGATAAAAGCTCGACAATATGGTGAAATTGACGCTAAGGAATTTGTACCTGGAGCTGAAGTTATTCTCGAAGAAAACAAGCAAGTATGTCAATTAGAATCACAGATCAGTGTTGATAAAGTGTAGTTCATAAATTAATTATCTTGACATTTCATCAGGTCGAAGAGTCTCAAGAAGACGATGACGATTCCGACGAATGGGTCGACGTACAACATTCTTCCGACGAAGAGTGCGACGATTCGGCTGACGAAGCACAACAATCCGACGACGAAGAAGAATCCGATGTCGATGAAGAAGACAACGATGAAGATGAAGAAGACGATGACGATGGAGAAGAAGAAACCGTTGACGAAAGCCAACCTACATCATCGGCATCGAAATCTATCAATAAAGAACAGAGTAATGCTGAAAAAACCACCGATATGCCTCCGCCTTGTCAACCAAGTGTTCGTTTCTTTTTTTTCTTACAAATTATCGCCATTTAAAACTATTTGATTTTATTTTTGTCTTATTTTCTTAAATTCTAGGAACCAAAGTCTACGAAAAATTCAGGAGTCGTTTCGAAATCAGAACTGCTTACTCAGCGAAAAGAACTAGCCACCGAAGTCAGCGTTACCAGAATATTAACAGATGAAGATTTCAAAAAGATCGAAGCTGCTCAAATGAGTAAACAGATTACTTCGGCCAAGGGCAGAAAACGTGTCGCGGAACCTGAAACTAATAAGTAAGTTTTTAAAATGTCGACTAATCGAACTGGATTATGAAACCATTAACGTCATCCGAAATTATCATTTCAGAGGAGAATTCGTCAATTTAGCCGATATTGAAAATATTTTCAAAAAAAGACGCCACGACAAAGAAGCCAGATTAGAAACAGTGATGGTTCGTCTATTTTTCATTCATTTTTGAAAAAATCTTGCCAACCTGTACAATATTTCTAAATGTAAATCGTACGTATTATTTTACAGAAAGGACGAGAAGGTCGAGAAAAATTCGGTTACAAGGATGGTAGGCAGAATCCATTTTGTAGTAAAACGAATCGAGAACGAACGAAGAAGAAAGCTTTCATGATGATAAAGCACAAAGTCAAAACTAAAACAAAACGCTCATTTAAAGATAAACAAGTACGTTGATCTGTAACGTGAATAATTGTTCGATGAATCAATTTCTGTTGAATTGAAGATGATTAATTGATTATTTTTTGTTTCAGGTTCGATTGAGAAACCATCTTCTAAAATTGGGTAAAATGAATTGAATTCGTGTTGAACTGTTATCGATGTTTTGTTTCTTGTTTTTAATAAACGATTTTGATTTTTAATCGACTCGTTTTTGCAACAACCGTTTTTTAGAATTTTCATGAGTATGTAGCTACGTCTAGGTACCCAAAAGAATTTGATATCAGGTTTTCAAAAAAATCCACTTGTGACATAAATGAAACTGGAGTAGATATGAGAGAGAAAGTAAACTCCTCAACACGATACGAATTTTTGATTTTTAATTTTTATACCTACGACCCTTGAAAACATCAAAACTACCTAGGTACAGTATTTCTATAATTTTCAACGAAAATTTTTTGAAGGGGGAGAGGGGAATAGAGATCATACAAAAATTATTGTGAAAAAAAATATTTTTATTTTTAATAAGATTGGATGTAATGCTAAAAAATCGTATGTACATTACATACGAAATTTAACTTGTGATTTTCATTTAATCAGCCCAACCACCCATCTAGTTTTTAAAATTGTTATAGAATAATGTCATATCTTTGGCTCTTGTTGAAATTTTTTCTTTGGAATTTAAACCTCCTGTCAGGAAAAACCCAGCTCGTTCGATAAGCAACCCCTTGTAGGTAAATACAATTCAATGCGTTATTACTAACAACATCTCGATTCATCTATTTGGAATTTTATTCATCAAATTTAACTTTGAAGTTGTTCATTATCGCCCTAAAATTCCGACTCGTCTATCACCGCCTCATCGGCCAAAAATTCCGATTCGATTATTCATTTGTATAATCCTGATAAAATACATATAATGCCTTTATTCGATCACGTTTTGGTCTTGCCTTGACAGGATCAGTATCATTTGTTAGATACCATGTCGTTGTTAGAATTGTAAAGTCTGGTTCCAATATTGGAATTTTATTTTTTGAATTTAACCTTGGAAAAGGTTACCTGTACCGGCTGCCCAAAATTCCAACTAGTGCTCAAGTTTGAAATTTTGAATAGAACTGGAAAAACCCAACCAGTGACTCAGTGTCGGATTGGAATATGGAATGTTATCTATCGAATTCAACATTGATAACCGTTTACCCTCGGCCTAAAATTTCAACACATCTCATTTTAAAACTCGCATAGAATACGATGCTTTTTAGGGTTCCCGGCCTCCGGAGGCCGTGGAACCCTATTAAAATCACTTTTTCATCCTTTTTAGAACATCAACAACGACGCGATCTGGTGAGGTATAAAGCGAACCTTTCACCAACAGTTTTTAATTTTAATTCAAATTTTTATTTGTGCCGAACTGCCGATGGCCGAATCCTGCCGAATCTGTGTTGAAAATTGAAAATTAAAATTTCTGTATAGATTTTTCAAGTCAGAAGCACAAAACACGGATTAAGAATATTTCTTATCGACAATTACTCAAACCAAAAAATACAAAATCTACAAGAGAGAGTAAAAAAAACACATGCCTCTCTCCTGAATTATTAAGAATATAAGAATATGAAGGCTATCGTGATCGAAAAATAATGTAGATTTCATTTGTTTAAAAAATTATTTTTTGGATGCACCGCCTTCTCCTTTGCTCCTTGTCCTTTGTACGTTTTTTCAACTTGAAATTGAAAATCAAAATTTTTATTTTTTGTAATTTTACTTTATTTAACAATTTCGAATTTTTACAACAACTACACGAGAGAAAAGTGACCCTCAAAATGTTGACTAAACTTCGTTTTTTTTTTTTTCAATTCAATTTTGAAATAAAAGCGAAAAAACGAAAATAAAACATTAACCCGATTAGAGACACTGTGTCTCTAAAGTCTAAACCCGATCAATTGTGTCTTCTTTTGCGGGAACCCTCCTGCCAGGTCCCCTGGACCTTGCTTGTTTTTTTATTAAATTTCGGTCTTTTTTATCATTTGCAATATGATTCATTCTGTTACCTGTGTTGTTGCATACTCGTAGGTGAAAAAAGCTCCATGTAGAGTCGTCATTTTGTCAGCGTGCTTGTTTAATGAGTCATTGAGTCATCATATTTACGTACGCATGTTGAAAAGGTTCAATAGAATTGGATAAAATCTAGAATCTCCATTCGGTTGGCATATCTGTTGAATGAGTCATTTTTTCGATTCCTTTCGCAAAATGTTCGAATAACGATTTAGGAAAGTGGGAGAAGCGAATTTGGGGGTTGGATCCAATCAGAGCGCAATTTGTCATCATTTTTTTTTTTTTTGATTCTTGTCCATATTTTTTAGGGGTGAGAGGGTATTATGGTGAGATTAGGTACTTTTACGTTTTGATGATGATGGCTACGTGATTTTCAAATTTAGAATTAGTCTTTCAGGTATCGTCGAACTAGTAACGTCGTGTAGGGATCTTCCTATCTTTTACTAGAAATTCGTTGAGTTTTAGATGTGATTTTTTTCATTATTGGTTTTCTTGGTGTTGATCGTTTCGTCTTAGATATTTTTAATTTTCGATGTGATCTGTTTCGGGATTTTTTATTTGACTTCTGTCGTTTAGTTTCTCTTTTCTAGACTTCAGTGTGGTTTTTTAATTTGGAGCTTTTATTGTCTTGGTCATTTGTTTTCGAATTTGGGGCTTTTGCTGTGATCATTGGTTTTTGAATTTGGGGCTTTTATTGTGTTGGTTACTTATTTTCGAATTTGAGGTTTTGGTTTTATTTCTTTATGGTGGTCATTAGTTTTTGAATTTGAAGCTTTCATTGTGTTGGTTGTTTAGTTTTCGAATTTTTTGGCCTTTCGTTGTGTTTGTGTTTTGGTTTTCGTTGTCTGTATAGGAACAGTGCACTGGCCTGGGCATTCTTTGTTTTTTAGTTTTTTCCTATGAGGTCTCGAGGTAGGGATAATAACACTAATTGAAAAACATCATTACACATGGTAAGTACTGCTGTTATATTTTTTAAAACTTGCTTTATTTTTTTTTTAATTGGAGTTCAATTTTTCTTGTGTATTTTTTCATTAAATTCGTCTTTTCAATTTCGTTTCAAATTTTCAAAAAATTTTCTAATGTCGAATTTTTGAGTTGATTTTTTTTCTCGTTCTTTTCATTAAATTGTCAGAAGTGATTTTCAGTTTCCATTTTTTTTTTTCGAGAGTAATTAATTACGTTAAGTGAATATGTGAAAGTTGTATTTTTCAAAAAAATTTTTTTGGTAGATAATCGATTCTAAAATTTTGCGAATTATTCTACTTACGCGATTTTTTTATTATTCAGTTCGTTTCGTCTTTTTAATTTTATTTTTGAATTTCAGTGTCATGTTGGCGGACCACTCCCTCGATTTCTGGATCCAGATATTTGTAATAGAAATTTTCGAAATGGAACTGATGGATACTGTTTGGAAGGCGTTTCATTCAAGAATATCATAACTTAAATTAGTAAGGTAAATTATTTTCAATTTTTCATTATAAAAGTTGCATTTTCTAGTGTTCTTTTTTATTCAATTTTGTTTTTTTGTCAATTTCGTTTCATTTTCGATGAATTAATATTTTTGGTTCAAAATTTTTCGAATAATTTTTTAAATTCTGTTTGAATTTTGATAAATTTTAGTGAATGATTTTTAAAATATGTTTGGTGAGAAACTTTCTGAAGTGTATCTTTTTTTGACTGATTTTTTCCGGGGTTTTCATTGATTTTTCGTGATTTCTTCATTTTTTATTTTTTATTCGTAATTATTTCCATTCTATTTTTTAAAAAATTATTCCTAAAAATATTTTATTATTTTCGTTTCGTTTCTTTTCAATTTTATTTTTGAATTACAGCATCTTCTCGCCGACTGCGATAATCACATCGAATTTTGGCTTTTGAAACAGATTACATATTCAAGAACTTCGACATCATTAGTTTGTGAAAATTGCCGTTTTGAATTTTTTGGGCCACACTCGATAAAGGTAATTTTGATTTTTTTATTTACCTATGTTAAATTTTTTTCGTGCATTTTTTCATCTTTTGAATATTAATTTAAATATTTTAATGAATATTTTTTTCTCTTTCTGTTCAAATTTTTTGTTCAGATTTTTTTAATTTCTCAAATGTGATTGGATTTTATCATTTTTTTAATTCAATACCGTAATGACGATTACTTGTCAATTTTTGGTAAATTATTTCTATTCTGTTTTTTTAAAAAATTGTTCCTAAACTTATTTTAGTATTATCGTTTCGTAATTCTTTTCAATTTTGTTTTTAAATTACAGCATCTTCTCGTCGACTGCGATAATCACATCGAATTTTGGCTTCTGAAACAGATTATTCAAGAACTTCGACATCATTAGTTTGTGAAACCTGCTGTTTTGAATTTTTTGGGCCACACTTGATAAAGGTAATTTTGATTTTTTTAATTTACCTATGTTGAATTTTTTTTGTGCATTTTTTCATCTTTTGAATATTAATTTAAATATTTTAATCAAATTTTTGGTTCAGATTTTTTTAATTTCTCAAATGTGATTGGATTTTATCATTTTTTAAATTCATTTTTGGTAAAATTCCTCCAAAAAAAATTTCGAATTTATTTTGATTTGATTTGAATTTTGACGATTTTTTCAGAAGATTTTTAATTCAGTTACCTACATTTGTACTTCACCGAGTTAAGCAAGGAAATTTTTCTTGTGTACATTCAGATATAATTTTGTTTCTGATATTTGTTTTGTTTTTTAAATTTTCAATTTTTTAGGATGAATTTCATAAGCTCTTGTCAGAAGTTTCGTATTAAAATATCTGATTTCTCATTTCTATCTGCATTTTTAGGTCCAGATGTGGAGATATCTGCTGATAATTGAGACGATGATGACTAAGAGCTATCACTAAAGATCCAAAAAATACTGTGCTGTTTATAAACATTTTTGTATGAGAACCCAAATACTATTAAATGGTAAGCTTCCGTACTCTGTATTTTTATAAATTTATTTTATCCAGTTTTTCGCATTTTTTGATTTATGAAATTATGAAAAAAAAATTCACAAATTTTTCTCTTGAAAGTTTGTCATTTTTTATGTCATTTCAATATCAATTCTTTTCAAATTGGGAACTATGCTTTTTTAATTTTTGGTACAAATTCTTTTGAAAATTATTCAAATTATGATATTGCTAACGTACGTTTTTTCATTTCAATTTAATTTGGATTTCGACAATTTTCCATGATTATACTTTTTTATTTTGGTTTTAAATTTCCCAGATTATCATAATACGATCTTTCATTTTTTTTTCGTCATTTCGGCAACGTGTCAAGCAATACAATTTTTCTTGTTTATTTTTCCATCCATTTTGTGATTTTTTTTCATATTTCAGTCAGATATAATTCTGTTTTTGGTGATGTTTTTTTGAATTGTCAATTTTTTGGGACGAATTTTGTTTTTTTAAATTTCCAATTTTTCGGGATGAATTTCATGAGCTTTTGTCAAAATTCTAAAATCAAAATATCTGATTTTTTTTTACCTTGGGTAGTTTTCTTTTCGTTTTTTTTTTGCAGTATGTTGCATATTTAATGCCTCATCAATTAATTCGACACTTTTTTTTTGTTATTCAAGTAGAAATGTAATCTTTTATGTAATTTTTAGGTCCAGATGTGCAGATATCCGTTGATGATTAACGAGCTGGCTGTGCCGTTCATAAACATTTTTGTATGCGAATTTCAACATAATAAATGGTGAGCTTCCGTACCTTGTATTTTCAAAAATTCATTTTATCCCATTTTTTGTATTTTTTGATTTATGAAATTATTGTTGTTTATTTCATTTTCACGAATTCATTCTATCCCGTTTTTCGTATTTTTCTATTTACGAAATTGTTATTGTTGTTGTTCATTTCATTTTAATATCAATTATTTGCACTTATACTTACCATTTCTTTATTTTTGGCAAATATATGTATTGTATTGGAAAAATTTCTCAAATTGAGAACTCAAATTTTCTTAATAGCTTTCTTTAGTTTCTTTTGATTTCATCATTGGTATATTTTCGTCAGTTTCGTTTCATTTATTTAATTTTGAATTTTTTCCCCCTTTATACCTACCTCAATTGTTTCTATCAATTTCTTTTCAATTTATATTACTTTGATTTAGGTGATTGTTTTTTTTTTTAAAAAAAAAATTGGGTTGAATTTCATTAACTACTTTTGTCAAAATTCTCAAATCAAAATCTCGGATTTTTATCTGTAGTTTTCAAATTTTTTTTTGCAGTAGGTATGTTACTGAATACCTCAACCATTTTCATCATCGATTTCACTTTTTCCCTTCAGTTTTAAGTACTTGATTTTACTTGCTTTTTACTTTGTTTTTTTTCGTAATTTCATTAGAAATGTAATCAATTGTGTAATTTTTTAGGTCTCGACGTGCAGATATACATTGATAATAATTCAGACGATGAAGATTAACGAGCTGTTACAAAAATTGCAGAAAGGCTGTACCGATTATAAAGATTTTCGTATGAGAACTTGGACACGATAAATGGTAAGTGGAATCTTTCCACTAGGTTTTGTCGTTTGAATAATATCGATTATTTTCAATAAAAGCATTCTTCATTGTTGATAAATATATTGTATTGGCAAAAATTTATTTTTTAAAATGGCTTTCTTTTGATTTAATCTTAATTTTTTGTTAAATTGTTTTTTTTCATTGATTTTGGTGTGAAATTTTCATTTAATGTAAATTTTATGAAATTCTTTTTATTTCATTCAAGATTTAGTCAATTTGAATGGATCATGTGTTACATTTTCGTTCCACATTTTTTCTAGGATTTTTGACTGGTCAGTTAGATGTATATTTTTTTTTACATTCGTATTCTTTGATGAAAATTACACTGCATTCCATAGATTGCGAAGTCTACACTACGAAGTTTTCATTATTCAATTAAATTTATTTTCTTTGTTTGTTTTTGAGGGGTAATTTTTTTTATCCTGATTTTTCGAAAAATTTCTCCGATGTTATCTGATTTTTAAATGAGTTTCCTTGTTTTTTTACATTATTTCATTTTCTATGATTCAATTTTTGATTTTTGAAAAATAATTTTTCCGGTCAATTTTGCTAGAATTTCTTCAAATGAAATATCCGATTTTTTAACCCAATGATTTCTTTTTGATTTTAGTGATTGTGCCTTTTACATTAAATTTGTAAATTTATTTAATATGATGCTTGATCTTTTATTTATAAATCTTTTCGTTTCAATTCCTCCATTTTTTTTTAATTTCAGATTTTTATTTGCAAACATTTTACCTAAATTCTTTCGCCCTGTTCAATTTTGAATGTTTTGTTAACTTTTTAGCCTTTTATTTTCAATTTAATATCTACAAGTAGGTGAAATTTGAGTTTTCATTTTTGGATTTTTTTCAAATTTTTCATTTGAGCTTGCGAGTGCATATTTTTAAAAACTTGTTTAATTTAATATCGATTATTTTCAATAAAAGCATTTCTCCATTTTTGATAGATACATCGTACAGGTATAAAAATGTCTCAAATTGAGATCTTGGATCTTTCAATACCTATGACTTTTGATTTCATCTGAATTTCATTGTGATTTTTTTTCGTCGCCTTTGCATTTTTTTGTAATTTCCATTTCTTTTATTTTGAATTTTTCTACTCCTACCTATATTTGATTTTTCGATTTCATCATTTTTGGTAACTTTTTTACTTGATATATTTTTTTTTAAATATACCCACCAGATTATTTTGGTAAAATTTCGATTCATTACTGAATTCGTTTTTTTATTTCGTTGAAATTTCAGTCCATTTTAATGGATTATTTTGTCACTCTTTCGATTCACATTTTTCGAAGATTTCTCGAATGATATCAAATTTATGATTTTGTAATTATTCTTTTTTGCATCAGTTCGTTTGCTGTGATTTTTTTTGATTTTGGTTTTTTGAAGTAATTTCAGTGTTATAATACTTATCTAATTACCATTTTCCAATAAAACCTTTTTTTTAATAATTCATTTTCGAAATTTAATTTTTTCCATCCTAATTATATCAAAAACTTTTTGGATGTTATCCAATTTTTTTAATCAATTATTTATTTTTTTCATCATCAGATTTTCGGTGATTGCTTTTTTCAATTTTTGATTTTTGGAAAGAATTTCTCCAATCAATGTATGTATCAGATTTTTTAATGCCTGAATCATTTCTTTTTGAATAGGTACCTCATTATTTTTTTCTATTTTTTTCATTTTTTAAGGTGATTTTGCTTATTATCTTGGTGAAGTTTCTCGAATTATGATATTCGATGTTTTATTATAAATCTGGAAATTGGACTGGACTCTTTTGTAGATATGATATGAGTGATTTTCTTTGGTAAAACGTTGCCTAAAATTTTTCGTTCATTTCAATTTGGAATTTTTTGTTAGATTTTTATTCATTGCCTGCTTCTTTACGAATTGATTTTTTTTTTAATTTTGTAGTATTCGTTTTTTTTTATCTCAATGGTGCAGAATGCTTATTTTACCGTGTTGATTTTTAATCAAAACATGTTTGTTCATCATTTAATTTTATATTTTCATCTTTCTTAGGATCGGAACCCACCTCACTCCACCGAGAACAACATCAGTAATTACTGCCTCCTGAACCGGTTCATCAAAAATTTGCATCCTCGTATTGAGTGAGTTTGATTTGAAATTTTACAATTTTTTTATTTTATTCATTCGCCTTAGCTTGCAATACCTATGAATTCACCCTCCCCTCCCCCCACCAATTAATTGATTTTAATTTTTAAATTTCAAAATCATTAATTACTTATTGAATTGCTGAAATTTTTGAAATTTTGTACATTAAAAGCTAGCTCAGTTTTGATACATTGTTGCCATTTTTAAAAAATTTCGATTTATTCACAGTATTTTTGATGCAATTTTACTCTAGAATTTTTTCATTGCAAACTTTCTCATTTTGATTATGGACTTTACCTAATACGTAAATCTGACTTGAAATTTTTGGAATTTTGGCTTATTATTTGGCTACCTATAGACTCTACTAAGCCCCAATGTTGACCGATGATGCAACAATAAGAAATTAATATTCGTTGTGATGCTACGACTGCATGCTCATAAGAAGTTGATATTTGTTGGAAATATGACATATCGAAAAGCTACCAAATTATTACCTATTTGTTATCGTGATACAACGACTGCATACTCATAAGAAGTTATGTACTTAATATTTGTTGGAAAGACAACTCATCCACGATCTACGAATTTTCCACACATTTTTAATAATTTATCAACCTACTATACATATTTTCGGATGATCACTGTACATTGGCGAATAATAGTAGTACATATATTTTTCAATACGACATTTTTGATTCGCCATTTCCTGAAATCGATATAAATCGAATTGAATTACTATACGGATTATGGGTACCTACTTTGGAGTGTACCTGATACTTAATTGTGTATAAAAACTGAATCGAATTTGCATACCGCTGATGCTGTTCATAGAAAGGTACTTGCAAGTGTACCAGATACTTATTTATTATTATTATTTTTTGCAATATTGGCGCAGTAAAGGAGATCTTTTCTCCGAAGTTTTATTCTGCAGAAAAATTCTTATCCTTTATTTTCAAATTTCCTCAGTATCGAAGTAGGAGTCGAATTCGTTTGGATCTTTTTTTTTCTATCTCAAAATAGCTACCACACTTCTTCTAGGGAAAATCGAGCGTTTTGACTTCAATCAAGCGATCAGTCTGGGTGGCTGGAGGATACGTTGGAACGTAACTTTGATTGCACAACTTACCCCTCGGGTACGCCAGTTGGATGGAAGGGCAATCATACAATGGGTGCGATCCCATCGGATGTACCGGCTCAGCTCGTGGGATTGATGTCATTTTCGCTCTGCATCGACAACGGGTCTTGTCGATGTTCTCAATATGACCTAAAATAGGATTCTTTTTTCTGGACTCAATTTTTTTGCCAAATTCTGACATAATTGCGGAATTTGGCGACGGTTTTTTTTTCAAAACCAAACTTTTTAAATTTACTGAAATTCAGCGATACTGATTCTTTCATTTCTCGCCTGTTTACTCCTTCCTCTCTTCATCCTATCCTTTAATTTTTGTTTTCTTTTCAGTACCAAAGGTAGGTGAATAGGTATTATTACTTATAATTTCTATTCAAACTTTTGCAACATGAACGCAAACGCAATTGAAGGCAGTTTCATAATCCATAAATACGCTTATATTGCTGATACCTAATATTCATTGAGGTACTTGCAAGTTGCAAGTGTACCAGATACCTACTTATACTAATTTTATTATAATATTGGCGTAGCGAAGGAGATTTTAGCTCCTGAGATAATTTGCGGTACTTGCAAGTGTACCAGATACTATAATTGTATTGTAATATTATCGTATGGAACGAGATTTTAGCTCCAGAGAAGGTTCTTATCCTTTCTTCCCATTTCCACAGTACCTATCAGTGCAGGAGTCGTATTTGTTTGGATCTTTTTTTTTTCCATCTCAAAATTTCTACCACACTTCTAGGGAAAATCGAGCGTTTTGACTTCAATCAAGCGATCAGTCTGGGTGGCTGGAGGATACGTTGGAACGTAACTTTGATTGCACAACTTACCCCTCGGGTACGCCAGTTGGATGGAAGGGCAATCATACAATGGATGCGATCCCATCGGATGTACCGGCTCAGCTCGTGGGATTGATGTTATTTTCGCTCTGCATCGACAACGGGTCTTGTCGATGTTCTCAATATGACCTAAAATAGGATTCTTTTTTCTGGACTCAATTTTTTTGCCAAATTCTGACATAATTGCGGAATTTGGCGACGGTTTTTTTTTCAAAACCAAACTTTATAAAGGCTCTGGTGTGGTAAGGGGGTCATTTGGCCTCTGGTCCAACTTTGGAAAAATTCTTGCGCCATTCGATTTGCCATGGTAAAAGATGATTTTAGAGCGCATGAGCGAATTTTTACCTCACCCCTGGGGGGCTGGGGGGCCAAAATACGCGATTTTCAAGCCGAAAACTCTTAAAAATTCTATCTCCGCGAGTTTTCAACCGATTTTTTCCAAACTTGGCACAAAGGTAGTGGTACTAGAGGGGAATGCCCTGAAATTTTTTCAGATTTTTTTGACCACTTTAATGACCTTGAATTCGACTTTAAAGATTTCAAATCGCTCTGGGGGGCACAGCTGGAGGGCTGTCTGAAAAATTTTTTTAAATTAAAATTTTTCAATGTATTTTACATTTCTGAGAATTTTTTCAGATTTTTTCAGGTGGTGGAAAGTGGTCAAAAGCTCAAAAAACCGCCGCAATTCATCATTTTTATTGCTTAAAATCAACGTTTTTCTTCAAGTTTTCATTTTTAATAGTTTCCTGCCAAAAATATTATTATTCTATTCACTCTCCGTGTCCCATTTTGACCTTTGTTTGTTCATTTCTCATGACTGTTATCAGTTATGTTCAGAGCAGAAATGAATATCTATGAAAAAAAAGCCCCATCCGAGGATTTTTGGCGTAATTGACTCACAAATAATCAGAGGCCTTCCGAAGTGATATGCTCTGGGGGGGTGAGAACTTCAAATTTTCCAACTCTTTTTTTTAAATTTTCCAACTAATTTTTTTTAATTTGCCGATTAATTTTCCCAAATTTACCAATAATCTAAAAGTGGAAATATTTGATGGCAGCGGACTCGGAAGATGTTTTTGGGGAGGGTACAAAATAAGTACCTAGGCTGAGAACACCAGACGAATTTTCGGGGGAGAGAACAAAAAATCTGTCATCTCAAATATTCATGCAATTTACAGCAATTGTGACTTTCTTTATGCCCGAGCGAAGCGAGGGCGAAGTTTTGAAAAAATTGAGTTTTTAGTGCGTAAAAAACCATTCTTTTTAAATTTTTAATGCTTTGAAAATATCTATCTCATATGATTGGGGGAGTACAAATGAGGCTGGTACAATTTACCCCTTTGTATCCTACTTTCCAATGCCACTGTTTAATGGCTTCAGGAAAAGATATACAGTAAGAACAAGCCTAAAAACCCCTTAAAATACACTTGAAATTTCTAAATTAAAATTCGTTCTTGTTTGGTGATACGTTTATGACTTTCAAAAAACAAGATATTCGTCAAAATCGTCAATGAGCTCCTCTTCTTTCAAAAAATTCTGAAAAATTTTAATTGAAAATTCCGTTTGAGATTATTGTTTTCACTTGACATATTGAAACGTCTATTAGTTGGATGTAAATAAATTGAAGTTTCATACCATTATTATGAAAATAAATTATATAAACATAAATTTACTGAGTCCGAGCAAATCGAGGTCGAAAATTTTTCAAGAAAAATGCGTTTAAAAATCCAGTTTTTTTCCAATCAAAATTTCAATATTGAAAGGGAAGCGAAATTATCAGCCCCTTTTCGATATGTATTTATTATTGTTAGTATATGCCCGAGCGAAGCGAGGGCAAAAATTTGAAAAATTGATGCTTTTCGAAATGAAAATAGTGCATTTTTAAATGTTTTCTTGTCTTAAAAATTCAATAACTATAGAATCAAAATTTTGTGCTCTCAATGTTTTTTTTTTTTTTTTTACGAAATTTGGTGCTTCTTCGCGTGTTTTGTTGCTAAATGGTGATTTGTTTTTTTTTCTTATAAGTATTACGATTTTTCGTGCAAAATTTGCTGGCTTCTTTAGAAAATTTCTAAAAAAAAGGTCGTCGCATTCAGTAATAAATCTGAAAATTTTCTCAATATGCCGGAAAATTTTGTGTTTGGTCTGTACATTTTTAAAAATTTACCGATTTTTGTAAAAAATTCAGACTGAAAGGATGTTTACAACACTTATTTTAAAATTTTGGTCATTTCAACATTTCACAATTTTTCTCAATTTTTACCATTTATGCGTTACTGCCAACTTTTTGCCAACTTCACTCAATTTTTCCAACTGGAAAACGCTTGGGAGGGTGAAGCACCCCCCCACACCCCCCCGCTAGGTAGGCCTCTGCAAATAATGTGACAAAAGTAATCCTACCTGTTTTTGAAGTTTGCCTGATTCCCCTGAGATTATTGGCCTTCCTCCCCGCTCAGTGGAGGTTTTTCTTATTATTTGAGGAGATGTATTCCATGATTTTACGTCATAGACGGAATAAAACGACTATATTCCCTCTCGCGGCTCTCGCTAATCGCTCAAGTACTTAAATTCGCGTTTTTCCCCTCTATGACGTATGTGTATAATATCGTATTCAACTCGGGTGATGAATAATTTTCGACAATTTTGAGTTATTTCACTCGTTTCACTCGGGCAAAAATCTCAAAATTTTCAAAAATCACTTCATCCCCCTTGTTGCACAATATACTATTTGACTATTGGTACATTCAACTTTTCTAAATTGAACCCAGACCTCTTTTTTCCTTCTCTCTTTTATTATTATTATTGTTTTTTTTAACTATGGAGGATAATTAAAGTACCTAGGGAAGTTAAATGACACAAAATTCAGAAATTGAAAATCAACTAATCAGCTATTCATTTTATAAGTATATCACAAAACTTATATGAAATATTTCTAAAAATCAGAAAATAACGTCAGCGTATAATTAATTAATTGTGCGCCCAGCTCAAATCTTGTACAGAATATTTGACAACGAAATTGAAGATCCAATCATATATGAAGATAGTGAAGATGATGATTAGATTACAAAAGCATAATTAATTAATTATACGCTAACGTTATTTTCTGATTTTTAGAAATATAATGAACAAACAAAGGTCAAAATGGGACACGGAGAGTGAATAGAATAATAATATTTTTGGCAGGAAACTATTAAAAATGAAAACTTGAAGAAAAACGTTGATTTTAAGCAATAAAAATGATGAATTGCGGCGGTTTTTTGAGCTTTTGACCACTTTCCACCACCTGAAAAAATCTGAAAAAATTCTCAGAAATGTAAAATACATTGAAAAATTTTAATTTAAAAAAATTTTTCAGACAGCCCTCCAGCTGTGCCCCCCAGAGCGATTTGAAATCTTTAAAGTCGAATTCAAGGTCATTAAAGTGGTCAAAAAAATCTGAAAAAATTTCAGGGCATTCCCCTCTAGTACCACTACCTTTGTGCCAAGTTTGGAAAAAATCGGTTGAAAACTCGCGGAGATAGAATTTTTAAGAGTTTTCGGCTTGAAAATCGCGTATTTTGGCCCCCCAGCCCCCCAGGGGTGAGGTAAAAATTCGCTCATGCGCTCTAAAATCATCTTTTACCATGGCAAATCGAATGGCGCAAGAATTTTTCCAAAGTTGGACCAGAGGCCAAATGACCCCCTTACCACACCAGAGCCTTTACTAAAATTCCGTGAGGTGATGGGTACTGATTATTTCATTTCGTCTCTGTTTACTCCCTCCTCTCTTCATCCTTCCTGCCAATTTTTATTTTCATTTCAGTATTAAAGGTAGGTGAATGGGTATCATTTTCACCTACCTCGATTGGAGTCATGTAAGTCTTGCAACATGAAGCATCATTTCATAATGGACATAATTACCTGCGTACAAACAATCAATATTTTTTCTCATTTCAATATTCGAAGTCGTTCAAGACGAACGTTATCGTAAGACATTTCATAATTCTCATGTCGCAAAAATCGGCACGGTACCCCTTATCTATGGGGATAAATTTTTCATCTCTTTGAAAGATGGAAAAAAATATTCTTTTTAAACACGCTCACTCCTATGTATTCAAGAAAATTTTCCTGCTCTTTTCAGTCCTAATGTCGGAGAATCCAGGTTTGGTATTTATTATTACGTGTACTTATTTTTACTAACTTGATATATTTTTTCCCTATGTATGTCTTGATAAATATTTCACCTCTTTTCCGTCGCGGAGTATAGGTTCCTTCCTGATCCTCATCCTTAACATGAAATATTCCTTCTCGTTTCAGTCCTGATGTCGAAGAATCCAGGTTTGATATTTATCTTATATTTTATTCCCCCTCCCCGCATATCTAGGTAGCCCAAAAATTGAATCTTTTTAAAAATTTTCCTCTCCTAACTCTGGCAACAATTTCCCTATTTTTTTTTTGTTAGTTGCAAGCTTCGTGCGTACGTATTTTTTAGAGTAATTTATATTAAGTATAATTAGGTAGGGACGTCCTTATTCTATGGAAAATGGAAAGGTCGATTTTTTTAACCACACCAGACTTAGAAATAGTCTGACAGTCCGAAGTCTGTTGAAGTGGGACGGAAAAAATCGTTCTTCTCATTTGACTTGAAGTATTTCAATCAAAATTTTTCGAAGTTTTTATTCTCTTGAAAATTTTTTCAATTATAACTCTTTTCCTTGACTAAAAAAAATTGGAAAAATTTTAAACGCAATTACTAATTTTCTTTGACTTCTTGCTGAACTGAAAAAATGAAATGAGTTGAGGGAAATATAAACACTTCAAAATGCATAAAAAATTTTCAAGTTCAAAAAAATGGAGAAAAATAGATTTTTGCAAAATAATTTTTGTATTTTTTTAAAAGATCGAATTTTCTGATACCTGTTTAAAAAAATTCAACTTGGCCAGATGATGAAAAAAAAATTGTTTGATAATCGGATTTCTTTTAGAAATATTTTGCTGCCGAAAATAAATTTAAAAAAAAATTGGAATTGAAAAAAAATTACAATATCTACTTGAGATTATCTAGTCTCTGTACCATTTACCATATTTTTGTTTTTATGTACTTCTGCTAAAGTTTATACATGTCTTTGTATGTTACTATGTATGTATTTGCAGTTCAATAAATAAAAATTATTTTGAAATAATGTTGTTCCTAATTCCTAATCCTTTTTTGTTGACTTTGGTAAACGTGGTATTGTACGTAGTGCTGAGTATCAGGTTATGACTTATGACACTCACAATCAATTTTTTTATTTTTGACATTTTGTTGGATTTAATTTGGCATTAAAATATTGAAAATTTTTAGATTAGTCTCAGATCTCTGATTATTAAAAATTCAAATTTAATCGGAATGTTGAAGTTTTTTTGACGGTGAAAATAAAATGCAAATATTCATTCATTACTCTTCAAGTCTGCCACTATTTTCGTTTTTTAAGACATTTTAATGCTTAAAATCAAGCTTATTTTTAACAGGCTGAAATCGGTCAAAAAGTTGGTAAAAGTTTCGAAGAAATCTTTAAGAAAACCCACTTGATTGGTCATTTATTAATTTTTTTCAACTTCGAGAATTTCGCAGTAATGAAAACTGACATTTTGGTCTGTACACGTACCTACTGCTAGTAAAATTATTTCCATCAATTCTGATCTTTTTGAAGTGATCAGATGCATTTTTTTTGGAAAAAAACTGACTACCAAAATAACTCGAATTCAAATGACCGGATCGAAAATCTGACGCCAGATTCGGATTCAGCGACCAAAAATCCATCACTGACGGAATTCCAGACGCTTTCTGGCAAAAAATTTTCTATTCAAAAAATCCATCAAATTGAGCAGAATTAACAACCGAAAATTTTTATTGCTTGAACGAGCTTGGAATCCGGTCAAGGGTTGATTTTTGGCCGCTGAACACGAATCCGGCGTCAGATTTCAGTTAGGATGCATCGTTTGTCCAATATTCGCCTGAGAGAATGCAAAAGAAAAAGCTCAGTAATTCGAGTTCAAATGGCCGGATCCAAAATCTGGCACCGGATTCGGATTTAGCGACCAAAAATCCATCCCTAGCCGGAATCCAGACGCGTTTCGGCAATAAAAATTTACCTGTTCAAAAAATCCATCAGCTTGAGCTAAAATTGACAACCGGGATCTAGTTATAAAATTTCTTGATGATACTGTACTCAATGTGAATTTCAAAATTTTCATCCTTTTAAAGAAACTTGTGAACAATTCTTGTACTGAAAAAGCCTTCTTAGAAATTCAAATCTGAACAAAATTGTTGGAAGTTCCCATACTTCGATGATTTTCGAAAAAATTTCCCAAGATTTTCCAAAAAATGCAAAATTACCCAAATGCACAAAATTTAACCACCAAATTGAAACAAAAGCCAATTAAAATCCACGACATAGCATCTTTCAGATGATTTTATTATCATAACAAACTCAAATCGTATTCTCGATGTATTCAATTCATAAATTTTATGGTTCTCAATTATCAGTCAAACAATAAATTTTCAAATCATCAAAAATTACTCAATTCATCTCAGAAATACCTTTCCACCCACAATTACCAAAAATAACCATCATCTGAAGAAAACGCAACACAAATTAATTGTAAAGACGTAAATACGGCTTTATTACAATTATTCTCCACATAATACATCTCGATGAACACAGCACATTTTTAAAAACAAAAAAATTAAAAAAAAGTAAACGGAATTACAGAGGAATCATATTATCGTGTAAAAAAAAAGAAAAAAAAATGAGAACGATACAACTTAGCCAGGAACAAAATTCAGTCATTTTACTAATTTAATCGACTTCTTCCATTCGCGACAGATCTTCTTCATCTTCGGCGCTGGCGGCGGGCACTTCGGGTTCGATTTTATCGTCTTCCTGCATAACGGCGTCGTCTTCGTCGATACCGAGACCCAACTTAATCATACGGTAGATTCTGGTCGCGTGAACCTGAGGATCTTCGAGATTGAATCCGGACGACAGCAGAGCGGTCTCGAATAACAAGATGACTAAATCTTTCACAGCTTTGTCGTTCTTATCGGCATCGGCTTTCTGTCTCAACGTTTCGACGATCGGATGATCAGGATTGATCTCCATGTGTTTCTTGGCCGCCATGTAGCCCATGGTGGAAGAGTCGCGGAGGGCTTGAGCTTTCATGATACGTTCCATGTTGGCGGTCCAACCGTATTGTGATGTAACGATACAGCAAGGCGATTCGACCATACGATTACTGACGACGACTTTTTCTACCTTTTTGTCGAGAATGTCTTTCATGACTTTGCAGAGGTTTTCGAACTTGGCCTTATCTTCTTCGATTTTCTTCTTTTCTTCTTCAGTTTCGGGTAATTCGAGACCTTCTTTGGTAACGGATACGAGAGTTTTACCGTCGTAGTCTTTCATCTGTTGTACTACGTATTCGTCGATCGGTTCAACCATGTAGACGACTTCGAAACCGCGTTTCTTTACACGTTCGACGAACGAAGAATTGGCAACGTGGTCTTTGTTTTCTCCGGTGATGTAGTAGATCTGTTTCTGGTTCTCCTTCATGCGAGAAACGTAGTCTTTCAACGAGCACAATTCGTCGCCGCTGGCCGAAGTTTGGAATCGTAACAGATCGGAGAGCTTTTTACGGTTCTGCGAGTCTTCGTGGATACCCAATTTCAAATTTTTGCTGAACTGCTCGTAGAATTTCTTGTAGTTATCCTTATCTTCGGCCAATTCTTCGAATAATTCTAAACATTTCTTCACCAAGTTCTTTCTGATAACTTTCAAGATCTTGTTTTGTTGCAGCATTTCACGAGAGATGTTCAACGGTAAATCTTCGCTGTCGACTACGCCTTTCATGAAGCTCAAGTACTCGGGAATGAGATCTTCGCAGTTGTCCATGATGAACACACGACGAACGTACAATTTGATATTGTTCTTGGTTTTCTTATTTTGGAATAAATCGAACGGAGCGCGACGAGGAACGAAGAGCAGGGCTTTGAATTCCAATTGACCTTCGACGCTGAAGTGTTTGACGGCCAAATGATCTTCCCAGTCGTTGGTCAACGATTTGTAGAATTCACCGTATTCGTCTTGGGTAATATCGTCTGGGTTTCTAGTCCAGATCGGTTTGGTCTTATTCAATTCTTCATCTTCGACGTATTTCTCTTTGATGGTTTTCTTCTTCTTTTTCTTTTCTTCTTTGTCTTTACCTTCTTCATCTTCATCTACGTCTTCGATTTTAGGTTTTTGGTCGCCGCTGCCTTCGTCTTTCTCTTCTTCGTTTTTCGTTTCGTCTTCTTCCTCGTCTTCGCTCAATTCCTTATCACGTTCTTTTTCGACGACGAGCTTGATGGGATAGCCGATGAATTGCGAGTGTTTCTTAACGACTTCCTTGATTTTACGTTCTTCAAGGTATTCGGCTTGGTCTTCCTTGATATGCAGGGTAATTTTAGTACCACGTCCTAACGGTTCGCCCGGATCGGGGCGGATGGTGAAGGAGCCACCGGCCGACGATTCCCAAAGGTATTGTTCGTCATCGTTGTGTTTGGACGATACGGTGACTTTATCGGCGACTAGGTAAGCGCTGTAGAAACCGACACCGAATTGACCAATCATAGAAATGTCAGCGCCAGCTTGTAATGCCTCCATGAACGCTTTCGTACCGGATTTGGCGATCGTACCGAGGTTATTGACTAGATCGGCTTTGGTCATACCGATACCACTGTAACAGAAAAAGTTGAAACGTACGTTAGTATAGAAATGGGCGAATTTCATTAAAAAGTAATACTAATATTAAAATAAAAATTGAACGAAATCAAGGTTCAGGGGATTTATAAAACGAGACGACCACAAAATTACCTCGAGAGAATAAATAAAAATATAAGGTAATTGGAATTCAAATGTAGAAAATTGTACCAAAAACAATCGCAAAATCTTGATCAAGAAACCAAGATTCCACACAGAAATTGGAATTCAGGCATTCAAAAACAAAACGATCGAAAAATCAATTTATCGTGCTACAAGTTCCAATAAAAATTACTCAAGAAACAAATATGAAATATATACCGAATGAAATTACAATTTATGCAATTGAAATACAGAACGATCAAAAATAGACTCAGTCATGTGAAAATTTACTGAAATTTTGAAAAATTCCCTCAGCAAGAAGATTACAAAATACCAATTACGAGGCAGAAATATCAAGTGAAATTCGATCGAAATTCAAATTTAAAACACGTAACTGAGAAAATAATCTAAAAATTCATTAATCGAGGTACAATATGATATGAAAATAAAATTTAAATTTAGGCGTCAAGTTATCAAATTGATCATCTAATTTCAATCACGAAACAAAAATTACGAATGAAAATTTGTCAAAAATCAATTATGAATAATTAAATGATTAAGGATCGAAACTTAATTTCACGTAGGCAGAAGCTTGAAATAAAAACTAAACGAAATTCAAATTCGAGCTTCATAAAATAAAACTGTCTTATTACAAAATAATTAAGTACGTTTGAAAAAAAATTGGATGAAAATTCATTCCATTTGATAACGATTAAGAAATGAAATTCGTTAGGGAAAAATTTCGAATGAAATACTCAAAACGTCACGAATGGAAGTTTCCTCAGAGAATTAAAACTTCAGACTTAAATTTTGGAGAATTTTTGTGTCTAGCAGAATAAATGAAAAAAAAATCAAACTCCAACAGGTATTCGAAATGATGAAATGAGACAATAGAAATACAAAATCATCCAAAAATTTCGACTTTTGAGTACGTTTTCAAATATTGTTTATTACGAAAACGATTACTCAAAATATCAAATAGAATTTTAAATAAAATACCAAAATTTACATACATTGAAAAAATTTCAATTCACGAACACGTGTTCGCCTCGAATCGAAAATTTCCAACCGACGTATTACTCATCGTATACAGATAACGAAGTATAAAAATACTTACGAATCGATGATGGTGAGAGTTTTATCAGTCGTATTCGGGATAATTTTGATGAATAACTCTTTGCCCGAATCTAATTTCTCCGGATTGGTAAGACTTTCGTAGCGAATTTTATCCAAAGCCTGTGGAAAAAATATTGCATTAGAGATGACCATAGCAGTAAGGTCAAGATTTTCGATGAACAATGCAATGTGTACTTACATCAGATGAATTCGAGATCAACTCTCTCAAGAAAATTTCTTTATTGGAATAAAATGTGTTGATGATAAGAGACATCAATTGGGCGATTTCCGCCTGGAAAGCGAAGGTTTCGATTTCGTCTTGCATTGCTACGTCTTCAGGCATCTACGAAAGAAAAAAATTATTAGCAACTTATAACTCAAAATATGCAACGTAATAGTTAGAATTATTGCACCGGCTCGTAGAAACACGAATGCCACTACGGTAATGAGAATCGAAAAAACACGTGAACTCATCGATTTTCCAATATTCAACTTAGCATTTCAAAAATACCTTTCATAAATTTGAAGAAAGAAATTAATCACGAATTGCTAAGATTCTCAACGAAATTTTCAAATTGATTTAGTCATAGCGGATGTGATATCCGATGACAAAGATCTAACACCACGTTACCGTACAAATATCGCTAACTACAAAAAATACACAAATTAGTTTAAAAATTCGAAAATAATTCTTACCTTGGTACGAAACAGTAAAACAAATCAAAAAAATAATTCCGCCGAACCGAATTATCGACAAAAGCAGTAAAAAAAAATCGCTTTAGGAATACTTCGATAATGCAGAAACGAAATGCAGAACGCAGGAGCAATTACTCGTTGAACGCGAAACACACAAATGTACTATGTTAATCTACGTGCAGCGTCGATTCAATATATCAGTTCCAGATACGAATATTCTAGAAAATCTACCGGCTTATTCACACCACCACTTCCTTATTCGTTCGAGACTTTTCTAGAAAAAGCTTTCTGGAAAGTTCTTTAACGTATACGCGATATTCAACTGAACGCAGGTGCAATTGCATTAATGCACTTAAAATGCATAAAATACTAATACAACGATGATTTTACACACGTTTACGCACTCGCACAAATGAAAATGTTGGCAGATAAAAAAATGTAAACAACACAATGTGTTTTGAATCACAGATGAAATGTTGCATATTTGACCTTGAGCGATGACGTCGTGTGTGGTAAAAATCTTGAATGAAATGCCAAAAATAGGTTGAAGAAGTAGGTTTCAGAATTGTTGATTTTCATTTTTTTTTAAATTCAATTTTTTTTAAAAAAAAGGCAATTAAATTTTTGCATTATTAATTATTTTGCCTTTGTATGCAGTATAATTACCTAATTAAGTATCTGTGTTCTAAAGTAGTAGTAGTAAATAGGTAGTAATAGTGGGTAATGGGTATGCAGTACTTCAAGTTAGTTTTAGTGAAATTATTTGAATTTTTTATTTTTAATGAACTATTCTGAAATTATTATTGAAATTGATGAAATTAAAAAGTATCGAAAATTCAAATTCGAACCACGAATAAAAATTATATTGAAGTAAAAATGAATTTTATGATGAGTAGGTATTTTTAAAATAATTTAATTATTCTAATTCGATCATGTTCCCAAAATTGTCAAGTAAAGATGAACAATTTGATAAATCAAAATAAAATCCGAATTCCTCATCAGACTTTTTTCTTATACTTACATTGAAAAAACTTGTTTAATATTCATCAAAGACAAAACGTGAATTTTTCAATTTTTTAATCACATAAAAATAATGTAATCTCTCATTGGTCATATCAAATACTCGACTTAAATTTTAAAGATGTTATACTTTTGGCGGTATTCATAAACGATACTTGATAAATAACGATTTTCAAATCAATTTTTTTAGTACCTAATTGAATAACAATTTTATGAATTTTCAATAACAGATCGATACTTGAGGAGTTGAGGATCTAATTATTGGATTCAAATGAGAAATTTGTACCCAATACCCAAGGTTCTACTATTCCTAGAAAAATAGCTCTAAAATATGTTAGGTACTTGGTCAAGTAACACTCCAGTATCGTCTATAAATACGGCCCTTGTATGATGATAATCTAGTAAAAATTTCAAGTTTTTTTCTCATATTTACATACGTATCTAAGTACAAATCTTTTCATTGTTAGGTAGGTACCTAATTATTTTCAATAAAATTGGAAAATATTATGGGTACCTACATTAATTACATGGCTTTTGATATTCCCACAAATTTTAAATAATTCATTACATCATCGGATTTTTTGGAAATTCTAAAAAAATCATACCAAGAGTTACGAGTACGACATCAGAGTTGAATTTTTAGTCATGATCAGCGATCAAGATAAGTAAGTATTTTGATGAAAAAGTGAAAAATGGCAAAATGTACTTAGGTGACGAGTAAGTACTGACCACAATTTATTTTGACCCTTTGCTCTATGCAATTTGGGCTATAGGTACGTGGAAATCAATAAATGGATAATAATAAGAGAAAATTCTCAAATTTTGAATTTTCGAACAGTTTCTAGAAATGGCCTAAAACTTTTCAAAAGTTGAAATCATGAAAAGGTACATCTACATGGAAAATTAAGAATACGTATGCTGAGAATAGTCACATTTTAGAGTCTCAAAAATGGGGCTGTAATGGGAACCTGAAATTTTGATATCTACATAGAAGGGTACTTAACTACCTAATAACTAATATCAATATTCACCGATGATACAAATTTTAGAAATATTCAAGTATAGTTTACTGCTTCTCATGGGTGAAAATTTTAGAATTTTTTAAAATTAGAAAAAATTTGAAGTAGGTTGGTTCCTATTCGAAAAATCAAACAGACCACGAATTTCAATTTGGGTCCTTCAAACTTTTGTGATACAGCTTCTTATGAGCTGACCTACGACACTTGGTAAAATTCAGGTGCCAGGAGGCCTAAAAGGTGAAAAAAATTATTTCTTGCATAATTTTAAATTCATTAAATGCCCTAGTAACCATTATTTTCAAAACCTTGCCCAAAGTAAAATTTATTAAAAGCACTCGCCATAATTTTTTGAAAAATTTGGCTAAAAAATTGAATAATCAATCTCTGTGGTCTGTACCTAGGTACCTACGTTTTTTTAGCATTACCTATGTCAATAAATTACAAGATCTTAGAATCTCAGTCCAAATTATCAATTTTGAAATTTCCACCTCAAATTTTAATAGATTGACCTCCACCATCCTTCAAAAAAATTCAATCATCAAGAATACATATTCTAGGTACGTAATTTCCAAACTGAAAAAAATTTACTAAAAGCTATGTCTAACCATGGGGAGAATTGAACAAGTCAAATTATTTCAAAATAATAGAGAATTGCATCCAATTTTTCCTCACTCAGATACTCAGATTCAATTTTACTTTCATTTCGATCATTCCCATAATTAATTAAGAATGGAAGACGCAACCGGGGTGGGGGTGAATGGGCGAAGGGAAGTGAAAGGGCACTGACTCGTTCGCTCATTTCGTAGTAGTAGTAAAACGTTCGTATTTGTGAATATAATACTGTCTACGTTCGCCATGTGCGCTGCGGTGTTATTTATCAATACCTACGTTTCGTGAATTTTTTACTACGTAGTGCAGTGTAGTCAGCAATGCATTAGCGGCAATTGTGTAAAATGCATTTCAAACTTGTTATTAATCCATAATTGATATAATAATTCTTCAACGATCACAATACGTTGCAAAATGACCGAGTTTTTGTACGATGCAAATATGGTGGATCCGAATTACGCTGGCGAGTATATGAATAATCTCCTCGGTACTTCTCCATTCAGGGAGGACTCTGGTAAATTTAATCATTCTACATAATAAATATCAATGACATTTTCAATTCTAGCAATACTTCCAACGTGTGGCTTGTTTTTTATAGATATCGAATTATCCATCACTGAATTTGAAAATCCCGACGATGTTTACGATTTCGACACTATCGATGTGAGTATTACAGTACTTCATGCTTCGTTTATTTCGTTTTCCTCGATTAACCGTCGAATATTTTCGTCTACGTTTACAGAGAACTTCGTTACTCAACAATAGCGTTCATTCGGTGTTTAATGAAATAGCCCAATTGAAACCAGCTACTAGCAGCAGCAGCGATGAAGATGATAAGAATCTTATCATGAGTTGGGAACTAAACGAGCGTAATTTCGATACGTTACCAAACAGCCCAGGTATTTTGAACTATTAAACGAAATCTGCCCAAGTTTCCTGCTCAATTTTAATCGTTTATTTTACTTTTCACAGTATGCTATATAAAACAGGAAGTGAGAGAGGAAGACGAAACTGATAACACCGATGATTCGTTGCAAATGAAAACCGTACCGTCGCCATTGACGTCCATCGTTAGTCCCTGCTGAATACTTATTCTACTCCATAAATACTCTGTAGATTAAAAACAAACTATTTTTTCAGTCATGTGGCAACGGAATCATCGAAACGCCTCCAGTCTCACCCGAAATCAAATCTGTACCAGCGAACGGTTCTGGGCCTATGAATATTCTAGTTATTGATTCGGTTCCATCAACTTCACCAAGTGCTACCGTTTACCCATTGTCTTCCACTAATTGCAATGGTATAGTCCGAAGTCGATTAGCATCCCGCATTGGTACACGAATAACTGTATGGCTGTGTTTATCTTGTTTCTAGGTAGGAGATTAGTTCCTGTTACACCGTTACGATCTCAGACTAGAAAAAATTGTATTATTAAAGTTCCTGTGCATAATGATAAATCCGCAGTGATCAGTGAGAATGGTAATAAAAATTGTGATAAAGGGCCTATTAATAAAATTTCATCAGGTTCTGTTGCTCCTCCTTCGAACACCGAGTTAAAAAATAATCTACTCGTCACAGCTAATAAACCTGTTCCGTTACTTTCAGCCAATCAGGTACGAGTATTTTAAATCTGGAATCATTCCAACGGTTGTCTCATTTTTTCAATTTCAATTTTTCTAGGTAAAAGCAATGAAAAGGCAGCAGAGGATGATAAAAAATCGAGAATCTGCGAGTCTGTCGCGTAAAAAGAAGAAAGAATATGTTGCTGCGTTGGAAATAAAACTCGATGAGATGGCGAAGGAGAATGCCAGATTGAAAATGGTACCATATCGTTATTTTTTATACACTGGTTATTCGAGTTGAAAATTTACCATTGATTTCGATCTGCAGGAAAACAAATCCCTCAAAGAAAAATTATCTTTGTACGAATCGTCGGTGTGGAAAAAACATGGCAAATTGTTCGACAACACGAAGAAAATCACTGCTGTGTTCGCTGTCATGTTTATGATCTCATTCAACGTCGCGTCGTTGAGGTATAATTCGATGAAGTGATCGAGAAAGAAATATTTTGAATTAATACGTTAATTGGTGAAATGATTTATGCACTTTGATCGAGGGATCTCTGAAAAAAAATTCTGAGTTCAATTTCAACTTGCCACGTAAAAGATGGAACCAGGGGATCTCATACTTATTTGAAAATGAAATCACGTTATTTTCATAAATCTTCTGCAAAATCGTATGTCTTTTTTCGACTTTCAGGCGGTGCCACTTGCTGAGAGCAAATTTGGATTTCCCCTTCCCCTCCTAGAAAGGTTTCTCTTGAACATCGATTTTGACATAAAATATTATTTTTTATCCTTCATAAAGGCTTTAAAAAGTTCTAAATCGTAAATTTGAAGATTTTTTGCTTCTTATCGATATCAAAAATCGCGTATTCATGATTTTTTGGGCACTTAGAATAAGTTTTGATGCGATTTTTCAAAAAGTTTTCGTGGTGGTGATCTGTAGGTGTAGATTCATATCTCGAGATAAGTTGCCCTTGAAATGAATCTATTTGCACAGTTTCTTGGAGAATGAACCAAATCAAAGTCGATGGTTAATTTTGACAAGCTTCAAATCTGTATGGGGAGGGGGGGGGGGGGTGTCAGGTCCATAATTTTGATCGAAATTCAAAAAATGCCAAAAAAGAAATAGTATATCGATTTCTACTTGCCAATTTGAAGGTACCCGTGTTTGAATATTGGTTGACTTTTCGACTCGAGTCAGCTAAGGTTGGTTTAGGCAGGGATCCGGAGGTCGGGTCTAGTCTCTCCGGCTCCAGTTTCTAGATTTTCTTGAAATTTGCTCTAAAATTTTCATAAAGGTGTCTTCGGTTTAAAAAAAAATTTCCCAGAGGGAGCCCTCCTCCCTTCGACTTGGGCTTCAGCCCCGGCTTCAAGATTTTCTTGAAAATGTCTCCGGCTTCGCAAAGGCTTCGAAAAAATCACACAGAGGGAGTCTCACTGTCTTCTCCCTCCGGATCCCTGGGTTTGGGCTTTTTGTCCTGAACTCAGAATATTTTTTGGAAATACTCTTTACCCATTTCCCCATTCGATGTAACTTACCACACCAATTTTCGTCGAAATCACATATTTTTTTCGATCCACTCTAATCCAATCTGGTCCATTTTTACAGGAATTTCCCCAGCTCAGAGAGTGATAATATTGGTGCAAATGATGTGATACTTCAAGTAAACAAAGATCCCGCCCATTTCAACAGCAGATCTTTATTATGGACTGAGCAGTCGTTGGATAACGTTACCAACTCCGAATTTCCAAGCTGGACGAACACTTCAGATTTGAAATGTCCTATGTATATAAACCAGACTGAATCTTTAAGGTGACTGCGACTCAACAAAACCTCGCCCAACTGTTGCAAAAATGTCAATCTCATTCTAAATTCTATTCATAGGCTAGATACCGAACTACGGAAATGGATCGATACGTATCCGGCTGATAATTCAACCAATACCTCTTCAAAATTCGCCAACGATTTCAAACTTACGCCCTGGACCTCGATATTTTCAACGGAAAAGAAAGAGAAGAAACCTCCTGTCGCCAAACGATACGGAAACGCAGCAATGTCAGTAATTTTCAAACTATTGACGTATTTTCCGCATTTAAATTTAGATAAAAAATATTTTCACCTAATGTGGGCACTTGGCCAACTTCGTGTCACAAACAACTTTTCAATTCGTGCCGCAATTAAAGCACCGTTTTTCGCTTCTAACTGCTTTTCTTTGTCTTCTTTCAGTTCCCGCGATGTCGATATGTTCAGATTAAATAATAACTTTTTCGATGTCAACGAGCCGTTGTATCAAGCGATGGACCGAAAGCAAGATACATTTTATGTCGTCTCGTTCTCCGGAGATCATCTCCTGTTACCTGCTCTTTCGCATAATCAAACTTTCAGACCAAAGATGTCCTTAGTTTTACCGTCACTTACCAATAATAGTAATTATCTTTTTTTTAAATTTCATATGGGATTTTTTCAGTTCAAAAATACCACTAAAATCGTACGATCCAAGGTCGAAACATCAAAACAGTAGCTAATTGATGTATTATGACCTTCAAAATAATCATTTCTCACCGAACTAAAAATCGTTCCATTTTAATAGGTTCGTTCCCATCTCCGGATACGATCACCATGATGCAAATTGACTGCACCGTTACCGATACACGACTGTTACATGTGAAGGCAAAAGACATCCCACCTCGTTTGAAAACTCATCTGAAAAATTCGCAGAAGAATATCTCCTATGCGAAGCCAGGTTATACCTTTTAGTTTCGTAAAATTTTCAACTTTGGAAAAAAATCAAATCGTAATTTTTCTATCTTTTTGTAGGATTCGGAAGAAAATTCAACACTGGCGCTGCTTATTCGCTCCACGACGCTGAATGAATCATTCGTGTATTTTCGACGTGAATCACTTGCTCATAAAATTGTATCTAGATTGTTTACGAATCGTGTGTGACTGGTAACGCCGGCAGCTTGAAATTTATTCGTTCGTTCGTTCAATTTTCTCCCTTGAAGCTCTCGGGAAGGCAGAAGTTGTTGGAAAGGGGTATTTAGTGCAGTGTGTTTCGAAAGTTGAGATTTTCTCGAATAGGAAACGGTCTTTAAGAGTAACTGCAATGGCGATGCGGGAGAAAATCTAGGTTCCAGCTAATAAGCTTACAGAAATGGCCTAAACACTGGAACCATGTCTAATTTTTGGTAAATTGGCCAATTTCTTTCTGAAAAATTGATTTCATTGGATTGGGAAAATGAACTGAACTATGAGTTTGGAGATTTTATCAATTTTTGGATTTCAAAAAAGGACTAATATTTGGATGCGAAGTAGAAACCGATTTTTGGATTTGAAAAATTGAACTATAAAATAGAAAATTTACCCACTGAATTTTAGATTTTAAAAATACGCTAAATTATGAGTTTGGAGACTAAATCAATTTTCAGATTTGAAAATGGACCGAATCATGAGTTTGGAGATTTAATCAATTTTTGGATTTGAAAAATATTTATCAATGTTTGGATGCAAAAAATTGGCTCATTTTTGGACTTGGAAAATTACTAAATTTCAAATTTAGGAGATTAGACGATTTTTGGATTTATGAAATTGACTGAATTTTAAATTTGAGAAATATTTTGAATTATGAGTTTGGAGAGTTGATTAATTTTGGGATTTGAAAAATAAATTAATTTTTGGATTTTTGATTTGAAGAGTTGAATAAATTCTGGTATTGACTAATCTGTGGTGAATTGACCAATTTTTATAAAAACGATTATGGAAATTCTATCCTTTTTTTTTAGATTTTTGAAAAAGGGACCAATTTTTGATCTTGTACATTTGTGATTGATTTTTAAATTCAAAAATGAAAAATGTTTGAAAAACTGACTAAATTTTGGATTTTAAAATTACCAAGTTTGGAAAATTGTCTATTTACATTTTACATATTAAAAACCGGTTTCATTGATTAAAAATGTAATCGTTTACATAGTTTTACCAATTAAAAGAGGGGAGAGGGGTGCTAACTTTGGTGTAAAATTCTAAATATAATTCGCTGTATCAAAAAATTACAAAAATTCAATTTTCATCCATCATGTGCCTAGTTTGAGAGCCAAGATTAATTCGCTGCCGGCGACGCGACGTGTGATTTGCTTCATTTAAAATGAAACTGCATTTATTTACAAGTATTTTGTTTTGTATATGTCCTTGTCTAGGTTGTTACTTATTTGTAGATCACAGTTGAATTTTGTTAGTGCATCTTGATTTTTTTTTTAGCACATTTCGTATTTTTTACTAGATCTATTTTGTAATGCTGGCATTTGCTTCAAATGAGCTAAACCATTTTGCAAATTTTGGCCAGACGAAGAATTATTATTGATTTTGTAGCCTTATTTTATACCTAGTTGTAAATTTAGCACCTATTTTGTGAAACGAAAATGAGCATTATTTTATTTCTATTTTTTTGTACGTACCTACATCTCTCGTAGGAATATTTTATCGATTTTTCGAAGAAATTTCATTTAAAACCAATAATTTTTGTTTTGTATACGCGTAATTTTTGGATCTCGTAATATTTAAGTTTAAAAAAATGAACCTATGTAATCGATTTTGGTGAGATGATGTTAATCAACAAGTCTCGTTATTTGTATAATGAATAACTAAATTGATAACGTGAAAGGAAAATATTTTTAAAAAAAATGTAACTAGATTAGGTAATAGTGCAATATTTTGTCGTTTTAAATTACGAAATATTATTTGTATACTTAAATAACATTTTATTAAAAACGATTATGACTAGTTTAGTTTGATTTCACAAAAATTTAGGTATTTTGAGCACGAGTTTAATCTAATTGTGGCGTCGATGCACCTAAATAGCATTTTAAGTCGTCAATCGTAGATCGAACAAGTTTAGCTTTGATGGTAGGTAGGTTGAGACGTTGATGGGCTGCGAATCTGTGGCATCCTCCGAAACTATAGTAGTAATTTCCTCCTTTGCTGCCTTCTATCCATAGGACATCGATTGGTGGCACTTTTTCATTTTCGGTCTAAAATGAAAAATTATTTTTTGCTGTGAAATGAGCATTTCTAACAATGGGTAAAATTGTCGATCATTTGATAATTGTTATTTATCGAGTGATTTTGATTATTTTGAGTATTCTTTTTGCATAGGTACTGGTAGGTTTTTATTTTCTCATCTGTCCAACTACCTACCTATTTTGCACTTATGCCGATAGGTCAACTAGAGCAACGAGGTATAGATATTTTTCAATCTTTTTTTTTTCAATAGGGCACAACGAAACATAAAATATAACCTAAATTTCACTGACCTTTATAGTTTCCATCAAACTGGCTACCTTATCTTCGTCCAATACAGACTGCAATGGTCTCCTGATGACTTCCATTGGTACATCGTACACTTCATCGATGGTCTTGGAATGTATGCTAGTCATAGTCAAGATTGAAAACTGCTCAAACCTCGATCTATTTTTTTTTTCCAACTTTCAAAACCAAAGGACTTCTCACTTTCGTCATCCAAAAAAACTCTACTCATCACATCGTCGATTATTTCGAATACCTTGTCTCTAGCCTCGTTTCGTCATTCTTTTGGTAAACTTCTATATCGTTTACCACGCCCAGCTAATTTCGTGGAAGGTAAGTATATAATGAGTAACGATAATGATACCTACCTTTTATATTAATATGTAATGCGACTGAAATTCTGTTTGACCAATGCCAATGGTATAAAATAAACATTGTTTTATTTTTCAGCATTCGACTCGCATGAATTTTTTTCGGTGATAGTCATTCCGCTTCGTATTTGTTGCGTTCGAAGTGACGCAGTCGCAGATGAGAAATTTCAAGGTGATTTTTCCTCTTGCCTGGGTGCTTATATTTGGCAGAAATTGGCAGTCATTCGTGATGAGATAAAATTTTGCGATTTTATGCAAAAGTGGCAACACTGTTTTGAAAAATTTCAATTTTATATTTGTACTAGCGCCTAATTATTTTTGCTGTGAATGAGATTTTGACGAATCGAGTCCCAAAATTTCACGTTCAAATTTACTCAAATCTAAATTTTTCGATTTCTTTTTTCAAAGCTGTAAATAATTTAAAAATTTTTCGTGGCAAAAATTTTTTAAATTTAAATTTTTTCTAGATTTTTTTCAACAGATTTCTTCCTTTTTTCTATTTTTTATTTTAAAGGAATAATTTTTAAATTTCTTCTTCAATTTTCGATTGATTTAAAAAATATTTTTTGATAGATGCAAAGTTATGAAAATTTTTAAAATTATTACTTACTATCAAAATAACCAATTTTTTTTTTTTTTTGGAATATTATGTACTTTAAAAAGTCGAGAAAGACTCCAAATCTCAATTTCGGATTCCACTAATTCCAATTCAAGACTGGAAAGTGTATAATTTTGCATTTTCGCTAAAGGAACATTTTTCCTGTGTATCTGGTTCATCAATTTTTGGGAAAATGAATACCTAAATCAGTTATTGAATAATGAAATTGGCCATTTTCGGGGGGTAATTAATAAAATCAATTTCTCGACCTCGTAAATCACGTGAGCCTGTTTTAAAAATTCCCGCAGGTTGTCGAGCGATTTTTTTCCAAGTCCACTCGTTTTATTTTTACGACTCCCCCTCCCACTTCAAAATCAATTTTTTTAACGAGGTCAAAATTTTTTCCTTCATTTTTTTCCAACTTGAAATTTTTTTGACATTTCAATTTCGAATTCGAATTATTTCAATTCTATCATTTTTTCATTCAAAAAATTCCTCATTTTTCATCAAAACCACTTCATATTTTACACGAAAATCATTGATCCTGGATCAAAAACACTAACAATGAGCCTTACGGTGCTTGACAAGTCATTCATGTTTGCTTCTAAGATACGATTTATAAATCATCCCGTGTCAATTACAAAATCACGATCAGCGATTTCGAGCAACATTATCAAAAATTTCGAGATACCAGTTTATCTATTTTTTTTTTTTTTTTTTTTTTTAGTCGACCTTATTAATTAATCACACAAGATTTTTTATTCTTATCAGATTTTTTTCGGTCGGACAAAATTTTTCTGTAAAATATATCCAAATAAATAAAAATATACGCAATTGTTATTTATTTGTATGTATCTGGATGGATCATACTTCTATCTGGAAAATAATTAGAAAAAATTTTTAGGTGATAAATAACGATTTTACATTTTTAATATTCATCAACTCGCAAAAATGGTGATTTTTCACAAAAAAATGCGAATTTTTCGGCAAAGGCGGGGCGATCGCGTGAAACGGAGTTCAGATTCGTGATCAGCGACCTCGATTTAGTCGAAATTTCGCATTTTTTGAAAATCTCAAATTTTCGAAAAAATGCATGAACTATTATTCATGCATTTTTTTGGATTTTCATGATTTTCAAAAATTTCGAAATTAGTGTCGTTTTCGAATAATTCGAGGTCGCTGATTCCGAATCTGCCGACCGTTTTCGCCGCCGAGCCTTTGTTGTCGAGTTATGGTGATATTTCGTAAAAAAATGCGAATTTTTCGGCAAAGGCGAGGCGATCGCGTGAAACGGAGTTCAGATTCGTAATCAGCGACCTCGATTTAGTCGAAATTTCGCATTTTTTGAAAATCTCAAAGGCTCTGGTGTGGTGAGGGGGTCATTTGGCCTCTGGTCCAATTTCGGACAAATTCTTGCGCCATTCGATTTGCCACGGTAAAAGATGATTTTAGAGCGCATGAGCGAATTTTTACCTCACCCCTGGGGGGCTGGGGGGCCAAAATACACGATTTTCAAGCCGAAAACTCTTAAAAATTCTACCTCCGCGAGTTTTCAACCGATTTTTTCCAAACTTGGCACAAAGGTAGTGGTACTAGAGAGAATGCCCTGAAATTTTTTCAGATTTTTTTGACCACTTTAATGACCTTGAATTCGACTTTGAAGATTTCAAATCGCCCTGGGGGGCACAGCTGGGAGGCTGTCTGAAAAATTTTTTTAAATTAAAATTTTTCAATGTATTTTACATTTCTGAGAATTTTTTCAGATTTTTTCAGGTGGTGGAAAGTGGTCAAAAGCTCAAAAAACCGCCGTAATTCATCATTTTTATTGCTTAAAATCAACGTTTTTCTTCAAGTTTTCATTTTTAATAAGGCAAACTTCAAAAACTGGTAGGATTACTTTTGTCACATTATTTGTGAGTCAATTACGCCAAAAATTCTCGGATGGGGCTTTTTTTTCATAGATATTCATTTCTGCTCTGAACATAACTGATAACAGTCATGAGAAATGAACAAACAAAGGTCAAAATGGGACACGGAGAGTGAATAGAATAATAATATTTTTGGCAGGAAACTATTAAAAATGAAAACTTGAAGAAAAACGTTGATTTTAAGCAATAAAAATGATGAATTACGGCGGTTTTTTGAGCTTTTGACCACTTTCCACCACCCGAAAAAATCTGAAAAAATTCTCAGAAATGTAAAATACATTGAAAAATTTTAATTTAAAAAAATTTTTCAGACAGCCCCCCAGCTGTGCCCCCCCGGGCGATTTGAAATCTTCAAAGTCGAATTCAAGGTCATTAAAGTGGTCAAAAAAATCTGAAAAAATTTCAAGGGATTCCCCTCTAGTACCACTACCTTTGTGCCAAGTTTGGAAAAAATCGGTTGAAAACTCGCGGAGATAGAATTTTTAAGAGTTTTCGGCTTGAAAATCGTGTATTTTGGCCCCCCAGCCCCCCAGGGGTGAGGTAAAAATTCGCTCATGCGCTCTAAAATCATCTTTTACCATGGCAAATCGAATGGCGCAAGAATTTTTCCGAAGTTGGACCAGAGGCCAAATGACCCCCTTACCACACCAGAGCCTTTTCGAAAAAACTCATGAACTATTCATGTATTTTTTTGGATTTTCGTGATTTTCAAAAATTTCAAAATTAGTATCGTTTTCGACTAATTCGAGGTCGCTGATTCCGAATCTGGCGACCGTTTTCGCCGCCGAGCCTTTGTTGTCGAGTTATGACTGATTTTTCAGCCAAAAAAGTGCAACTTTGGCGAGAACAGCTCAAAATGCAAAAATGAATATACCATTCGATTCGTCTCGACGAGAGGATTCCAAAAATGTATTAGTTTTTGAAATTTGAGCGATTTTCGACCGAGTTACGGGCATTTCTGTGCGGCGCGGTGGCGGCGCCGACCATACATCGACCTTCCGACTCAACTTTTGTTCTAATGCTCCAATTTGGATCGTGAAAAAACCATTCGATTCGTCTCGACGAGAGGATTCCAAAAATGTATTAGTTTTTGAAATTTGAGCGATTTTCGACCGAGTTACGGGCATGTCTCTGCGGCGCGGCGGGCGGCGCCGACCATACATCGACCTTCCGACTCAACTTTTGTTCTAATGCTCCGATTTGGATCGTGAAAAAACCATTCGATTCGTCTCGACGAGAGGATTCCAAAAATGTATTAGTTTTTGAAATTTGAGCAATTTTCGACCGAGTTACGGGCATTTCTCTGCGGCGCGGCGGGCGGCGCCGACCATACATCGACCTTCCGACTCAACTTTTGTTCTAATGCTCCGATTTGGATCGTGAAAAAACCATTCGATAGTGCTTGGAGAGAGGATTCCGAATCTGTATTACATTTTGCATTTTGAAAAATTCTCCACCGAATAACCAGCATTTTTCTCAATCTGCAATCCGCGAAAATCAATAATATCTCTCACCCAAATGCTCGAAATTAAACGATGAAAAAACCATTCGATAGTGCTCGACGAGAGGATTCCAAAAATGTATTAGTTTTTGAAATTCGAGCAATTTTCGACCGAGTTACGGGCATTTCTCTGCGGCGCGGCGGGCGGCGCCGACCATACATCGACCTTCCGACTCAACTTTTGTTCTAATGCTCCGATTTGGATCGTGAAAAAACCATTCGATTCGTCTCGACGAGAGGATTCCAAAAATGTATTAGTTTTTGAAATTTGAGCAATTTTCGAATGAGTTACGGGCATTTCTCTGCGGCGCGGCGGGCGGCGCCGACCATACATCGACCTTCCGACTCAACTTTTGTTCTAATGCTCCGATTTGGATCGTGAAAAAACCATTCGATTCGTCTCGACGAGAGGATTCCAAAAATGTATTAGTTTTTGAAATTTGAGCAATTTTCGACCGAGTTACGGGCATTTCTCTGCGGCGCGGCGGGCGGCGCCGAACATACATCGACCTTCCGACTCAACTTTTGTTCTAATGCTCCGATTTGGAACGTAAAAACACCATTCGATTCGTCTCGACGAGAGGATTCCAAAAATGTATTAGTTTTTGAAATTTGAGCAATTTTCGACCGAGTTACGGGCATTTCTCTGCGGCGCGGCGGGCGGCGCCGGCGCCGACCATACATCGACCTTCCGACTCAACTTTTGTTCAAATGCTCCGATTCGGATCGTGAAAAAACCATTCGATAGTGCTTGAAGAGAGGATTCCGAATCTGTATTACATTTTGCATTTTGAAAAATTCTCCACCGAATAACCAGCATTTTTCTCAATCTGCAATCCGCGAAAATCAATAATATCTCTCACCCAAATGCTCGAAATTAAACGATGAAAAAACCATTCGATTCGTCTCGACGAGAGGATTCCAAAAATGTATTAGTTTTTGAAATTTGAGCAATTTTCGACCGAGTTACGGGCATTTCTCTGCGGCGCGGCGGGCGGCGCCGACCATACATCGACCTTCCGACTCAACTTTTGTTCAAATGCTCCGATTCGGATCGTGAAAAAACCATTCGATAGTGCTTGAAGAGAGGATTCCGAATCTGTATTACATTTTGCATTTTGAAAAATTCTCCACCGAATAACCAGCATTTTTCTCAATCTGCAATCCGCGAAAATCAATAATATCTCTCACCCAAATGCTCGAAATTAAACGATGAAAAACCATTCGATAGTGCTCGACGAGAGGATTCCAAAAATGTATTAGTTTTTGAAATTTGAGCAATTTTCGACCGAGTTACGGGCATTTCTCTGCGGCGCCGACCATACATCAACCTTCCACGCCGGAAAAAATCAACTTTTGTTCTAATGCTCGAAATGGGATGGTAATTAAACCATTCGTTTGTTCACGATGAGAGGAATCCAAAAATGTGTTAGTTTTTGCATTTTGGGCAATTTTTGGCCGAGTTACGGGCGTTTTTATTCATCAACTAACCAGGCAGCAAAAAAGCTATCTCCCGTCCAAATTCTCGAAATGGGATGACAAAAAAACCATTCGTTTGTTCATGACGAGAGGATTCCGAATATGTATGAGTTTTTGCATTTTGAGCAATTTTCGACCGAGTTACGGGCATTTCTCTGCGGCGCGGCGGGCGGCGCCGACCATACATCGACCTTCCGACTCAACTTTTGTTCTAATGCTCCGATTTGGATCGTGAAAAAACCATTCGATTCGTCTCGACGAGAGGATTCCAAAAATGTATTAGTTTTTGAAATTTGAGCAATTTTCGACCGAGTTACGGGCATTTCTCTGCGGCGCGGCGGGCGGCGCCGACCATACATCGACCTTCCGACTCAACTTTTGTTCAAATGCTCCGATTCGGATCGTGAATAAACCATTCGATAGTGCTTGAAGAGAGGATTCCGAATCTGTATTACATTTTGCATTTTGAAAAATTCTCCACCGAATAACCAGCATTTTTCTCAATCTGCAATCCGCGAAAATCAATAATATCTCTCACCCAAATGCTCGAAATTAAACGATGAAAAAACCATTCGATAGTGCTTGACGAGAGGATTCCAAAAATGTATTAGTTTTTGAAATTTGAGCAATTTTCGACCGAGTTACGGGCATTTCTCTGCGGCGCGGCGGGCGGCGCCGACCATACATCGACCTTCCGACTCAACTTTTGTTCTAATGCTCCGATTTGGATCGTGAAAAAACCATTCGATTCGTCTCGACGAGAGGATTCCAAAAATGTATTAGTTTTTGAAATTTGAGCAATTTTCGACCGAGTTACGGGCATTTCTCTGCGGCGCGGCGGGCGGCGCCGAACATACATCGACCTTCCGACTCAACTTTTGTTCTAATGCTCCGATTTGGAACGTAAAAACACCATTCGATTCGTCTCGACGAGAGGATTCCAAAAATGTATTAGTTTTTGAAATTTGAGCAATTTTCGACCGAGTTACGGGCATTTCTCTGCGGCGCGGCGGGCGGCGCCGGCGCCGACCATACATCGACCTTCCGACTCAACTTTTGTTCAAATGCTCCGATTCGGATCGTGAAAAAACCATTCGATAGTGCTTGAAGAGAGGATTCCGAATCTGTATTACATTTTGCATTTTGAAAAATTCTCCACCGAATAACCAGCATTTTTCTCAATCTGCAATCCGCGAAAATCAATAATATCTCTCACCCAAATGCTCGAAATTAAACGATGAAAAAACCATTCGATAGTGCTTGACGAGAGGATTCCAAAAATGTATTAGTTTTTGAAATTTGAGCAATTTTCGACCGAGTTACGGGCATTTCTCTGCGGCGCGGCGGGCGGCGCCGGCGCCGACCATACATCGACCTTCCGACTCAACTTTTGTTCAAATGCTCCGATTCGGATCGTGAATAAACCATTCGATAGTGCTTGAAGAGAGGATTCCGAATCTGTATTACATTTTGCATTTTGAAAAATTCTCCACCGAATAACCAGCATTTTTCTCAATCTGCAATCCGCGAAAATCAATAATATCTCTCACCCAAATGCTCGAAATTAAACGATGAAAAAACCATTCGATAGTGCTTGACGAGAGGATTCCAAAAATGTATTAGTTTTTGAAATTTGAGCAATTTTCGACCGAGTTACGGGCATTTCTCTGCGGCGCGGCGGGCGGCGCCGACCATACATCGACCTTCCGACTCAACTTTTGTTCTAATGCTCCGATTTGGATCGTGAAAAAACCATTCGATTCGTCTCGACGAGAGGATTCCAAAAATGTATTAGTTTTTGAAATTTGAGCAATTTTCGACCGAGTTACGGGCATTTCTCTGCGGCGCGGCGGGCGGCGCCGAACATACATCGACCTTCCGACTCAACTTTTGTTCTAATGCTCCGATTTGGAACGTAAAAACACCATTCGATTCGTCTCGACGAGAGGATTCCAAAAATGTATTAGTTTTTGAAATTTGAGCAATTTTCGACCGAGTTACGGGCATTTCTCTGCGGCGCGGCGGGCGGCGCCGGCGCCGACCATACATCGACCTTCCGACTCAACTTTTGTTCAAATGCTCCGATTCGGATCGTGAAAAAACCATTCGATAGTGCTTGAAGAGAGGATTCCGAATCTGTATTACATTTTGCATTTTGAAAAATTCTCCACCGAATAACCAGCATTTTTCTCAATCTGCAATCCGCGAAAATCAATAATATCTCTCACCCAAATGCTCGAAATTAAACGATGAAAAAACCATTCGATAGTGCTTGACGAGAGGATTCCAAAAATGTATTAGTTTTTGAAATTTGAGCAATTTTCGACCGAGTTACGGGCATTTCTCTGCGGCGCGGCGGGCGGCGCCGACCATACATCGACCTTCCGACTCAACTTTTGTTCTAATGCTCCGACTCGGATCGTGAAAAAACCATTCGATTCGTCTCGACGAGAGGATTCCAAAAATGTATTAGTTTTTGAAATTTGAGCAATTTTCGACCGAGTTACGGGCATTTCTCTGCGGCGCGGCGGGCGGCGCCGACCATACATCGACCTTCCGACTCAACTTTTGTTCAAATGCTCCGATTCGGATCGTGAAAAAACCATTCGATAGTGCTTGAAGAGAGGATTCCGAATCTGTATTACATTTTGCATTTTGAAAAATTCTCCACCGAATAACCAGCATTTTTCTCAATCTGCAATCCGCGAAAATCAATAATATCTCTCACCCAAATGCTCGAAATTAAACGATGAAAAAACCATTCGATAGTGCTCGACGAGAGGATTCCAAAAATGTATTAGTTTTTGAAATTTGAGCAATTTTCGACCGAGTTACGGGCATTTCTCTGCGGCGCCGACCATACATCAACCTTCCACGCCGGAAAAAAATCAACTTTTGTTCTAATGCTCGAAATGGGATGGTAATTAGACCATTCGTTTGTTCACGATGAGAGGAATCCAAAAATGTGTTAGTTTTTGCATTTTGGGCAATTTTTGGCCGAGTTACGGGCGTTTTTCTTCATCAACTAACCAGGCAGCAAAAAAGCTATCTCCCGTCCAAATGCTCGAAATGGGATGACAAAAAAACCATTCGTTTGTTCATGACGAGAGGATTCCGAATATGTATGAGTTTTTGCATTTTGAGCAATTTTCGACCGAGTTACGGGCATTTCTCTGCGGCGCGGCGGGCGGCGCCGACCATACATCGACCTTCCGACTCAACTTTTGTTCTAATGCTCGGATTTGGATCGTGAAAAAACCATTCGATTCGTCTCGACGAGAGGATTCCAAAAATGTATTAGTTTTTGAAATTTGAGCAATTTTCGACCGAGTTACGGGCATTTCTCTGCGGCGCGGCGGGCGGCGCCGACCATACATCGACCTTCCGACTCAACTTTTGTTCAAATGCTCCGATTCGGATCGTGAATAAACCATTCGATAGTGCTTGAAGAGAGGATTCCGAATCTGTATTACATTTTGCATTTTGAAAAATTCTCCACCGAATAACCAGCATTTTTCTCAATCTGCAATCCGCGAAAATCAATAATATCTCTCACCCAAATGCTCGAAATTAAACGATGAAAAAACCATTCGATAGTGCTTGACGAGAGGATTCCAAAAATGTATTAGTTTTTGAAATTTGAGCAATTTTCGACCGAGTTACGGGCATTTCTCTGCGGCGCGGCGGGCGGCGCCGACCATACATCGACCTTCCGACTCAACTTTTGTTCTAATGCTCCGACTCGGATCGTGAAAAAACCATTCGATTCGTCTCGACGAGAGGATTCCAAAAATGTATTAGTTTTTGAAATTTGAGCAATTTTCGACCGAGTTACGGGCATTTCTCTGCGGCGCGGCGGGCGGCGCCGGCGCCGACCATACATCGACCTTCCGACTCAACTTTTGTTCAAATGCTCCGATTCGGATCGTGAAAAAACCATTCGATAGTGCTTGGAGAGAGGATTCCGAATCTGTATTACATTTTGCATTTTGAAAAATTCTCCAAAGAATAACCAGCATTTTTCTCAATCTGCAATCCGCGAAAATCAATAATATCTCTCACCCAAATGCTCGAAATTAAACGATGAAAAAACCATTCGATAGTGCTTGACGAGAGGATTCCAAAAATGTATTAGTTTTTGAAATTTGAGCAATTTTCGACCGAGTTACGGGCATTTCTCTGCGGCGCGGCGGGCGGCGCCGACCATACATCGACCTTCCGACTCAACTTTTGTTCTAATGCTCCGATTTGGATCGTGAAAAAACCATTCGATTCGTCTCGACGAGAGGATTCCAAAAATGTATTAGTTTTTGAAATTTGAGCAATTTCCGACCGAGTTACGGGCATTTCTCTGCGGCGCGGCGGGCGGCGCCGACCATACATCGACCTTCCGACTCAACTTTTGTTCAAATGCTCCGATTCGGATCGTGAAAAAACCATTCGATAGTGCTTGAAGAGAGGATTCCGAATCTGTATTACATTTTGCATTTTGAAAAATTCTCCACCGAATAACCAGCATTTTTCTCAATCTGCAATCCGCGAAAATCAATAATATCTCTCACCCAAATGCTCGAAATTAAACGATGAAAAAACCATTCGATAGTGCTTGACGAGAGGATTCCAAAAATGTATTAGTTTTTGAAATTTGAGCAATTTTCGACCGAGTTACGGGCATTTCTCTGCGGCGCCGACCATACATCAACCTTTCCACGCCGGAAAAAAATCAACTTTTGTTCTAATGCTCGAAATGGGATGGTAATTAGACCATTCGTTTGTTCACGATGAGAGGAATCCAAAAATGTGTTAGTTTTTGCATTTTGGGCAATTTTTGGCCGAGTTACGGGCGTTTTTCTTCATCAACTAACCAGGCAGCAAAAAGCTATCTCCCGTCCAAATGCTCGAAATGGGATGACAAAAAACCATTCGTTTGTTCATGACGAGAGGATTCCGAATATGTATGAGTTTTTGCATTTTGAGCAATTTTCGACCGAGTTACGGGCATTTCTCTGCGGCGCGGCGGGCGGCGCCGACCATACATCGACCTTCCGACTCAACTTTTGTTCTAATGCTCGGATTTGGATCGTGAAAAAACCATTCGATTCGTCTCGACGAGAGGATTCCAAAAATGTATTAGTTTTTGAAATTTGAGCAATTTTCGACCGAGTTACGGGCATTTCTCTGCGGCGCGGCGGGCGGCGCCGACCATACATCGACCTTCCGACTCAACTTTTGTTCTAATGCTCCGATTTGGATCGTGAAAAAACCATTCGATAGTGCTTGGAGAGAGGATTCCGAATCTGTATTACATTTTGCATTTTGAAAAATTCTCCAAAGAATAACCAGCATTTTTCTCAATCTGCAATCCGCGAAAATCAATAATATCTCTCACCCAAATGCTCGAAATTAAACGATGAAAAAACCATTCGATAGTGCTTGACGAGAGGATTCCAAAAATGTATTAGTTTTTGAAATTTGAGCAATTTTCGACCGAGTTACGGGCATTTCTCTGCGGCGCGGCGGGCGGCGCCGACCATACATCGACCTTCCGACTCAACTTTTGTTCTAATGCTCGGATTTGGATCGTGAAAAAACCATTCGATTCGTCTCGACGAGAGGATTCCAAAAATGTATTACTTTTGAAATTTGAGCAATTTTCGACCGAGTTACGGGCATTTCTCTGCGGCGCGGCGGGCGGCGCCGACCATACATCGACCTTCCGACTCAACTTTTGTTCTAATGCTCCGATTTGGATCGTGAAAAAACCATTCGATAGTGCTTGGAGAGAGGATTCCGAATCTGTATTACATTTTGCATTTTGAAAAATTCTCCAAAGAATAACCAGCATTTTTCTCAATCTGCAATCCGCGAAAATCAATAATATCTCTCACCCAAATGCTCGAAATTAAACGATGAAAAAACCATTCGATAGTGCTTGACGAGAGGATTCCAAAAATGTATTAGTTTTTGAAATTTGAGCAATTTTCGACCGAGTTACGGGCATTTCTCTGCGGCGCGGCGGGCGGCGCCGACCATACATCGACCTTCCGACTCAACTTTTGTTCTAATGCTCCGATTTGGATCGTGAAAAAACCATTCGATTCGTCTCGACGAGAGGATTCCAAAAATGTATTAGTTTTTGAAATTTGAGCAATTTCCGACCGAGTTACGGGCATTTCTCTGCGGCGCGGCGGGCGGCGCCGACCATACATCGACCTTCCGACTCAACTTTTGTTCTAATGCTCCGACTCGGATCGTGAAAAAACCATTCGATTCGTCTCGACGAGAGGATTCCAAAAATGTATTAGTTTTTGAAATTTGAGCAATTTTCGACCGAGTTACGGGCATTTCTCTGCGGCGCGGCGGGCGGCGCCGACCATACATCGACCTTCCGACTCAACTTTTGTTCTAATGCTCCGATTTGGAACGTAAAAACACCATTCGATTCGTCCCGACGAGAGGATTCCAAAAATGTATTAGTTTTTGAAATTTGAGCAATTTTCGACCGAGTTTCGGGCATTTCTCTGCGGCGCGGCGGGCGGCGCCGACCATACATCGACCTTCCGACTCAACTTTTGTTCAAATGCTCCGATTCGGATCGTGAAAAAACCATTCGATAGTGCTTGAAGAGAGGATTCCGAATCTGTATTACATTTTGCATTTTGAAAAATTCTCCACCGAATAACCAGCATTTTTCTCAATCTGCAATCCGCGAAAATCAATAATATCTCTCACCCAAATGCTCGAAATTAAACGATGAAAAAACCATTCGATAGTACTTGACGAGAGGATTCCAAAAATGTATTAGTTTTTGAAATTTGAGCAATTTTCGACCGAGTTACGGGCATTTCTCTGCGGCGCGGCGGGCGGCGCCGACCATACATCGACCTTCCGACTCAACTTTTGTTCTAATGCTCCGATTTGGATCGTGAAAAAACCATTCGATTCGTCTCGACGAGAGGATTCCAAAAATGTATTAGTTTTTGAAATTTGAGCAATTTCCGACCGAGTTACGGGCATTTCTCTGCGGCGCGGCGGGCGGCGCCGACCATACATCGACCTTCCGACTCAACTTTTGTTCTAATGCTCCGACTCGGATCGTGAAAAAACCATTCGATTCGTCTCGACGAGAGGATTCCAAAAATGTATTAGTTTTTGAAATTTGAGCAATTTTCGACCGAGTTACGGGCATTTCTCTGCGGCGCGGCGGGCGGCGCCGACCATACATCGACCTTCCGACTCAACTTTTGTTCTAATGCTCCGATTTGGAACGTAAAAACACCATTCGATTCGTCCCGACGAGAGGATTCCAAAAATGTATTAGTTTTTGAAATTTGAGCAATTTTCGACCGAGTTTCGGGCATTTCTCTGCGGCGCGGCGGGCGGCGCCGACCATACATCGACCTTCCGACTCAACTTTTGTTCAAATGCTCCGATTCGGATCGTGAAAAAACCATTCGATAGTGCTTGAAGAGAGGATTCCGAATCTGTATTACATTTTGCATTTTGAAAAATTCTCCACCGAATAACCAGCATTTTTCTCAATCTGCAATCCGCGAAAATCAATAATATCTCTCACCCAAATGCTCGAAATTAAACGATGAAAAAACCATTCGATAGTACTTGACGAGAGGATTCCAAAAATGTATTAGTTTTTGAAATTTGAGCAATTTTCGACCGAGTTACGGGCATTTCTCTGCGGCGCGGCGGGCGGCGCCGACCATACATCGACCTTCCGACTCAACTTTTGTTCTAATGCTCCGATTTGGATCGTGAAAAAACCATTCGATTCGTCTCGACGAGAGGATTCCAAAAATGTATTAGTTTTTGAAATTTGAGCAATTTCCGACCGAGTTACGGGCATTTCTCTGCGGCGCGGCGGGCGGCGCCGACCATACATCGACCTTCCGACTCAACTTTTTGTTCTAATGCTCCGACTCGGATCGTGAAAAAACCATTCGATTCGTCTCGACGAGAGGATTCCAAAAATGTATTAGTTTTTGAAATTTGAGCAATTTTCGACCGAGTTACGGGCATTTCTCTGCGGCGCGGCGGGCGGCGCCGACCATACATCGACCTTCCGACTCAACTTTTGTTCTAATGCTCCGATTTGGAACGTAAAAACACCATTCGATTCGTCTCGACGAGAGGATTCCAAAAATGTATTAGTTTTTGAAATTTGAGCAATTTTCGACCGAGTTTCGGGCATTTCTCTGCGGCGCGGCGGGCGGCGCCGACCATACATCGACCTTCCGACTCAACTTTTGTTCAAATGCTCCGATTCGGATCGTGAAAAAACCATTCGATAGTGCTTGAAGAGAGGATTCCGAATCTGTATTACATTTTGCATTTTGAAAAATTCTCCACCGAATAACCAGCATTTTTCTCAATCTGCAATCCGCGAAAATCAATAATATCTCTCACCCAAATGCTCGAAATTAAACGATGAAAAAACCATTCGATAGTGCTTGACGAGAGGATTCCAAAAATGTATTAGTTTTTGAAATTTGAGCAATTTTCGACCGAGTTACGGGCATTTCTCTGCGGCGCCGACCATACATCAACCTTTCCACGCCGGAAAAAATCAACTTTTGTTCTAATGCTCGAAATGGGATGGTAATTAGACCATTCGTTTGTTCACGATGAGAGGAATCCAAAAATGTGTTAGTTTTTGCATTTTGGGCAATTTTTGGCCGAGTTACGGGCGTTTTTCTTCATCAACTAACCAGGCAGCAAAAAAGCTATCTCCCGTCCAAATGCTCGAAATGGGATGACAAAAAAACCATTCGTTTGTTCATGACGAGAGGATTCCGAATATGTATGAGTTTTTGCATTTTGAGCAATTTTCGACCGAGTTACGGGCATTTCTCTGCGGCGCGGCGGGCGGCGCCGACCATACATCGACCTTCCGACTCAACTTTTGTTCTAATGCTCGGATTTGGATCGTGAAAAAACCATTCGATTCGTCTCGACGAGAGGATTCCAAAAATGTATTAGTTTTTGAAATTTGAGCAATTTTCGACCGAGTTACGGGCATTTCTCTGCGGCGCGGCGGGCGGCGCCGACCATACATCGACCTTCCGACTCAACTTTTGTTCAAATGCTCCGATTCGGATCGTGAATAAACCATTCGATAGTGCTTGAAGAGAGGATTCCGAATCTGTATTACATTTTGCATTTTGAAAAATTCTCCACCGAATAACCAGCATTTTTCTCAATCTGCAATCCGCGAAAATCAATAATATCTCTCACCCAAATGCTCGAAATTAAACGATGAAAAAACCATTCGATAGTGCTTGACGAGAGGATTCCAAAAATGTATTAGTTTTTGAAATTTGAGCAATTTTCGACCGAGTTACGGGCATTTCTCTGCGGCGCGGCGGGCGGCGCCGACCATACATCGACCTTCCGACTCAACTTTTGTTCTAATGCTCGGATTTGGATCGTGAAAAAACCATTCGATTCGTCTCGACGAGAGGATTCCAAAAATGTATTAGTTTTTGAAATTTGAGCAATTTTCGACCGAGTTACGGGCATTTCTCTGCGGCGCGGCGGGCGGCGCCGACCATACATCGACCTTCCGACTCAACTTTTGTTCTAATGCTCCGATTTGGATCGTGAAAAAACCATTCGATAGTGCTTGGAGAGAGGATTCCGAATCTGTATTACATTTTGCATTTTGAAAAATTCTCCAAAGAATAACCAGCATTTTTCTCAATCTGCAATCCGCGAAAATCAATAATATCTCTCACCCAAATGCTCGAAATTAAACGATGAAAAAACCATTCGATAGTGCTTGACGAGAGGATTCCAAAAATGTATTAGTTTTTGAAATTTGAGCAATTTTCGACCGAGTTACGGGCATTTCTCTGCGGCGCGGCGGGCGGCGCCGACCATACATGGACCTTCCGACTCAACTTTTGTTCTAATGCTCCGATTTGGATCGTGAAAAAACCATTCGATTCGTCTCGACGAGAGGATTCCAAAAATGTATTACTTTTGAAATTTGAGCAATTTTCGACCGAGTTACGGGCATTTCTCTGCGGCGCGGCGGGCGGCGCCGACCATACATCGACCTTCCGACTCAACTTTTGTTCTAATGCTCCGATTTGGATCGTGAAAAAACCATTCGATAGTGCTTGGAGAGAAGATTCCGAATCTGTATTACATTTTGCATTTTGAAAAATTCTCCAAAGAATAACCAGCATTTTTCTCAATCTGCAATCCGCGAAAATCAATAATATCTCTCACCCAAATGCTCGAAATTAAACGATGAAAAAACCATTCGATAGTGCTTGACGAGAGGATTCCAAAAATGTATTAGTTTTTGAAATTTGAGCAATTTTCGACCGAGTTACGGGCATTTCTCTGCGGCGCGGCGGGCGGCGCCGACCATACATCGACCTTCCGACTCAACTTTTGTTCTAATGCTCGGATTTGGATCGTGAAAAAACCATTCGATTCGTCTCGACGAGAGGATTCCAAAAATGTATTAGTTTTTGAAATTTGAGCAATTTCCGACCGAGTTACGGGCATTTCTCTGCGGCGCGGCGGGCGGCGCCGACCATACATCGACCTTCCGACTCAACTTTTGTTCTAATGCTCCGATTTGGAACGTAAAAACACCATTCGATTCGTCTCGACGAGAGGATTCCAAAAATGTATTAGTTTTTGAAATTTGAGCAATTTTCGACCGAGTTTCGGGCATTTCTCTGCGGCGCGGCGGGCGGCGCCGACCATACATCGACCTTCCGACTCAACTTTTGTTCTAATGCTCGGATTTGGATCGTGAAAAAACCATTCGATTCGTCTCGACGAGAGGATTCCAAAAATGTATTAGTTTTTGAAATTTGAGCAATTTTCGACCGAGTTACGGGCATTTCTCTGCGGCGCGGCGGGCGGCGCCGACCATACATCGACCTTCCGACTCAACTTTTGTTCTAATGCTCCGATTTGGATCGTGAAAAAACCATTCGATAGTGCTTGGAGAGAGGATTCCGAATCTGTATTACATTTTGCATTTTGAAAAATTCTCCAAAGAATAACCAGCATTTTTCTCAATCTGCAATCCGCGAAAATCAATAATATCTCTCACCCAAATGCTCGAAATTAAACGATGAAAAAACCATTCGATAGTGCTTGACGAGAGGATTCCAAAAATGTATTAGTTTTTGAAATTTGAGCAATTTTCGACCGAGTTACGGGCATTTCTCTGCGGCGCCGACCATACATCAACCTTTCCACGCCGGAAAAAAATCAACTTTTGTTCTAATGCTCGAAATGGGATGGTAATTAGACCATTCGTTTGTTCACGATGAGAGGAATCCAAAAATGTGTTAGTTTTTGCATTTTGGGCAATTTTTGGCCGAGTTACGGGCGTTTTTCTTCATCAACTAACCAGGCAGCAAAAAAGCTATCTCCCGTCCAAATGCTCGAAATGGGATGACAAAAAAACCATTCGTTTGTTCATGACGAGAGGATTCCGAATATGTATGAGTTTTTGCATTTTGAGCAATTTTCGACCGAGTTACGGGCATTTCTCTGCGGCGCGGCGGGCGGCGCCGACCATACATCGACCTTCCGACTCAACTTTTGTTCTAATGCTCGGATTTGGATCGTGAAAAAACCATTCGATTCGTCTCGACGAGAGGATTCCAAAAATGTATTAGTTTTTGAAATTTGAGCAATTTTCGACCGAGTTACGGGCATTTCTCTGCGGCGCGGCGGGCGGCGCCGACCATACATCGACCTTCCGACTCAACTTTTGTTCTAATGCTCCGATTTGGATCGTGAAAAAACCATTCGATTCGTCTCGACGAGAGGATTCCAAAAATGTATTAGTTTTTGAAATTTGAGCAATTTCCGACCGAGTTACGGGCATTTCTCTGCGGCGCGGCGGGCGGCGCCGACCATACATCGACCTTCCGACTCAACTTTTGTTCAAATGCTCCGATTCGGATCGTGAAAAAACCATTCGATAGTGCTTGAAGAGAGGATTCCGAATCTGTATTACATTTTGCATTTTGAAAAATTCTCCACCGAATAACCAGCATTTTTCTCAATCTGCAATCCGCGAAAATCAATAATATCTCTCACCCAAATGCTCGAAATTAAACGATGAAAAAACCATTCGATAGTGCTTGACGAGAGGATTCCAAAAATGTATTAGTTTTTGAAATTTGAGCAATTTTCGACCGAGTTACGGGCATTTCTCTGCGGCGCCGACCATACATCAACCTTTCCACGCCGGAAAAAAATCAACTTTTGTTCTAATGCTCGAAATGGGATGGTAATTAGACCATTCGTTTGTTCACGATGAGAGGAATCCAAAAATGTGTTAGTTTTTGCATTTTGGGCAATTTTTGGCCGAGTTACGGGCGTTTTTCTTCATCAACTAAACAGGCAGCAAAAAAGCTATCTCCCGTCCAAATGCTCGAAATGGGATGACAAAAAAACCATTCGTTTGTTCATGACGAGAGGATTCCGAATATGTATGAGTTTTTGCATTTTGAGCAATTTTCGACCGAGTTACGGGCATTTCTCTGCGGCGCGGCGGGCGGCGCCGACCATACATCGACCTTCCGACTCAACTTTTGTTCTAATGCTCGGATTTGGATCGTGAAAAAACCATTCGATTCGTCTCGACGAGAGGATTCCAAAAATGTATTAGTTTTTGAAATTTGAGCAATTTTCGACCGAGTTACGGGCATTTCTCTGCGGCGCGGCGGGCGGCGCCGACCATACATCGACCTTCCGACTCAACTTTTGTTCTAATGCTCCGATTTGGATCGTGAAAAAACCATTCGATAGTGCTTGGAGAGAGGATTCCGAATCTGTATTACATTTTGCATTTTGAAAAATTCTCCAAAGAATAACCAGCATTTTTCTCAATCTGCAATCCGCGAAAATCAATAATATCTCTCACCCAAATGCTCGAAATTAAACGATGAAAAAACCATTCGATAGTGCTTGACGAGAGGATTCCAAAAATGTATTAGTTTTTAAATTTGAGCAATTTTCGACCGAGTTACGGGCATTTCTCTGCGGCGCGGCGGGCGGCGCCGACCATACATCGACCTTCCGACTCAACTTTTGTTCTAATGCTCGGATTTGGATCGTGAAAAAACCATTCGATTCGTCTCGACGAGAGGATTCCAAAAATGTATTAGTTTTTGAAATTTGAGCAATTTTCGACCGAGTTACGGGCATTTCTCTGCGGCGCGGCGGGCGGCGCCGACCATACATCGACCTTCCGACTCAACTTTTGTTCTAATGCTCCGATTTGGAACGTAAAAACACCATTCGATTCGTCTCGACGAGAGGATTCCAAAAATGTATTAGTTTTTGAAATTTGAGCAATTTTCGACCGAGTTTCGGGCATTTCTCTGCGGCGCGGCGGGCGGCGCCGACCATACATCGACCTTCCGACTCAACTTTTGTTCAAATGCTCCGATTCGGATCGTGAAAAAACCATTCGATAGTGCTTGAAGAGAGGATTCCGAATCTGTATTACATTTTGCATTTTGAAAAATTTTCCACCGAATAACCAGCATTTTTCTCAATCTGCAATCCGCGAAAATCAATAATATCTCTCACCCAAATGCTCGAAATTAAACGATGAAAAAACCATTCGATAGTGCTTGACGAGAGGATTCCAAAAATGTATTAGTTTTTGAAATTTGAGCAATTTTCGACCGAGTTACGGGCATTTCTCTGCGGCGCGGCGGGCGGCGCCGACCATACATCGACCTTCCGACTCAACTTTTGTTCTAATGCTCCGATTTGGATCGTGAAAAAACCATTCGATTCGTCTCGACGAGAGGATTCCAAAAATGTATTAGTTTTTGAAATTTGAGCAATTTCCGACCGAGTTACGGGCATTTCTCTGCGGCGCGGCGGGCGGCGCCGACCATACATCGACCTTCCGACTCAACTTTTGTTCTAATGCTCCGACTCGGATCGTGAAAAAACCATTCGATTCGTCTCGACGAGAGGATTCCAAAAATGTATTAGTTTTTGAAATTTGAGCAATTTTCGACCGAGTTACGGGCATTTCTCTGCGGCGCGGCGGGCGGCGCCGACCATACATCGACCTTCCGACTCAACTTTTGTTCTAATGCTCCGATTTGGATCGTGAAAAAACCATTCGATTCGTCTCGACGAGAGGATTCCAAAAATGTATTAGTTTTTGAAATTTGAGCAATTTCCGACCGAGTTACGGGCATTTCTCTGCGGCGCGGCGGGCGGCGCCGACCATACATCGACCTTCCGACTCAACTTTTGTTCTAATGCTCCGACTCGGATCGTGAAAAAACCATTCGATTCGTCTCGACGAGAGGATTCCAAAAATGTATTAGTTTTTGAAATTTGAGCAATTTTCGACCGAGTTTCGGGCATTTCTCTGCGGCGCGGCGGGCGGCGCCGACCATACATCGACCTTCCGACTCAACTTTTGTTCAAATGCTCCGATTCGGATCGTGAAAAAACCATTCGATAGTGCTTGAAGAGAGGATTCCGAATCTGTATTACATTTTGCATTTTGAAAAATTCTCCACCGAATAACCAGCATTTTTCTCAATCTGCAATCCGCGAAAATCAATAATATCTCTCACCCAAATGCTCGAAATTAAACGATGAAAAAACCATTCGATAGTACTTGACGAGAGGATTCCAAAAATGTATTAGTTTTTGAAATTTGAGCAATTTTCGACCGAGTTACGGGCATTTCTCTGCGGCGCGGCGGGCGGCGCCGACCATACATCGACCTTCCGACTCAACTTTTGTTCTAATGCTCCGATTTGGATCGTGAAAAAACCATTCGATTCGTCTCGACGAGAGGATTCCAAAAATGTATTAGTTTTTGAAATTTGAGCAATTTCCGACCGAGTTACGGGCATTTCTCTGCGGCGCGGCGGGCGGCGCCGACCATACATCGACCTTCCGACTCAACTTTTGTTCTAATGCTCCGACTCGGATCGTGAAAAAACCATTCGATTCGTCTCGACGAGAGGATTCCAAAAATGTATTAGTTTTTGAAATTTGAGCAATTTTCGACCGAGTTACGGGCATTTCTCTGCGGCGCGGCGGGCGGCGCCGACCATACATCGACCTTCCGACTCAACTTTTGTTCTAATGCTCCGATTTGGAACGTAAAAACACCATTCGATTCGTCTCGACGAGAGGATTCCAAAAATGTATTAGTTTTTGAAATTTGAGCAATTTTCGACCGAGTTTCGGGCATTTCTCTGCGGCGCGGCGGGCGGCGCCGACCATACATCGACCTTCCGACTCAACTTTTGTTCAAATGCTCCGATTCGGATCGTGAAAAAACCATTCGATAGTGCTTGAAGAGAGGATTCCGAATCTGTATTACATTTTGCATTTTGAAAAATTCTCCACCGAATAACCAGCATTTTTCTCAATCTGCAATCCGCGAAAATCAATAATATCTCTCACCCAAATGCTCGAAATTAAACGATGAAAAAACCATTCGATAGTGCTTGACGAGAGGATTCCAAAAATGTATTAGTTTTTGAAATTTGAGCAATTTTCGACCGAGTTACGGGCATTTCTCTGCGGCGCCGACCATACATCAACCTTTCCACGCCGGAAAAAAATCAACTTTTGTTCTAATGCTCGAAATGGGATGGTAATTAGACCATTCGTTTGTTCACGATGAGAGGAATCCAAAAATGTGTTAGTTTTTGCATTTTGGGCAATTTTTGGCCGAGTTACGGGCGTTTTTCTTCATCAACTAACCAGGCAGCAAAAAAGCTATCTCCCGTCCAAATGCTCGAAATGGGATGACAAAAAAACCATTCGTTTGTTCATGACGAGAGGATTCCGAATATGTATGAGTTTTTGCATTTTGAGCAATTTTCGACCGAGTTACGGGCATTTCTCTGCGGCGCGGCGGGCGGCGCCGACCATACATCGACCTTCCGACTCAACTTTTGTTCTAATGCTGGGATTTGGATCGTGAAAAAACCATTCGATTCGTCTCGACGAGAGGATTCCAAAAATGTATTAGTTTTTGAAATTTGAGCAATTTTCGACCGAGTTACGGGCATTTCTCTGCGGCGCGGCGGGCGGCGCCGACCATACATCGACCTTCCGACTCAACTTTTGTTCTAATGCTCCGATTTGGATCGTGAAAAAACCATTCGATAGTGCTTGGAGAGAGGATTCCGAATCTGTATTACATTTTGCATTTTGAAAAATTCTCCAAAGAATAACCAGCATTTTTCTCAATCTGCAATCCGCGAAAATCAATAATATCTCTCACCCAAATGCTCGAAATTAAACGATGAAAAAACCATTCGATAGTGCTTGACGAGAGGATTCCAAAAATGTATTAGTTTTTGAAATTTGAGCAATTTTCGACCGAGTTACGGGCATTTCTCTGCGGCGCGGCGGGCGGCGCCGACCATACATCGACCTTCCGACTCAACTTTTGTTCTAATGCTCCGATTTGGATCGTGAAAAAACCATTCGATTCTTCTAGACGAGAGGATTCCAAAAATGTATTAGTTTTTGAAATTTGAGCAATTTCCGACCGAGTTACGGGCATTTCTCTGCGGCGCGGCGGGCGGCGCCGACCATACATCGACCTTCCGACTCAACTTTTGTTCAAATGCTCCGATTCGGATCGTGAAAAAACCATTCGATAGTGCTTGAAGAGAGGATTCCGAATCTGTATTACATTTTGCATTTTGAAAAATTCTCCACCGAATAACCAGCATTTTTCTCAATCTGCAATCCGCGAAAATCAATAATATCTCTCACCCAAATGCTCGAAATTAAACGCTGAACAAACCAGGCGATCGTGCTCGACGAGAGGATTCCAAAAATGTATTAGTTTTTGAAATTTGAGCAATTTTCGACCGAGTTACGGGCATTTCTCTGCGGCGCCGACCATACATCAACCTTTCCACGCCGGAAAAAAATCAACTTTTGTTCTAATGCTCGAAATGGGATGGTAATTAGACCATTCGTTTGTTCACGATGAGAGGAATCCAAAAATGTGTTAGTTTTTGCATTTTGGGCAATTTTTGGCCGAGTTACGGGCGTTTTTCTTCATCAACTCACCAGGCAGCAGAAAAACTATCTCCCGTCCAAATGCTCGAAATGGGATGACAAAAAAACCATTCGTTTGTTCATGACGAGAGGATTCCGAATATGTATGAGTTTTTGCATTTTGAGCAATTTTCGACCGAGTTACGGGCATTTCTCTGCGGCGCGGCGGGCGGCGCCGACCATACATCGACCTTCCGACTCAACTTTTGTTCTAATGCTCGGATTTGGATCGTGAAAAAACCATTCGATTCGTCTCGACGAGAGGATTCCAAAAATGTATTAGTTTTTGAAATTTGAGCAATTTTCGACCGAGTTACGGGCATTTCTCTGCGGCGCGGCGGGCGGCGCCGACCATACATCGACCTTCCGACTCAACTTTTGTTCTAATGCTCCGATTTGGATCGTGAAAAAACCATTCGATTCGTCTCGACGAGAGGATTCCAAAAATGTATTAGTTTTTGAAATTTGAGCAATTTTCGACCGAGTTACGGGCATTTCTCTGCGGCGCGGCGGGCGGCGCCGACCATACATCGACCTTCCGACTCAACTTTTGTTCTAATGCTCCGATTTGGAACGTAAAAACACCATTCGATTCGTCTCGACGAGAGGATTCCAAAAATGTATTAGTTTTTGAAATTTGAGCAATTTTCGACCGAGTTTCGGGCATTTCTCTGCGGCGCGGCGGGCGGCGCCGACCATACATCGACCTTCCGACTCAACTTTTGTTCAAATGCTCCGATTCGGATCGTGAAAAACCATTCGATAGTGCTTGAAGAGAGGATTCCGAATCTGTATTACATTTTGCATTTTGAAAAATTCTCCACCGAATAACCAGCATTTTTCTCAATCTGCAATCCGCGAAAATCAATAATATCTCTCACCCAAATGCTCGAAATTAAACGATGAAAAAACCATTCGATAGTGCTTGACGAGAGGATTCCAAAAATGTATTAGTTTTTGAAATTTGAGCAATTTTCGACCGAGTTACGGGCATTTCTCTGCGGCGCCGACCATACATCAACCTTTCCACGCCGGAAAAAATCAACTTTTGTTCTAATGCTCGAAATGGGATGGTAATTAGACCATTCGTTTGTTCACGATGAGAGGAATCCAAAAATGTGTTAGTTTTTGCATTTTGGGCAATTTTTGGCCGAGTTACGGGCGTTTTTCTTCATCAACTAACCAGGCAGCAAAAGCTATCTCCCGTCCAAATGCTCGAAATGGGATGACAAAAAACCATTCGTTTGTTCATGACGAGAGGATTCCGAATATGTATGAGTTTTTGCATTTTGAGCAATTTTCGACCGAGTTACGGGCATTTCTCTGCGGCGCGGCGGGCGGCGCCGACCATACATCGACCTTCCGACTCAACTTTTGTTCTAATGCTCGGATTTGGATCGTGAAAAAACCATTCGATTCGTCTCGACGAGAGGATTCCAAAAATGTATTAGTTTTTGAAATTTGAGCAATTTTCGACCGAGTTACGGGCATTTCTCTGCGGCGCGGCGGGCGGCGCCGACCATACATCGACCTTCCGACTCAACTTTTGTTCTAATGCTCCGATTTGGAACGTAAAAACACCATTCGATTCGTCTCGACGAGAGGATTCCAAAAATGTATTAGTTTTTGAAATTTGAGCAATTTTCGACCGAGTTTCGGGCATTTCTCTGCGGCGCGGCGGGCGGCGCCGACCATACATCGACCTTCCGACTCAACTTTTGTTCAAATGCTCCGATTCGGATCGTGAAAAAACCATTCGATAGTGCTTGAAGAGAGGATTCCGAATCTGTATTACATTTTGCATTTTGAAAAATTCTCCACCGAATAACCAGCATTTTTCTCAATCTGCAATCCGCGAAAATCAATAATATCTCTCACCCAAATGCTCGAAATTAAACGATGAAAAAACCATTCGATAGTGCTTGACGAGAGGATTCCAAAAATGTATTAGTTTTTGAAATTTGAGCAATTTTCGACCGAGTTACGGGCATTTCTCTGCGGCGCCGACCATACATCAACCTTTCCACGCCGGAAAAAATCAACTTTTGTTCTAATGCTCGAAATGGGATGGTAATTAGACCATTCGTTTGTTCACGATGAGAGGAATCCAAAAATGTGTTAGTTTTTGCATTTTGGGCAATTTTTGGCCGAGTTACGGGCGTTTTTCTTCATCAACAAAACAGGCAGCAAAAAAGCTATCTCCCGTCCAAATGCTCGAAATGGGATGACAAAAAAACCATTCGTTTGTTCATGACGAGAGGATTCCGAATATGTATGAGTTTTTGCATTTTGAGCAATTTTCGACCGAGTTACGGGCATTTCTCTGCGGCGCGGCGGGCGGCGCCGACCATACATCGACCTTCCGACTCAACTTTTGTTCTAATGCTCGGATTTGGATCGTGAAAAAACCATTCGATTCGTCTCGACGAGAGGATTCCAAAAATGTATTAGTTTTTGAAATTTGAGCAATTTTCGACCGAGTTACGGGCATTTCTCTGCGGCGCGGCGGGCGGCGCCGACCATACATCGACCTTCCGACTCAACTTTTGTTCTAATGCTCCGATTTGGATCGTGAAAAAACCATTCGATAGTGCTTGGAGAGAGGATTCCGAATCTGTATTACATTTTGCATTTTGAAAAATTCTCCAAAGAATAACCAGCATTTTTCTCAATCTGCAATCCGCGAAAATCAATAATATCTCTCACCCAAATGCTCGAAATTAAACGATGAAAAAACCATTCGATAGTGCTTGACGAGAGGATTCCAAAAATGTATTAGTTTTTGAAATTTGAGCAATTTTCGACCGAGTTACGGGCATTTCTCTGCGGCGCGGCGGGCGGCGCCGACCATACATCGACCTTCCGACTCAACTTTTGTTCTAATGCTCGGATTTGGATCGTGAAAAAACCATTCGATTCGTCTCGACGAGAGGATTCCAAAAATGTATTACTTTTGAAATTTGAGCAATTTTCGACCGAGTTACGGGCATTTCTCTGCGGCGCGGCGGGCGGCGCCGACCATACATCGACCTTCCGACTCAACTTTTGTTCTAATGCTCCGATTTGGATCGTGAAAAAACCATTCGATAGTGCTTGGAGAGAGGATTCCGAATCTGTATTACATTTTGCATTTTGAAAAATTCTCCAAAGAATAACCAGCATTTTTCTCAATCTGCAATCCGCGAAAATCAATAATATCTCTCACCCAAATGCTCGAAATTAAACGATGAAAAACCATTCGATAGTGCTTGACGAGAGGATTCCAAAAATGTATTAGTTTTTGAAATTTGAGCAATTTTCGACCGAGTTACGGGCATTTCTCTGCGGCGCGGCGGGCGGCGCCGACCATACATCGACCTTCCGACTCAACTTTTGTTCTAATGCTCCGATTTGGATCGTGAGAAAACCATTCGATTCGTCTCGACGAGAGGATTCCAAAAATGTATTAGTTTTTGAAATTTGAGCAATTTCCGACCGAGTTACGGGCATTTCTCTGCGGCGCGGCGGGCGGCGCCGACCATACATCGACCTTCCGACTCAACTTTTGTTCTAATGCTCCGATTTGGATCGTGAAAAAACCATTCGATAGTGCTTGGAGAGAGGATTCCGAATCTGTATTACATTTTGCATTTTGAAAAATTCTCCAAAGAATGACCAGCATTTTTCTCAATCTGCAATCCGCGAAAATCAATAATATCTCTCACCCAAATGCTCGAAATTAAACGATGAAAAAACCATTCGATAGTGCTTGACGAGAGGATTCCAAAAATGTATTAGTTTTTGAAATTTGAGCAATTTTCGACCGAGTTACGGGCATTTCTCTGCGGCGCCGACCATACATCAACCTTTCCACGCCGGAAAAAATCAACTTTTGTTCTAATGCTCGAAATGGGATGGTAATTAGACCATTCGTTTGTTCACGATGAGAGGAATCCAAAAATGTGTTAGTTTTTGCATTTTGGGCAATTTTTGGCCGAGTTACGGGCGTTTTTCTTCATCAACTAACCAGGCAGCAAAAAAGCTATCTCCCGTCCAAATGCTCGAAATGGGATGACAAAAAAACCATTCGTTTGTTCATGACGAGAGGATTCCGAATATGTATGAGTTTTTGCATTTTGAGCAATTTTCGACCGAGTTACGGGCATTTCTCTGCGGCGCGGCGGGCGGCGCCGACCATACATCGACCTTCCGACTCAACTTTTGTTCTAATGCTCGGATTTGGATCGTGAAAAAACCATTCGATTCGTCTCGACGAGAGGATTCCAAAAATGTATTAGTTTTTGAAATTTGAGCAATTTTCGACCGAGTTACGGGCATTTCTCTGCGGCGCGGCGGGCGGCGCCGACCATACATCGACCTTCCGACTCAACTTTTGTTCTAATGCTCCGATTTGGATCGTGAAAAAACCATTCGATTCGTCTCGACGAGAGGATTCCAAAAATGTATTAGTTTTTGAAATTTGAGCAATTCTCGACCGAGTTACGGGCATTTCTCTGCGGCGCGGCGGGCGGCGCCGACCATACATCGACCTTCCGACTCAACTTTTGTTCTAATGCTCCGATTTGGAACGTAAAAACACCATTCGATTCGTCTCGACGAGAGGATTCCAAAAATGTATTAGTTTTTGAAATTTGAGCAATTTTCGACCGAGTTTCGGGCATTTCTCTGCGGCGCGGCGGGCGGCGCCGACCATACATCGACCTTCCGACTCAACTTTTGTTCAAATGCTCCGATTCGGATCGTGAAAAAACCATTCGATAGTGCTTGAAGAGAGGATTCCGAATCTGTATTACATTTTGCATTTTGAAAAATTCTCCACCGAATAACCAGCATTTTTCTCAATCTGCAATCCGCGAAAATCAATAATATCTCTCACCCAAATGCTCGAAATTAAACGATGAAAAAACCATTCGATAGTGCTTGAAGAGAGGATTCCGAATCTGTATTACATTTTGCATTTTGAAAAATTCTCCACCGAATAACCAGCATTTTTCTCAATCTGCAATCCGCGAAAATCAATAATATCTCTCACCCAAATGCTCGAAATTAAACGATGAAAAAACCATTCGATAGTGCTTGACGAGAGGATTCCAAAAATGTATTAGTTTTTGAAATTTGAGCAATTTTCGACCGAGTTACGGGCATTTCTCTGCGGCGCGGCGGGCGGCGCCGACCATACATCGACCTTCCGACTCAACTTTTGTTCTAATGCTCCGACTCGGATCGTGAAAAAACCATTCGATTCGTCTCGACGAGAGGATTCCAAAAATGTATTAGTTTTTGAAATTTGAGCAATTTTCGACCGAGTTACGGGCATTTCTCTGCGGCGCGGCGGGCGGCGCCGACCATACATCGACCTTCCGACTCAACTTTTGTTCAAATGCTCCGATTCGGATCGTGAAAAAACCATTCGATAGTGCTTGAAGAGAGGATTCCGAATCTGTATTACATTTTGCATTTTGAAAAATTCTCCACCGAATAACCAGCATTTTTCTCAATCTGCAATCCGCGAAAATCAATAATATCTCTCACCCAAATGCTCGAAATTAAACGATGAAAAAACCATTCGATAGTGCTCGACGAGAGGATTCTAAAAATGTATTAGTTTTTGAAATTCGAGCAATTTTCGACCGAGTTACGGGCATTTCTCTGCGGCGCGGCGGGCGGCGCCGACCATACATCGACCTTCCGACTCAACTTTTGTTCTAATGCTCGGATTTGGATCGTGAAAAAACCATTCGATTCGTCTCGACGAGAGGATTCCAAAAATGTATTAGTTTTTGAAATTTGAGCAATTTTCGACCGAGTTACGGGCATTTCTCTGCGGCGCGGCGGGCGGCGCCGACCATACATCGACCTTCCGACTCAACTTTTGTTCTAATGCTCCGATTTGGATCGTGAAAAAACCATTCGATAGTGCTTGGAGAGAGGATTCCGAATCTGTATTACATTTTGCATTTTGAAAAATTCTCCAAAGAATAACCAGCATTTTTCTCAATCTGCAATCCGCGAAAATCAATAATATCTCTCACCCAAATGCTCGAAATTAAACGATGAAAAAACCATTCGATAGTGCTTGAAGAGAGGATTCCGAATCTGTATTACATTTTGCATTTTGAAAAATTCTCCACCGAATAACCAGCATTTTTCTCAATCTGCAATCCGCGAAAATCAATAATATCTCTCACCCAAATGCTCGAAATTAAACGATGAAAAAACCATTCGATAGTGCTTGACGAGAGGATTCCAAAAATGTATTAGTTTTTGAAATTTGAGCAATTTTCGACCGAGTTGATACGGTAAAGACATCAGCTCGTGGTATGGAAATTGGCTCAACACCAGACATTGAGGTCTCCACCCACGATTCTGGTAGCTGATGTAGGTCGATCAGATAGGGCTTGCGGTCACTTATGCCCTGAGCCGCGAAATGTACGAATGCGATAATTTTGACAATTGGCACATAGGCCGGAATGAAACAGAAAATAGGCACATAGGCCGAATTTGGAAATATACAATTGACTAGTCGAAAACATAATTTTGAAATAAAAAGAAAATATGGATCGCGATCGAAATAATGCACATAGGCGGGTAAAAGATAAAGAAATAAAGAAATACGAATAGCTGCACATTCTGAACATACTATTTTAATCGAACTCAAATATATTACAAACTCAATCGAACTAAAAATCGGTGACCTGGGATCCTCTTCCCCATCCACGGCTCGCGCCTTTGGGTATGGTTCAGGGATCCGTCGCGACGCGTACAGGCCACCACAAACTTAATCAAAACGCCGAAACACATAGTTAAACACTCGAGGCTACTTAAACCGCGGCTAACTCGGAATAATTCCACCTCGAGCGGAATCACCCTTTCCTCGTATCGATGTAGTACGCGTGATAGGTACTTAGATGACTGAAGATTCCGCGGAACCGTAGTTCGCGGGTACCCACGTATCACAAGGAGAATCAGGGTTACCAGTACCCAGCAGAAGGGAGAAATGGGCCATATTTACCCTTCACATATGCCCCTCGAGCTTGGCTTAGGGCCTCTGTCCGAAGGGAAGGTCGACGTGAAGGATATACCATAGCCCCCTGCCCCCTTCGACTTTTCCTGCTGGCAGAGGTAGCCTGATTTTCCGAATTTTTGAGTTCCAGATATTAGAATTTTGAATTTTGATGATTTTTAATTTTCCTGAATATTTTTACCAAATATATAATTTGTAGTTTTTCCTAAGTTAGCCATGGTTTGTTTTTATATTTAGTCTTAAATTTAATGTATTCTAGTCAATTTGTAGATTGTACATCAGAGTCAAAGTTATATGTAATTGTCTATCTGTATCTTTAGTTGTGTTCGTTTTACCGTACTTGCCACGTAATACTGTATATATTGCGTCTAGTCATATTCTAGTCATTTTCTATGTTATAATTACAATTTTGTATTTCTAGTCATATTTGTTGTTGCATAGTTGTACTTTTTCAGTTATTGCAGTTTGTGCGCCGTTACCATCATCTTTTGATTCGCTGTTCGTCGAATGGGCGAAGGATGGTCGATGTCACCGTTTGGTTGTTATTTTGTCGCCGTCGTCGCTCATTTGCATGGACAGTGGTCATAATGCCAATAGATCGTTTGCCGGCGCCGTTGACATGGAGACCTCCGTGTACAGGTGGAAAAACTTGCCTCCTGGCGCAGAACTCGTCGCTTTTTATGTGAGGTTACGTTCGACTGAGACGTGTAGTTGCGATTCGTATATGGTTCTGGCATTCGAGATTCTGATCGTATGGCTGCGACCTTGCGTAAATAACCGTTTATCGTGTTGGTTATTTATGACAGCGTTGTAGTCATATGTCTTTTCGTATTCGACTGCTTGTTGCTTATTTGTTGGCTCAACGTCATTCTTGTCGTTTCCATTAGTTGTAGTCGCTAGTACCGGTGTATTTGTACATTCATTATTTGTAAATCTAGTCATTGTTTCGTTACCTAATTCTAGTCATAGTCTATTTTAGTTATTTCTTTAGACAGTCATTATATGTAGGTACCTATTTATATGTAGTCTAAGATGTAGAGATAATTCACCTCGAGTATCTAGTAACCTAAGTCGATTATTTACATTTGGCGTTGCTATATCTAATTCTTAATTACTAGATAGAAATATGTCTATTTACAGTCGCCAGTTTGGTGTATGTCAATTCTTTTTTCATGTTTTCATTGTCTTTATTTCTCACTCTTTTTTCCAAATCACGATTCGTCTTTTCAAGGAATTTTACGTTCTTATTTTCTCACCATGTGGTGGTTCTTTTCTTTTCTTTTGTAGATGTAGATGTTTTAAATGTAGTGCTCTTACCTTTCATCCTTCTTATTCTCTCTCGTTCAATCAGCAAATCTGCCCCTCTTGACCAGTATTTCTCTTTTTCCTTCACCCTTCCATTCACTTTTTCTTTCATTATCGGAAATTTTATGATGTCGTTTATTTGAAGAAAGAGTAATTTTGTAATTTTATCATCAAAAGCAGAATTTTGTGACATCTTTCATTCTTGTTGCGAATTTTATTCGAAAAGGTGAATCTTGAAGCAGAATTTTGATTTTTGAATTTTATTTGAAATTTCCGTATTATCTTTTATTTTTTTGAGCCCGGGGAAAAGAAAAGGAAAGAGAAAAAAAAAAAATTTTTACCCAAAATTAGAATTTTGACATTTTTATATCTCTGATCCGGATTATGTTCAAAAGAAAAGAAGAAAAGAAAAAGAGATTTGACATAGCATTAGTAAAGAAAAATCTAGGATGAATTATCACCTGAAATGAAACTATTGGCGGAGGGAAAGTGTTTTTACTTTCTAAAAAGACATAATGAAAATATGAAAGAAAAAGACAATTTTACAATAAAAAAAAAATAGAGGTATGTTTACGTTCCACCTGCGTATATAGAATTGAAAATTGACAATCTGTTATTTTGAAATATTATAACTGCGGAAATATTTACATTGTGACATTTCTTCAGAAGAAGAAGAATAATAACAAACAAAAAAAAAAAATATATGACATATTTGCTGTCTTTTATAACCGATTTTTGTGGCTTATGGTCTGCTGATTGTATTACAATAAAAAAGAAGAAACATACTACGATAACTGTACATAGATGAAAAGAAATATACGTACATTTACTTTTTACAATTACGATCCGTGGTCCGTGACCGTTGATAACGAGAAAATATACAAGTGATAAAAAAAAAAAATATAAGAGCAATCATATTTAAATCGATACACTTCATTTTGAAGAATTTCTCAATTTCTTGTCGGAAACCCTCTTGTGAAACAGAAAAAGAAAGCAAAAGGGAGAGAAATTCAATTTCTCTTATCTATGCCTGTACATGAGACAAAATTTTCAACTATTTGATTAACGATGGCGGTAATAGTACTTGTAAATTATAAACTCCTGGTTCACAAGTTCCTACATACCGGAAATATTGTTGTGAATTTAGCGATATCTTGTGAGTACTTCCGGGTTCACAAGTTCCGACATACCGAATAATATTATTACGAATTTGACAATTTGTGGCTCATCGAATTTAGCCATTGTCGAAAGAAGAGAAAGAAAAAAAAGAAAAAAATAGTAGTAGCGGACGAGAACGAGAGGGAAAGAAGTGTTGTCTATAATGTAATTTTACGTGGCCGAAACTGGAATTTTGAAATCAATTTTTGGATATTTTTGCTTTTCGAAACATAATTTCTAGTCCAAAAGAAATTTATTTTAATACGATGGTCTTTTCTAAATGCGAATTTGTCAATTTTTTCACGAAAATAGGTTGACGGTCGGAACCCAATATACATCGAAATTTTGCGACAATTTGTCGGGTGTCTTCATTCTTCGATACCTGCCGGATCAGTCGTCTTCCTCGACGATTGTTCGCTCCGGGTTTATAGAGTCAGCCAGGTAGTTCCTTATCGTCCGCGCATCTTGGAATGTGGGCATATACCACTCGTCTGTGGGCCTTGGCAATCTAATATTAAAATGCTGGAGACCGAAGAATCGGTACTCCAGATTCGGTACCCTGCCCATCGTCCTCAACTCCTCGTTAAACCCAAACCAAGCTTGAGGAGGTTGAGGGACGGGCATGATTGCCAAAACCCACACCCGTTGCACTCCTCGATTGCGCAGGACGATAAGGAGCTCCTGCATACAATCGCCAAATTGGGCGGCTGTCCGGCATCGTATATTCCATTCTGAATTCCCTACTGATAACAAGACGTCCCTCGGAAGTTGTCTGTACCTTCTGATCCTATCAATTTGGATATTCACAAGACCACGAGCAGGATATACCGTGTGTGGGAAGACCAATTGCTGGAGGGGGGTATTTGTGACTGATTCACGTATTATGTGATGCACAAAACCATCCCCCAGCAATAGGAATCCCTCCAAATGGAACAGGTATGTCCCCTCGTGATCCTGTGAAACTACTAACCCCCTCGGTCCCGTCCGTACCCTTCTAAAAGGCATACACGCGGCTGTCAGCGTCGGACGATTAATTCGAGGTTGGGCCGGTGGCTGTCGTTCCTCTTGTCGATTCTCCTGTCGATTCTCCTGTCGATTCTCCTCTCTCGCCGTCTCCTCTTGCGCCATAGTCATCAGTCTCTTGAATTCACGTAGTTCGATTAATTCGAATTCAGCGCTCGTCAATTCACTCTCTCTTTCCATGACTTCCTGTATTTTCACGATTTTTTCTTTTCTTTCTGGATTTTCGTCTTTTCCTTTCGTTATCCTTATCTCCTCAAAGTCCTCGAGATATGTATTGGCATCACAGGTGTTACAAGATATTTTTAGACTAGCCGGGTTTTGCTCCTTTTTTATACATGAAAGGTGGAATTGGTGGTTGCAGGTGCGGGACTGTTTTATTATGTCCTCCGCACCTGCCTCCGGTCCAGGAAGCGCAATATTTTGCTTGCAGATGCCGCATAACGATATTACAAACAGATTGTCCATATTCTATATGTTGCCAAAAATAGAGGAAAAAGAAGAGAAATGTGAATTTTCGTAATTTTACTTATTTTTATTGGATACTCCATCATGGAGAATGTTTTCGTCAATTCTTATTGAGTATTTGTGTCGTCATTGAAGAGATAGCGAAATTGAAGAGAAGAGAGAAAATAAGTAGCACAAGAAGAAAGAGAGAGAGAAAGAGAAAGAAAAAAAAAATTTTGAATTTTGTTACGTGGTATTTTCAATTTTGTTCTGTCATTTTGTTCATTTGGTCGTAAAAAGAAAGCGAAGATACAGAGAGATAGAAAGAGAGATAAAATAAACATGTTCCTTCAATGTGTCGGTTATGTGAATTTAATGGCGTCGCGTTAATGTATTTTTGTTCATGTGTATCCGGTTTGTTACGTAGTTACGTGAGAGCGTTCGTTTGCCGAGGAGTTTACGTTTTTGTATAGGGGGGGGGGGGTCTATACGGTTCATCTCGTCTACGTATTCTATTTTTACATCTCGTTTCCTTACACTGCAATTACCTGTACCTAGCTCATATATGTTATCGTGTACTTAGCATTTTTATCTCGTTTCTAATTTTGCCCCAGTCTGTGATAATTCTAGTCTATTTTTATACTTGTTTCTATTGTAATGTGTGAGGATGATTTCGAGTTGATATTCGTTTATGCACTTGGTTACGTCGTAATTAGATTTTTACCGTTATTTTTGTTTTAAAATTTGTTAGTCGTAATTTGGTGGGTTGGAAGTTAAATGTTATTATTTTTTTGGTTAGTTATTAGTTGTATACGTTAGTTGTTGAGTGTTATTGTCGTCATGTTTGTCTAGTCAAGTATTGTAGGTACACAGCACGAAGGGAGAAATCAACCAGATTTGTATTTGTATCCGTAAAAAAAAAATATCTAAATATCAAATCATATGGAGAATTTTTGTGGGTTTGCCATAATAAATGATTTGTAATGTATGCGTGATCTAAAATGTGGGTTTGGTACTTCGTGTGATTTTAAGCATGTATTGAATGAAAGTCGAGAGAAAAATGGATTTATGATTGCCTGCGATTTTTGAAAAATTGAAATTTATGGCATACATGTACTAAGAAATTTCGTAATATTCGGAGCATATGTGAAAAGAAAGAAAAAATTTTGTGGCCAAGATGTGTATTAGAAGGAGATTTTGTTCTGAGCGGAAATTTTTGATCTAGAAGAAATTCTGTTGTCGTATATATGAAAATAATTTTCGGGTATAATTCGATGGATTATGATTTTGAATATCGGTTAGATGTCTTCCTTGTGTGATCAGTCTCGTTGTTTGTTCTGTTCATGTAGTTATATAGTTGACCTACGTTTTTTGGATTTTTATTATGCAAAAAGGAGATCGAAAATTGTGGTTTAGAATTTTGAAATTTTTCTTACTTTTATCCTTGTTTCCTGTCTTAAATTTTTTCTAACCTATTACCTGATCTCGTTGTTTCATGCGTCCACGCCTCTGGCGGTATGTCATCTATTGTCTGATATATTAATTTTAATCGAGAAGATATATTCAAATTTGTTACTTACGTATGACATACTGGATTCCAAAAACAAAAAATAAGTCGCGGCGCGAAAATTTGTAAGGTGATTTTACCAAAAATAAGTCTTTGACAAGAAATATTGTAGCATAAGAAAAAGTCGTACGTTGCGGTCGAAGATTACGAAAGAACAGCTTTCGTGTGCTTTTTGAGACTGGTTTCGGATGAAAAAGGTTCAGTAGGTCCTTATCAAGATGTTCTAATTGAATCTGTTATCTGATTCTTTTTGGTACTCGGTCTTCGTCTGCATCTTTTTTGATAGGTATATGCCTATTTATCGATTTTGATTTTTATTTATTCGTCGGATTCAAGATTTCATTGTCGGGCATATGTAAAAAAAAAAATTTTTTTTAAAGAAAAGATGGAAAAATTTTGATTTCAATTTTATCGATTTTATTTTATAGTTTTTCTTTTTATATTGGGGCTTGCCCCTGTCGCATTAATTTTCGTCTGATGATGGGTATAGGCAGTGTGTGTATTTTTCCTTGTCTGATTCTGAGCTTTCACTCGTGTTTTTTCTTAATTTGTTATTTTTGTCATTTGATTTTAGTATTCTGTAAATTTTTACAGGGTTTAGTCGTTTTAATTTTTTCTCTTTTTTATTCGGTGAGTTCGTCGGCGTCATTTTCGTAAGTAATTCGTCTTTTAGTAATATTTCGATTTCTTTTCGTTTTTCGTCACGTCTTTGTTCGCGGAATTTTCTGAGTGCCGTCTCTGCGTCTACGTTATTTTCTATGTGGCATTTTTTAGGTGGAGGTGTTTGGAAATCTTTGTCGATGATCGATTCCACGGTTTCGCGGTTTTTTGTATGATCTATGTCGGTTATCTTTTCAGGGGTTTCGTGTGTGTTATCCTCTTCCCCTCTCCATTTATTTACCGGTAGATTTATAATTCTCATGGTGTTTCTGCCTATCGTGCAAATTTTCTCGTCTGTTTTAATGTATGAGAAGGGTATTCGTAGCGGTTTATTGTCAAGTTGAGTTGTTAATATTATGTATTTGTCAGACATATAACATTCTCGTTTTCCTGATGGAAATACTACCGTTGGATGCGGTTTTTTGTTCACTTCGATTATTTGTGGATGTGTAATTTTTAAGTCGTCAATTACACTTGAGGAAATTGTGTTTGCTAATACGTTCATGTCCAGTTTGAGTGGTATTATCGTTTCTTCGTCTATACCTACCCAGAATACTTTGTCTTGTGGATCGTTGGCCTCGTATATTTCTTTATTTGATTCTGTCAGCAATTCGTTTAAATCGCATGGTCTTTTTCGTTTTTCACTTTCGTTGTTGTTGTTTTTGCTCTCATCTCTTTTTTCCGTTAATTCATTCATGTCTTTCCTATTTTCGCGTATTTGTGAATTTTCTGACATGTTTATAATTACGTCGTTAATCGTGTCAGGCGTTGCGTCGATTCGTTTTAGGGGTAAGGTATTCTGATTTTTTGGGGTGGTTGTTTCGAAAGTTACTTGTCTGTCATCGGTTATGTTACATGTTATTTTAGTTTTGTTCTCATTCGTAGCTATATTCAATGTGTCCATTGATATTCTACCCATTATCCAGATAGGTTTCGCCGATTCGATGACGTAGCATGGTAGTGTTATAAAAATTTGTCCGATTTCGAATGTTATTTGTACCATATATCTTCTTGTCGTGTAAGTTCGACCTGTTCTCGATGTAATTTGAATGGGGTTTTTCAGTGGTACGTATTTTATCACTTCTGGTGTTTTGTCTTGTATTTTGTAAAGCGTCTGTGCGGATATTATGTTAGGTATAATGGTCTCGTCTAGAATTAGTAAGTATTCTGTCTGTTGGATGGTAGGTTTCGCGGCTTTTGGCCCAGCGTGTGGGTTTGTGTTCTCGTCCCTTTTGTTGTGTTCTTTGTTATTTAGTTTTTTGTCAATTTTGGTTATTTCTTTTTGTTTGTATATAACATCTAGCCAGTCTTCCGCAAAAACTGGAGATATTCTTAAGTCCGTTGTAAATGCTAAACGGTTTGGGATAATATAGCTGTCTGGTGTCGTTTGTACCTTGTGGTCATTCAGTAGCCATGTTGCCGGTTCGTGCCATACCGTCACGTTATTCATGTCTTCCAATTTTTTAAATATGCGTTTGTATTCGTTATATTTATTCTTTTTTACGTTGCTTACTGCCTGTAGTGCAGGGTATATTATTGGGAATATAAATGCTATATTTTCTATTTTTCTTTCTCTCAATGTTGAAACGATTTCAGTTAGGTCTTGAAGAAGATTTTGTGGAATTTTGTCAGTTTCGTTTAATTCTGTCGATCCAATTGCAATTAGTGCCTTTTTTCGTTTTAGTGAGGTCGTTGGTATGATGTTGCGTAAGGTTCTTATTGTCATGTTGTTCTGTAAGTGCGCTGGTTCGTATGTCTCACTTGTAGTTAGGTACCATATTGTTCTAGCGATTTGGTCACCTATTATTTCGTATTCGGTTATATTTATTAATTGGTCGTTTTCTTTTGTATTTGTGTTTACTTGTTGACCTTGAGTGCTACCCGATGTCGAGGGTTGCATTTCTCTGTTCTCGTTAGGTTGTAGGATGTCTAAAATTCGTGTGGTTTCAACCGTTTTGGTTGTTGTTTTTGTCTCAGTTCGTTTTTCTCCGTCTTTGTATAAAAGTAATAATTTTTCGATTTTTCTAGCCTTTGATGCAATAAAATTCATCGTTTTCTTTTGTTTGTCAATTTCACTCTTAAATTCACATAAATCTCTCGCCTCTTGTCCTATTCTCTCGATTTCACTTGTACTATCTTGTTTCTCAATCATTAATTTATTCATTGCCTCTATCATTTCTCTCTGTAGTCTCTCATTCTGATTCGTCTCAATTTCGATTGTATTTAGTAATTTTGTCTGTCTTTCAGTCTCTTTTTGTATACTTTCGATTATTTGGTTAATTTCACCTATATGTCTAGTGTTCATTCGTGCAATGTCGAAAATACACTCGTTCTGAGTAGTGTTCGGTTCAGTCTGTGAAGCTTTTGTATCTATGTTTGTTTCTATCTCCATCGTTTCTATGTCGTTTTCTTCTTCGACGATTTTCTTTAAGTTTCTCATAATAAATCGGTCAAGTTCGTTATATTGTTCTGTTATTTCGTATACATTTCTCGTTGCCCTTCCACGAATTACCATGTATTCGTATTCAGTCAATTCGTCCCAAGCTAAGTCTTGTAGATCTTTTTCGGTTTCGACTGCCATAGGTATAATACATTGTAGCGTGTCTATGATTTTGTCTTTTAATTTTTTCGATGCGGGGTAATTCATCGTTTTAACGAAGTCTAATTTTTTCTGTGCGTATTTTGCCGCTCTGCGGGCAATTTCAATTTCTTCAAAAATCGTTCTACATTTAAGCGAGCTTAAATATAGTTCGCTTTTATACCTTTTTGTCGTTAACGAGTCGTATAAATGTAAGAGTTGGTTGTATTCGAATTGTACTTCTTTTGTTGTCCCTTCGCCTGTGGCGTCGTATACCGTTACTTCCACTGTGTCTTGGTATTTACCCATAAGTTGAGTTATGTCGTCGGCTAGCATCGCTACTTCGTTCATAATCGTAATGTATTCTTTTCCTTGTAATTTGTTAGTTAATGTCCTTTCGATATGTGCCGACATTATATGCGCTTTAGCATTTATACGATGTATTACGGCTGTCGATTTTTCTCTGAGAGTAAAGGGTTGCGGGGGGTGTTCGTTGAGATCTTTTATTTGTTTGTTTGTCCATTTAATCGTATCTAATGTTACTTTTTTCACGTCGTATATTGTCGTAAGTCTAGTTCGAGGTGTGTCGTAATATGGGTCAGATGGCTTTGTCGGTTGCCACCATGCGGCGTTTGTTGCGTAATGTGCGAAAATTTTTACCTCGTCGAATCGTTTTTTGTAGGTTGAGAATTTTCTTACATCGTCCTCGAATGATGTTTCGTCTGCTGAGGAGCTTGATTCAAAATTTTCTATTTCGCCAGGGTTACTGGGTATTTCAGATATGAATGGTAGTTCGCCTATTAATGTATCTAACTTTTTTACTGTGGAGTCTTTTAGTTTCCTATTCATATCGGCTTTTATTCTGTCCGCAAGGTCTATTATGGCCTTTAATTTGTCGTCGTAATGTTCGCGGGGTACCTCAATGAAAGTTAAGTCTACGAGATGTTTAATCATTTCGTCCATTTTCGGTATTACGTCGTTATATAGTTCGATTGCGGTTTGTGATAAGTTGGTCATTTTTCTACGTCTGTATTTTCGTAATTTTTGTCTGTATATAGGTAAAATTGTAGTCAAAATGTTAGCTGCGTCCTGAATGTTTTTGCATGACGTGATACGAATTTTATAATTTGGTAGATTTTTCAAAGTCTCGTTCATACAATAATTTTTAATTTGTGTTATGTCGCTGTAATTAAAAATTACTATTTTCTTTTCTTTTTGCTTGCGTACTCTACTTTCTAATATTGGGCTTTCCTCCTCCGATTCGGAGTCTTTTTTCACCTCTACGCTTTTTCTTGGTCTCGGTTTTTTACTCATTATTTGTCGTAATTTTTCTCTTTGTTCCTTTCTACGATTCGCCATTTGTTCTTTTGTTCTTATTACTGTGTAGTTAGTGTTTTCATCGATATTTAGGTCAAAGATTAACTCATATCTCCTCAAATCCATCCACCATACTGGTTTATTCTTTTCATTTTTTACTAGTTCCTCACACTGTTCAATTATCGTTTTTAAGTCTTTTTTCACGTGTATTTTTCCATTTCTATACCATGGTTCTATGTCTTCCAAGGCAAGTAATAAGGCTCTTAGTTCGTTGTTCAGGGTTTTATATTTTTCCGTTGTTATACCTTTAATTTCAGTTATTATTGTCATTCTGTTCGCGTCAGTTTGAAATATCGTATATTCGAATTTGTTTTCGTCTGTATTAGAGTTTATTTTTAAGTCAAGGTTTCTGTTGAAATTTTTGTTCTTTATTACATCTTCATACGATTTTGTTATGTTCTGGATATAAATTTTTGGTTCTATGTTTATTAATTTGTCCATTAGTACATTATTTTGTATTTTTGGGTTTGGGTGTAAGTCGAAGATGACGTCGTGCTCTTTTGCCTTTTCCATTTGTTTTTTTATTTTGTCCCATGTTCCGCTTGTTACGTATTCGTTCCTTTGCGGTATCATCGAGTCAACGATTTCGCCTAAGGCATGTATTTTGTGTCCTTGGTACCAGGGTTTTAATTTTTCTAACAATATGAAAAATCCTTCTCTTTCTTTTTCCTCTTTAGTTCGTGTGATATTTATGTCAAAAGTCAGAACGATGTTCGCAATAATCAAAATTTGTCCTTCCTCAATTTTGTATAGGGTGCCGTACAATTGATTTTCGTTTACCCATGTCTCTAAGTTCATGTCTCTCTTGCCCTCTTCTTGAGTAATTTCTCCTTCATACTTGCTCACTGTCCCTTTCTCTACTTGTTGTTGTTGCTCAGTCTCATTTTCACATACAATCTCGAATTTGTCGATCGTTTTCAGCCAATTGGCTGCTTGCCGTTCGATTTTTCCAACTTCCCTATACTTTTCGATTGATTTTTTCAGTTCTCTTCTGACTACGATTTGCTTTACTTTCTTCCAAGGTTGGAGTTTGTCTAGAGTGGCCGTTAGTGCGCGTATTTCTCTCTCACCTTGAGTCAATTTTCGTAGATAGGGTTTTGTCACAAGTTCCTTTTCGAGTCGAATAATTTGGGTATTATCTAATTTTTCGTATACTAGAATTTTTGTCTGATCTTCGTTGGCGTCGATTTCTACGTAGACTTTATCCGGTTTGTCATTCAATTTTACAACTTCTTTAATTTTTATGTCCATTCCTTCATTTCCTATCACTGTCCCTTCTTTATCGTCGATGTTTTCCATTTCTATACTAGCGTCTGAAGGTCCCTCACTTTCCTTATTTTGTCCCCAAATTTCGTCCAAAATTTCGTTTGACCTATCAAGTTTTTTAGAGCTTTCTTTTATCTGTTTCACAATATCGGTATATTTTGATGGAGTATCCATGTTTGATATAAAATTATTTCGATTTTAAAATTTGTCTAAAATTAATAATACCTAACTTAAAAATTCAGTTCTCGCGATCGCGCTTAAACTGGATTTTTAAAATTGTTCACCTTCGCGATCGCGCTTGGGTTACTAAATTTTCTAAGATTAAATGGAAAATCTCGACTTCGCGATCGCGCTAGGTCAATCTTCTCCCTATAATCTACAACTCTCGCGATCGCGCTTAAGTGTGTAGATTATAAAATAGCCTAAGAAATTCTCTCCCTCGCGATCGCGCTTGGGTTTGAATTTCGTGTATTAATTAATTCTATTTACACTTAGTTTAAAATTATTTTACTCTTTGGTCGTCGATTAGTACCTCTGTATTCGATTGTCTTCACTGGATGTTAAAGAGAAAGTTATTGGAAATTTTGGTCGATAGTAAAAAGAAAATTTTTTCCACTGGAAATGTTGTCGTTTAATGTCTTTAATTTTTAAGTTACTTCTAAAAAGTTACGTTAATCGTATCAGTCTATGTCAACTTCGTAATGAATTGTCTGTTTGATATACGCGAAATAGAAAGATGATGAAAATAAGCGATATACAAGAGAAAATAAACGCTGTGATTCACCAAGAAATACGTTAAAACGTTCAAACCTGGAGAAGAAATGCGAATGATTTCGTTTCGTAGTTCTCGCTTATGGTCAGCCGCCGTTTCGAACTCGCGTGTGGGTGGAGATTTTCGTGCTTCGTTCTCATTGGCTGTGTCCTTTGGGGGGATGTTTCCGTTGAACCTGTTCGCGGCTCTGGCCGCTGTGTTTTTTCCACCCTTGTTCTTACCGTATATTTGTCCTTTCTCGAATATTCGATTTTGTAGCTATGTTTTTAAGGTTCCATTGTTGTTAAAAAAGAGAAATTTGGTCTTATTTCACCGTTTTCGGTGTCTGTTTAAAACGTGATTTTATCTTATCGGCTCGGTTGTATTTCATCCCTTGAATTCGTATTCCCTTCTATTGTCAGTTTTTAGAAAGTCAGTTCGTTTGTCCTTGATGTCTCAATTACGGTCGCGGATGTGTTGACAGGCCGCCTGATTTATTGATTTTTACTGTATTCATTTCCAAATATTTGGACATTTCTTTGTGCGTTTGAGATTTTTATCCGTTTTTAAATAAGACGTTTTTACATTCGAGAGTTATAAATTTGTATTGTAAAAAATCTAAAATGTCATCCTTATTCTTGTCTATGTTTTTGTAGTCTTTTTCTTTGGTCACGTAGCCGTTTTTATTCTCGTGTCTATTTTTCTCCTTCAAGGTCTTTATTTGAGGAAATAAAGGAGAGAATCATTTATTGTCGGTTAATTTAGATTTCGATGTCTTTAAGGGGATTTTAGAAGAGAATTTTTAGCCAGAAAAGGGGAATCCTGTTTAATATTACGAATTCGTTTAATGTTTATGTATTTCTATGTCTAAATATGAAATTTTGTGCCTGAAGTGTGCAATTTGCATTTTATTAGGTTTGAGATTTTTGACACATCAAAGGTGAATTTTGTGAATTCGTATTTGTATACTTGTGTGGTGGGATTATCTAAATTTTGAATTTTGATGGTGATTTGACCTTGCTCGTTTCCAAAGTGCTTATGGCCATAATCAATTTCGGGGGTATTTCTATTGCTCTATTTATTGCCAATTTTAATCGATTAATTTTAGCTTGTATTTTCGTAATTTCGGATTGATTTTTGTGATATGTGTATAGTCGCAAGTTGGCCGGCTCGCGATCTATATTTGGTCCTATTTTAGTCAGATTTTTATATTTTTGAGAAATATTTGTTGAATCTACGTTTTTATTTAGTCACATATTTTTATCTGTTGAAATTTTACGTTAGTTATGGTGTGCTGAAATACTCTGAAAATTGATAAAATTCTAAAATTACGAAATTTGGTTATTTGTTACTTAATTCTAAGCAAAAATGTATATGTGTAATTATACTATTAGGTGGAATTTTAAGAATTCCGGGTGGGCGCTAAAAATGTCTCATTTTTGCATGTCGGGAGGGAAACAGAATTCTGACTACTTATGCAACTGTGGGTGGTAATTTTGGGTCGAAAATGTGTCAGTTCGTTGCATATATCGTCTAGAACTCGTTCGAGTATTTTTAGGGTAGATCGAAAGAGAAATTTTTATTCATACGAGTGTATGTGATTTTATCTAAATTTTGTATTTTCCAAATTTGTCGAAATTTTGCCGAAAATGTTTTGTCTTTTGACCATACTGGTATTTTATTTGATTTTGATTTTCGTGCCCCTTTTGAATATTTAAATTTTATGACAATTTTATTCAAAATTGCGAAAATTTCGATTATTTATTGTCCGAAAAGATATTAATTTCATAAAATTTTGAGACACTTGCCCCTGTTTCTATATATTGTTTGTCTTTTTGTGGATCGAAATTATTTTTGGGCACTTTTTACCTTATCTCCAAGGTGTGTGTAGTGGGTGCGGCAAATTTTGAATGCCGTAGAATTGGCTCTCGCATCTTTTCGTCTTCTTCTTTTGTGTCTTTGAAATTTTGATTTCAAATGTGTTTGGGCTTTAACCCTTTGAAAAAATTTTGTGTTCGAAAACACACGATGTGTATTCGTTTTTGTGTGTTTTTATATATCATTACATTAAATTTCGAGTCAGAATTTTGGGGTTTTTGCCCCTTTTGATGTTTTTAATTTTGGGTTTTTCAAATCAATCGGACTAAAATAACACACAGTAAATCATGTCAATCTCAATCAAGTGTCGTAACCTGGATTTTATTCCGTACGATACCCGTTTTCATTTGCTCCTTGGCTCTCGGAGTGCATGTCTTCTTTCTTCTTTTCCCACGGGGGTGGAATGTTTACGTGCTGTCAGGTGTCGGAACATCTTTCGGTAGCTAATCTTGGATGTGGACGGTAGACACACGTTGCGGGGCGCCAATGATACGGTAAAGACATCAGCTCGTGGTATGGAAATTGGCTCAACACCAGACATTGAGGTCTCCACCCACGATTCTGGTAGCTGATGTAGGTCGATCAGATAGGGCTTGCGGTCACTTATGCCCTGAGCCGCGAAATGTACGAATGCGATAATTTTGACAATTGGCACATAGGCCGGAATGAAACAGAAAATAGGCACGTAGGCCGAATTTGGAAATATATAATTGACTAGTCGAGAACATAATTTTGAAATAAAAAGAAAACATAGATCGCGATCGAAATAATGCACATAGGCGGGTAAAAGATAGAGAAATAAAGAAATACGAATAGCTGCACATTCTGAACATACTATTTTAATCGAACTCAAATATATTACAAACTCAATCGAACTAAAAATCGGTGACCTGGGATCCTCTTCCCCATCCACGGCTCGCGCCTTTGGGTATGGTTCAGGGATCCGTCGCGACGCGTACAGGCCACCACAAACTTAATCAAAACGCCGAAACACATAGTTAAACACTCGAGGCTACTTAAACCGCGGCTAACTCGGAATAATTCCACCTCGAGCGGAATCACCCTTTCCTCGTATCGATGTAGTACGCGTGATAGGTACTTAGATGACTGAAGATTCCGCGGAACCGTAGTTCGCGGGTACCCACGTATCACAAGGAGAATCAGGGTTACCAGTACCCAGCAGAAGGGAGAAATGGGCCATATTTACCCTTCACAGAGTTACGGGCATTTCTCTGCGGCGCGGCGGGCGGCGCCGACCATACATCGACCTTCCGACTCAACTTTTGTTCTAATGCTCCGACTCGGATCGTGAAAAAACCATTCGATTCGTCTCGACGAGAGGATTCCAAAAATGTATTAGTTTTTGAAATTTGAGCAATTTTCGACCGAGTTACGGGCATTTCTCTGCGGCGCGGCGGGCGGCGCCGACCATACATCGACCTTCCGACTCAACTTTTGTTCAAATGCTCCGATTCGGATCGTGAAAAAACCATTCGATAGTGCTTGAAGAGAGGATTCCGAATCTGTATTACATTTTGCATTTTGAAAAATTCTCCACCGAATAACCAGCATTTTTCTCAATCTGCAATCCGCGAAAATCAATAATATCTCTCACCCAAATGCTCGAAATTAAACGATGAAAAAACCATTCGATAGTGCTTGACGAGAGGATTCCAAAAATGTATTAGTTTTTGAAATTTGAGCAATTTTCGACCGAGTTACGGGCATTTCTCTGCGGCGCGGCGGGCGGCGCCGACCATACATCGACCTTCCGACTCAACTTTTGTTCTAATGCTCCGATTTGGATCGTGAAAAAACCATTCGATTCGTCTCGACGAGAGGATTCCAAAAATGTATTAGTTTTTGAAATTTGAGCAATTTCCGACCGAGTTACGGGCATTTCTCTGCGGCGCGGCGGGCGGCGCCGACCATACATCGACCTTCCGACTCAACTTTTGTTCTAATGCTCGGATTTGGATCGTGAAAAAACCATTCGATTCGTCTCGACGAGAGGATTCCAAAAATGTATTAGTTTTTGAAATTTGAGCAATTTTCGACCGAGTTACGGGCATTTCTCTGCGGCGCGGCGGGCGGCGCCGACCATACATCGACCTTCCGACTCAACTTTTGTTCTAATGCTCCGATTTGGATCGTGAAAAAACCATTCGATAGTGCTTGGAGAGAGGATTCCGAATCTGTATTACATTTTGCATTTTGAAAAATTCTCCAAAGAATAACCAGCATTTTTCTCAATCTGCAATCCGCGAAAATCAATAATATCTCTCACCCAAATGCTCGAAATTAAACGATGAAAAAACCATTCGATAGTGCTTGACGAGAGGATTCCAAAAATGTATTAGTTTTTGAAATTTGAGCAATTTTCGACCGAGTTACGGGCATTTCTCTGCGGCGCGGCGGGCGGCGCCGACCATACATCGACCTTCCGACTCAACTTTTGTTCTAATGCTCGGATTTGGATCGTGAAAAAACCATTCGATTCGTCTCGACGAGAGGATTCCAAAAATGTATTAGTTTTTGAAATTTGAGCAATTTCCGACCGAGTTACGGGCATTTCTCTGCGGCGCGGCGGGCGGCGCCGACCATACATCGACCTTCCGACTCAACTTTTGTTCTAATGCTCCGACTCGGATCGTGAAAAAACCATTCGATTCGTCTCGACGAGAGGATTCCAAAAATGTATTAGTTTTTGAAATTTGAGCAATTTCCGACCGAGTTACGGGCATTTCTCTGCGGCGCGGCGGGCGGCGCCGACCATACATCGACCTTCCGACTCAACTTTTGTTCTAATGCTCGGATTTGGATCGTGAAAAAACCATTCGATTCGTCTCGACGAGAGGATTCCAAAAATGTATTAGTTTTTGAAATTTGAGCAATTTTCGACCGAGTTACGGGCATTTCTCTGCGGCGCGGCGGGCGGCGCCGACCATACATCGACCTTCCGACTCAACTTTTGTTCTAATGCTCCGATTTGGATCGTGAAAAAACCATTCGATAGTGCTTGGAGAGAGGATTCCGAATCTGTATTACATTTTGCATTTTGAAAAATTCTCCAAAGAATAACCAGCATTTTTCTCAATCTGCAATCCGCGAAAATCAATAATATCTCTCACCCAAATGCTCGAAATTAAACGATGAAAAAACCATTCGATAGTGCTTGACGAGAGGATTCCAAAAATGTATTAGTTTTTGAAATTTGAGCAATTTTCGACCGAGTTACGGGCATTTCTCTGCGGCGCCGACCATACATCAACCTTTCCACGCCGGAAAAAATCAACTTTTGTTCTAATGCTCGAAATGGGATGGTAATTAGACCATTCGTTTGTTCACGATGAGAGGAATCCAAAAATGTGTTAGTTTTTGCATTTTGGGCAATTTTTGGCCGAGTTACGGGCGTTTTTCTTCATCAACTAACCAGGCAGCAAAAAAGCTATCTCCCGTCCAAATGCTCGAAATGGGATGACAAAAAAACCATTCGTTTGTTCATGACGAGAGGATTCCGAATATGTATGAGTTTTTGCATTTTGAGCAATTTTCGACCGAGTTACGGGCATTTCTCTGCGGCGCGGCGGGCGGCGCCGACCATACATCGACCTTCCGACTCAACTTTTGTTCTAATGCTCGGATTTGGATCGTGAAAAAACCATTCGATTCGTCTCGACGAGAGGATTCCAAAAATGTATTAGTTTTTGAAATTTGAGCAATTTTCGACCGAGTTACGGGCATTTCTCTGCGGCGCGGCGGGCGGCGCCGACCATACATCGACCTTCCGACTCAACTTTTGTTCTAATGCTCCGATTTGGATCGTGAAAAAACCATTCGATTCGTCTCGACGAGAGGATTCCAAAAATGTATTAGTTTTTGAAATTTGAGCAATTTCCGACCGAGTTACGGGCATTTCTCTGCGGCGCGGCGGGCGGCGCCGACCATACATCGACCTTCCGACTCAACTTTTGTTCTAATGCTCCGACTCGGATCGTGAAAAAACCATTCGATTCGTCTCGACGAGAGGATTCCAAAAATGTATTAGTTTTTGAAATTTGAGCAATTTTCGACCGAGTTACGGGCATTTCTCTGCGGCGCGGCGGGCGGCGCCGACCATACATCGACCTTCCGACTCAACTTTTGTTCTAATGCTCCGATTTGGAACGTAAAAACACCATTCGATTCGTCCCGACGAGAGGATTCCAAAAATGTATTAGTTTTTGAAATTTGAGCAATTTTCGACCGAGTTTCGGGCATTTCTCTGCGGCGCGGCGGGCGGCGCCGACCATACATCGACCTTTCGACTCAACTTTTGTTCAAATGCTCCGATTCGGATCGTGAAAAAACCATTCGATAGTGCTTGAAGAGAGGATTCCGAATCTGTATTACATTTTGCATTTTGAAAAATTCTCCACCGAATAACCAGCATTTTTCTCAATCTGCAATCCGCGAAAATCAATAATATCTCTCACCTAAATGCTCGAAATTAAACGATGAAAAAACCATTCGATAGTACTTGACGAGAGGATTCCAAAAATGTATTAGTTTTTGAAATTTGAGCAATTTTCGACCGAGTTACGGGCATTTCTCTGCGGCGCGGCGGGCGGCGCCGACCATACATCGACCTTCCGACTCAACTTTTGTTCTAATGCTCCGATTTGGATCGTGAAAAAACCATTCGATTCGTCTCGACGAGAGGATTCCAAAAATGTATTAGTTTTTGAAATTTGAGCAATTTCCGACCGAGTTACGGGCATTTCTCTGCGGCGCGGCGGGCGGCGCCGACCATACATCGACCTTCCGACTCAACTTTTGTTCTAATGCTCCGACTCGGATCGTGAAAAAACCATTCGATTCGTCTCGACGAGAGGATTCCAAAAATGTATTAGTTTTTGAAATTTGAGCAATTTTCGACCGAGTTACGGGCATTTCTCTGCGGCGCGGCGGGCGGCGCCGACCATACATCGACCTTCCGACTCAACTTTTGTTCTAATGCTCCGATTTGGATCGTTAAAACACCATTCGATTCGTCTCGACGAGAGGATTCCAAAAATGTATTAGTTTTTGAAATTTGAGCAATTTTCGACCGAGTTTCGGGCATTTCTCTGCGGCGCGGCGGGCGGCGCCGACCATACATCGACCTTCCCACACAACTTTTGTTAAAATGATCCGATTCGGATCGTGAAAAACCATTCGATAGTGCTTGAAGAGAGGATTCCGAATCTGTATTACATTTTGCATTTTGAAAAATTCTCCACCGAATAACCAGCATTTTTCTCAATCTGCAATCCGCGAAAATCAATAATATCTCTCACCCAAATGCTCGAAATTAAACGATGAAAAAACCATTCGATAGTGCTTGACGAGAGGATTCCAAAAATGTATTAGTTTTTGAAATTTGAGCAATTTTCGACCGAGTTACGGGCATTTCTCTGCGGCGCCGACCATACATCAACCTTCCACGCCGGAAAAAAATCAACTTTTGTTCTAATGCTCGAAATGGGATGGTAATTAGACCATTCGTTTGTTCACGATGAGAGGAATCCAAAAATGTGTTAGTTTTTGCATTTTGGGCAATTTTTGGCCGAGTTACGGGCGTTTTTCTTCCTCAACTTACCCGGCCGCACAAAAGCTCTCTCCCGTCCAAATGCGCGAACTGGGCTGACAAAATCCATTCGTTAGTTCATGACGAGAGGATTCCGAATATGTATGAGTTTTTGCATTTTGAGCAATTTTCGACCGAGTTACGGGCATTTCTCTGCGGCGCGGCGGGCGGCGCCGACCATACATCGACCTTCCGACTCAACTTTTGTTCTAATGCTCGGATTTGGATCGTGAAAAAACCATTCGATTCGTCTCGACGAGAGGATTCCAAAAATGTATTAGTTTTTGAAATTTGAGCAATTTTCGACCGAGTTACGGGCATTTCTCTGCGGCGCGGCGGGCGGCGCCGACCATACATCGACCTTCCGACTCAACTTTTGTTCTAATGCTCCGATTTGGATCGTGAAAAAACCATTCGATAGTGCTTGGAGAGAGGATTCCGAATCTGTATTACATTTTGCATTTTGAAAAATTCTCCAAAGAATAACCAGCATTTTTCTCAATCTGCAATCCGCGAAAATCAATAATATCTCTCACCCAAATGCTCGAAATTAAACGATGAAAAAACCATTCGATAGTGCTTGACGAGAGGATTCCAAAAATGTATTAGTTTTTGAAATTTGAGCAATTTTCGACCGAGTTACGGGCATTTCTCTGCGGCGCGGCGGGCGGCGCCGACCATACATCGACCTTCCGACTCAACTTTTGTTCTAATGCTCCGATTTGGAACGTAAAAACACCATTCGATTCGTCTCGACGAGAGGATTCCAAAAATGTATTAGTTTTTGAAATTTGAACAATTTTCGACCGAGTTTCGGGCATTTCTCTGCGGCGCGGCGGGCGGCGCCGACCATACATCGACCTTCCGACTCAACTTTTGTTCAAATGCTCCGATTCGGATCGTGAAAAAACCATTCGATAGTGCTTGAAGAGAGGATTCCGAATCTGTATTACATTTTGCATTTTGAAAAATTCTCCACCGAATAACCAGCATTTTTCTCAATCTGCAATCCGCGAAAATCAATAATATCTCTCACCCAAATGCTCGAAATTAAACGATGAAAAAACCATTCGATAGTGCTTGACGAGAGGATTCCAAAAATGTATTAGTTTTTGAAATTTGAGCAATTTTCGACCGAGTTACGGGCATTTCTCTGCGGCGCGGCGGGCGGCGCCGACCATACATCGACCTTCCGACTCAACTTTTTGTTCTAATGCTCCGATTTGGATCGTGAAAAAACCATTCGATTCGTCTCGACGAGAGGATTCCAAAAATGTATTAGTTTTTGAAATTTGAGCAATTTCCGACCGAGTTACGGGCATTTCTCTGCGGCGCGGCGGGCGGCGCCGACCATACATCGACCTTCCGACTCAACTTTTGTTCTAATGCTCCGACTCGGATCGTGAAAAAACCATTTGATTCGTCTCGACGAGAGGATTCCAAAAATGTATTAGTTTTTGAAATTTGAGCAATTTTCGACCGAGTTACGGGCATTTCTCTGCGGCGCGGCGGGCGGCGCCGACCATACATCGACCTTCCGACTCAACTTTTGTTCTAATGCTCCGATTTGGAACGTAAAAACACCATTCGATTCGTCTCGACGAGAGGATTCCAAAAATGTATTAGTTTTTGAAATTTGAGCAATTTTCGACCGAGTTTCGGGCATTTCTCTGCGGCGCGGCGGGCGGCGCCGACCATACATCGACCTTCCGACTCAACTTTTGTTCAAATGCTCCGATTCGGATCGTGAAAAAACCATTCGATAGTGCTTGAAGAGAGGATTCCGAATCTGTATTACATTTTGCATTTTGAAAAATTCTCCACCGAATAACCAGCATTTTTCTCAATCTGCAATCCGCGAAAATCAATAATATCTCTCACCCAAATGCTCGAAATTAAACGATGAAAAAACCATTCGATAGTGCTTGACGAGAGGATTCCAAAAATGTATTAGTTTTTGAAATTTGAGCAATTTTCGACCGAGTTACGGGCATTTCTCTGCGGCGCCGACCATACATCAACCTTCCGCGCCGGAAAAAAAATCAACTTTTGTTCTAATGCTCGAAATGAGATGGTAATTAAACCATTCGTTTGTTCACGATGAGAGGAATCCAAAAATGTGTTAGTTTTTGCATTTTGGGCAATTTTTGGCCGAGTTACGGGCGTTTTTCTTCATCAACGAACCAGGCCCCCAAAAAGCTATCTCCCGTCCAAATGCTCGAAATGGGATGACAAAAAAACCATTCGTTTGTTCATGACGAGAGGATTCCGAATATGTATGAGTTTTTGCATTTTGAGCAATTTTCGACCGAGTTACGGGCATTTCTCTGCGGCGCGGCGGGCGGCGCCGACCATACATCGACCTTCCGACTCAACTTTTGTTCTAATGCTCGGATTTGGATCGTGAAAAAACCATTCGATTCGTCTCGACGAGAGGATTCCAAAAATGTATTAGTTTTTGAAATTTGAGCAATTTTCGACCGAGTTACGGGCATTTCTCTGCGGCGCGGCGGGCGGCGCCGACCATACATCGACCTTCCGACTCAACTTTTGTTCTAATGCTCCGATTTGGATCGTGAAAAAACCATTCGATAGTGCTTGAAGAGAGGATTCCGAATCTGTATTACATTTTGCATTTTGAAAAATTCTCCACCGAATAACCAGCATTTTTCTCAATCTGCAATCCGCGAAAATCAATAATATCTCTCACCCAAATGCTCGAAATTAAACGATGAAAAAACCATTCGATAGTGCTTGACGAGAGGATTCCAAAAATGTATTAGTTTTTGAAATTTGAGCAATTTTCGACCGAGTTACGGGCATTTCTCTGCGGCGCGGCGGGCGGCGCCGACCATACATCGACCTTCCGACTCAACTTTTGTTCTAATGCTCCGATTTGGATCGTGAAAAAACCATTCGATTCGTCTCGACGAGAGGATTCCAAAAATGTATTAGTTTTTGAAATTTGAGCAATTTCCGACCGAGTTACGGGCATTTCTCTGCGGCGCGGCGGGCGGCGCCGACCATACATCGACCTTCCGACTCAACTTTTGTTCTAATGCTCCGACTCGGATCGTGAAAAAACCATTCGATTCGTCTCGACGAGAGGATTCCAAAAATGTATTAGTTTTTGAAATTTGAGCAATTTTCGACCGAGTTACGGGCATTTCTCTGCGGCGCGGCGGGCGGCGCCGACCATACATCGACCTTCCGACTCAACTTTTGTTCTAATGCTCGGATTCGGACCGTGAAAAAACCATTCGATTCGTCTCGACGAGAGGATTCCAAAAATGTATTAGTTTTTGAAATTTGAGCAATTTTCGACCGAGTTACGGGCATTTCTCTGCGGCGCGGCGGGCGGCGCCGACCATACATCGACCTTCCGACTCAACTTTTGTTCTGATGCTCCGATTCGGATCGTGAAAAAACCATTCGATAGTGCTTGAAGAGAGGATTCCGAATCTGTATTACATTTTGCATTTTGAAAAATTCTCCACCGAATAACCAGCATTTTTCTCAATCTGCAATCCGCGAAAATCAATAATATCTCTCACCCAAATGCTCGAAATTAAACGATGAAAAAACCATTCGATAGTGCTTGACGAGAGGATTCCAAAAATGTATTAATTTTTGAAATTTGAGCAATTTTCGACCGAGTTACGGGCATTTCTCCGCGGCGCCGACCATACATCAACCTTCCACGCCGGAAAAAAATCAACTTTTGTTCTAATGCTCGAAATGGGATGGTAATTAGACCATTCGTTTGTTCACGATGAGAAGAATCCAAAAATGTGTTAGTTTTTGCATTTTGGGCAATTTTTGGCCGAGTTACGGGCGTTTTTCTTCATCAGCTAACCAGGCAGCAAAAAAGCTATCTCCCGTCCAAATGCTCGAAATGGGATGACAAAAAAACCATTCGTTTGTTCATGACGACAGGATTCCGAATATGTATTAGTTTTTGCATTTTGACGGGCATTTCTCTGCGGCGCGGCGGGCGGCGCGGACCATACATCGACCTTCCGACTCAACTTTTGTTCTAATGCTCCGATTTGGATCGTGAAAAAACCATTCGATTCGTCTCGACGAGAGGATTCCAAAAATGTATTAGTTTTTGATATTTGAGTGATTTTCGACCGAGTTAGGGGCATTTCTCTGCGGCGCGGCGGCGCCGACCATACATCGACCTTCCGACTCAACTTTTGTTCTAATGCTCCAATTTTTACATTTTTCATTTTGAAAAATTCTCGGCCGAATAACCAGCATTTTTCTCAATCTGCAATCCGCGAAAATCAATAATATCTCTCACCTAAATGCTCGAAACTAAACGATGAAAAAACCATTCGATAGTGCTTGACGAGAGGATTCCAAAAATGTATTAGTTTTTGAAATTTGAGCAATTTTCGACCGAGTTACGGGCATTTCTCTGCGGCGCCGACCATACATCAACCTTTCCACGCCGGAAAAAAATCAACTTTTGTTCTAATGCTCGAAATGGGATGGTAATTAGACCATTCGTTTGTTCACGATGAGAGGAATCCAAAAATGTGTTAGTTTTTGCATTTTGGGCAATTTTTGGCCGAGTTACGGGCGTTTTTCTTCATCAACTAACCAGGCAGCAAAAAAGCTATCTCCCGTCCAAATGCTCGAAATGGGATGACAAAAAAACCATTCGTTTGTTCATGACGAGAGGATTCCGAATATGTATGAGTTTTTGCATTTTGAGCAATTTTCGACCGAGTTACGGGCATTTCTCTGCGGCGCGGCGGGCGGCGCCGACCATACATCGACCTTCCGACTCAACTTTTGTTCTAATGCTCGGATTTGGATCGTGAAAAAACCATTCGATTCGTCTCGACGAGAGGATTCCAAAAATGTATTAGTTTTTGAAATTTGAGCAATTTTCGACCGAGTTACGGGCATTTCTCTGCGGCGCGGCGGGCGGCGCCGACCATACATCGACCTTCCGACTCAACTTTTGTTCTAATGCTCGGATTTGGATCGTGAAAAAACCATTCGATTCGTCTCGACGAGAGGATTCCAAAAATGTATTAGTTTTTGAAATTTGAGCAATTTCCGACCGAGTTACGGGCATTTCTCTGCGGCGCGGCGGGTGGCGCCGACCATACATCGACCTTCCGACTCAACTTTTGTTCTAATGCTCCGACTCGGATCGTGAAAAAACCATTCGATTCGTCTCGACGAGAGGATTCCAAAAATGTATTAGTTTTTGAAATTTGAGCAATTTTCGACCGAGTTACGGGCATTTCTCTGCGGCGCGGCGGGCGGCGCCGACCATACATCGACCTTCCGACTCAACTTTTGTTCTAATGCTCCGATTTGGAACGTAAAAACACCATTCGATTCGTCCCGACGAGAGGATTCCAAAAATGTATTAGTTTTTGAAATTTGAGCAATTTTCGACCGAGTTTCGGGCATTTCTCTGCGGCGCGGCGGGCGGCGCCGACCATACATCGACCTTTCGACTCAACTTTTGTTCAAATGCTCCGATTCGGATCGTGAAAAAACCATTCGATAGTGCTTGAAGAGAGGATTCCGAATCTGTATTACATTTTGCATTTTGAAAAATTCTCCACCGAATAACCAGCATTTTTCTCAATCTGCAATCCGCGAAAATCAATAATATCTCTCACCTAAATGCTCGAAATTAAACGATGAAAAAACCATTCGATAGTACTTGACGAGAGGATTCCAAAAATGTATTAGTTTTTGAAATTTGAGCAATTTTCGACCGAGTTACGGGCATTTCTCTGCGGCGCGGCGGGCGGCGCCGACCATACATCGACCTTCCGACTCAACTTTTGTTCTAATGCTCCGATTTGGATCGTGAAAAAACCATTCGATTCGTCTCGACGAGAGGATTCCAAAAATGTATTAGTTTTTGAAATTTGAGCAATTTCCGACCGAGTTACGGGCATTTCTCTGCGGCGCGGCGGGCGGCGCCGACCATACATCGACCTTCCGACTCAACTTTTGTTCTAATGCTCCGACTCGGATCGTGAAAAAACCATTCGATTCGTCTCGACGAGAGGATTCCAAAAATGTATTAGTTTTTGAAATTTGAGCAATTTTCGACCGAGTTACGGGCATTTCTCTGCGGCGCGGCGGGCGGCGCCGACCATACATCGACCTTCCGACTCAACTTTTGTTCTAATGCTCCGATTTGGAACGTAAAAACACCATTCGATTCGTCTCGACGAGAGGATTCCAAAAATGTATTAGTTTTTGAAATTTGAGCAATTTTCGACCGAGTTTCGGGCATTTCTCTGCGGCGCGGCGGGCGGCGCCGACCATACATCGACCTTCCGACTCAACTTTTGTTCAAATGCTCCGATTCGGATCGTGAAAAAACCATTCGATAGTGCTTGAAGAGAGGATTCCGAATCTGTATTACATTTTGCATTTTGAAAAATTCTCCACCGAATAACCAGCATTTTTCTCAATCTGCAATCCGCGAAAATCAATAATATCTCTCACCCAAATGCTCGAAATTAAACGATGAAAAAACCATTCGATAGTGCTTGACGAGAGGATTCCAAAAATGTATTAGTTTTTGAAATTTGAGCAATTTTCGACCGAGTTACGGGCATTTCTCTGCGGCGCCGACCATACATCAACCTTCCACGCCGGACAAAAATCAACTTTTGTTCTAATGCTCGAAAGGGGATGGTAATTAGACCATTCGTTTGTTCACGATGAGCGTAATCCAAAAATGTGTTAGTTTTTGCATTTTGGGCAATTTTTGGCCGAGTTACGGGCGTTTTTCTTCATCAACGACCCCGGCGGCAAAAAAGCGATCTCCCGTCCAAATGCTCGAAATGGGATGACAAAACAACCATTCGTTTGTTCATGACGAGAGGATTCCGAATATGTATGAGTTTTTGCATTTTGAGCAATTTTCGACCGAGTTACGGGCATTTCTCTGCGGCGCGGCGGGCGGCGCCGACCATACATCGACCTTCCGACTCAACTTTTGTTCTAATGCTCGGATTTGGATCGTGAAAAAACCATTCGATTCGTCTCGACGAGAGGATTCCAAAAATGTATTAGTTTTTGAAATTTGAGCAATTTTCGACCGAGTTACGGGCATTTCTCTGCGGCGCGGCGGGCGGCGCCGACCATACATCGACCTTCCGACTCAACTTTTGTTCTAATGCTCCGATTTGGATCGTGAAAAAACCATTCGATAGTGCTTGAAGAGAGGATTCCGAATCTGTATTACATTTTGCATTTTGAAAAATTCTCCACCGAATAACCAGCATTTTTCTCAATCTGCAATCCGCGAAAATCAATAATATCTCTCACCCAAATGCTCGAAATTAAACGATGAAAAAACCATTCGATAGTGCTTGACGAGAGGATTCCAAAAATGTATTAGTTTTTGAAATTTGAGCAATTTTCGACCGAGTTACGGGCATTTCTCTGCGGCGCGGCGGGCGGCGCCGACCATACATCGACCTTCCGACTCAACTTTTGTTCTAATGCTCCGATTTGGATCGTGAAAAAACCATTCGATTCGTCTCGACGAGAGGATTCCAAAAATGTATTAGTTTTTGAAATTTGAGCAATTTCCGACCGAGTTACGGGCATTTCTCTGCGGCGCGGCGGGCGGCGCCGACCATACATCGACCTTCCGACTCAACTTTTGTTCTAATGCTCCGACTCGGATCGTGAAAAAACCATTCGATTCGTCTCGACGAGAGGATTCCAAAAATGTATTAGTTTTTGAAATTTGAGCAATTTTCGACCGAGTTACGGGCATTTCTCTGCGGCGCGGCGGGCGGCGCCGACCATAAGTAGTAAGTATGTATTGGATATGTAAACAAAGCAACCGAGGCGACAAATGGTACTTCCACCGAGGAGCCCCAGTGACAAAATAGGTAAAGAGGCGTTTACCTATCATGTTGGTAGGAGGCCACGGTTTGGAAGGTGGGTAGACGGGGTGGTATGCGTGGGCGATGACGCTGTCATATCCGCTCCCACCACCACAGCCTGGCACATACCTTGATGATGACATCACTTGAATGGCGAGAAAGTAGGTAGGTAGGATGGTCGGTAGACGTCGACGTATGTGTATGCGTTGACGCAACCGTTGCCACCGCCACCCCCGCCACCGCATACCATGCTGATGAAGGTATACCTTATCAGTTGAAAATTTAATTATAGAAATGGCACACCAGATATGAGTCAGCAATTAAAACCTTATCTTATCAAGGCATATTGAGTCAGCAATTAAAACATTATCTTATCAAGCCCTATTGAGTCAGCAATTAAAACCTTATTAAGCCATAGGTGGAATTTTCATTTAAGGTCCGAATACATGACATCATTCCACTTAGGGGCTCCAAATAGGTTAATGAAATAAATAACAGAATTTCAGTTTTAAAACTATTTTATTGAAGATATATTATAAGATAAATATATTTAAACATCTTAAGAAATAAAAAATGAATATGATAAGATAAAAATACTTTTAATAAATAATTTAAAGAGTAGTAGTAGTAGAAGAAGGATAAGGAGAAGTAGTAGGCATAGTAGATTGAGGTATCTCAGTACTAACTTGAGATAGGCGATTCATTACGAAAGATACCAATTTGTCCTCATTGAAAATTTTGATATCACTCAAAATTTTCTTAGCCAATTTAGTATTTTCGTGAATCAAAGTTAAATCGCTGACTTCGTAATTAATCAATAAGCTACGTATAAATGTTTCCAAGGAATTAGTGGTTTGATTGGATAGATGAATGACCACAGGGATATCGTTAATGATGAGCTGCCAGGCTCGATTCGCTGCTGCCTGGTAATCGGCGAGTAGGTTAAATGTATCTTCGATGACAGACTTCATGTATAGAATTGTATTCCAACTGGCTTCTTGCAACATAATCGAGTCTGGGAGAAATTCCGTTGATCTGGTAGTTTCAGCCAAGAGAACTGATTTATTATTGCAATAATTGCGAAATTCTATTCTCCATTTGTCGGAAATGAACATTCGTTTTGGTTTTTGCGTAGGATCCAGGCATTGGAAGTATCTTTCAACACAATCCAAAATTTTCGGTTCCATCAGAGTTGCAAATTCTTGTTGACTTAGATAAATGCCGCCAGTTTTACCATTACTATATCGTGTAATGCTGAGTAATGGTGTAAAATCAGCATCTACATCCAGACCCATGAGAATATTTTTGTACCGCTCCAATTTACGGGGTAGAGTTGATTGAATATGAAGTACTTGCGTGGCTTAAGTACTTTTTCAACACGGCATCTCTTCTTTGGCGGCAAGTTTTCAATATTTTCGATAAGTGAGGCTATAAAAATGAATAAATACATACACTCATTACTCAACTGTGCAAAAATGAAAATTATATTTTCAAATGCGAGAATTACAAGTACCTGCGTCGTTATCATGTGTCGGTGAAATTGGCGAATCACTTGGTATTTCGTCATCATTGGAAGTTTGCTCGGATCTTGGTACATACGAATCATAGTAATTTTCGACATTCAGTACAACATTCAGAGGTTGCTTTGTTTTTCGACCACCTTTAGGCTTCTTTGGTTTTGGAGAATCAACATTAACGGTATTGCTGCTGCTTCCAATGTCTGTTGATGCTGTGACGATAACTGCCTCTTTGGCAATGTCAATCATTTTTTGTGCCATTTCAATTACTGAGCGAACAAATTGAAGAAACGAATAGAAGTGTGTACTTGTAACAAGTTTAAACAGCAAGTGAATAGATCGACGTGGTCCTGTTGATTTTATAATGATGTACAAGGTCACATGATTATCCCCGCTCATTTTGGCTGTAGCATTGGTGGGGGTTTATGTAAAATAACTTTGGTATCACAGCCATGGCCGATTGACTATGCTAGAACTGTAAATTTTTACCTAGCAAAAGTTTCATCATTGTGTGAACATGTGAAGAAGTTGGTATTTGTTTGTCTGCAGTTCTCCTTCCATGGAAAATTATGTCGGATAAATAAGTGATCACTCGATCATTGGTTATATGATTGTCAGAGAAAAATGATAGAAAATCCTTGAGGGAATAGTGCAGGGTTTTGAAATAAAGGAATACAGCTACATTGGAACTTTAAATTTCTTATTCAGCAAAAGTTTCATCACACAACATAAGTATGTGATTATTGGAGAAAAATAAAGAAACATAGTGCAGTAGGCATTGTCTATAAACTGTTGAACTGTATACCAGAAGTGCTGAAGTATTATATGTATGCACACCCAATGACTTCCCTTTTTTTAAAGTACTTTTACCAAAATTGATTTGAGGCATACATATACATTATTATATAGCAAACATATTCGACTTATGAAATCTTATTTCATTACAAAGTGTTAATTCATTATAAAGTGTTAATGCTATCATTTAAATTTGACAAAATTTATTATGTATTTAGATATAGAGTAAGCTAAGGCCACCATACAAGCAACAATTAGCAGCAGGAGTGACAGCATAAATGCAGAATTGTTATTCACTACAGAATTAGGCACATCTTGTTCGATTATGTATGTGATTTCATCATGGAGGTCAACATCCTTTTGATATGCTACACATCGGTATTTATCAAAATAGTTGTCATTTTTCAAGTACACTGACAATATACTATAAAATGTGGATTCAGTCCAGTATATTCCACGTAAATTATAAGCATCATCTGACATAAGCTTTGAAATACTGGTATTATTTTTGTACCAATCAACTGAGGCCAAAGGATTTGAGTGTATGTAACAAATTAAATGCACCGTTGTGTTTTGGGATACCTTATAATGAGTTATATCTTGATTGGTTAAAATCTCAACTGGTTGTTCAGCAACATTAGTGTTACAAGTTGCTAAACTAATGCATAAATAAAATAAAAATGCAAAAACTAACATTTTATCTAAATAGTTTTACGAGGAAATACAAAAAAATGTGGAAATAAACATCCAAACTGAATGCCTACTAAATGCTAAGGACAAGAAATTGTAGAAATATAGAGAACAAACAAAAGTCTGCACATAACCAAGTTTTAGTAGTGAGTGAGTAGATTTAAAAGTCACAGGCGATTTTATAACCTAGTACTCTATACATCATAATGGAATAAAATCACACATCAATAATATTTCAAAAGTTCAAGTAACATTTTAAAATTTAACAAATACTTAACACAAAGCGTGCAGATTATCGCATCGTTCTCTAAATACACTTAAAACTTGTAGTATTGAAAAATTATAATCCATAAATTCGCATTCTACGTCAAAATTATCTTCAAAATCTTCATCTTCACCAATTTCAGCCAAGCTATCTATTAGTGATGGTATTATATTCAATTTGTCCAAGTCTTCTCGATTGATTTCTTTAGGCTGGATGGTATTGTATACGCCAGTTTCTCCAAGGAATACGTAATCAGGGTTGGGTTTACTACACATTTTTTTGAATTTTCTCTCAGAAACTTTAAAGTTGATTTCAAAACATGGTCTAAAAAATTCAAAAAATTCTTTTTCGCAATGGTTTAAATTATTATAATTAACAAAACAACAATCTCCATAAGTTTTCTGGCAACTTTTATCAATTTGTCCCAAAATCAATATGTTATAATCTTCAAATTTCAATACAATTTCTTTTTTCAAATCTTCAATTTCATCTAAAGCTTGCTGGTGATTTTGTCCATTCACCGATGTAGTTGTCAACACATTGATAGGATTAATGATAGGTAACTCTTGTTTGTGCTGTTCACTTGTAGTAGAATCCATTTTGAAGGTGATGACGATGATGAAAAGACGGCAATTATAATTCCTCTGAAAAGACAAGGAGAACAACGCACAATGATAACAACAACAATATCAATCGCACTCTAGTAATTCACTGAATGTTGCTTTAGTCTCTCGTCACTTGCTCGCTAACAAATTAACCATCACCACCCACCACTTCTCAATCCCCTACTTATATGAACAAACAAGAAGAAGAGCGGAGGTAACCAAAAAAAAGTTAGCAATACTAAGAAATGAAACAACAACAAAGATATATGCATATAAGTATTTATTTCATCTAAATATCATCTTATAAAACTACAACAGCTAATATGGCGTGATTTCCACCCTTTTTCAGAACTTTGAACTTCTATTTCAAATTTATATTTTTTGATGGAAAATTTTATTAAATGTAAAGACCAAATTCAAATTTTCTTCTCAGAAACCCTTTTAGAACAAATTGAAAAATATGTCAATGTGTATAAATCAACATGAAAAAAACTGAAAGTTGGTAATATAGAGCCTACTCATTTCTGGTTTCTGAACCTAGAACCTCAAATTGATTGATGCGATTTTGAAATGTACATGATGCATTATCAATAGTACCCAGTATTTTGTCTTATTTTGCAAGGTAATAATGTGATTTCGCTATTATCCTCAAATGACTAGATTATTTAATATTGTTTATTGGTAACAACAAGCGTTTTCACACACACTCCATTAAAGGGAAATAAGGGCGATATATACCTACTTATTTATTTGAAAAGAAATAGACCAGTAACCAAGAATTTGCTGATTAGATTAAAATTCAAAAAATATTTGAATTTCAATCACCATTGGATAAGATTAGAATATATTGCATTAAAAAAAGTGAACTTTTCAATCACACCGATTCAACAATTGCCAATGGACAAGAGAAAATATTGAACTTGAAAAAGTAAATTTTCAATCACAGTGATTTACATAAATGGATCATCATGTGTAAGATGGTATGTTGACAGCTGTTTCCAGAATTGTGTAAATTTTATTTTGTGCTACTCTATTTCAAATAAGAAACTCCAATTTTTTCAAGGGGCAAAAAAAAAAGGGCATTCACATTAACCTGCAAGGCGATGTACAACACAAAACCAGCAAAACATTACATTTGATATAATCTTTTCATTTGTTTTCATGTTTTGCAATCACATTCACATTCGAGTTGTTTCATAAATTTATTACTTTTAATAAGCAATTAAAATAATTTTCAAGGGGCAAAAAAAAAAGGATATTCACATTAACCTGCAAGGCGATGTACAACACAAAGCCAGCAAAACATTACATTTGATATAATCTTTTCATTTGTTTTCATGTTTTGCGATCACATTCGGGTTGTTTCATAAATTTATTACTTTTAATAAGCAATTAAAATAATTGGAAATGAATAAGTTAGTCTCAGTTTTACTTGGAAGTGCAGTACACCGCCCGTCAGATCCCCGCTATTGACCGCAAGTGTCCATGTTCAATGTGTATTGTGGGTTGCGGCTGGCATTTCTTATTTGGAATAGAGTATAGGAACCTTTGAGAAAGCATTCGAGTCTTCTGATTATAACAGAAATCAAATGAGGAGTTCGCCAAGTAAGGTGATTTTGAAAAAAAACAGTCTGTGACTTGAAAACCTTCAAAAAAGATACATGCCACTTTAAAAAAAATGAATTTTTAATTTTTTTGAGATTTTTTTCTACCAGAATACCAAAGTCTAGAGATTTTGTTTTTTTAAAGACAACCTTCAGTTGAACAACCTTTTTATGCTAATTCCATGTTTATTCTTTCTTATTTTTTAGATTTGCCTGATGGCCAAATTTTTACAAGCCTACCTAAACATAAAGATAACCTCGAGTTGAACAACCTTTTGTGTCAATTACAAGTTTATTCTTTCTTTTTAGATTTACCCAGTGGTCAAATTTTTCACAGGCCTACCTAAAATGTTGCAAATGTTATTTTGATTTATCATCAAATTATAAGCGGAGAAAATTAATATTTGTATATCATTGAAACAAAAATAATACTTCCTTAAAATATAAACACAAAATACTTTTTAAATTGAATAAGAGTGCACCCACCAATAATTTCCCATACCCATATTAGATCAAGTTAACCCATGTTGGGTAAATGATAATCATTATACAGTACTACCAGTTACCATAACAATGACACGAAATACCACACCAACTGATTGAAGAAGGTAATTATTGAGACTTGACAACTTGAGCAAAAGTCTGACTGGTCAGACTTTCCCACAATATTTTAGCACAAATTGTATTCAAAATTGTTTCGGTATTTAATTATGAATTAATTTCTTGCATTCAAGTTCATTTCTATAATTTCTATGAAAGAGAGAATGTGAAAATGAAGGTTTTTGCGAATTTATTGAACTGAAGCTGTTAAAAGGAAATTGGCGCAAATTCAAAGTATAGTGTGAACACTTGACAGGTAATTTGCGCAAATTCATCAGTTTATTGCACCAGTCCAGTTTGCGCAATTATATTGATAGTGTAAACAGGGTTTTATGGATAACACCTTGACTGTTTTATCCTCTTCCGACAAAATTGAAAACGAATTATTCATCAACTATGTAAAGTAGGAATCAAACAACAATAGCAATTAGTTCACAGTGTTCTTCCTTCCTATTAAACTAAGCATAATTAACTAACCACAAATCATCATCTTCATCCTTCAAAGAGCTACTTCCTAACAGTTGTTTAAATTTGTTGATGTCATAATGTCCATATGCGAAGCTATGGATATCATCATAGAAAAATCATTTAACACAAAAATTGACGAAAACTTTTTTCTTTGATAAATTATATATATTATATGCTTCTCAGATTGAAATTGCTGGGCTACTATATAACTTGAAAATTTTGTTTCTGAAGATACCTTATTCTTGGTCACTGGTCTATTTCTTTTCAAATAAACAAGTACATATATATCAGGGTATAAGAAACCAAGTTTTTTATTTCCCATCGATAGAGTTTGGGTGAAAACCCTTGTTGTTACCAATAAACAATATTAAATAATCAAGTCGTTTGAGGATAGTAGCACAATACTTATTTTGTACTTACGTAAATATTTAAAATATAAAAAAAACTACTGGATTTTATTTATTTATTAATTGGATGATCTAAAATCTGTTAAATCATATAAATATTGGATGAAATTATGTTCTTCATCTTCATCTGCAGCGATGTCAAATAATTCTTGAAACTCTTTGTTTGTAGGTATAATAGCTTGTCTACTTAGAAATGGATAAGGTAAATGTTGAATCATAACCTTAGCTTCATCCTCTGTGATATTGTACGATAATAACTGGAAATAATCCGCATCTCCGTAAGATATATCCTCATTTATACGTCTTTGTAATTCTTCAAACTGGTTCGTCTTCACATAACATTGTTTATATGGTAATAAATACATATATGCGCTAATTCGATCTGTTGTTTGTCTCCATAATAAGAAATAACACACTTTATCCATGATGAAATATTCACTTGGAAATTGGTAAGAAAATAAATTACTCTTCACTTTTACAAAAAAAATACACAAAACATCAATTACACTTGGTAAGCATACTTTTACAACCAATAAAGCAATTGAACCATATTAATGTTACTGTTTTTGATAAATAAACTAAACAAATTTTACCTATTGAAAGATAGGTCTGCTATGGAACAAGGCTTTTTAAATACTAACTGAACTTATTATGCCCATGTTATTTTCTGAACACATGAGTGATATTCTTATATCCCCACTACCTCTATCCCCACCTTTTTTTTTGGTCAAACATGATTTAAACTTTTATAGTTTGCAAGACTATATTTTTAAATTACAAAAATCTGCCAAAAATTCAGGAATGTCACCAAAAATTTGGATATAGACCCACTTATGTGTGTTCCGAGATTCTTTTTATTTGAACTCCGAGAATAACATGTTATCCATATGCCTATTGTTCTGTAATGTGCAGTTGCCACTTAGTGTTTAAGCTATTAATGAGAGCCAACAACCTGCCATGCTTTGATTAGGGTTCGGATTTCAATAAGCTTGGTGTTTCTGAGATTGACATTGAGCGATTTAAAACTGTATTTCATTCAAAGATCATGGTGCCACTTTGTTTGGAAAAAAATTTGTAAAACCTATATGGAAAACGATACTTTAATAGGTCCTCGGATGGTTTTAGGGCAGCTCTGCTGAAAAAGTTCTTTAAAAATAATCAATTTAGTGACACTTATATGTATGTCGACTTTGGTGATCGAGGTACCTAGCATGTGACACGGCCAAAAAAAAAAAAGTGGTAAAAAACTCGTTCATTTAATACATCTCCAGCTTCACTGTTCTTTGAGTACCGGTATAGAATTTAAAAATGTTTACTTTCACGATCTATGAACAAAAATTAATCAGAAGATCATGTTTATTATTTTGAAGCAACAAAATTCAGCTACAAAATGGAAAAAATTAAAACACCTACAGACATCAATTGTCATTAATTTGGGTTAAAAGAAGATGAGTACCAGATTGGTTTTTGGATGTAAAACAGCAAAAGGTAGTAAAGGCGTGAAATTTGGTATGATGAAAAAAGGGTATCATAAGGAATTTTTTGAGCAATGGAGGTAATCGCTAAGCCCCATACCAGAAATGTGGAACGACTTTAAGAATGGTTTCAGCCCACATTTTTGAAATTGGTCTATCATTATTTCTTTGGTATCATTTCCATATACAAATGAGTCCTTGCTGAGTTTTAAAAATGTCATTATTTTCAAAATCTGTGGGAGATAGGCCCACAAATTTGAGATTTTTCAAATTGCGTTTTTTCATTTTTCCTCAAAAGTGTCTGAAAACCACATGTTTCAATTTTGCACAATCTGCAGACCTTCCAAACAAATTTTAACTATGATTTTTCAAACTCAACAGGCAAATTACAATATATGTGTATGAGCAAATTTCATACCCCAGCTCTGTGTGGGTAGGAGCAAGTGGTCTTATTTTTTTGCAATTTTGGGAGGGGTGCTGTGAGTGGCTATTAGCAAACATTTTCCCAATTTTACTACTTCTACAGTATAAAACAATTTGGTGCACCCCTCCCAAAATTGCAAAAAATAAGACCACTTGCTCCTACCCACACAGAGCTGGGGTATGAAATTTGCTCATACACATATATTGTAATTTGCCTGTTGAGTTTGAAAAATCATAGTTAAAATTTGTTTGGAAGGTCTGCAGATTGTGCAAAATTGAAACATGTGGTTTTCAGACACTTTTGAGGAAAAATGAAAAACGCAATTTGAAAAATCTCAAATTTGTGGGCCTATCTCCCACAGATTTTGAAAATAATGACATTTTTAAAACTCAGCAAGGACTCATTTGTATATGGAAATGATACCAAAGAAATAATGATAGACCAATTTCAAAAATGTGGGCTGAAACCATTCTTAAAGTCGTTCCACATTTCTGGTATGGGGCTTAGCGATTACCTCCATTGCTCAAAAAATTCCTTATGATACCCTTTTTCATCATACCAAATTTCACGCCTTTACTACCTTTTGCTGTTTTACATCCAAAAACCAATCTGGTACTCATCTTCTTTTAACCCAAATTAATGACAATTGATGTCTGTAGGTGTTTTAATTTTTTCCATTTTGTAGCTGAATTTTGTTGCTTCAAAATAATAAACATGATCTTCTGATTAATTTTTGTTCATAGATCGTGAAAGTAAACATTTTTAAATTCTATACCGGTACTCAAAGAACAGTGAAGCTGGAGATGTATTAAATGAACGAGTTTTTTACCACTTTTTTTTTTTGGCCGTGTCACATGCTAGGTACCTCGATCACCAAAGTCGACATACATATAAGTGTCACTAAATTGATTATTTTTAAAGAACTTTTTCAGCAGAGCTGCCCTAAAACCATCCGAGGACCTATTAAAGTATCGTTTTCCATATAGGTTTTACAAATTTTTTTCCAAACAAAGTGGCACCATGATCTTTGAATGAAATACAGTTTTAAATCGCTCAATGTCAATCTCAGAAACACCAAGCTTATTGAAATCCGAACCCTAATCAAAGCATGGCAGGTTGTTGGCTCTCATTAATAGCTTAAACACTAAGTGGCAACTGCACATTACAGAACAATAGGCATATGGATAACATGTTATTCTCGGAGTTCAAATAAAAAGAATCTCGGAACACACATAAGTGGGTCTATATCCAAATTTTTGGTGACATTCCTGAATTTTTGGCAGATTTTTGTAATTTAAAAATATAGTCTTGCAAACTATAAAAGTTTAAATCATGTTTGACCAAAAAAAAAGGTGGGGATAGAGGTAGTGGGGATATAAGAATATCACTCATGTGTTCAGAAAATAACATGGGCATAATAAGTTCAGTTAGTATTTAAAAAGCCTTGTTCCATAGCAGACCTATCTTTCAATAGGTAAAATTTGTTTAGTTTATTTATCAAAAACAGTAACATTAATATGGTTCAATTGCTTTATTGGTTGTAAAAGTATGCTTACCAAGTGTAATTGATGTTTTGTGTATTTTTTTTGTAAAAGTGAAGAGTAATTTATTTTCTTACCAATTTCCAAGTGAATATTTCATCATGGATAAAGTGTGTTATTTCTTATTATGGAGACAAACAACAGATCGAATTAGCGCATATATGTATTTATTACCATATAAACAATGTTATGTGAAGACGAACCAGTTTGAAGAATTACAAAGACGTATAAATGAGGATATATCTTACGGAGATGCGGATTATTTCCAGTTATTATCGTACAATATCACAGAGGATGAAGCTAAGGTTATGATTCAACATTTACCTTATCCATTTCTAAGTAGACAAGCTATTATACCTACAAACAAAGAGTTTCAAGAATTATTTGACATCGCTGCAGATGAAGATGAAGAACATAATTTCATCCAATATTTATATGATTTAACAGATTTTAGATCATCCAATTAATAAATAAATAAAATCCAGTAGTTTTTTATATTTTAAATATTTACGTAAGTACAAAATAAGTATTGTGCTACTATCCTCAAACGACTTGATTATTTAATATTGTTTATTGGTAACAACAAGGGTTTTCACCCAAACTCTATCGATGGGAAATAAAAAACTTGGTTTCTTATACCCTGATATATATGTACTTGTTTATTTGAAAAGAAATAGACCAGTGACCAAGAATAAGGTATCTTCAGAAACAAAATTTTCAAGTTATATAGTAGCCCAGCAATTTCAATCTGAGAAGCATATAATATATATAATTTATCAAAGAAAAAAGTTTTCGTCAATTTTTGTGTTAAATGATTTTTCTATGATGATATCCATAGCTTCGCATATGGACATTATGACATCAACAAATTTAAACAACTGTTAGGAAGTAGCTCTTTGAAGGATGAAGATGATGATTTGTGGTTAGTTAATTATGCTTAGTTTAATAGGAAGGAAGAACACTGTGAACTAATTGCTATTGTTGTTTGATTCCTACTTTACATAGTTGATGAATAATTCGTTTTCAATTTTGTCGGAAGAGGATAAAACAGTCAAGGTGTTATCCATAAAACCCTGTTTACACTATCAATATAATTGCGCAAACTGGACTGGTGCAATAAACTGATGAATTTGCGCAAATTACCTGTCAAGTGTTCACACTATACTTTGAATTTGCGCCAATTTCCTTTTTAACAGCTTCAGTTCAATAAATTCGCAAAAAACCTTCATTTTCACATTCTCTCTTTCATAGAAATTATAGAAATGAACTTGAATGCAAGAAATTAATTCATAATTAAATACCGAAACAATTTTGAATACAATTTGTGCTAAAATATTGTGGGAAAGTCTGACCAGTCAGACTTTTGCTCAAGTTGTCAAGTCTCAATAATTACCTTCTTCAATCAGTTGGTGTGGTATTTCGTGTCATTGTTATGGTAACTGGTAGTACTGTATAATGATTATCATTTACCCAACATGGGTTAACTTGATCTAATATGGGTATGGGAAATTATTGGTGGGTGCACTCTTATTCAATTTAAAAAGTATTTTGTGTTTATATTTTAAGGAAGTATTATTTTTGTTTCAATGATATACAAATATTAATTTTCTCCGCTTATAATTTGATGATAAATCAAAATAACATTTGCAACATTTTAGGTAGGCCTGTGAAAAATTTGACCACTGGGTAAATCTAAAAAGAAAGAATAAACTTGTAATTGACACAAAAGGTTGTTCAACTCGAGGTTATCTTTATGTTTAGGTAGGCTTGTAAAAATTTGGCCATCAGGCAAATCTAAAAAATAAGAAAGAATAAACATGGAATTAGCATAAAAAGGTTGTTCAACTGAAGGTTGTCTTTAAAAAAACAAAATCTCTAGACTTTGGTATTCTGGTAGAAAAAAATCTCAAAAAAATTAAAAATTCATTTTTTTTAAAGTGGCATGTATCTTTTTTGAAGGTTTTCAAGTCACAGACTGTTTTTTTTCAAAATCACCTTACTTGGCGAACTCCTCATTTGATTTCTGTTATAATCAGAAGACTCGAATGCTTTCTCAAAGGTTCCTATACTCTATTCCAAATAAGAAATGCCAGCCGCAACCCACAATACACATTGAACATGGACACTTGCGGTCAATAGCGGGGATCTGACGGGCGGTGTACTGCACTTCCAAGTAAAACTGAGACTAACTTATTCATTTCCAATTATTTTAATTGCTTATTAAAAGTAATAAATTTATGAAACAACCCGAATGTGATCGCAAAACATGAAAACAAATGAAAAGATTATATCAAATGTAATGTTTTGCTGGCTTTGTGTTGTACATCGCCTTGCAGGTTAATGTGAATATCCTTTTTTTGCCCCTTGAAAATTATTTTAATTGCTTATTAAAAGTAATAAATTTATGAAACAACTCGAATGTGAATGTGATTGCAAAACATGAAAACAAATGAAAAGATTATATCAAATGTAATGTTTTGCTGGTTTTGTGTTGTACATCGCCTTGCAGGTTAATGTGAATGCCTTTTTTTTTGCCCCTTGAAAAAATTGGAGTTTCTTATTTGAAATAGAGTAGCACAAAATAAAATTTACACAATTCTGGAAACAGCTGTCAACATACCATCTTACACATGATGATCCATTTATGTAAATCACTGTGATTGAAAATTTACTTTTTCAAGTTCAATATTTTCTCTTGTCCATTGGCAATTGTTGAATCGGTGTGATTGAAAAGTTCACTTTTTTTAATGCAATATATTCTAATCTTATCCAATGGTGATTGAAATTCAAATATTTTTTGAATTTTAATCTAATCAGCAAATTCTTGGTTACTGGTCTATTTCTTTTCAAATAAATAAGTAGGTATATATCGCCCTTATTTCCCTTTAATGGAGTGTGTGTGAAAACGCTTGTTGTTACCAATAAACAATATTAAATAATCTAGTCATTTGAGGATAATAGCGAAATCACATTATTACCTTGCAAAATAAGACAAAATACTGGGTACTATTGATAATGCATCATGTACATTTCAAAATCGCATCAATCAATTTGAGGTTCTAGGTTCAGAAACCAGAAATGAGTAGGCTCTATATTACCAACTTTCAGTTTTTTTCATGTTGATTTATACACATTGACATATTTTTCAATTTGTTCTAAAAGGGTTTCTGAGAAGAAAATTTGAATTTGGTCTTTACATTTAATAAAATTTTCCATCAAAAATATAAATTTGAAATAGAAGTTCAAAGTTCTGAAAAAGGGTGGAAATCACGCCATATTAGCTGTTGTAGTTTTATAAGATGATATTTAGATGAAATAAATACTTATATGCATATATCTTTGTTGTTGTTTCATTTCTTAGTATTGCTAACTTTTTTTTGGTTACCTCCGCTCTTCTTCTTGTTTGTTCATATAAGTAGGGGATTGAGAAGTGGTGGGTGGTGATGGTTAATTTGTTAGCGAGCAAGTGACGAGAGACTAAAGCAACATTCAGTGAATTACTAGAGTGCGATTGATATTGTTGTTGTTATCATTGTGCGTTGTTCTCCTTGTCTTTTCAGAGGAATTATAATTGCCGTCTTTTCATCATCGTCATCACCTTCAAAATGGATTCTACTACAAGTGAACAGCACAAACAAGAGTTACCTATCATTAATCCTATCAATGTGTTGACAACTACATCGGTGAATGGACAAAATCACCAGCAAGCTTTAGATGAAATTGAAGATTTGAAAAAAGAAATTGTATTGAAATTTGAAGATTATAACATATTGATTTTGGGACAAATTGATAAAAGTTGCCAGAAAACTTATGGAGATTGTTGTTTTGTTAATTATAATAATTTAAACCATTGCGAAAAAGAATTTTTTGAATTTTTTAGACCATGTTTTGAAATCAACTTTAAAGTTTCTGAGAGAAAATTCAAAAAAATGTGTAGTAAACCCAACCCTGATTACGTATTCCTTGGAGAAACTGGCGTATACAATACCATCCAGCCTAAAGAAATCAATCGAGAAGACTTGGACAAATTGAATATAATACCATCACTAATAGATAGCTTGGCTGAAATTGGTGAAGATGAAGATTTTGAAGATAATTTTGACGTAGAATGCGAATTTATGGATTATAATTTTTCAATACTACAAGTTTTAAGTGTATTTAGAGAACGATGCGATAATCTGCACGCTTTGTGTTAAGTATTTGTTAAATTTTAAAATGTTACTTGAACTTTTGAAATATTATTGATGTGTGATTTTATTCCATTATGATGTATAGAGTACTAGGTTATAAAATCGCCTGTGACTTTTAAATCTACTCACTCACTACTAAAACTTGGTTATGTGCAGACTTTTGTTTGTTCTCTATATTTCTACAATTTCTTGTCCTTAGCATTTAGTAGGCATTCAGTTTGGATGTTTATTTCCACATTTTTTTGTATTTCCTCGTAAAACTATTTAGATAAAATGTTAGTTTTTGCATTTTTATTTTATTTATGCATTAGTTTAGCAACTTGTAACACTAATGTTGCTGAACAACCAGTTGAGATTTTAACCAATCAAGATATAACTCATTATAAGGTATCCCAAAACACAACGGTGCATTTAATTTGTTACATACACTCAAATCCTTTGGCCTCAGTTGATTGGTACAAAAATAATACCAGTATTTCAAAGCTTATGTCAGATGATGCTTATAATTTACGTGGAATATACTGGACTGAATCCACATTTTATAGTATATTGTCAGTGTACTTGAAAAATGACAACTATTTTGATAAATACCGATGTGTAGCATATCAAAAGGATGTTGACCTCCATGATGAAATCACATACATAATCGAACAAGATGTGCCTAATTCTGTAGTGAATAACAATTCTGCATTTATGCTGTCACTCCTGCTGCTAATTGTTGCTTGTATGGTGGCCTTAGCTTACTCTATATCTAAATACATAATAAATTTTGTCAAATTTAAATGATAGCATTAACACTTTATAATGAATTAACACTTTGTAATGAAATAAGATTTCATAAGTCGAATATGTTTGCTATATAATAATGTATATGTATGCCTCAAATCAATTTTGGTAAAAGTACTTTAAAAAAGGGAAGTCATTGGGTGTGCATACATATAATACTTCAGCACTTCTGGTATACAGTTCAACAGTTTATAGACAATGCCTACTGCACTATGTTTCTTTATTTTTCTCCAATAATCACATACTTATGTTGTGTGATGAAACTTTTGCTGAATAAGAAATTTAAAGTTCCAATGTAGCTGTATTCCTTTATTTCAAAACCCTGCACTATTCCCTCAAGGATTTTCTATCATTTTTCTCTGACAATCATATAACCAATGATCGAGTGATCACTTATTTATCCGACATAATTTTCCATGGAAGGAGAACTGCAGACAAACAAATACCAACTTCTTCACATGTTCACACAATGATGAAACTTTTGCTAGGTAAAAATTTACAGTTCTAGCATAGTCAATCGGCCATGGCTGTGATACCAAAGTTATTTTACATAAACCCCCACCAATGCTACAGCCAAAATGAGCGGGGATAATCATGTGACCTTGTACATCATTATAAAATCAACAGGACCACGTCGATCTATTCACTTGCTGTTTAAACTTGTTACAAGTACACACTTCTATTCGTTTCTTCAATTTGTTCGCTCAGTAATTGAAATGGCACAAAAAATGATTGACATTGCCAAAGAGGCAGTTATCGTCACAGCATCAACAGACATTGGAAGCAGCAGCAATACCGTTAATGTTGATTCTCCAAAACCAAAGAAGCCTAAAGGTGGTCGAAAAACAAAGCAACCTCTGAATGTTGTACTGAATGTCGAAAATTACTATGATTCGTATGTACCAAGATCCGAGCAAACTTCCAATGATGACGAAATACCAAGTGATTCGCCAATTTCACCGACACATGATAACGACGCAGGTACTTGTAATTCTCGCATTTGAAAATATAATTTTCATTTTTGCACAGTTGAGTAATGAGTGTATGTATTTATTCATTTTTATAGCCTCACTTATCGAAAATATTGAAAACTTGCCGCCAAAGAAGAGATGCCGTGTTGAAAAAGTACTTAAGCCACGCAAGTACTTCATATTCAATCAACTCTACCCCGTAAATTGGAGCGGTACAAAAAATATTCTCATGGGTCTGGATGTAGATGCTGATTTTACACCATTACTCAGCATTACACGATATAGTAATGGTAAAACTGGCGGCATTTATCTAAGTCAACAAGAATTTGCAACTCTGATGGAACCGAAAATTTTGGATTGTGTTGAAAGATACTTCCAATGCCTGGATCCTACGCAAAAACCAAAACGAATGTTCATTTCCGACAAATGGAGAATAGAATTTCGCAATTATTGCAATAATAAATCAGTTCTCTTGGCTGAAACTACCAGATCAACGGAATTTCTCCCAGACTCGATTATGTTGCAAGAAGCCAGTTGGAATACAATTCTATACATGAAGTCTGTCATCGAAGATACATTTAACCTACTCGCCGATTACCAGGCAGCAGCGAATCGAGCCTGGCAGCTCATCATTAACGATATCCCTGTGGTCATTCATCTATCCAATCAAACCACCAATTCCTTGGAAACATTTATACGTAGCTTATTGATTAATTACGAAGTCAGCGATTTAACTTTGATTCACGAAAATACTAAATTGGCTAAGAAAATTTTGAGTGATATCAAAATTTTCAATGAGGACAAATTGGTATCTTTCGTAATGAATCGCCTATCTCAAGTTAGTACTGAGATACCTCAATCTACTATGCCTACTACTTCTCCTTATCCTTCTTCTACTACTACTACTCTTTAAATTATTTATTAAAAGTATTTTTATCTTATCATATTCATTTTTTATTTCTTAAGATGTTTAAATATATTTATCTTATAATATATCTTCAATAAAATAGTTTTAAAACTGAAATTCTGTTATTTATTTCATTAACCTATTTGGAGCCCCTAAGTGGAATGATGTCATGTATTCGGACCTTAAATGAAAATTCCACCTATGGCTTAATAAGGTTTTAATTGCTGACTCAATAGGGCTTGATAAGATAATGTTTTAATTGCTGACTCAATATGCCTTGATAAGATAAGGTTTTAATTGCTGACTCATATCTGGTGTGCCATTTCTATAATTAAATTTTCAACTGATAAGGTATACCTTCATCAGCATGGTATGCGGTGGCGGGGGTGGCGGTGGCAACGGTTGCGTCAACGCATACACATACGTCGACGTCTACCGACCATCCTACCTACCTACTTTCTCGCCATTCAAGTGATGTCATCATCAAGGTATGTGCCAGGCTGTGGTGGTGGGAGCGGATATGACAGCGTCATCGCCCACGCATACCACCCCGTCTACCCACCATCCAAACCGTGGCCTCCTACCAACATGATAGGTAAACGCCTCTTTACCTATTTTGTCACTGGGGCTCCTCGGTGGAAGTACCATTTGTCGCCTCGGTTGCTTTGTTTACATATCCAATACATACTTACTACTACCATACATCGACCTTCCGACTCAACTTTTGTTCTAATGCTCGGATTCGGACCGTGAAAAAACCATTCGATTCGTCTCGACGAGAGGATTCCAAAAATGTATTAGTTTTTGAAATTTGAGCAATTTTCGACCGAGTTACGGGCATTTCTCTGCGGCGCGGCGGGCGGCGCCGACCATACATCGACCTTCCGACTCAACTTTTGTTCTAATGCTCCGATTCGGATCGTGAAAAAACCATTCGATAGTGCTTGAAGAGAGGATTCCGAATCTGTATTACATTTTGCATTTTGAAAAATTCTCCACCGAATAACCAGCATTTTTCTCAATCTGCAATCCGCGAAAATCAATAATATCTCTCACCCAAATGCTCGAAATTAAACGATGAAAAAACCATTCGATAGTGCTTGACGAGAGGATTCCAAAAATGTATTAATTTTTGAAATTTGAGCAATTTTCGACCGAGTTACGGGCATTTCTCCGCGGCGCCGACCATACATCAACCTTCCACGCCGGAAAAAAATCAACTTTTGTTCTAATGCTCGAAATGGGATGGTAATTAGACCATTCGTTTGTTCACGATGAGAAGAATCCAAAAATGTGTTAGTTTTTGCATTTTGGGCAATTTTTGGCCGAGTTACGGGCGTTTTTCTTCATCAGCTAACCAGGCAGCAAAAAAGCTATCTCCCGGCCAAATGCTCGAAATTGGATGACAAAAAAACCATTCGTTTGTTCATGACGACAGGATTCCGAATATGTATTAGTTTTTGCATTTTGACGGGCATTTCTCTGCGGCGCGGCGGGCGGCGCGGACCATACATCGACCTTCCGACTCAACTTTTGTTCTAATGCTCCGATTTGGATCGTGAAAAAACCATTCGATTCGTCTCGACGAGAGGATTCCAAAAATGTATTAGTTTTTGATATTTGAGTGATTTTCGACCGAGTTAGGGGCATTTCTCTGCGGCGCGGCGGCGCCGACCATACATCGACCTTCCGACTCAACTTTTGTTCTAATGCTCCAATTTTTACATTTTTCATTTTGAAAAATTCTCGGCCGAATAACCAGCATTTTTCTCAATCTGCAATCCGCGAAAATCAATAATATCTCTCACCTAAATGCTCGAAACCAAACGATGAAAAAACCATTCGATAGTGCTTGACGAGAGGATTCCGAAAATGTATTAGTTTTTGAAATTTGAGTGATTTCCGACCGAGTTGCGGGCATTTCTCTGCGGCGCCGACCATACATCAACCTTCCGCGCCGAAAAAAAATCAACTTTTGTTCTAATGCTCGAAATGAGATGGTAATTAAACCATTCGTTTGTTCACGATGAGAGGAATCCAAAAATGCGTTAGTTTTTGCATTTTGGGCAATTTTTGGCCGAGTTACGGGCGTTTTTCTTCATCAACTAACCAGGCAGCAAAAAAGCTATCTCCCGTCCAAATGCTCGAAATGGGATGACAAAAAAACCATTCGTTTGTTCATGACGAGAGGATTCCGAAAATGTATGAGTTTTTGCATTTTGAGCGATTTTCGACCGAGTTACGGGCATTTCTCTGCGGCGCCGACCATACATCAACCTTCCGCGCCGAAAAAAATCAACTTTCGTTCTAATGCTCCAATTTGAATCGTGAATATACCATTCGATTCGTCTCGACGAGAGGATTCCGTAAATGTACTCGTTTTTGCATTTTGAGCAAATTTTGGCCGTGTTATGGTAATTTTTCACAAAAAAATACGAATTTTTCGGCAAAGGCGGGGCGATCGCGTGAAACGGAGTTCAGATTCGTAATCAGCGACCTCGATTTAGTCGAAATTTCGCCTTTTTTTGAAAATCTCAAATTTTCGAAAAAACCCATGAACTATTATTCATGCATTTTTTTGGATTTTCGTGATTTTCAAAAATTTCGAATTTAGTATCGTTTTCGATTAATTCGAGGTCGCTGATTCCGAATCTGGCGACCGTTTTCGCCGCCGAGCCTTTGTTGTCGAGTTATGGTGATTTTTCGCAAAAAAATGCGAATTTTTCGGCAAAGGCGGGGCGATCGCGTGAAACGAAGTTCAGATTCGTAATCAGCGACCTCGATTTAGTCGAAATTTCGCATTTTTTGAAAATCTCAAATTTTCGAAAAAACCCATGAACTATTATTCATGCATTTTTTTGGATTTTCGTGATTTTCAAAAATTTCGAAATTAGTATCGGTTTCGACTAATTCGAGGTCGCTGATTCCGAATCTGGTGACCAGTCCCTCCGACGATGAATAATCAAAAATCTTGTGGGATTATCATGAAAATAAAACCACCATTACTTTTTGAAAAACAAAAAATTAGTCATTTTTAACTGTTGTCGTAAGCAAAACAATAACGGACAATTTTGATAGTTTTTAGGGAAGAAAAACTGAAAAATTCCTAGTAGTACAATTAAAAATCAAAGGAGGGACCTCCGGAGAAGGTCCAACGTGGTCCCTCCGACTCCGACTCCAGCTCCGGAATTTTTTTAAAAGCAGCTCCGGCTCCGAAATTTTTACAAAGTCCCTCCAGCTCCGGCTCCGGCTCCGAGATTTTTATAAATGTCCCTCCGGCTCCGAAAAAATCGTCCGGATGGGGCCCTCCTCCCTTCTCCTTCCGGCTCCGCTCCGGGATCCCTGCTCTTAAGGGGTGTTTCAACAGCCACTCTTACAACACTAGTACGATTTCTCCAACTTTGGAAATTTTTTTCCAAAAATTGAAGAATTTTTCAATAAGGTGTTTCATAGCAGAAGGCACTCTTTTCAACCATTCATTAGACAACTCATCTTGAGCCCAAGTGTGTATGTTTGCGTGTTCCATAAACCGTCTGCCAGTTCTTCACCGAAAAAAAAAAACTCGAGATGGAAAAGTTGCCTAATATTGAGAATTGAAGGGGCAAACGTAGCTTCCAAAAAAAATCACGCAACGATGGGAATGGATGGTAATTTTAAAACAATTTCCAGTGATTTTAATATTTGAGAGCCTCGCGAGTTTTCCCCTCAACCTGAATTCGGGAATTCTGCGCTTAGTTCCTCAAGAGAGGTCCCAATTGCAAAACCGAATGCACCACTGATTTTGCCTCGTAGAGACGAATCCAACCACATATACACAATGGATTTTTGGTCAATTCCAACGATTTTTGTTTTCACAGCCAGTGGGGATTTCCCCCCCCCCCCTTTGAATTTGCGCTGTCACTACAGAAGATATCGGCGAAAGTAATACCACTGAAAATCATGCAGCAAAAAATGCATTTTAAAAAGTACCTATTCATTTTCCTTAACGGAAATTACTTTTGCATCAAGTATTTACGGCCACCAGCAAATGGATCTATTTTTTTGTTTGCGTATCCATCATTCGCATCGGGTCAATTGTATTTTCTCATTTTTAGTCCACAGAAGACCAATTCACGATAATAATCATTTTCGAACATTTCACTTCCTCTACTCTCAATTATTCCTTCTTCACAACTTCAAACTATCAGATCACCCATTCAACAATTCCAATAACCAACACCGAGTATTTGTAACAGTTGACATATAATTTGAAAAATATACACAATTTCAATACAAACGATACTTAAGCTAGAAATTCTCCTTATATAAACTTAATAATATATACATTGTGAGAGTTCGTTTCATTTTCATTATGGTAATCCATCGAATACAAACTAGTCGAAATAGTAAAATCCATACGAGCTCCTCCCTCACAACATCCGTCTCCCAAGGCAAAAATTTCAGTCGAATGGGAAATGATTACATTTGATTAAAACACGACCGAAAACACTCTAATTTACCCAACCACGCTAAACCAAACTAAATCATTTTCAACTCGACTTATCCACTATTTTAAATTTCCTCGTGAAAAAAATTCGATAAAAATTTCGTTGTAAAAAATTGCAAAATTTAAAAAAAAATCACTTCCTATACTGTCCCACGTTTTCAAAAACATCTCAATGGTAATATTAGGTAAAAACAAATCTAAAATTTTCCTAAGTAAAAATAGACCAGAAGCACGAATAAGAAAATCCCCACCAAAACAGACAAATTCGAGGAGCATTTCCGAATTAACACAAGGTACAAAAAAAAAACATTTACAAAATTATTATTTAATAATAATTGAATTGGAATGTGTTTTTTTTTTTTTCGTTTGTACTACTATACATCAAACAAGTAGGTAATTTTCTAAACTTTTTTTTTTAAATTCTCGAAGCGAAAAAACAAGAAAAAAAATTAAACTGTTACAACAATAAAAAGTTTCATACTTCGTATAATATTTTACTACATTATCAATTTCAGCTAAAATTTTTCTCCGGTTACGAGTAAAAAAAAATAATTATCAAGGTTCCATATCACATGTCTGGGACACATCAATATCACCTCAATAATTTAAACCTTCTAAGGCACTTCCGACACAGCACATATTTTTTGTACTATCACTCTAAAATGACACGGCCGCTTCATTACTTCAACAGTATTGAAAGAAACACCTCGTCGTAAATTAAAAATCAGGGTACAACAAAAAAATTTACAATAAGAAAAAAAAAGTGGTAAAAAAATTGTGCTTTGGCGCATTCGAAGAGAAAATTTCCAATTCTTACACCAATCTTATCAGTATTTTAATCCTCGAATTTCAAAACTCCAAAATCTCGTCTCGATACCAAATATCGTCTCGGATTTTCAAATTTTAATTTTACCTAATAACAAACTCCACCGTTGATATTTTCATACCGAGCTATATCATTTTGAAAATCGAAATTTCTCCGAAGTTTTACAATTACACATAAAAAAAAATACTAGAAAAAAAAATCTGTATCGGCAACTACGTTACAAAACATCGAAAAATTCAGGCCCCAACTACTAAAATTTCAAAATTTACTAGAAAAGAAAGAGGAAAACGGGACATTTATATACATAAAAATTATTCTAGCCTACTAAGTAAACTAAAAAAAAAAAGAAAATGACGAAAAAATAATTGTACATATCTTTTCATGGTAACAATATTGGAAAAAAATACTTTCGTAGTAAAATTTTTACTTAATTTGTACACGAAAAAATTCATTCGAGGTCACCGGAAGCGATTCAACGCCCAAAAATCAACGCCGAGAAAATATAAAACCCTCAGGATTCTAGTACCTTTGAAATATTTTCCTATCCGATTTACCAGCTTTTTATACGATATCGTTGCGAAAATTTCGTCGTACCGGACGATCCACCAAACCCTTTTATTTTGATTTTCTAGTCGATTTCAACACCATTTTATAAATAAATCTAGACGAGAGAAAACGTACAAAAAGCCTACACGAAAAAAAATCTCCAATCCAGAAAATCCTTTTAAAATTTTCGTATCTTCGATACGCGCACCCGTTTTCGCGAGGAACCAGCAATTAATTCCGTCATCGTGAAAGAAAATAAAAAGAAAAAAAAATATTACACGTAAAAAAAACCATATAAAAAATTATAAAAAAGCCGCGAAATCGCCGTACAATATTTTTCTTTTACGTAATAAAATAAAAACAACGTAGAGAGAGAAAATTAAAAGGAAAAAAAAAGGACGTGACAGATAAGTCTAAATCGAATGTTTTTTTTTTCATTTGCCCCCCCAACTTACTTCCTCTATAACTTAAATACATATAATATAAAGGTAACCATGTAGTAGAAAAGAACAAAAAAACCTTACAACTAGGAAAATTAAAACTTAGGTTTTTACGCGTACGTTAATCAAATAGCGCGAATTGCAGCTTAAAATTACGTATGAATATGTACATTAGAAAAAAAAAATTACCAAGAGAGAAAAAATAAGAGAAGAAATAGAGAGAAAAAGAAATAAAAACAAAAGGATAGAACAAAAAAAAGGAGCAAAACAACATAAAGCAACTGACTTTTGTAGATAAGAGATCTTTAATTCCACGGGAGAGTATCCCGAGGCTCGTTAAAAATTCACTCTATTTCTCGGTTTATTTGGTATGTGTAGATTTACACGGTGCCTGTGCCCGAGCAGTCAATCTCCACTATATCCTTTGGTACGTCGACGAACTGATAAACCAATCTTTGGCCGTCCACTTTAGCCAGGATACCGCGTTGGTAGTAGTATCTGTGGAAAGCAGAAAATACCATTAATATCGTCAAAATTTCACATTGGTGTGAAAATATGGCCGAATTTGAATATGGAATTTACCTTAGCGCGCGCCCCATCGTTTCGTAATTCATGTCTGGTTTGTTTTTGTGCAGACCCCAGAGCCTGGAGACGGCTTTCGAATCGACTAACTTGAAAACTCCTTTTTCTCTGTTCGTCCATTTGATATATCGTGGACAGTAATCTCTGTCCTGTAAAAGTTTCAGTAGGAATTCCCAAAGGTAGGTTGTTGATCCTGGAAGAACGAGAGAAAGAAAAAAATGTTAGTAAAATTCATATTTCGTTGAATTTGGGCGAAAAATATAAATGGCGGGCGGTTGGAGGGAGGGGGGGGATGAAAAGAATATCATAATATCAAACACCAAGACTCTGGGAAAAGATTTCGAGCTTTTTTCAACCTTATGAATTTTTTTCAGGCTCTCTAGACTCTTCTGTTCATCTGCCTTCTCCCATCTTTCTTCCCTACTCCGAGCTAGGTCATTAGGGTCGAAAAATCTATAAGAATTGAAAATCTCAAGCACACGAAATTCGATCTAAATTTTTCTCATTTTTTTAAAAGCTACAAATTTATAGAAATCATGAAAAAGTAATTTTTGCCCGAATGGGAGGGAAGGGTCAAGTAAAATTTTTTGAGGTAATACGGAAAAAATTATTACATTTTTCAAAAAAATTTCATAACAGCGCAGCGTGGCCAACTTCATAAAAAGTTATGAAGATTAATCAAGTTCAGATCTACATGTAATGGGAACACTGCTACAAAAATTTTGGAGCAATTGAAATTTTGTGGCTCACTTCTAATGTTCTGGTAAAAAAAGTGAATAGTTCAAAAATCGTACTACGAAATGTTTTCGATCTCGTGATAAATTTTGATGAAAATATTCAAAAAAAATTTCATATCAATGCTACCACCTGAGTACAACGTTACGTTCAACATAATTTTAGTAAAACTCAAATTCCTCACTCTATGACAAGAAAAATGAGTCAAAATATGTCTTTAGTCATAAAAAATCAATTTTTGGAAATATTTTTATCCAAGCAGTGTTGCCAATTGAAAATTTATCAAAATCATAAAAATTTAAATGCAGTTGGCAGCACTGCTATGATTTTTTTTTGAAATTTCAACGAAATTTGCTCCAAGGAACCGATCAATTTTTATTCAATCTTCAGACATTGAATACCCAAAACGAGCATAAATGACTGGGATTGAGAAAAAAAAATCAAGATATCGTCCAAAAATTCAAATCTCCTTTTTGAACATCTCGAGATTAATTCAAAAAAAAAAATCACAAGCAAAGAATAAATTTTGATGATTACTTTATGTGTTTTTAAAGTTATGAATTTTAGTCATTTTTTTTCTTAAAAATTACGAAACTAGTGTTGCCAATTTTTGAAAATATTGAAATGTTTTATAAAAAAATTTCATGAAAGTTGAGCCAGTTTCGCTAATTTTAAGTTATTCAGGAGTAAGGAAAAAAAAGGTAGGAAAAATTTTTTTCAAGTATCACAAAAATACGTCATTTTTCAATTTTTTTGAAAATTTTTGAAAAAGTGTAACCAACTGAAATTTCAAGAGAATTGAGTGAATTCTCAAACTGTTGCAACACTGTCATCAATTTTTTCAAAAACTTCAATCAAATTTTCTTTTCTTTGACCAAAAAATTTTCAACTCAAATGAGTTCATATTCGAACCCAACGACCCAAAAGAACGTGATCAATTACATGCCACTCAAGTTTTCCAATTTTCTCCCATTTTTTGGGTGAATTATGAGCCATCTTGGAGGAGCCGAGGGCGTCAAATCAAAACCAAGTCAATATTTGAACTTAGCGTCTCAAAAACTACTACAAAGAATATCTGATTTTTTTAGATCTCAAAAAAAAATCAGATATAAATCCTCAAATTCCGAATCCCCCCTCCCAATTCCTTCATCAAACTTCGAAAAAAAACATTCTAAATCCATTTCCAGGTATCATTCTAGGATGAATTCAAGCCTCCACTCCGCAAAACCTAACCCCATGGTAAAAATATCGCAGATATGGCAAAGACCATTGTACCCAGACCTACACGAACGTTTCTCAGAACCGTCATTCGTCTACGGCACTCGTATAATTATATTATTCAGAAGACACGACGCGTTACACCGACAATATACAAATTAAACGAACCCGAATAAATATTCAAAACGTCTTTATATTGGTACATCGTTAAACGTCGTAATGTCGAACGTCCTGCGACGATTTGCACATCGCGTCGCTTAGACGTACAGCACGTAGCACGTTCCAATTAAAAATGTAATTTTCATACATCAAGTAATGCAAATTGCCGAGCTCGAGTCATATCCATTTGAATTAACGAATTTACACGATGTTGTCGCGTCGCATTTTTCAAATGGGACTGAAATTTCAATTCGAGCTCATGAAATGACTCCTCCCCTTCATCAGAAAGAAACCAGGTCCCTCGACAATCAGCCAAAAAAGTATTACTTTTCGAACTCGATATAATACATAAGTACTCGAAACATCGAATAGGGAACCTCGTATAAGTAGGTATCTCGTTCAAATTTTTCTTATCGCTTTGGAAAAAGGGCAAACTGCTGAAATCGTGCCTCGGTACTTGTCAACTTTTCGGCTCATAAAACACTCACAGCTTCGTACCGTATCAATCACGCTGACTACCGCGTGAGCCGAAAATCTCGCTTTCGTATTGAAGAGAATTATGGGCGCGATGTGCGCGCAAAAAAAATCGTACGAGAGCGAGAGTAAAATGAACGGACGCCGGAGACGACACGAGGGGAAAATTTAAAGAGCAGCGTGCGCGGGTGAACTTGAAATTTTTACAAGTTATCGTATACACGTGTTATTATTTGCATCCGCCGCGTCGTAACGTCTTTATGGGTATCTGCGATATTTTTCGAAGCTGGGAACTTGCCGCGGAGACGTGAACTCGGCAGAGCCATGTTGCGCACATAAATTCCCCCCTGTTCCCCAGCTCGAAACGGAGCCCTGGTGTGATGCCTTCTGTAGCTCATTTCTTTCTTTGGTTTTTATGGATTTTGGGTTCGAGAGGATGAAACACCGTCTGAGTGTTTTATTCGACTAGGATGAGAAGATGGTTATAGATTTCAAGTTCATTCCTATCTAAAATTTGGCAGGAGAGGAGGGAGGAAGAGTCGAAGTCACCTGCCAGAAACGACTCATTTTTTTGTAGAGAGTTGTTCGCGGTCTTGAAGTTCGACATTTTTGAGTAATTTTGTTCGAATTCAACAAAACTTGTGAAAAATTTACTATGTGACAGAAAATGAAATAAAAAATATAATGGTAGCATTTTTAGTCAATTTTGACCTCAAAACCTAATTTTCGAGAAAAAATTCATTTTTGAAAAATTTTCAGAATTCATGCTTCAAGAGAACGGAATTCAAAATTAGACGTCTAGAGCATGTGAATTCCAAATTTCTGGAACTCGACAGAATTGAAACGTTTTAAACTTTTGAATTCAGAAAGATCTTTGAACATTTGCAACAGTAGAGCTTAAAATAAGATTTTTTGGATATTCGAACTCGAAGTGAGGCTTTTGAACGTTTGAGCTGATGATAATCAGAAGTTCTAAGCATTTGAGTTCAGAATTATACTTTTAAAGAATTGAGGTTCAAAATTCGACGAAAAATTTCAGCTCAAAATTCCATGATTGATGATTTGGAGCTCAGAATTGATATCAAATTACAAAAATTTAAAATTTAGGCTCAAATTTAATTTTAAACCTGGATGTTGAAAATTCAATTTTGTAGAACACTAAAGCTCAGTATTAAATTTTTGAAACCCTGAATCTCAAAAATGAGTTTTCAGAACACTGATATTCCCTGAAACCCAAAAATTCAAATTTTAGAACCCTAAAGTTCACAATTCAAATTTTGGAACCCCGAATTTCAAAAATTCAAATTTTAGAAATCTGAAGCTCAGTAATCAATTTTTGAGACCATGAATCTTAAAAATGAATTTTCAGGATCCTGAAGATTCAAAATCATTTCCTGGAACTCAGAAGCTCAAAGTCAAATTTGAAAACTCTGAAGCTCAAAATTTAAATTTTAGAACTTTGAAGCTCAAAATTCAAATTTTAGAACTTTGAAGCTCAAAATTCAAATTTTAGAACCCTAAAGCGCTTAGAACCCAAAAGCGCAAAATTCAAATTTTAGAAACCAAAAGCTAAAAATTCAAATTTTAGAACCCTAAAGCAAAAAATTCAAATTTTAGAACCCAAAAGCTCAAAATTCAAATTTTAGAACTGTGAAGCTCAAAATTTGATTTTTGAACATTGCAGTTTGAAATTGAAAGTTTTTGAGCAGAATTAAAATGGAAAAATTCCAATTTTTCTTTTTTTTCTTGATAAAAATATGGATTTGAATCAAATTTTATTAGGTACCATGAAGATTTTTTTTCAATTTTTCACCTTTTTAAATAGAAATTGGCCAGATTTTTTAAAAATACGAACTTTTTTGAAAAATAGGTATCATTTTTCAATTTTCTTCAACGACAATTATTCAATTATTATTTACTTCACAAAACCGTGAAGTTCAAAATTCAATTTTTTGGTAGGTACATATAAGCTCAAAATTGAACTTTTTCGAGCATAAAAGCCTCGAAATCATTTATTAGAGCCTTGAAGTTCAAATTTCTATTTTTAAACGGTTCAGCTCAAAATTCAAATTTTTGGGTCTTTGCGCTCTATATTATTCTTCTCTAGTCTAATAAGCACAACGTTCAAATTGTAAAGGAATAACGCCTAAAATTTGAGCATCTCAGTTCAAAATGGAGCTTTTAAAGAAATTTAAGCTCAAAATTGAATGCTCAAGACCCAAGCTGACTCAGCTACATTTGAATTTTGATTCTCAAAAGTTAGCTTTTAAATTTTCAATACAATTAAACTCAAGAGCCTACAAGTCAAGCTACAGCAGCGATTTTTATAACATTCAAACTGGAAAATTCAAAAGTTTCTCCACACACCAGCAACTCTTCAAACCACCTCGACATCTCCCAAGACCAGAACCCCATTTCACTCAGACCAGGGTTAGGGAACATTTTAGGGCCAATTATCTTCACAGTATAAAACTCAAATTTACCTTCACGACTCTTGCGTTTAGGTCCAGTACACGGAGCACCTCCTTCGGATTTGACTCGTTTCAACTTCTTCTTGACTCGTTGCTGAAATCCGAGATCCAACAGGTACAAATCGTCGTGAGGCGAGCTGGAAGTAGCCGCGGCCGCGGCCTGTATCACAGATTGGGTTCTTAATGTGTTTTGATGAGTAGGTGATGGGCCAGTCGGCATTATGAACGGATTTCCGTAACCGTGAGTTATCTGGCCATTGGTCGCCATGGCTGCGTGTTGACTAAGCGGCGGAGGCATATATCCATTAGTATACGCTTCTGGTACTGAAACAAAAGAAAAAAATTCATCCCATTAATTTTCTTCTCGACTCGTACAGAAAAAGATGCGCGATTGTGAAAAAAAAAAGAAGGAAAAGCAAAGAAAACGAGCGTCACAGTGAGGACGCGGTACGGGGCGACGGAAGGCTGCAGATACCACGTTCGCCGAGTGACAAGAGAGTAACACAGCGACCTTGAAGGCGGTCAGAGGCCGAAACGCCACCATTAAAATGAAGGGAATACAACGCCGAAGCCGAAATGCCAACGCAATTTCTTTACCACCCTCTTCACTCCCCTCTCCAAAGACTATTCCTCGTCTAGCGAAAAATTTATACACCGAAACGCGCGCAGGAGGAGCTTTTCGACATCAACGTACAAACACTAGCACACCACCAAGAGAAAATTTCTTCGCTTCTGGCGCATTTTCGTATTTCCTCTTTTCTATGTACATGTGTACCTACGTAAGTACCTATAATATACTTTTATAACGTTATTTCTACTCACTATTTCTCTTCTCTTTCCAAGCAACGTTGCCATTTAGTTCGGTATACCGAAAAAATCCATTTTTTTTGCTCTCAGTTCCTCCTCATTATGTAAATATTACGCAATCTCGAACGTTGCTGTTAAAATATTTATTAGACTAGCTTCCGTTTAGGTCGTTTATTATTTTATCGAGTGCACGTGTAATACATTTTTTTTTCAAACTCCAGCTTTAAATTAACACACGTTCAAGGCACTCGAGTTAATAAGAAAATCAATCCGCTACATACGACCACACCTTCCACTCCAATGACAATTTCATCCTATCACCATTTCACCTCCGAAATCGGTCTTTTTTTTCAATTCGTAGCGTAACTCGCATAACTCACCATGTATTTGGCATCACTCGACACCCAAAATAGAAAAATACCGATGAGCAAAAGAAAAAACAAAACTCCGAATTCACAGTCGCAAAATAAAACACATTATCCTAGGTTATTGCGCGACACAATCTGGACTAAGAATAAATCGTTTTCAAACATTCCAATAGTGCAGTTCGTAATCGCGCCTAAATAAGCATTCCGAGTACGACAATATGCGACTTTGAACTTGGCATCGAGCCTCTTCCGTTTATAGAAGCTTTCTTTGGATTACTCTGCCACACATGACAAGTGGAGCCGGTAAACTCGACAAGTTCCACGGTAAATACCATTGTGATGTTGGGTAAGTATAGTAGGTCGTCTATTTTATGTATTTTTGAGCGCTAAATATATGCTGTAGACGAGTTTGGCACCTTTTTTTCCACCCTGGAATTGGCTACAGAGTGTAAGAAATATCTTTGGTATGTTTTTTTTGATGCTTTTAAATGTTGCGGTGACTTCAGCCAGTGGGTAGGCAAAAAATCCACATGGATTAATTTGTAATCCAAGTTTGGAATTGTGAAATTGGGTGATGAGAATTTTGCAGAATCACGGTAGCAGGAAGGCCATCAAACTTTGGAGAGTGAAAACGCTGATTTTCTCATTGTTCCTCTACACATATCTTGGAATTTTTTGAATTATGATGTAAAATCATCAATTGCTCATCCTCATAAAATAGGACTACAAGAGAACTGAAACATATGAGGATTGATTGTAGCTTCAACAATGGATGAAGAGGAACTGCAAAGACTGAGAATTTTTGCACAATTCACAAGTCACAGGCGGTATTACCAATTTTCTAAATCAGGAGAGAGGGAGAGGTGTACTTGGTGTCATATTAGTAAAATTTGACCATATTAAACTCGAGTTGGTCATTGGTTTTCCTACCAGAAGCGAAGAACTAGAACAATCAACCAGTGTTAGAAAAGACGACAAATTTTTGAAAAAAGACATAAAATCAAAAATTCTTATTTCGAGGTATACTTAATACCAATAAAAATGGGAGTTTGAAGCATGATTTCAAAATGATTTGAATTCATTAACCAGAAGCGAAGAACTAGAACAATCAACCGGTGTTAGAAAAGACGACAAATTTTTGAAAAAAGACGTAAAATCAAAAATCCTTATTTTGAGGCATAATGCCAATAAAAATGGGAGTTTGAAGCGTGATTTCAAAATGATTTGAATTCATTGACCAGAAGCGAAGAACTAGAACAATCAACCGGTGTTGGAAAAGACGACAAATAGAAATTCTTGAAAAAGGACATAAAATCAAAAATCCTCATTTTGAGGCATAATGCCGATAAAAATGAGAGTTTGAAGCATGATTTCAAAATGATTTGAATTCATTAACCAGAAGTGAAGAACTAGAACAATCAACCGGTGTTGGAAGAGACGAACAAATTTTTGAAAAAAGACGTAAAATCCAAAATCCTCATTTCGAGGCATAACACCAATAAAAATGGGAGTTTGAAGCATGACTTCAAAATAATTTGAATTTATTATTCTGCGCAAAGGCTGAAAATTGATTCTTATTATTGGAATTACTTTATTATTAATTCTGTTCATAGAACATCTCAAGTGTAGCATTAGTATGTGTGAAGCTTGAATTACTTAGTTCAGGAATTTTTTTTATGTCTTTTGATATCATTTGCACCAAAAGGTTCAATTTTGCTGATGATGTAAGTTTGAAGATTGTGGACATGTCTTGCGCAGCAGTGATCAAAGAACAAGGAAATGCTGTCTCTGTTCTTCTGTTCCTGAATGATAGAACAATGTTGTTCATTCTTCGTTCTTTTGATCTTTAATTAGTGATTTGTTTGTTTGTTCTTCATTCTCATGTTCTTGACCAAGGTTCATATTCTTCTGTTCCCATTCTCATTCTCATTCTCCAATAATTTATTTTTTCAATTTCAACATTTTCAACAAGAAAAAATTTGAAAAAATTTTGTATTTTCTATCTTGTTCAAGATTTTTTTCCCCTATTTTCATTGTATAAATTTTTTGGTGATAAATTAGCAGCAAAAATGAAAACAAAAACAGAATAAAAAAAATGAAAAATAATTCTTGGTGTTATTCATTCTTACCATACATCTACATTGGTTTGATGATGGTTTGGTAAAGCAGAAGTTTATTGCTTAACATAGTTTTGTTTCCGAAAAGCCAGTTTGCCTTCTCAAGTTTTAGTTTCATTTCATCTTGTTTATCTAGGAAGTGATTTTTCTGCAGAAGAGGGGAGTAGTCACTTTTTACAGGCAATTTATTCATTTTCTTGAAGGGTCGAAGTAAATCAATATTAAAAAATTCAATCAAAATTAAAGGTCTGTTTCATAAAAAATTGAAAAATTAATCCTTAGGACTCATGTCTGTCACAATCTTTCCTCCACCGCATGAAAAAATCGACCAACTCAACAAACACCAAATAGGTACCTACCTAATTTTAATCTTTTTCAGACACAACCTCATAAAAAATTTCTACTCATACGAGGTAAAAAATTCATTGACTCCTCCCTGCAACGCGTGTACCACGTCTGTATACGGAAAGCTCATCGAGCTTTTGACCTCTACCGCTTCCTACGCTTATTTGCATACAAAGCACACTCTCGGTCGCATTCGCACGCGCCTTATTTTTCGGCAAAAATATCTACTACGTTTCGAAGAAACATTCTGAAAAGAGGAAAGGAAAAAAAAGGTTATATGAAGATCACCGGAGGCTGTTCGCCTTTCGTTATCACCTCTCCCCCTCCCCCGGACAATTTCTCACCTCATCGCATCAAAAACGAAACACAATACGAAAATTAAAAGCCCAAATCAAATCGCTTTTCAGTACTTACATCCGATAAAAAAACACGAACTTTTCTCTCTCTAAAAAAAAATAAAAGATAACGCATCGATAAGTCTAATCTCCTCGCCCCCTTCCCAAACGTTGCAAACTTCTGGCAAAAAAATTTCCTCGATTTCATCACCATTTTATTCGTCCGGCTTACGTTAGAAGCCCTGCAATGGAAAAAATTTCGGTTGTGCAAAAGTTATCGCAAGGTTATACTGCCCGCAACACTCGAATCGGTTAATTATCATTAAACGCGCCGCGCCACTACCAAGGCCACAAATTCTGCAAAAATTTCAAGTTCAAAAAGAAGGAAGAACAGCGAACTTGACGTATGTACATAGTCGCCGTATATTAGCGCAGGCAAGCAGAGAAGCGAAACAAAGTGCCAATAAAGATAACGATAAGAGAGAATCTCGATTTTCAATGCATATTATACGTGTACACACACTTGCACCCAACATACTCCGCACACACGTTTATCATCTCCCCACACCTTGCCTAAGAAGCGAAGAAGAAAAGAAACACGCTGAAAAAAAACCAACGTTACCTCTCCTTCGTCTTTGCCTCCGAGCCCAAAGATTATAAAAATAAATTCGCCCATCATTCGTCGACCGCGTGAAAATTCGCAAAGGGCGTGTCCCTATCGGATAAATTTTCAAGTACGAGAAAATTTACCATACTGAACCCACTACACAGACTCGAAATTTCACTTTCCGCTTGATAAGTACATATAAACCTGACAATAGGTTCGGAGATATAATCGATCCCATCCCTGCCTCACCCCGTCGCCCAGTTCCTCTTTGCACACTTATGCCGAATAGTACCTACTTGTCGATTCTAAATTAAACAATCAAAATTTCAACTGATAACTCAGCTCGGAATAAGTAGCGAACTTTCAAGGTCTTGCGGAACATTTTTTTTTTTTCTTTTTTCTGTACTAGATTGTCAAAAAGATGTACCTACTTCACTCATTTTGAAAAATTTCCCACATTTGTTCGAGTTTTTTGGATTGCGATTAGGGCTGGAAAAAACTTCCATTAAAAAAAGAATGATATAAAATTCAATTTTTGTTCAGAAGAATTGAACGGAATCAGAAGGAAAATGCATAAATCAGAAGTGTTGAAATTATCAACAGAGAGCAGACGCCAAAAATTTTAATCATAACCTTTAGAATTATTTTTGACCACAACCAAAATTTAAATACCAAAGGTTATTTCATGAAAACTAAAGGATTTCTACCATAACCATTCGAAACCATTGAATTTGTCCGTAGCCGTAACCAAAATTGAAACAGCAACGGTTATTTTATGAAAAACCAAAAAGGTTCAACCATAACCGTTGAAAACCATTGATAGCAGTACCAATTTTTTTGTGTAAAACCAAAGAGTTTCAACCATAACCAACCATAAATTACAAAAACCGTTGAATTTCTTTTTAACCACAACCAGAATTAAAAATAACAATGGTTATTTTAAGAACAACCAAAAAGGTTCAACCACAACCTTTGAAAACCATTGATAACAGCAACAATTATTTTGTGAAAAACCAAAGAGTTTTAAAAAACCGTTGTATTTCTTTTCAACCACAACCAGAATTGAAATTCCCACGGTTATTTTATGAAAACTAAAGAATTTCAACCATAACCTTAGAAAAACCATTGAAATGTTCCTCAACTGTAACCAAAATTGAAACAGTGACCGTTACTTAATGAAAAACCAAAACGTTTTCACTGTAACCTTCGAAAACTATCACAAATTTTGAAAACTTTTTCCAACCTTAACTATTGACATAGAAACCATTGGATACCTATTCCATGAAAACTGACAGAATTTGAAGCTTAATCTTTGAAAACTATTAAATCTCCTAGATAAATATGTAAATCTTGAACCAATAATCAAGCACTGAATTCAACTCCAACCAGACTTGGAAGATGAACAAAAATGCAACACAACCATTAACCAATACCTAATTGAAATTTTCAAAAACTGAAACAAATAATGTTATTAAAGGATCAAAGATTAGGTACATGGCTGATGAAAATGGGGTCCAAGCAGCCTTTTTTTTTTTTGGTAGGAATTGATATTGCCGCATCACAACTTTTACTTGCAAAAATAAAAATTGATCAAAGACTTCGAAATTGGCAAACTAATCAATTGTGGTAATTCGGTTCCTCGGGAAAATTTGAAAACTTAACTTACTCAATTTAAGACAATTTTAAAATCTGATATCTGATTCCTACTGAAATAGAAATTGGAAACCAAAAACCTTGAGAAATCTCTCTTTCATCCATTTATGTACTAAAAAATTCAAAAGTGGGAGAAATTTTGAAAATTTTGCTTTCACCGGTAAACTTATTAAAAGTCTTCTACTAATTTCTAGATTTTTGGAGTTAATTATCAAAACAGAATTTAAAAATCTGAATTCAATTTCTCGTGTTTTTTGTACCGTTATACCGCTTCGATTTCTACCAACGAGGATTATAATTTTGGTAGCAATGGTTTATTTGCAACTTTAATAACGGTTTTAAAACCCTATTGACAAGTTTGAATCCAATTTTGCAGATTTTTTGCACCAGTAGTTTGGTTATGATACAAATTTTTGCCAATATTGGCTATAATTTTGGTTGAAACAGTTAATTTGTAGTTTTTGTTAACAGTTTTGAATACCCATTGATGGTTCTGAATTCAATTTCTGAGTTTTTTTTGCACCTGTAGCGTTATGGTTTAGAATTTTTCCAGTAGCTAATGGTTATAATTTTAGTTAAACCGGTTTATTTGTATAGTATTCATAATCGTTTTGTATCCAATTTTTTCAGATTTTTGCACCGTTAGTTTGGTTACGGTTTAGATTTTTTGCCAATAAGGTGATAATTTTGGTTTTCGCGTTTTTTTTTTTTTTTTTTTTTTGTAACTTTTAGCTTTCATAACGGTTTTGAAAACCAATTTTTTCAGATTTTTGCACTGTTCGTTTGGTAATGGTTTAGATTTTTTTTTGCCAATAATGGTTTTAATTTTGGTTGTAACTGTTTATTTGTAACTTTTAGCTTCCATAACGGTTTTGAAAACCTATCGATGGTTTTGAATCCAATTTTTCAGAATTTTTGCACCATTATTTTGGTTATGATTGACGAGAGCTTAAATTTTTGTAATTCATGGCCATTTTTCACGGTTTTAATCAATTCATAAACACTTCCTTCAACGATTTCTCACAATCTACTCACAATTTAAATCCCCATACTTATCTCATATTTTCGCACCTTATTTCTCCAAACTCCTATAAAATTTTCCCAACCCCTCGACACTTTTCAGTCTGACAATTCCTTCTCAACTCCTTCCTGCCGCCACCCAAAACACCTAAATGAATATTCCAAGCACTCGAATACGACGAAATAAACCCTCGAATCATACCAGACAGCAGGGAACAAGGCGGCGTGAATCTCAGACATTCATTAATTTTAAAATCGCGCGTTTGTAGAAAAAGCAAAAACAGAAGAGACTTCGCTTTCGCTATTCAAAGTCGAAAAAAAAAAGGAGAGGAAAACGACACGGCGGCGAAATTCCAAACGACAATGTTACCCTGGATTCTAAAGCAGCGAATGTATACCAAACAAACGTGAAACCATTAACGAATCTCATTAAGAAATATCCTTTGGCGAACTCGACGCAGCGAAAATTTTTTCATTAAAAACTTGATTCTAGAGTCCTCTTCTCATGTACCTACGTATTCGCCTTGCCAAACAGTAAAAAAAGAGCTTATGCAAAAAAAAAATCCTCGCGTATTTTCGCATTACTATTATGTAAGCAGTACACGATTTACGTATAAATTATCACCATCGGTTCCAAATGAGAATATCTAATTAAATTATTACCGATATCGAAACCACCTATATATAGGGCGCCTGGAACTTACGAGACACCGTGCACAACGTGCGGGAGGAACTATAAATTTCAAACGGTTGACAAGAAGCGGTAATAAGACAGTGGAAACAAAAAAACTCGCATTAACGACAAAATAATACACATAAGAAACACCATGCTTCGGTAAAGGGGGTCCCCCGACCTTAATAAAGGGTAAAGGGGACGAAAAGATTATTCATAGTAGTACAGGTGGGCCAACTGCTTTATACCGGTTTCCTCGCCATCGCCGGTCTGTATGTACACAATGCGCTGCGGAAGATACAGAAATGTAATTTTCAACTTACACCGTCGAACAGAATTAAAAAAAGGAAAAAACGTACCTACGTACTCACACATACTACCGTATATAGGTATTTAAAAACCTTGAAACTGGTTATTATATCAACAGCTAAACGATGAACAAAAGCTGTTAAATCGTTCGGCGTATTCAACCCGGTTTTAACGATCCCAACACTCCAAAAAATTCCGACTTTTTCGACAAAGTAAAAGCGCGAGACATACGTTCCAAATTGACTGTGTCTCTGAAACGAGCTGAAAATCGTCGTCGCCGGAGGGAATAGTCTTCAGGGGATGTTTCGCATTACAAACGTGTACAGGGTAAAATTTCGCCACAAATTTTAAAGTACCTGTTTCACCTTCACTCCGCGCTTGGAAATTTCAACCTCTCATAATTTAATTAGTATACACGTCCGTAGGTTGCTAGGTCGAGACGTAAATTTTAATAACCTGCCTATGTAAACGCGCATAAAACTCCCTCAGCGTTCGCTTATTCAAAGGCGAAAAAAATTTTACATTTGCCTAATGGCTTCGGTATACAAGAGAAAATCGTTAGCTGGATGCGTTCTCTCTATCTCCATCCATCTCTAAGGCATCCATTTTCACCGTCAAAATACCAGACTTCTGTTTTAATGGCGATACAGGCTCGCAACAAATTCCTGCCTGAATTTTGTAGCCTTATTAAATCCCAGACAGCGAAATTTTATAGTGGCTTTTATGCACGCCAGAGCCGAGAATGGGGCGAGTGATATTTCTCCGTATTGCCTATTTGGTAATTTTAGAGGTAGGTATTCGGTTTTCAAATTGCATCGTTTCAATTTCGACCATAAAATGGTGATTTTGTAAGCTTTGTTCCGGGTATTTGTGACGTGAAAGTGAGAATTTCAGTTCTGATGATTTTCTTACAATTGAGTAAGAACATTTATTTTAATTCGAGCTTCAAAATTTCTATTCATATTTCTGGACCAAAATATTTTCCATCAATGATTTATGAGATGGATTGTATTTTGGTACGATTAGTTTATCTACCTAATGACAATTTTTGTCACTTTATGACGCTCCATTTTTCATTTTACGAAATACCTACATTTTTTTCTACATTTCGTGATTTTTTTTTTTCATTTTCTCGTGAGAATGTTTTCACTTTTGTCCACCCTGTGCCAATTTTGGTCACTTCATGACTCCTTTTTTCACTTCAACTTTTCTCCACTTTATACCACCTTTTGTCATTTTATGACATTTTGTCTTTTTAAGACAACTTTTTGTCACTTAATGGCAACTTTTCATCATTTTATGACACATTTTGTTACTTTGTCACTTCATGACTACATTTGTCACTTCAACTTTCATGACAACTTGCGTCACTTTATCATCTTTTTGTTCTTTAATGACACTTTGTCAATTCAAGACAATTTTCCATCATTTTATGACACATTTTGTTACTTTGTCGCATTTTCACCTCATGACTCCTTTTTTCACTTCAACTTTTCTTCACTTTATACCACCTTTTGTCACTTTATGGCAACTTTTCATCATTTTATGACAAATTTTGTCACTTTTATATGATTCTCAACATCTGATGCCATTTTTTCACTTTACGACACATTTTGTTACTTTATTTTGTCACTTCATGTTCATAAGTACTATCGTCACTTCAACTTTTATGAGAATTTGCGTCACTTTATCATATTTTTGTCCCTCTATGACACTTTTTGTTAATAAGACAACTTTTCATCATTTTATGACACATTTTGTTACTTTGTCACTTCATGACTACTTTTGTCATTTCAACTTTTATGACAACTTGCGTCACTTTATCATTTTTTGTTCTTTTATGACACTTTTTGTCAATTTAAGACAATTTTGCATCATTTTAAGTTTGTTACTTTGTCACATTGTCACTTCATGACTACTTTTGTCACTTCAACTTTTATGACAACTTGCATCACTTTATCATTTTTTTGTCCTTTCATGACACTTTTTGTCAATTTAAAACAACTTTCCATCACTTAATGACACATTTTGTTACTTTGTCACATTGTCACTTCATGACTACTTTTATCACTTCAACTTTTATTACAATTTGCGTCACTTTATCACCTTTTTGTCAATTCAAGACAAATTTTTATCATTTTATGGCAGATTTTGTCATTTTATGACCATTTCGGCCACATTATGACACATTTTGTCACCTTATGACGCATTTTGTATGACAAACTTTGTCACTTAATTGCACTTTTTGTCACCTAAAAATACTTTTTGACACTTCCTGACAATTTTATATTTCTTTTTGTCACTTACGAAAACTTTTCATTACTTTTTATAATTTATGACATTTTTTCCCATTTTATGACACTTTGTCACTTTATGCCACCTTCCATCACGTTATGGTATCTTTTGTCACTTCATGTCATTCGGATCTTTTTCAAATGTTTCTCATGAAAATTTTTTACACTCATTTACCATCATTTTTATGAAACTATCGTCTCTTGATGGCATTTCTAGTCACTTTCTGACATGTTTTCATTTCATGGCACTTTTTTCACTAGGTACTTGAATCTCTATCATTTTAATACTTCATAGGTGCTTTTTCGTCGCTTTACTATAGTTTTTGGCACTTTGCAACAGTTCCGCCACTTTATGACTTTTTTTCACTTTATGATGGACTACTTTTTGTCACTTTATGGCAAAACATTCAACTTTTCCAAAAAGCCAAATCAAAAATATCAGAATGAAAAATTTTGAAAAAAAAAATCGAAATCCATAAAATTCTAGTATCAATCTATTTTTTCAATTTTCATCACTCGATATGCTTCGACAAAAATTTTAGTTTCAATTTCATCACATGTTGTATGGCTTCTGTTCAATTTCCAATCATTTTCAATTTTGGTTCAGTTCAGGTTTCTTGTTTCTGTCACAAAAATGATAATTTCCCAGAACATTTAATTTTCTATTCTCCAGTCCTTTCGATTCAGCTGTAGATATTATTCAAACAAGCTACACGCCTCCTTTCCCCCTTGCTACCATCGCACTTACACAATTTTCCACCCATAAAAAGTACAGAATAGGTCTATAAATTGCCTCACCGCTTCGGTATCATCTTCGCATGCGCAAGCACACATCCGATGAAAAAGACAACGTATGGTACTGTAAAGCAACGCAAGAATAAGCTAAGAAACCCGGCCATATTATATCGCATCTCGCCGTTGTATACCTTATACCTACCTCCACACTTCACCTCCGACCGTACTCACACTTTCACACAAATATCGGAAAAAATATATTTATATGTACAAAAAGAAGAGAGACGAAGAACCGAATACAGGAAAGAAAAACCAGAAATTGTAAACCGAATAACCTTGAAATGGGGCAAGTACGGGCAAAGCGAGCAAGTGGCGAAGGGAACGAGGGGCCAGACATTAGAAACCCAGCGAGCCAATGACCAGGAAATGGCAGGAAGACATCTTAACCTTGAAAATGTACCAAAGTGCGTCATGTTTTAATATCTGTTCGGTTCGACTTCTCTCTTTCTAACTCTTACACCGTATCTCGTTTACTCTTTCTGGTCGTTCCGCCACCTCTGGCACGTCCGCCACATCGGACGATTATTTATACATTTACATTTATACCGAGCCGCGGCTCGCCTCCGCTCCGCGTTCCCAGTCTCGTACATAAAGGTAACGCACTTCCGCGCTCGCGCCAACTATCCCGACCATTACGAGTAGGGAGGTAAAAAAAAATGTACATAGTTGCTTTGTAATATCATTTCCAATGGTTCAAAAAAAAAAAAATACTGAAATTATTCGAGTTTTTTTCTCTACTTAATTCGATTGTTCGAAAATTATTTCAAGATAGAAATTTAATCGATATGCCTTCATAAAATCAATCAATACATTAAATTGAAAAATTCACAACTTGACACTCCTCTTCCTCTTTCCACCTCCTCAAAAACGCGAAAACCAACATAATTCGTATTTACGGCTCCGATATCGGCAACCATTTCACCCTTGACATATTCACACAACATAATCGACAAATAGGAGGGTAGCAGAGGTAGAAAAATCACGTGTACTTACGGTTGGTTCTATTCGAATAGAAGGGATGGTGAGGTCGAAGTGCTGACGGCGGACTGGTCGTAGATGTGGCCGTATTCGTGCTCGTTGAATTCGACGAGGAGTATTGGTTGTTATAGTAGTGACTTAGAAAATGACCCGAAGGATTGCCGGAGTTATAACCGGCTACGGCGGCCGCTGCTGCGGCAGGAGATAAGTGACCTAAACTTGTGGACGATTCGGGACTTCGTCGGCTACCGTTGCATGGTGAGGACGAGCTGACACCTGGAAAATATCAAAAAAATCAAAAATTAACATCAATTTTCTAGGGAAAGAAGGAGAAATTTCAGAAATGGGGAGGTAGGGGGATTTCGTTCATAATTTCACAAGTTCTGGATCTTCGAAGAATTATCCCACACGGAAAAAATCCCCCACCAATTTTTAAACCCACCATCCCAACCAATTCGTTCAAACCGCAAATAAAGCATCATTTCCCTTCAATTGTATTCCCTCTAATTGATTCGAAAATCGTATTATTCAATTAAGATATCCCGAAAATTGACCCTTACATTCTCCACTCCTACGAATTACGTACACTTCTAATCAAGTTCCCATCCCATAGTCACATGTCTTCAAAGAACTTCTTAATCAGACGGTCATACATTGGTGTATCATGAGAACCACTAATGAAGACCATTACTCGGAACAGGCTGCGCGAAAACCGTTTGCGAATTATTAAGCGCCAATAAATTCTGTACATGTGTTTTCAGTGGCAGTGCTCGCGTCCGACCGGATAAATCAATTTCATTACGTTGGCAAAATCTACCCATAGATAAATTTTGTCATCGCGGTATTAGAATATCTCTTTGATAAAATCATATAGATTCGACGTGATGAGATGTAATATGAGAACAAAAATTCTTCTTTGATGAAAGCGAGATTTTTTAATGTTCATTTCAAACGCCATCGAATCCCATTCCATCGAGTTTATTTCAATCGAAATGTAAATAAAAATGTATCACGAACGAAACCCATTTATTTTCAATAATCGGTCTAATTATTCGTCTGATTTATTTATTAATAATTTCGATTTTTATTAAAATATAATATTCCCTCGCGAACTGAATTTATAATCTTCGTGACGTAATTATCAATTTTTTATCGATTTGACGAATGAAAAGAGAAAAATCGAATCAAGGTAAGACTTAATCATCAATCGTAATCGCGTTTCGTTGATTAATCATTTTATTAAATTGATTAATAATTGTTCGATGTTGATGATGAAGAAAAGAATACCAACAAATCACGATTTCGCTCGGAAGGGGGTTTCGTTACGATTGCGATTTTCACGACGAAAGAAGCCATCATTCGTCAATTTTTTTGACGTGTTGTTTTACCAGTCGATTGGAATCGATTAATCGTTGAATTATTCATTTTTTTTTTCAACATTCGAAGTAAACTCGTGAGAAGATTTTAGATCAAATAAGCCATTTCAAAGCAATTTATAATCGATAATTTCGATCGAATTGGAAATCAATTATCGAAATTTGATCGATTAACAATTTTTTAATCGATAATCGATTTTTCACTGATTTACAGAATTCTACGTGAGTTTTTGATAATTACTCAACTCATTATTCAAATATCGATTTTTGAGTTCGTTTTCGATTTTTTTGATCGATAATTGACTTTATATCAATTTTTGGTCGAATATAGATTTTTCATCAATTTTTGATCGATTATCGACTTTCTATCGATTTTTGGTCAAATATCGATTTTTGATTGATTATAGACTTTCTATCAAATTTTTGATCGATTATCGACTTTCTATCAATTTTTGGTCGAATATCGATTTTTTATCAATTTTTGATCGATTATCGACTTTCTAAAGATTTTTGGCCGAATATCGATTTTTCATCAATTCCTTTATCAATGTTTTCTTAATACCAATTTTTTGTCAATTTCTGATAGATCATTGTTTTTTGATCGATTATCCATTATTCGATCAATCATCGAGACATCGATTATATTATCAAGTATTGAAATTTCAATCTTTTGATTGAAAATTACAATCAAATGATCGATTATCTGATCGATCATTGATTCTCATCAATCATCAATTTTTCGATTTTTTCTTAATTTTTCATGACTCAGCTATTGATTTTGCGATAATTTGATCGATTATCAAGTTCCCGATTGATTATCGATTTATGATCGAATATCGAATAAAAATTACTGATTTTTCATCAATGAATTATTTAATCATCAAAATTGAAACATCGATTTCGTCAAGTTTATCATCGAATTCATGACTGATTATTTAGCAAAATCAATTTATGATTCAATTCCTAAATATTGGTCAATTTATCATCTCCCCCTCCCCCGAGAGAAAAAACGAATTTCTCGTAATTTTCCAACTCATTATAAACTTCTCACCTCTTCCTTTCCATAACCCAATTTTCTACCTACTCCCTCCCTTTTCAACCATCGTACCCCAGCTTACAGCCCCTACTCGACTCCACACACCGCTCATTCAACATTAATTAAGCATACCCCGACCATATTTCACAATCCACTGCCGGAGAATCCTCGGCAGGCTGGAAAAAGCAAAAAGAACAAAACATTCCCGCCAACGACAACTTAATCACGAAACGCATCGCACGAGACAACGCGACACACACAGCCAAGCAAAAAGGATAGAATACATACGACGTTCGAAGCGAATGTAATTTGCGAAATTCCGAGCATTCTCTCTACTCGCATAATTCCACCTTTAGAAAAAACCCATTAACCCGTAAACGCAACTAGCAACGCGTCGAGAACCCTTCACGACGCTTCTCGCCATTTTTCACGTCATTAATCCTCGCTCGGTTCTTCTGGTAAGAGACAAAAATACACCGAGTTGAATAAATCGCAATTCCGCATCCACAACCATTGAAATTAGTCCTTACAGAGGCGGATAGTGATAAATAGATAAAAAGCCTTCGACCAGTAGGTAGCGAAACGGATTCAATTAGTTTGTCAACCGGTTCTTCGGTCTCCATTGTATACCGAAAACAACAAAACTTTCAATTTCTGTGATAATATTTTTCGCGCAAAACCACCCTGGACATGGGTCTCGGATTGACTACCAAACACGTCGCGGTCGCACGTCGCGTTCCGTATAATTAACGGAGTTCATTTTCGGCCCGCTATGACAAAAAAGAGCGATTTTCGAAATGCAAAAGTACCCTGTAGAAAGACATTAGCTTGGGTAAAAATTGATGGTTTGACCACCCACATACAAACCCTCTCACTCATGAAGTTTTTTTTTCCTTAAATGTATTCGAATTCGCAGACGATGTGTAAATATTTTTACACCCTCGAGAGTTCACTTTTTTTTTCGTTTTGTTCAAAAATTCCATTGATGAGATTGAAGTATTGGGGTAGGTTAAGATAGAATTTCTCTCCAACTTATACTTACCTTGGTGGTGATGGTGCGGGTGATGGTGATGAGGATGAATGTGAAGAGGAGGTTGTAATCTGGCGCGTAGTTCGTCGTTTGAGCCATGTCCGCTACTGCTGCTGTCGACGTCTGAGACACCTGAGTCGGCAGGGCTTGGAGGTAATGAGCCTTTAAACGGGGAAACAAAAGAAACAGAACGAAATATATACATAGCGAATATATCCTGAATACGATTCTAAAATATCGGATAGGATTTTAAAATAGGCAGGCGAAAAATAAACTAGAAACTAATTTCTGATTTCAAATCTAAAATGAGTCAATTTTCGTGAAAAGAATTATTCGCAAACGACTTATTTCAAAAATTTGCATTTTTGCAGCTGATTTAATCAAATTTGGTGAAATTATTTCTAAACGTTCACTGCAATAGAATCGTTCGCGAATGATCTATAAAAAATCAAATTATTTGTGAACGACCTATTGGAAATCTAATTGTTTGCGAACGACTTATCGAAAATTGAATCGTTCGCGAACGACTGATCAGAAACCTAATCGTTCGCGAACGACTCATTAGAAATCGAATCGTTCGCGAACGACTCATTAGAAATCGAATCGTTCGCGAACGACTAATAAAAAATTGAATCATATGCGAACGACTCGAGGATTCATGATGAAATCATTCGCAAATAATTCATTCGATCACAGATCAAAAAGTTCGCGAATGAATCAATTTCGAAATCGAAAATGACTCAGTTTTTAATGAAACCAAAACCATTCATAAATGATTCAAATGATCATCATCATATCAAATCATTCAAGCACGATTTGATTCGGAAGTTCGTAAATTATTCATTTCGAATCAAACCATCCATGAAAGAATCACGTTTGAAAAATTCGTTCTGGAATGATTCAATCTGAAATAAGTCATTCACGAAAAACTCGATTCGAATTGATTCAGGAACGAATCATCTGAAATAAAGTCGTTCGTGAATGAATCATCTCGAATCGAATCGTTCGCGAACGACTTATTTTGTCATTTCAAATCAAATCATTCGCGAACTACTCATCTTTAAATCAAGTCGGTCGTGACTCGTCTTCAAGTACATCTTTCGCGAACGACTCAATTTAAATCAAATCGTTCGCGAACGACTCTTATGAATTGAATTGTTCGCGAACAATTCATTATGCCATTTCAAATCAAATCAAATAAATCTCAAATCAAATCGTTCGTGAACGATTCATTTCGAATCAAAACGTTCGCGAACGATTCATTTCGAATCAAACCGTTGCTAAACGACTCATTTTATCATTTCAAATCAAATTATTCGCAAAATATTCATTTCAAATTTAGTCGGTCGTGAACGATTCATATCGAAAAAAATCGTTCGCGAACGATTCAATAAGAGGAGTCATTTTCAAAAAATTCATTCAATGATTCATCGTTCAGCAATAATTTTAAAAACAAATTTTCCGAATCGTTCGCGAACGACTCAACCATTTCGTCAATTTCCGGAATAAAAATTCCTGCATTATATTCAACTTGAAATTTCACAATTAAAATACATCCTGCCAAATAACATAATACTTATTTAAATAAACCAGCAACGTTCGAGGCGAGCAAATCGATAGGGGCCATCTACACAGGAATGTTTTAATTACCTCCTTTCAATTAGTTTAAAAATTATTTTATACACCTATATCTAGGTATAAAACCCCCAAAACCACACAGCTGGGCATAGAAAAAAATTCAGCGAAAGTAACACCTCCCATAGCTCACTCTTTAAATTCGCACGATTCAAAATCTCTTCCTAACCCGTTCGTTAGACGGGCCGATACAGCACAATGACCAATTCTAAGAATACATCCGTCCAGCATCTAACATCTGCCTCGAGTTCTTCGATTCCGATACGAGTCCAAACTCGCAGAAAATATTCACCATTCGGCATTATCGTCCACGTATTCAGAATCACATTCACTTTATCCAAGATGATACTGGACAAGCAGCCGAGATCAGGTTCTCGACATACTAAATCATACCGTATTAGCCTATTAATCAACACGACACGATGGCCAGCTCGGTCAACACTCTACCTTTTATCAGCTCACAAGCCAGAATAGTAAACTGGCCAACAATAGAAATATCCACAGTCCAGCTAGATCGCCCTATACTGAATTTTTCTAACCCCTTCCGTGAGAATGCCAACACTGTCCATCATCTATCTCAAAAAAAACCTACTCGCGTATTTACCGGACGCCAATTGACACTACCGCGTCATTAGTCACGCTATACCACCGAATCGCCTGGGTCTTTTGTAATACCATCTTACGGACGGTATGACTTTACAGGGAAGGGGAGCGAAGAGACGGTTTGACGTATGATTTATCTAAATACCGCACAGCCGATTAATACGTTAACGTATTTCTTCGATTACACACAAGTGGTACCAGAAATGAAAAAACAACATGTTACGTTGCGCAAGTACTCTGGAGCTAGGAGCAGAAGGGCAAAGAGCCCCATAGGCTTTTCCTATCGACGCAAAAGCTATTTCCTGCCCAAGTAAACACGTCGACTAATTTCATTCTTATCAAAAAGATGTCGATACGATAAGCAAAACAAATACCTACGTATTTGAGCCGCATGCCTTTATCTATTATCGAAACCACGAGTACCTACGTAATCCATGTTTTCTTTCCTCCTTATATATTTTTTTTTCACCAAAAAACATCACGAAATTCTTGCAATCGAATTGCCCTCATTTGACCCTGACCCATCCCTCCTTCCTTTACAACTATGTCAAAGTAAAACCAGGGCAATTACTCACTCTCACTTCAAACCTTTACACAATTGACGAATTCTCCGAAATGAAAAGGTTTATAAGGTTCACCCAGTCCAAATGACCGGTTGTCCAAGCCGAAAAATACTCCCCAGTCTAAAAACATCCATCTTTCACATATCTCGTCAAATATTTGATTAATGATTGGTAATTTTTTCAAACTTGTCGAGAGAGAATAAAAATGAAACCGTATTAACGCACCTTCGTCTTGGCATAGGTAAAAAAAACCAGTTTGGTGTTTCCTTCTTTATTGTTACGATATGTACAAAGACATGAACGCGAGCCGACCATAAGTACGTACGATTTTAAATATTAAAATGAAGGTACAAGAGCAGGAGCAGGGTACCGAGACCTACGCGATGGCTCTGTCTATCTCTCGGTAATATACCGCCTTCTGCTCACTTATTGACACCAATTGATTACCATGTCTGCTGGTGGATGTAGGACGAAGACACGTGATAACATAATGAACTTGTTTGCTCGAAAGAAAAAACCGGGGATAAATCAAATTTCCAAACAAAAATGGTTAATGAAGATGTATTTTTTTTTGTTTAAAATAAAGAACTGCCGAGATTTCCATTTTCAAAGCACTCACATTGATCCGTACAGCGATAACATACCCTTGATCTTGTTCTATCGTTATATTTTTAAGGTATTTTTAATTTGTAATCGCGGCTTCCGCGTGAAGTTATCTCGAAAGGCGAATTTTTTAATGGAAATTCATAATCGCTGAATCAAACGAGGCGATACCCAAACTCATACGTTACTGTTTCTTTTTCATTTGAGTAATTTCCATTCGATATGAGATAACGAATCATTTTTTCGCTTACGTTTTTCGCACTGATTAAACCTTGACAAATAAATTTACCGAAAATATAAATCGCGATTATCTCGAGAAGGTATTAAGTTGAAGAAGCAGTGTTGTAGGAGAATGGGAAAATTAATTCTCGGAATGCTGATATTTTTGGTGTTGGATCAATTTCCAAGATTTAGATTAGAGCATACTTTTTCTCGGATTTCTAATCGAATTATGCAATTTCTGAAAATTTTTCGGAAAATAGATTATTTCTGAAATTTTTCACGAAAGATTGGTTTGAAAATTTTCTCAATATTTCTATATTGAGTACCTTACTTGTGCAGCTTTTGAAATTAATTAAAATTTTGATCGAATTATTGAGCAGTTCCCCCCCTTATACTTTTGGATATTTCTTCAAAAGAAAAAATGATTAAAATTCAGAAATATTTTTCTATTAGAATTTTTTTTTTGAAAGTTGATGAGAGAAAATGACTGGACGGGAGATCCGGGAAGGGGGTTGAATTACATGAATATTTGATTTAAATTTAAATTCATTTCGAAATCTGCAGAATCTAGAAACAAATTTTATAAATTTTATTGGCTAAAAATCATTATTTTTGTAAATCCTTTTTTTTCTTAAAAATTTCATAAATAACGCCTCTTTTAGAGTGAGGAGGGGGGAGGGAGGGTGATATGTTTGACAATTTCATCGAAGTATTGAGTTTCAAAATTTTCAATATGAAGGACCAAAAAAGCAAAATTTTCTAAAATTGAATTTTTCCCAAATTTAAGAATTGGAAAATGATACTTCAAGAGAAATTATACTAATTCTTGGCTGCTAAAATTTTTCCTCGGATCTAAAATTTCCAGCTTCAAACTCCATATTTCAATTTCAATTACATTGCTGAGTAATTTTTCCCTCCCTCCTCTCTCCCACAACTTCTGAATATTTTCAAAAAGGTGAAATTGTCAGAAAAATGGTCCTATAAAAATTTTTGAACTTGGAATCAACAATCCCCAATTCCTGGGTCAAAATTTTCAGTTTTCAAATCTTGGCCTCATGGTTTTTTTTTTCAATTTTAGCTGGGGAAATTTCAGTTTCTGTAGATTTTTTAGCATTCGAAATTCAACATTTTCATAACCTCATATTTTGAATGTAAAAATTTCAGATTATTTAAAATTTCAGAATATTTATGCAGAAATTCTCAAAACACTGATTTTAAAATATTCAAAAGCTTCATGTTCGTTTTACTGTTTTATGACTTCAATTTTTCAAAATTGGGTTTCAAAAATTTTCAAGTTTGAGTAATCAAACTTAAATTTCAAAATCAATTTGAACTTGAAACTGATAATAAATCGAAAATTCGGAAATTTCAAAGTTTTTGTATTCAAATGACTAAGTATGTTTCAAAATTTTAAAACATTTCAAATTTTCTTTTCAATTTTGTAATTTTTATGGTTCGAATCTTCAATTTTGGCCTTTGGATACCCAAAATTTCCATATTTTAGTTTACGAAATGAATATTTTTGGTCAAAGTAGGTCATTTTTAATTTTGCAGTTTTTTAACCATTATTAATAAAATTCTGAACCCACATTCAGTTTAAAAACTTCAAAACTTTCTTTTAAATTTTGAAAAATTTAGATCTCGTTCGTTTGATTCAATTTTTTTAATTTTTATCAAAATCTACCAAACTTTATTTTTTTTCAACTTCTACGAGTAATATGTTTCGCTTTCTCCCCTCTCTCCTCCTCCATTTAACCATTTACTCCTCACATTTTCCAAAAAAATCTGATACAAATTTCCGGTTTCCTTGCTTGAAAAATGCGAATTTCGAAACACGGAAACGATTGCAATAAACTCCACCGTAGATATTGCCGTTAATATTCAATCAGACGTATTTTTTCAACTGATAAGAATTTTTCAAATTTCCCTATCAGTCACTCGGCTTTAATTCCTGTTACCTCTCGACGAATATTATTGAAAGTAGAAAAACCTGGTCGATTTTTTTCGCAATAATCAATCGTACCAGCTCGATTCAACAAAGATAAGTGAACCTATTAATGGCAAAAGTCTACTATATCGGCAGCAAACTTGGTATTAATGAACGGAAATCGATAACGAGCCCCAAATGGCAACATACATTACCAGATAAACACACGATCGACAAAAGCCAAGCTGATAAATAGGATCGACGTGGATGGAAAAATTCAGCAACCTCGTAAATTCACCCGTTTACGTCACCGCGTCGGTCGCCATTTCCGTATTTACTGAATTTTTCGCGAATTTTTTACAAAATCACCGGCCCGAAACGCGCGATTAACCGAGAGGAAAAAACTAGGTAATTACGTCACGCTGTGCGCGAAACACCGATTTAAATTATCGCAGCGGCGCGTCCGGCGTCTCTGCTGTGTTACTAACACGATCACTTACTATATATCGCCGGTCGTTACGTAACCAAAGACTCATATAGATCCACAGCTACAAAAAAGGGTACGTAAAAAAAAACCAAAAATCTACATTCTTCGTACTTATAATTTTCTGCCTATTTGATTCCAAAATATCCGTCGAAGACGTTCGAAAATTACCTAGAGGCTCCTCGCACGCACCTACGTCCTTAAAAACGTACAATTTAGCGCGATAAAATTCGCAAATGAACTCGGAGGCGTTCCATTGTGCCGTGGAATTTTCCGATTTCGAATTCGAATCGTATGATGTTCGCAGCCCCCGCACAAATCCTCCTCTCCAGCTCCTATGGTTAGTTCAAAGCTACCTAAAAACCAGCCATCGTATGATACGGGCACTTGGCCAATTTTTTCTCCACTTGCCGACCGCTTAGCTCTTACGTTCGTATAATGACCGCGTACAACAACTTCCAATTAGCAGCAGCGTCATTTTGCACGCGTCCAGGTCCCATAAGCCATCGTGTAACGTTATTACACCAATTTGATGGCTTATACACCTTGTTGGTCGAGGTAGCGAATCGTTTACGAAAATAATTTCAACCTATGAATATGGGCACATTGACGACACGATATGATCTTTTATCGTGTTAAAATCTAGGTACGAGGCCATGAAAATATCGGTGTTTGTATTGAAGTATATTACGTGCTAGAAAACATCGCCAACATTTGATATGGGATTGGATTTTCATATGCTAATAAGAAGCTTTAACCAGCTTATTTCCTGCCGATCAAATATGTTTTGGGGTAATTCGAGGTGACAATTTGCAGGAAATGGGAAAAAAATCGTATCGGTTTGGTTTCGGTTTCCAATACTTTCGATTTCAGTTTTTGATCGTTGAATTTCATTTCATGTTTCGAAATTTTTTGATCAGTCTCAAATTCCAAATTTTCTAATTTTAGATTTATTTCTCCCGATAAAAATTTTCGACAGTTCTATATTTTTGAGGGGGTTTGCTTCGATTCATTATTTTTTTTCTGAAAACAAGAATTTCAATTTCAGTTTCTTGAAGAAAAATTCTGATTTTAACACCGAAATTGAGTGTAAAATTTTTTATAGTTTTGAAAAAAAGGATAATATTTTTTGAAAAAAATCACGAAAAAAAATATGGATGGGGAAAAGCCTTTTTCTGGGTCTCTTGCTACATGATTTTGATTGAAAAGGTCTCAGAATTCTATCAAGTTTTAAAAAATTCGAAAATTCTCGAATTTTTTTCATCTAAACCTAGGTAAGGAAAAATCACAATTTTTGCAAAAATTTTTTCTAAAAATCGAATTTTGAATCATTATTTAAGTATTTTGTAAGATGGTAATCTTCCATGAAAAAATTGTCAAATTTTATCAAAAATTGAGAAAAACACGATTTTAGTGACACAGAAAATTTAGAAAAATTCATCTTTATTCCAAAGTCAAGAAAAATTCTAATTTCGTTTAGTTTTTCTATCACTGACACAAATATATCCGGAGGGGGGGGGGAATTGCAATTTTAGGTGGAAAAATCGTAGATTTGAGTGGAAAAAATATTCGAATTGAGACTTCTTGTGAGAGAGACAGGAAAATATAGAAAATTTTACACACAGAGTTGAAAAAATCGAAAAAAAAATGATCTCAGTACAATCGAAAATACCTAAAATCATAATCTAGCCACAAATAGAAATAATTCGTCCTAAATTCGAAAGATGGTCAAAAAATTCACCAATTTTAATTTCTTTTCAATTTCCATTTCGAACCCAAAATTTTCCATAAAATCTCATACAGTGTGAAAATGGAAGAGGCACTCGACACCAATAAATTCATACCTCACTTTCATCATATTTCGCCTCGAAACCACAAACCAGGCATTTCACCCGATTGAAAGACATATGCCGCCCAAACGACTACCTATCCAATATTTCAGGTGACATTTTACCTACAAAGAGCGATAGAAAAAAGACCCAATCCGTGTACACATCAATATCATCAAACGTCCGCTCGGCTCATTCTAAGAAAAATACGCAAAGAGAGGAAAAAATTAAAAACTTACATACACAGTCGACTTGGCCATAGGTACATCTGCCTATATTCAGCTCGCTTCGTTACCCTTTATTTGATACCCGGCGGTATACCTCTTCTTCAACCCTTCTTGGGATACGGTTTAGCACATACGCTTCGACTTAAATAAGAATAAAAGGGATCGACGCGATTATCGAGTTTCCCTAAAATTGGAAACGAAGAATTTCAATGGGTTAAGTGTACCTATCTACGAACCCGTGCCCTACCATCGTACTGCACCGAGCCAGCATTATGAAATATTATGTATATATGTATAACAAGTATTATTGTAGGAAACCCTTTTACGCAATCAACCCCTCGAATATCTTGTTTTTCGCAGATTTCTGCAACGTGCCCGATTGTGCAACTGTTATGTGTGTTATTATCAAAACGTCGAATCCTTTGATTTTTATTTACCCGTCGAGCATCTGCGAGCCTTTATTAATAAAATTTCACTCTTTTTCGCGTATTTTACCCAAAATGTCGTTACGTCTACGCGATGCATTCGATTCGTTCGAATAATCCTGTACTCTTGTCCGGGCAGAGGGGCAATTACGTGGCACACGCGGTTTTATACCCATAATAAACAGATGTACTTTGTATCGAACCCTTTACTTTATGATTTCCAAGTATATTATGAAATTTATCGTTCAAAAAAGGCCGGACAAGTGATTTTCAATAAAACACTTGGAAAGATATCTGCAATAAAAATGCATAAACGAGCAAAAATATTTGTTTGAGTTGCATCACTTTTTACTGAAGATTTTCATTCATATTTCAAATTTTCAATGGGTTTCTGAGGTCAAATAAAAGAATTATGGCCTTTTGGTGAAGATTTTCAAATGCCTCCCAAAATGAGAAAAGTAAAAATTTCCCCCCAAGGCTTTTCTGGATAAACGAATGAATATTATGGCCTTTTTCAGGAAATTTTGCCCAAAAAATATTTTGATCAATTTTTTTTACGATGAATTTAAAAATCATGAGTTGAAAAATCATCAATGATATTTTTGAACTTTTTTAGGATGTTTTCAGTTTTTTCCAATTTTTTGGAATTTTCTCAAGTTACTTACCTACTAGATTTTTTTTACTATTTTTCACTTTTTTCAAGACTTTTTCCAACTTTTTCCATTTTTTTAAAGATTTTATGAAATGTTTGGATTTTTTCCAAAGATTTTTTCTCATTTTTAGAATTTTTTCAAGATTTTAGAAATTATTTCCAATTTTTTAGGATTTTCTCAAATTTTTAGGTATTTTTTCAACTTTTCTCATTTTTTATTCAGTTTTTTTGGACTTTTTCAATTTTAAGGATTTTTCTAGTTTTTAAATTTTCATTTCAATTATTTGATATCTTTTTCAATTTTTTAGATTTTTTTTACAATTTTTCAGGATTTTTTCAACTTTTAGGAATTTTTTCTCTATTTTTTATTTATTTTTTTTAAAATAATTTTTACGATTTCTTAGGATTTTTCCAAATTTTTAGAACTTTTTTTTACAATTTTTCAGGATTTTTTCAAGTTTTTAAAATTTTTTCCCAATTTTTTCAACTTTCTAGAATTTTTTCTCTATTTTTCATTTTTTCGAAGAATTTTTTCAATTTCTTAAGATTTTTCCAAGTTTTTAGAATGTTTTCAACTTTTTTCATATTTTTTAAATTTTTTTAAACGATTTTTCAAAATATTGAAGATTTTTCAACTCTAAACGGATTTTAAGGTCTGATGGGGAGTATTAGTTGATAATAAAATCTAAAGATAAGACGGGGGAAAATTTTAGCATCACGTTTCAATATCTAATCACAATTTTTACACCACTCCCAATCCAATTTTCGAAAAGTTTGTAAAACGATCACCCCTACTGATCACCTACCCACGCACCTATACTTTATCGAGTACATCGCACACACGCGACCTGTCATTCCAATTTCACTTTCGTATCCCTTACGTGGCTCAGTCCGATCCTCTATTTCTGGCCAAATGCGAATCCGCACCCCTTTCGTGTCATCAAGATGAAATTCGTATGACATAATCCATCCATATTCCGACACGACGCCGCGTCGGAGAAAACGTAAAACGCGTGCTTCGCCCTTTAATCCTATCGGGCATTAATTTTCAGCCTATTTTCACGTCATGGCTTGTCGCATCCGGTGCGGTGGATCTTTTGGGGTAAATTTGATCGAAAAATAAAAAGGGTTTACGCGAATATGGAAAAAATCGTGGTTGTTTGCGAAGGCTGCTTTTGTAAGAAACGTGCCGCGCCAGGTGCTCGCCGCATCGATGAAAGGGACACGCGTTATGTAATTTTTCCAAATGCTCTGTTTCCGATCCGATTCCGCAACCGGGTAAATCCTTTATTTGGCAAAAAATTCGTACCCTTTACCAAAACGCAGGTAAGCCGGGAAAAATCACCTGGTATATTTTCCGAGCCATTTCGTACCCGTAAAGAGTAATTAACCGAAACTCATATGGTCATCGGATCACATTTTTCACACTATTCATCTCCGCCATCAATGAGGAACCGGACATCAGAATGAAAAAGTACGTTACGAAAAAAAAACACGTCTTAGACCGTAAGAATGAAGCGAAAAAAAAATCGTTATTACGAAACACCCTAGGAAAACTAAAACCGATTACATGCCAACGAAGAAGGGGTACGGGGTAAATTAATTGTTATAAATAATACGATAATAAACAACGTGTAATCGAACGGGAGAAAGATAAAAGACGCAGCGATGTCCATCAAGGTTGGGGTGCGATAACTAGAATGGTCAAGTCTACAACGCTGGACACTGTCCACTTCTGGCGATTCTATTGTTCGAAAAAGTAGTCGCAGGAGTAGAAACCCTACTGGTCAGTGGTCAGTATAGACTTTTCGATGACCTTTGCGTTCGACGAGATCGTGGGACTCATCCTTTAATTACAAGAACAACCGGACATTTCGATAAAGTCTATAGAGAGAACTGGTACCGGCGATGGTTCTTCCTGCGTGTTTTCCATGCCTTAATATTTATAGAGCTGTGGCGTTCAGAAATCCTAATACCCATATGGGAAATTACACGATAATGTCTCGTAGGTTCTTCCTTTTTTTTTTTCATTATTTTTCCTTCGTTTAATCCTTCGTCTTCTATAAACGATGGTTTGTGAGCTGAAGGGTTTAATGGATCGATGATAAAATTATTTAACTGGTTTGGAAAATTTGTTCGTCGGGTTGTTTCCAAGGGTACAGCGTGAGAGAGGAATTATTTTCGTAGAATTTTGATGTCGTTTTTTGAAAATAGTGTTTTGAAAAACTCTAAGGAGATCGTGATTTCAGTTGGAAATTTTTTTACTGAAATTGCGATTTTTTTAAACATGAGAATCAATTTTTCCGTAAGTTTTTGGTATTTTTGGTCAAATAAAAATTAATTTTCGAATTTAGAAGATGAGAAATTTTAATGATTGATATTTTTTTCATAAATTTCTGATAGATAAAATTGAATAATTTTAATGGAATTTCCAACTCTATTGTCAGTAATGAAAAAAGAATCAAAAAAGTTTTGAAAACTTGATTGTAATTTTTTGAAAAAAAATCCAGATTCATGAGGTCTTGACAAAAAAAAGGTAAAAATTTCTGTTTTTTTAATCAGACCTGAGTAAAAAACTCGATCTTTTTTCTTCAAAAATTCACATTCAAGTTTTTTGAACCATTACAAAATTATATTTATTCACTTGGAAAAAAATCTGAAATTTCGTCAAAATTTCCAATTTTATAAAAAAATGTTTGAAAAAATTTAAATAACATTGGAACAGAAATGAATATTTTTTTTATTCAAAATTTAATTCCTTCAGAAGTCTGATTTTGATTTTTTTACTTTTCAATGTTTTATCAGCTTGGTAAAAATTTTTAAATATTTTTTCAAGTTTTTAAATTTCAGTGTCAATTTTTTTGAACTGGCTCTCCCCCCTTCATCCCTCCCTAACCCTTATCATGATTTTCAGCACTATAGATCCAAAATATGACTTTTTTTAAAATTTGAATCAGAATCTAAAATCGTAAATTTTTCGACTTATGACGAAATCAAGATTATTTTTGAAATGAATTACGAACTTCAGTATTTTTTTTCCTTCCAGTATCACAACATTCCATAGATTAGATTTTGACTCAGAATCTGTGGTGCCCTTAAAGGAGGGGGCTCAGGAAGCTCCAAAAGGTTTCTCTATCACAAAAATGTGAAAAATATCAATTTGTTGCTCTTCAAACATTATTTAAAAAAAAATTTTAGGCTTTGCTTCGTTCAAGCCGTAAAAATTGATAATTTTCAACTTTTTTTCAGTCAAACGTCATTGGTTCCTCAATCAATTCCAAATTTGTCAGAAAAAATCAATGATTAAAGGCCGGTGAAAAATGACCGATTTAAAATTTTACCTCTCCCACAATTTTTTTTTCGAATTATCAGCCCTTTCCTTAGATAATTCAGGGTGCGGTTATCCTCAGAATCGATTTTTCCAAACTTTTTCTCGAAATTTGGATATTTTTTGAGCCAAAACAATGATTTTTTCGCGATTCAGTGTTGAAATCATAAAAAATAATATTATTGTAAGTTTATTTCAATCTTTTAATTAAAAATTATATGACCTGAAATTTTGTTTTTTTACTTTCTAAATTCTTCGCACTCAATTTTTGTAGGTTTTAAAGTAGCTTTTCAACTTCTCCACCAAGATCATGAATCCCTAAATTTTTTAATTTTTTTTTAGCAGAATTATTTCCAAATTTTACTTTGTAAAGTTTTATGTTTTTGTTTTTTTTTTGCCGAAATCGGTTCTGACTCTGGAATGCAAATCGTAACCTTCTAAATTCCCCCTTTTTTTTGGACAAAATTCGAGTTTTTTTTGTAGAGAAACCTGGATCATTTTTTTGGAATCAATTACCATTTCTGTAAGAAATTTTTCTGAAAATCTTGACTTTTGAGCATTGAAATGAAATTTCGATACCTTGGCGCCTTCCTAATGATTTCTTACTGCTTACCAATAAGAACTTATTCAAATTTTCCTACTGTGGGACCAGGAACACCCCAACACCTTCAACAAAAGCTTCCCAGTCACCTCATCCCATCGCCTTTCTGACCCAGACGACAAAAAAGGCGCCTCATTGTACATCCACGGTACACTTGGGCAACCAGAACGAGAACGAGGAAAACCATACGCGGAATGAATCTATCATTCAATCACTTATCACAACGTAATTATCGCACACATCGAACGTGTGGCATAGAATCGAAAAAGACATAGAAAGAGAGGAGAAGAAAACCACGCGAAATTATTACGACCGAATGGAGCCTTACGTCATAATAGGCGAACGCCATCGTCATAATTTAGGCCATGGTCGACGATTTACCAGTCGCATTCGCGGCTCTGTTGGAAATGCCCAAGCCCAATCGAACGTTGCTGGCTCTACCTTACACGATATAAACATACGTAATCATAATATACATTAACGATTTTACCTGTGGTGGTGGTGGCGGTGGTGGTGCCGGTATATCCTAGGAGATGGGCGGCAGCCGCGGCTACTTGGCTGCTGTGGTGGTGATGGCTGAGGATTCCGTGCAGCAATGCTTTATGGTGATCATCTGAATTTGGTTCTCGTTTTATGTACAGTGGCGCCGATACAATCGATGATGAATTCGATACAACTGACGCGTGTTCCGAGGGAGATCCTGACACTAGAGGTGGGACATTGGTATCTACTGCAACAAAAAAAAAGAAGAAAATTCCGACATTAGTCAACGTGTCATTCCACCAGAGAAATCTAACGACGAATACGTAATAATCATTCATCATATGCCTGGGATCTTCTTCTGGACACATATCGACGCTAATTAGCGGATACGGCCAAGAAATATCGATTTTTTCATCCTCAAGTACACGCAGGTTTCGAAAAACCGGTGTTCGATGGCTAAATAATGAATACCGTCCCATACTACACGGTACTATATCCTCGTACCAGGCTTATTTCTACTGTACATTGCAACGACCGAAACCGAAGACGACCACGATGACGTAGGCGTGGCTATTTCACCTAAAAGAAATGTCCATCCGGTTCATTTGCCGGAAATGTAACTTAACGTACGAAGGCTGCTCAAGATGTATCTACATATCGGTTTCACACGTAGTTCGACTCTTCTAACAATGCTCGATTACCATCTCAAGGTATTTCTTTTGTAATTGGTGAAATTTTTTCTCAATTTTTGAAGGTCTGACCCTCAGAATCGGCTCCTTTCCTCTAAAAATGAGATTTACAGAAAAAATTGGAGAAAAAATAGGCAACATTTTCAAATATCTCGAAAAAATTGGAAAATTCGACTAGATTTCGAATATTTTTGAAGATAAACTTCAGACTCGAGGACATTGAAGGGAAATTTCTGGAGGCCTCAATTAGAACATTTTAGCCATTTTTATCCAATTTTGGGCCTCTGGGTCTTCCTGACTCCTAGAATGATCCTTGGAGTCAAATTTCATCCCAAAAAAATCCAAATTGAATCCAATTTTAAAATTTCTCTCAATTTTAGAAATTTTGCATTTTTCCTCCAAAAAATTTCTCTCAATTTTTAGCCCAATCCCATGTTGAATCCCCCCTCAAAAAAATGAGGATCCATCTCATAGCCCCAAATTCATCGAGAGACCTGAAATTTCGGAAATCTCATTTTTAAAGTAGACTGAACCATCCCGAGTGCAAACTCTAAAATTCGGAACCCTTCCATCACACTCGAATACCTCCCAGCACACGTAAATTATCACAATTTACACATTTATGGACTATACTGAACGCATACCGCAATTTCCCAGTACACCAGACTGGTAAACGTAAATAATACCACAGTCAAAGCCGCCGTATCGTTCTAGCCGTGTAAATCTTTAACGAGACCGATGAATGATTAAAATACCAGCCATTCTTGCGAATTCGTTAATTTTTCAACATTCCTAAACGTATCGAGCGTTTATTTTCCCCCTTTGCTCCAGGAAAACCACGTTTCCGGCACTAGCGACATAAGGCCAGGTACAATTTTTAATACGTTGGAAGATGTCTGATCGTCGCAGCCGACTCTTTTCCTATTTACGCGTATTGTGTGGTCAACTTCCGATGATGCTCGCTACACATCCGGTTCTCTGTATAGTTTTCAGCTTATAATCTTTACCGGATATTATGACGTGCCACACGGCGGCCCATGGTACCTTGGGTACCTTTCTCCTAACGCGCGGTGCAGTGCGATTACCAGTTCAGCCTTCCGTGAAAGTGCCATGACATGCGGAGCTGGACAACACAATTGTGTTTTTCAACTTCGACCAGGGCTAGCTTTGGCCAAGAATTAGCATCGATTTATTGATGGTTTAGGCAGATATGAGAAGTGAATTTGATATTGATCGAGTTATGGTCGATTACCGACAGATTGATGAATTTTCAATGAAATAGGAAGTGTATTACCTATCCGAGGTGATAAGGATGTTCGAATATTGATCAAATGACTCATTCGTGATTGCTACCGAATTGAGAGTGCTGAGAGAAGAATGTACAAAGAATGATTTGTTTCAACAGCTATATGCATTGGCTTAATGGGTCAATGACGGAATCTTTTATACAATTTAGTCACATTCCAGGAACGTATTATCAATGATTTTTCGATTAAGGTATACAAATGTTGAAGAAATTTTTTAAACAGTTACAGAATCCTGTACAGAGCTTTTCAATCAACTAAACCAGGAACTGAAGAAGATAGGGATACGCTTTTCACATTTATGGGCCCTTCTGAGATGTAAGAATGCAAATCTCGCAAAACCTCTGTTACAGGGTGTCCAAAAATTTCAAATCATGTTATTTTTTCAATACAAAAACATTATAAAAATGTTACAGAAACGTTATCGAAACGTTATGGAAACGTTATGAAAACGTTATCGAAACGTTATGAAAACGTTATCGAAACGTTATGAAAACGTTATCGAAACGTTATGAAAACGTTATCGAAACGTTATGAAAACGTTATCGAAACGTTATGAAAACGTTATCGAAACGTTATGAAAACGTTATCGAAACGTTATGAAAACGTTATCGAAACGTTTCAGAAACGTAATAAAAACGTTACGGAAACGTGAAGAAAACGTAACAGAAACGTAACGAAAACGTTATAGAAACGTTACAGGATGTTGAAAAGTTTCAGAAAAAATATAAAAACGTAATGAAAACATTTCGGAAACGTTACAGAAACGTTATAAAAATTTCGATCAAACAAATCCGAATAATAGCTGCTTAAAATTTTAATATTTCCATTCTCCAGCCCTCATCTCACCTCTCCTCACTTCACCATCCAAATTTAATCGAATTATTTACTAATTACAAAACCAGGAAAAACGATACGGATCTAAATTATAAATGGAAAAAACCACGGTCTGCCATACCTTACGCGTATTTTCAAACCAATCGTAGGTTAAATATGGGTTAAATCGATACCGTCGAATGATTTATATTAAGAAAAGGTATCGAAGTACCGACTCAGATAACAAACCCCGAGAACAAGAACAATTATCATACTGATAAGAAAAATCTAAACCGACTCAATCTGGAAAATTTTCAGTAAAAACTGTACAAAAGGGAAGCCCTTACGTACCACTGGCTTGGTACACTGACCCTGGGTCTATACATTGTTATGGTACGATAACGCGGGCCCTCTTATCACGCTAGATGCATTTCCTGCGTACGGTGGTATTTATTTATACATTTAGAGTCTACAGAACGATAAAAGAGAGCACGTTTTTTCGGCATGCCGATCAGAGTACCACGTATACCTTGAATTTCGAAAGTATCTTCACGTACAATTGTACACATACCGAGGTGGGGGAGTCGGATCAGCGGTCTGGTTGATTTAAATACAAGACGAGAGCGACTCTATATCCCTATATAAGGTGTACCCACATATACATTACATTGCCCCTCCAACCGCACTCCACCACTATTTTTTTTTGAGCGACTGGTGCAATATACCTTTACCTATACGAATCTATCGTGGTATCTACGTATGTGTACAATAACATAACAAGGGAGACTTGTCCGGAAGGGAAAGTGGGTCGACGGCGATGTTGCCACTATCGTCACACCGCCCGACCAAAATGCTCAATGGTATCCAGTGCGGCAACGGTTTAAAATTATTACCTCCTTGACCTAGTTTACAACAGACAGTCTTACAACACACGCATCCCGCGTACGTACGTACGCATTACCGCCGCGTGCATCATCGTTGCATTGAAAAATACTACTGCGTTCCCCCTCCGCCCCCTAATCGATGTGCTCGCGTAAGTGCAACGTACGTGTGTGTCGTGATTTCTGCTCCGGATTGGTGGCCGCCGTAAATGGCGGGAATTTTTCCTCGTCGAGGAGGAAAAAATGTATTTGATTGGTTGAGTGGCTTGAATCGAAGTTTAGAATTTTGGAGGTCTCTTATGTTGGGATAATTTTTAATTTCCCTTTAAAAATGAGATTTTCAAAATTTTAGCTCCCTACGTCAATCAGGGGCGTTTTGATGAGCTCAACTTTTTCTAGTGCAACTTGAGGTAGGGCATGATGGACAAAAAAAAATTGAAAAAAATGCAATGTTTCAAAATTTCCAAATATTCAAATATTCTTTGAAAATTTGAATACGACTCAATTTTGATTTTTTGAGATGAATTTTGACTTGGAGAAATAATTTCAAAGGGCTTCAAGGGTCCTTAAATTGGATAAATAAGGTTAAAATGTTCAATTTGAGAACCCCTGAACAATTTTGATTTTTAAACCTGAATTTTGAACCCAAGAAATTATCTTAAGGGGTTCAGGGGTCCTCAAATTGGCCATTTTAACCATATTTGTCCAATCGAAGGATCCTTGGAACCATCTAAAATTATTTTTCTGAGCCAAAATTCATCCAAAAAATCAAAATTGATTTTTTTTAATTTTGAAAATTTTAGAATATTTTTCTCCAATTTTTTTCTCATCATCAGAATGCCTTACGTCAAATCTCGAGAAAATGTGAGCCCAACACATGGTTCTTAATCTATAAAAGAGGCTAAAATTTCAAAAATCTCATTTTCAATGAAAAATGGACCTCCTCACGAAATAAAATCTCACAAAAATCACAACAATCGTTCACTTATCTCAGAATAATTTCCCTTGTCGCCTCCCTTTCCACCTTCTCTCGTCATATCGATACTACAAAGCAATACCTCCACACCCTTCACCATCTATCGGGTATTTGTTGCTATTTAACTAGGCCAATGATTTTTCTGCATAACCGACAAACGTACAATACATAAAAAGGCGAACGAATTAAAAAAGAATCGATATTCTTCCTCGATTCTTTGTCGAGTTATAAAAATGAAAATATCGCTTATTATGTTAAGCGGCGCTATTATTATCGGGCTGGTGTGCGTTGTCGGTGTCGTAGTATCAAGTACGAGTGCACGTATTTTATATGTACGTATAAAAATATACATTGTACACGACGGCGCTGCGCTAGATCATAATGCAGTGTCACCGCTACACATAAATGATGCACGTAAATGAACGTTTGTCAGGCGACGAATATTATACGTGTATTTCAATTTATTCGTTTTTTTTTTCACATTTCCGAGAAATAGTTCGGTTTAAGGTTATTCGTACGAGTTCATACGTACACCTTTTTCAAACTCTACAGCCACTCGAGTAAGGAGAAACCCACCTCCACCACGAATTTAAATTTTTCTTATTTTTTTACCTGCATTCTTCGGTGAAACAAAAACGGGAAACGGGCACGCGGTTCAAGTGTCAAGTCTTTCTCTCGGTCTTATGTATATTCGTCTACTCTTCCCTCTGCCCGTCCTTCCTAGACCAATGCTCCGGTCGTATGTATAATATACTACAGTACTATACAGTACACCGCGATCAACATCATGCCTTCCCTCGACTATTTTTAAATGAGGTGAAGGCTTCTTCGACGGCATTTCCAACATACCGCATCTTTCCTCTTTTACCATTACACCTGACCGATGACTTGGAAAAAAAAGGGGTCCGGAAACCCGTCTTGTAAGCCGCGCGTACCGTACACACACGCGGTGATATAAAATTACCTTTTGTGTATTCTAATTTATAGACTTTTAAAAAAATTATTATTCACCTAACGGCAGTTTTTTTTATCGGGTCTGGGTTTACTAAGTCGAATTAACCGGGCGATGAAGGGATGAATAGGTAAGTAGGTCAAATTATCAGAGAGAGGGTTCCATTTGCCTGGAGGTGTTTTCGAAATGGATTTTATTCCGGATTATTGGAGAGGAGGATTCATAAAACCTATTTGGACAAGATGTCCCATCCCCTCACAAAAAAATTCGGATAATTCGGATATGGTGTCCCAGAAAAATAAATTTGGATATAATATCCCCAAAATACGTGTAATCTGGACATTGTGTCCAGAAAAAGCCAGTTAGGACATAGTGTCCCAGAAACACTGATAAAATGTCCTGAAAAAAAGTCAATTAGGATAGTTAGGATTTGGTGTCCCAAAAAAGCAATTTTAAAACAAAAGTGATGAAAAATTAAAACGCTGAAGAAAGATTTCAAAATTAACCCCTTTCCCCTCCCCCACCATTCACAATAAATTCTCCCTCCATCCTCCCAACTGAGAAAATTTGTGAAAAATATTCAGAAAAAATTCATTTGATCAGAATCTAAAACATTGACATTTTTAGTAATTAGGTAAGTGATGGAAAAAATTGATTAAAACATGTAAAATTTGTGACAATTTTCGAGATGTAGGGGTAGGGAGGGGTATAGAAAGAGAGAGGGGCAACATAAGACTCTAAAAATTGGAAATTATACGTAATTAAAATTGAAATATTCGATTGAATTTCAAATGAAACTAGTAACCAAGAGAAGGGTATTCAAAAAGTCTGTTCTTATCAAAAAAATTGTCAAAAAATCCCTTTGAAAAAATTCAAGACCTGTTTAGAAATTTTTTAGGGAAGCTAGATTTCTTGGGGACACTTTTTTATTGGGTGTCCAAAAATGATATATGTTCTCTACAAATCAAAACATTCTAAAAATTTGATCTCCCTCTGCCCTTCCATTTTTCAATACTTAATTATATTTTTTACCAACATAATTAGAGGGAGTCTATACCCCCCCTTCCCAAAAAATAAATAGGAAATGTTGACTCACTAATTTTGATCTTTTTTTGATTTTTTTTTGGCTTTTTCACATTTTATTTTCCACGACACAATTTAAACACCCCCCCCTCCCCCCCTAAAATTGGAAATATGACTAAAATTTTCAAAAAATAATTCGTTTTCAAACTCAAATAATCATTTGAAATCAAAACTTGGGATCAATAGTCAAAAAATTTTCAATTTTGATATCCGAAAATCCAAAAATTGACACATAAATTTTTACTTTAAATAAATTAAAATCCTATTAAAAATCGAACGACCGAAAAAATTGAAAAATTTTCAATTCATCCAAACCAAGAACCAAAAATAGAAAATTAAAGCTTCAAAACTGAAACTGAACCCAAAGCACTCAATGTTCCCATTCTCTTTCCCAGTTTTTTCAATTCCAAAAGTTCATTCTCCTCGAATTCTTGAAAATCTTCCACTATCAGTCGATTCAAAAATCAAACACTGAACATGAACTCAGCGAATTCTCGAAATAACCTCCACCATCGTCTAACTTTATCTCCCTCAATCGCGAATATTTATTTATAGAGGAAAATCCCACCGCATTAAATTTTCATAAAAGGATTACAAACTAATTCGAGCATTAGTTCGTAGGTGATAAAGACACCATATCTAGAGAAAAAGAAAAATATCACGTTTCAAGTACGTGAACTCTTTCAATTTTTTCTCACTTCGTGTAAAGATTTCCATCCTCTCTGAATGGCCAAAATAGGTTCGAGTAATTTCGGCGGACTTCGAATTCGACCTGGCCTGGCACAGACGACTTAGACGTCGTCGCCATCGTACACCATAAAACACATCCTACACACAATCCATGCAAAAGTTCAAGGTTAAACAAGGCCAAGCCAAATTTTAATTACGATATTAAATTGATCGCTGCGTGGTAACTGGTAAATTAAATACAAATACATCGTCGCCGTTTTCCTCATCAAACCATTCATTTTTCCGTTCACTTTTCTCTTCATTTCGCCGGCGGTTTACCGCCATCGGTGAAAAAAACTTCACCGATATATCACTTATAAAAACGCAGTCATTAACACTTTTGCTTTTTGGCATACTTTTTTTTCCCTTCGATGCATTTCTTCTCTTCTCGCGCTCGAGTCAATTACGTACAGTACGTTTAATTTTGAAAGTGAAACGGATCGGTTTTAATTTGTCGTATGCACGCTTTGCACAGCCGAGCGTTTCTTTTCACGCGCGTGCTTCGCGGCCCCGCCACGCCGCCGATGACCGAGTGGAAAACCTGTACGCATTTTGTCACCGCCGTCGTTGCCGGAGCGAACGCAACCGTAAAATGTTCAACGATATCGCATAGGTTCCTACAACAATCAACCTCGCAGACAACAAAGTGGAAAAAAATTCACACCGTGAGAATCCACCTGCGTTGCTCTACTTTTCCAGCGACGCGTTTAATCGCGGAAACATCTTTATTACGAAATTTTTTTGTTTCTCCATAGAGACCGCCGACACCATCGTTGCCGCCGTGACCGTGCTATGGTTTCGGCGTGGCTCGCCGAAACCGAAATTTATGCCATGGTCCCCCTATATAGCTCCTATAGACGATTCTCCTGACACGGATTTTTTATTCGCCTTCTTTGTATTCCGTACATGGGTAAGCTGCGAGCGTTAAAGCGCGTAGACATATGATCGAGCGGATGATTACGAAAAGTAAACGATGGTATCGAATATCACGCGTGACTGTATCGAGCACCCCATGATACCAAAGCGTTGTAAAGAGGTCCCATCGATGGATGAAGTAATAAATTCGTACGTAGGAGGAGATCACTACATTGGGTGGCTTTCCTCAAAGATGCTTCAAATAATTGGTAAGAGGAAGACATTAAAGTGACCAAATTCACAATTTTCGGTAAGACATTTTTTGATAAAGTAGCAGAGAAATGTTATGGCCAGAAAACTATCGCTTGATTGCTTGATGAAAAATCATCCGTTCATTTGGTTGAAATCACTTGATCATTTGATCAAAATCAAATCAAAATTACTTGATCATTTCATCAAAATAACTTGAACATTTCTTCAAAATCCCTTAATCGTTTTTTCAATATCACCTGATTATTTGATCAAAATTATTTGATTACTTGATCAAAATTATTTGATCATCGTCAAAATCACATGATCAAAAAGCCACTTGATCATTTGATCAAAAATCACTTGATCATTTAATCAAAAATCACTTGATCAAAAATCACTTGATCATTTGTTCATTTGATCAAAAATCACTTGATCATTTCTTCATTTGATCAAAAATCACTTGATCATTTGATCAAATGCTTTTGATCAAGCGATTTTAAGCAAGAGATGGATCAAGTGATGTTGATTAAGTAATTGATCAAGGGATTTTGATCAAGAGATTTTGATCAAGTAATTAATCAAGTGATTGATTAAGTATTTTTGATTTGATCAAATGATTGTTAAGTGATTTTGATTTGATCGAATGATTAATCAAGTGATTCTGATTCAATCATATGATTAATCAAGTGATTAATCGAGTGATTTTGATTCAATCATATGATTAATCAAGTGATTTTGATTTAATCATATGATTAATCAAGTGATTTTGATTTAATCATATGATTAATCAAGTGATTTTGGTTTAATCATATGATTAATCAAGTGATTTTGATTTAATCATGTGATTAATCAAATGATTTTGATTTAATCATGTGATTAATCAAGTGATTTTGATTTAATCATGTGATTAATCAAGTGATTTTGATTTAATCATGTGATTAATCAAGTGATTTTGATTTAATCATGTGATTAATCAAGTGATTTTGATTTAATCATATGATCAATCACGTGATTTTGATTTAATCAAATAGTTAATCAAGTGATTTTGATTTAATCAAATGATTGATCAAGTGATTTTGATCACATGATTGATCAAACGATTTTGATTTGATCAAATAATTGATCAACTAATTTTTATCAAATGTACATAAGCCATTTTGGTCAATTACTGATCAAGTGGGTCTCATCACCTGGTCACATATTTTTTTGAATGATTGATCACGCAATTTTTAGATTGCTTGATATGATCAGGCGATTTGAAAATAATCAAGAGGCATTTGATGAAAATTTCATTTCAGATAAATGGAAAAAATTGTGAAATTTTATGAAAACGGAATGTGGAGTCAATTTGCAACACCAAATATTTTCTAATCAATAATTTTTGTCACTTTTTTGCAATCCCTGCTCCTCACGTGGCTTTTCTCATCCCCCAGCTTAAAAATCCATCTTGAAATTCCCCCTTCCCTTAAAACTCAATCAAAAATCAGTTTCAATCCCATCGAGCCAATTTTCTTCTATTTTTAAGCTTATTGCAAGCATTTGTACGTGAGTGGGAGCGATTATAATATATTTTCCAACATCTAATACCTCTAACCGTTTACTATGCGTTTATAAATCGGTGTCATAATACATAACTGACCCACTTAGAGTTGACACACGTCGCACCCCTCGCCATCTCGTCTACGATGACAATACACAACACACAAGGTAATCAGATTAAACGTATTAATTATATATATGCTTATGCTGCTTATATCAGAAGTGGCCGCGCAGTCTTCGTGTCATCGGCTTATTCAGATATCGTGGCGACGTTTATATTTTTTTCGTCGTGATTAACCCATATTGCGTGTCTTACATTAATACAACTACATATACTTTAAAGGTCGAACTCGAACATTCAACATATAAAAAAAGTATCGTCGAAACTTTACACAATAGAAATCCAATAGTTCCGTTTGCAATGCAATTTCCTCCCGAAAAATTCCCCTTCCTTACATCAGGCAAATTCCCAACCCTTCAATTTCCTCGACTTGGTAAAATCCGCAGTCGGTCATCGTGACAACTCAGCGCCATCGAGGCGAACGTCATCGACACGGGAACCAGTAAAACGAGTAAATAAAAATCAAAATAATTTCAAGGCAGGTTATTGACATTGAAACCATGTGGACCAGTTTGGCCGATGAGCGTAGAAAGCGTCAAGTGTAACGAGAAAACAATGAAAGTGCTGCGCTTCGGAAGAAAGTAAAAGAAAAAAATGGCGAAGAAAGAGAAATCTCGTACGCGCTGGAGAGGAAGTCAACAAACTCTGAGCTTCGCGACGCGAATCACTAATACAGGGACGGAGAGACCGCATACGTACGCACGCCGAAAGGAAGATGCCGAATGCATCGGCGGGCAGAGGAGGCGGAGGAAAACGCCAAGAAAAAGAAAAGTAATAAAAACAAAAACACGGGGAGACGGGGAGGGGACGACGCCGTGGATGACGAACGACCGCTGTCAGATTCGTCCTATTTACCTACATTAGGCGGCGATGCGGTACGCGCGACCGGCGGAAAGCGAAAAGGGAAAGATAGGGAAATTGGAGCAGTAGGAACTTGAGGTTTTAATCACGGCGTTATATAGCGAAATGATAACGCGTCGACGACGTCGTCGTTACGAAAGTGAAAACGACCACGTCCGATGCTAATGGTAATAACTACCGCTGCCGAGATAATAATAGCGAGCGTGTCAAGTATACTACGAGAATACTACATATTCCGAAGCTAGAAACAATGCTGATAACGGCCATTTAATGGCGCAAAAATACGATAGATCGCCAACAATTTTACCAGCTGATGCATCGATATTGTACGACTTCAAAACCTACCTAAGCTTATCGGTGACAACTCGACGTGAATTTTTCCACCGTCATTTCCTTCAACCTGCCACAAAAAATCGTAAAAATTTCCAAACCGAAGCAAGTCAGAAAAAATGAACAAAGGTGTCACTATGGTTTAATTTCTCACAACTGAATAGATGAATAGAAATTTCAGCTCAACGAGGTCAATGCTCCTTGATTTCATTGCCACTTCATCCAAAACTTGCTACTGCAATAGCAATAAAGAAAGAGTACGAAAATCAATTGGAACCAGGTCCTCGAGCAAGCCTAAGGTCAATAGTCTCTGTACAACTGATAAATCTTCATTTCACTGTGCTCAATATTGGTATTTTACATGTGCAATTTTTTTAATCTCAATTTCACATCTCAACGTTGTATGCTTTCTACTTCGTAACATAAATTTTATTTTGTTTAAGTACATGATTTTGAATAGCCATTTTACTCCTCAAATTTGTTCAATTTTTATTTGATTTTTTCGGCAAAAATTGTGCTAAAATTCTTGAATTTTCATTTTTTTCCCAATTGCACCAAAAATTTGGAGATTAACTAGAGAAACTTCAAAAATTGAAAAAGCGCTGAATATTTGAAGCAAAATTAAATTTCATAGAAAAAAAGAAGAAATTTTGATCCAAAAAATCCAAGATTTCGCCCCCTTCACTCATCCGGAGAAACTGCTTTGGTAATTGTATGCTCACTTTTCTATCTCTTAAAATTTCACTCTTTTGAAACGAAAGATGAAAATCATTGAAATTATTTGTTTCATTTCTCTTCTATCCCAATTGAGGTAAGGTAAATAAGACAAATACCCAAGTCCTTGAATAATCTCAAAATTGTATTTTTAGTCGAATAAATCAAAACTGAATGGAAAATTTGGAATCAGGAGACCTGACTATTTATTTCAAAATTTTTTCAATCTGAGAAAAATAAATTTGTTTCGATTTCAAATCATGTAAATTTGGATTCGTTCCCCTTTCCTCAAATGTCACCAATTTTTCAAAAAATTCATCAATTTTTCAAAACAGTCACAAAAAAGTCACTAATTTTTCAGAAAATGTCCCTAATTTTTCAAAATGATTTTTACAAAAAATATATCGATTTTTTCAAAAAATTCACTAATAATTTATCAAATAATTTCATTGATTTCTTTTCAGCAAATTCCAGAAATTTCAGACACGTGAATTTTTACTGATTTTCCAGCAGTTTTTCTCAATTTTTGCTATCAGTGAAAATGTTTCATTGATGAATTGCTGCACTGCAATTTTGACGGTTATCCAGTGATTTTCGTTAATTTTCACTTTACTCGTATAAGAAAATAAGAGATCACTACTACTTCATCTTCGACTGATTTTTTTCAAGAAAATAAAAAATATGCAGGCTTGAAAATTATTATCATTTTTCTCTAATTTCTAACCCCCCCCCCCCCCCCCCCATCAAACCACTTATTTTCATAAAAAAATGAATGAAAAAGGACAAAAAATTATCAAAAAAATTTACATTTTATTATTCCCAAAATGAATTTTCCAACAAATTTTCCATCGTAAAACTCGAGAAAAAAGAAATTTTTAATTTTTCATAGTAACTTGTTCGAAAGTGAATGAAATTATCTTTCGAAGATAATCACTTATTAATTTCCAACAATTTCACGAATCATTTCAATTTTTCAAGAAAAATTATGACGTCATAAAATTGAAAATTGAACGAAATTGAAAATTTATCGCTCCATTTAAAAAGATAATTTTATTCTCTTTCAATTGGATTATCACAGAAAGCCTCGAAAATAATTATTCATCGAGTTCTCCGAAAAATTTGAAGAAAAGTTGCAATCAGAAAGTATAAAACCTCATGATAAAGTTTGAAGTAGAAATTGAACAAATTTTTGATAAAAGTAAAAATTTTGAACCAAAAATTCAATAGCAGATTCAGCTTATTAAAATGGTGGGGGAGGGAAGGAGTAAGAGGGAAATAGAAAAATTGAAATCTAAAAAAAATTCATGGAAAAAGACCTAAAATTTCACCACAACAAAAAAAACACATTTTCTCACCATTCAAAATTGAAAATTTCCCATCTGTTTTCAAAAATTATCAATTAATCACGTACTTTTTCTTGAGGAAATATTTCTTTTACAATTGAAATAAAACAAAAACAAAACGTAATTCAAAGGCCAGCAAAAAAATGAGACTATCAGAAATCTCAAATATCAAACATAATTTCCGTTTGAAGAAAATTCACTTTAATTACATCGATTAAACACCACTCAGAAAATCTCATCTACCTGACTTCATAAAAATACAAAATATTCCAGAAAAAAACAACCGACATCCACCGTGCATTTCACCATCTAAAAATCTTTCAAAAAACTCGGAAATCAGCAAACAACCTCACTCGAGCTCTTCCCTAGGCACATCATTCAACCGCCAATATCAATAATCTTTGGTCCGCAGATTAAACACAATAAACTCTACATATCCTGAAGACGCCAGCACGCCGACGACATCTATTCTTCGGACACCAGAATCCATATGGTTATTTCTACCACCACGGGATACCTCATTTTACCGTTATCTATATCGATGAATAAGCTGCAGCGGATTTGCATCGGACAATTCGACAATACCAATAGAAAGAATTGGCGAGACGTGAATTCTTTGGCCAAAACTGCATCCACAATATCCGTACCATTCTCAGAACGCTCGAATATAAAAATGCAAAACACGGAGCAGTCAATTTGACCCAGCGAGCCACCCAATTTACATCCATCATCCCTCGGACACTTCGTTGAAAACAAAAGTATCCAGAGAAAGCGTTCCGAATTCGACATCCATGCTGTGACTTTCTCAACTGCTTGCTTTTTTAAACCCCCAAGAATTCCACCGCTTTAGAAATAATTAAACTCCGATCTCTTTACCAATAAGGGTCAAACAATACCGGGCATTACATAATAGATCATCGCCACCGATACACCACCGGGTAGACCTGATACCGCAAAAAATCATCCTTTATTCAGCAATCAACCCGTATCCAAGAAAAAAAAATAACAAGAGGGAAGTGTAAATAAAGGTCAGTAGAACGATATGCGTGTGTCTTTTCAAGGGCTGCAGCACGAATAAAGAAGTGACGAGTGAAAAAAAAAAGAGAAAATGTCTGACATTGTCTAAAAATTTCCCTTACTGACCTACATATCGCGTTTCCCCAGTTTCCCTTTTTATAACCCCTTATTCGTTACGCATACCAAGGTCGATTCACCCAACACTGGTCAGTCTATTCTCAGCGAACGCATTCAATTAGTCGTGACATGCCGAACGTTTTCAAGCATTTTTTTACTTTTTAAATTGGGGCAAATTTTGCAAGGCCAGCGTATCACGTCGATTCCCAGAAACGTCGAGTTATTTTGGCCCGCGCGTTCGATGGAGGGGAAAAATAATACTGTGAAAAACGTTCTAATAATGAAATATTTCATCATCATTAACCTAACTCTCGGCTCCTAGGGTCCATCTCGATACGTTGCGTGTGCCATTAGTTTCTAGTTTTGATAAAACTAGGACGAATCGGACGGCCAGAAGGAGAGGGCAGCCAACTCAAAGCTAGACGCCAAACAAAACACAAAAATATGGTAACACGTCGTTTACGCAGTGACAAATTTATGTATTCGCATTAATATAGGTCAGAAATATTAGAAGAAAATTTAAATATAATTCTGAAACCAGGGCACCTCCCCTGCCCCCTCCAACTTACATCTTGCTCCCAACTCGTACGCGGTTTATTGACAAGATACGCAGCTTTAGGTGCCCTATCGTCACGTATTCTACAAATATAATATACAAAGGTTAAATGCTCATTTGATCATTTTTATTCCTATTTTTCTATCAATTTTCGTCCAGAAAAACTCCCGATTTGGACGTATTACAGATTTAAACGATGATTCGAAATAATCCCACGATCAAAGGACTTGAATTAATATTTAATTACATGGCACCTGGTTACTCTTACGAGAGTACATTACCATAAAAATTATGATGAAAATCAACATAGGCTACATGCTCCAACGCCATCGTGTATTGTTACTCTCCCAAGCTCTGACTTTTTCCATCCATTCGTTTGTATTAATCGAGGTCATGGGCGAATATTCACGTACGAGTTATAACATCATCCAGTTTCCCAATTTTTTTCGCCAAATAGCATAAAACTATTTTTATATTCGCGAAGTGCAGTTAAAAAAAAAATACAAAAAACGTAAACAAATCTGGCTCGCAGTGTTGAGCCAATTCCGCTTACATGTCCAGGGTTTATGGCTCAATCGACTTATTTGATGATACAACCACATCAGAGTTTAGAGCCTTTCTGTTACAAGGTTAACTCGAATCGTAAGCTAGATACGCAGGTAAGAGATAAATAAAACGTGCGGAGGAGGAATTTATTATTTATTATTCGTGTAGTGGAAAAAAAACAACGGTGCGAGCACGAATAGGTACTTTTATGTAGATAAGGGAGAATTGTGTTGGTTTTTTTCAACGAATGCGTTGTGTAAAGGAAGTGGTTATGTTCGATTTTAGATATGGGCTGGCGGATTTGATCGAGTTGGGATTTGATGGGGAATGAGAATGGAATAAAGAAGAGGATGATATTTTTTTACAGAAAAATATAAAAATTTGAAACTCGAGACAAAATTAAGAGAGGGAATTTTTTAAATTGAAATTTTTTCTGGCCTTACGAAAGAGAAAAATTACCAAAACACTTCTCACTAAAGTTGATAGATAGATTCGAAGGACTGCAATATGGATTCTAGAAAACAGCATTTTTTTTTTGGCAATTCTTCTCGACTTTCTCAAATATCTGGTTCTGATCTCAGCAAAACTTTGATTTTTGGATACAGAATTTTTACCCTTTTCCATCTCCCTTTAGTTCGCCATAATAAGTCAAATCGTTAACTGGTCAAGTTCGTCTCCAATTTTTGGAGAATTTTTGAAAATATGTAACAAAATTATTATGAGTGACCCCCCCCTCCCTCCCCCCTCCCTCCCTCCCAACCTTCCATCTCACCAATAAAATTGTACAATGTTCGACAAAATTTCTCAACAGACGAAATACCTACCAAAATTTATAAATTGAATTTTACCATTTCAATTTTCAGTTTTTTTAAATTCTCCCATTTTTTACTCTTTTTGAACCCTCTCAAACTCAAAATCGCACTTTTTATGGAAAAAATTCATTTTCTGATTTTTGATTTTGATTTTAATAATAAACATTTTGAACTGCTTTTAATCTATTAAGTAACGAGGTGAATTTATCGAGCTTGAGGTAAGGAAAAGTGAGTTTCTCCTAATTTTCATCAGTTTTAAATAAATGTTTAGAAATATTTACATTTTTTGAGGAGTTTTTGAGCCAAACTCTCGACTTTTCTTCAGGCAGTTTCTCAATGTTTTTTTTTTCAATCTCGACTTTTCAAATTTCTAAATTTAGCAAACACCACGAAAAAAAAAAAAAACTGAATCAAAATTTCTAGCTCTCCAAGTTGATTTCCAGTAATTTTGGATTCATTTGAATGGAATAAGCCAAATATGAATTTTGATGATTGATGAAAGACAAAAATCAAATTTTTAAAATTTCATTTCAAAAAAATTCAAAAATTGCCAAAATTTGAAAAATTAACTTGAAGAGCTGAAATTTGGGCTACGGAAGTTTTTTTTGAGGACTGATGATTACTCATCAATTGAACTAAAATTTCAATTACTTAGTAATTTCTGAGGTGACCCTCCCTCACTTCACACCCCATCAAAAGTTCAACCAAAGTACTTCATAAAAAATTCAAACACTTATTACTCTCATAATTTCCCAAAAAACCCATCATTTCACCTATAACCTTCAATTTCTCCCAAAAAATCTTGTAATTTGAATTTTGAAACACTTCCCCTTTCCTCATCCCAAAAAATCGGCTCTCAACACTCACACACACCAACCTCGTGTCTCCAATGAACCAAAAACCGAAGAAATAACTCGCCCTAATCAAAGGTGAAATTTATTTTTACTTTTCTCCTTTCCTGAAATACATTCAAACACCGATTATATCGATTTCTGAATTCCCCACGTACATAAAAATGTAAAAGTACAACCGACAACTACACTCAAACACATACTAAATCATTGACCGAAAAATGCATCTCCAATTCCACCTAATTATAATTTTCTCATTAACAGAATTCCCAACACGTTTAAATTAATTATTCTCCGACGGATTCGAGAGCCGCAATATCGAAAAAAAGAACCAATTAATCGTTAATGAGATAAGATACAAGCTCAAGAAAAACTTCGTCCTCTGTACGTGTCTAACTCGTATGTATGTACATTTTTAATGCACAATATTATATTAAACCGAAGAATCATCCAACATGTAAACATTGTATGTAATATTTAGTATAAAAGGTCAATTTGAAACCCAATATCTATATCAGTTCCGCATAAAAATTACAAATATAACACATTTTCTTCGAGTATTATAGACTAAATTATCAGTTTTTAGATACAAAATATATTCTTCCTGTATGCACAACGATTTTTATCCTACAAAAACACATTTAAAATGTGTTTTTCTTCGTCTATGAATAAGTACCTTTGTACATTTACCTAATTTGTTTTGAGATTTGGAATTGATAAAAGGAAAATAATCTCTTTTTTTTCCTTCCTGAAATTAAGTAAACAACGTTTCGATTTCGATGAAGAAGAGATGGAAAGTGGAGGGAAATTCTTGGAGAAAAATAGAAATCACGTAGCTCTTTCGAAGCTGATCAAAGGAAAAATTAATCAAAAGTCATTTTTTGGTCAATTTTCATCATTTATGATACTTTTTCACACAATTTCATCAAAAATGAGAATTTGAAGCAGCACAATGAATTCTGGTACAAAAGAGAAACAAGTAACTACAGAAAAAAAAGAGAGAAGAACCAAGGTAGAAAAAGAAATCACACTATTGGGATTAAAAAACTCCAAAAATCTCCAAAAAATTAAAATTTAATCCTTATTTTCCTCTCAAAATATCAATAAATCCAGAAAAAAAACACCAAAAACACCACATCTCAAAAAAATCAAACTTTTTCAAAACCTCAAATTTTCACAAAATTTCGACCCACCATAAACACAATTTTTCCTCATTAAAAAAATCCATTCATTCATAATGATCCAAACCACCTCCCCTTTCCTCCCATCCTCCTCATCGATTTCCCATCACCGATCCATACACCTTTTACACACCGCGCAATCATCGCTAGTAAACAATCACTCCCCCCTCCACCATCATCGTGCGCGATTACTTGTTGACATTGCTTCGACACACACCATCAAACCGGAAATCGTTTTCGCCGCATTTACTTTCGCAGGAAACAAGTGAAAACGATCGTAGTACAACAAGACGACCGTACCGTACCGCTGCCCCTCCATTGGTTCGCGCCGCGTCGCTTCGTTCGCATTACACATTCTTTATGACCCAGTTTCACAAGCAGCCGAGCCGCCAAATTATGCAGTTTCGCGTATCCAGCAGTAGTCGGTACGGCGTGAACCGCGAAGAAAGAAAGAAAGAGAACACCTCGCGCCGGCGAGAAAAACCTTCGCTTTTTATGAGAGAATTCCTAAACGAAAGCGAAACGGTGCAGTGGCGCGGCGTCGCGACTCATTACTGTAAATCAATGCAGTACTCGGTCAATTGAGGATGGAAAGAGCATAGCAGGGGACATCAGAATTATTTTCAACCTCTGGTTGAGGACTGACGGTGGCGAGGCTGGGTTGGGCAAAATGTAGGATGAAAGGGGGATCTGAAATCCGAAATACTTTGGAAAAATGGATTTTGAATTTATAATCCATTAATCCAAAATTCTTGGATAAAATGGATTTCAAATCCAAAATCTTTGAAAAAAATGGATTTTAAATCCAAAATTGTGGACAAAAATGGATTTAAGATCCAAAATCCTCGACAAAAATGGATTTTAAATCCAAAAGACAAAAATGGATTTCAAATCCAAAATATTTGAAAAAAATGGATTTATAATCCAAAATCGTTGACAAAAATGGGTTAAAAAACCATTTTCAGACAAAATTCTCGGCAAAAATGGATTTCAAATCCAAAATCTCTTCAAAAATTGATTTTAAATTCAAAAACTGAAATCCACTGCAAAAACGATTTAAACCCGAAATCAAACATTCAGATTTTGAGATTATTTGGACCTCAAAATCCAGAAGAAACTTGAATCCTTCTCAAAGCTGAACCGAAGGAACGCAAAAAACTCTCCAATATGTAAATTCTAAACTTCTACAATGTGAAAAAAAAAGGTTCGCGTGACTATAAAAATTTTCAGGTCCGAATTCAATTACCTGTTCGCGCGTTCAGTCTTAACCGGCAAGGTATACGACTCGGGAACTCGACACGAGCGCCTGCAGACCTTTAAAAGAAAAAGCCATATTGCGGGGGAGCCGGGTACCTTGTCTAGTACTCCTCAGTCTCGATGATGGAAGCGCCTCGCGACGCGGGTCGCGGATCGTACCGACTCATAAAAACGTGGCGGGTCGGATGCGGGCGCGACGTACATAATTCAGGCTAGTAGAACCATTCCGACTTTTACTTTTATTGGGTAAGCCGGCGAAAGGCCTTGAGAAGGGTGGGCCATCCGGAGCCTGCGCATTCCACTCGGAAAAATCCCGCCGCCGGATGAGACGCCGGTCGTGACGTCAATTACACGCGCCGCCGCCGACCCTGGTCCGGGGTATTTGCCGGGGATCGATGGCATTCCAACGATTTCTGGCATCGGCGGGGGAGGCGCTGCCTTACGCATGCATAAGGCCCGGCCGGCTCTCCGATGCAACGTTTCAACAGACATTTTCGTAGGATTACCGCGGCCGGCGAAAAAATGGTCGAGCTTCGACGGCGCAGCGTTGGCGGATTTTTTGCTTCCCTCTTCGACGCATCCGCCTCGTTTGCCAAATTAACGCTTCCGTCTGCGCGACCAAATTCTACTTCGAGGCAGGAAATTAAAGCCGAGTATTTTCGGGGCACGTTTCCGTTCTTTTTTATTTTTTTTTTCAACGTTCGGCTACAGCCGCGCCTTCCTTCAAGGGCAAAGTTGAATAACGCCGAGCTTGCGCAGCGATCGCCGCACAGACATCTAAAAAATTTCTCACAAAGCCAAAAATTCCGTCTGTGCGTGGTTCGATAAAACGAACGCGTGCTGGCGGCCGGAAAAAAAATTTCATCAGGACCTGTCTGCTGTACATCGCCATTTAGATTTGGCATCGCTGTACATAGCACAATGCATAATACCGTAGCACCGAATTCGCAACATTAAACATTGTAATAGTTCGGCCTTAATTTGCGGAAACGCATCTATTTAATAAAGATCCTAGGTAAACAATTAACCCGGTTCAATTCTATTATTTGGCTCGATCCTCTTCGCCCATTCCATTATCCCGAGCAGAATTTGCCCATTCAATCATGGATAATTTTAATTCATCTTCAACCTAGCGATAAGTTTCCTCATAATAAGTTAATAGTAATTACTACACAAAACTACAAGGAATTGATAAGATCCATTATCGCATCAAATAGTTCCACCGAAAAAAAAATCAAATCACTTCCTGCATCGTTACTAACTCATTACACTGATAAAAATGGGGTTTTTCTAGGAATATCCCTTTATCTTTTCAAAAGTCATTCGGTTATCTCACCAGCGATAATGAAGTTTTAAAGGTTGCATACTGCGAAGTTACCTCAAAAAGGGAATAAAAAGCTGAAATTTATTATAAGCCTGAAATGTTTATAGTATTTATAGGTGAACGAAGAATTTCACCGCCAACTACCGAATGAGTTCGTTAACATGCAGTCAAGGTCACCTTTACAGCCGCGTGTTACATAAATAGAAGCCGCGACAAAAAATTACTTCCACTTCGTCGTCATACCAGCACCAACAACAAGCTAAGGCGAAAATGTGAAATTTCGCGAAGAAAGAAATATCTATCATTATGACGCTGACGCTGTTGGACTTTGAACTATCCAAAATTCTTCAGAAATGAAGAGGTTTAATAACGAGTTGTATGAGAAATTAGAATCGGAAATGGAGAATCATTTTCATTTATGGAGCAGGTGCTGCAAAAAAAGCCAAAGCTGAAAACTGGTTCAATTTCTTTCATCTGTGTTGTGTGACAATGTGCTATGAAGCTATAATTCAGTTTTGTATAGGTTTTGGTTTCAGTTTCAGTTGCATGAAAAATTGGCAATAGAGATGGAAATTGGAAAAGTTTTCATACATAACAGAAGAAGCAGAGGCTGAAAACCAGTTCAATTTTTTTTTATCGGTAATGTTTCAGTTCCGGTTCCAGAAGTTTTGGTATTTAAATAATATAAGTATTGGCTAGGATTTGGAATCAAAACAACTTCAGGTATCAGTATCTGGTTTATTGCTGAAAATTTTCAAAAATCACATGAGAAAGATGTTGAAATCAATTTACGGGCCACTCCCAAAGGACTCTCAAGCCCGAAATGTTGAATTATTTTTAAATTATTAAATTTTTGGGATTTGAAAAGTTTCGAAGAAATTGAAAACCAAAAACAATATCTTAGAATAACATTTTTCAAAAAAAATCATCGGGATTTGCCGATTTGGGATTGTTACAATTTTGCAGGATAAAATGAAACCAGTGTCCTAAAATGGCCTTTTATCGATAAATATCGATACAGAATTCAATTTATCAAATATCAATTATAGTTTTTGATTTATCGGAAAATATCAACGCAGAATTCAATTTGTAGATAAATATCGATGCAGATTTTAATTTACGGATATTGATAATTCATCATTCAGATTTGTGCCGTTGGTTACAGGTGGGTATCGGTTTTCAGCTTCTGAAATAAATTAAAGCCTTTTTCATTCTAATTTACTCAATTAGAAAAATAATTTGAATTTATTCCAAGTATTTGATCATTTTCCAATCATTCCATTTGCATCTTTCGCCAAAAAACACATTAAAGTTATCAATTCGATGCACATTGGTAAAATGCCACAAAAATTTAAAAATTTCTTACCAAGATTTACAAAAATGTAACAAATATTACCAAAAATCAAAATTTATTACTAATATTTACCAAAAAGCAACAATGATTACCACATAAAATGAAAATGACGAGTAAGATTTTGGTAAAAACGTAGCAATATTACCAATATTTGGTAAAATCATTGCAACCTTGCAACATTTTTGGTAAAATGTGCAACATTTTTGGTAAAATGTGCAACATTTTTGGTAAAATGTTACCAAGAAAATAAAAAACTGTTACGATGATCACAACGGAGACACAAAAATCCCCCCCACCGTCTTGCTACTCTACATCGCGTGATCCCAGCTACTAAGTCGATTTCGCGTTAAATTTAGCACCTCGAATTTTTTTTTCCAAGAACCGCAGAGGATCGGAAAAATAAATTCATAAAAAAAGAATAGCGAGAATAGAGGAATGGACAAACGAAACCGAAAAAATACACAAACCGGTGCGCGTCGCGCCGCACCGCGTCGTCGATCTAGGAAGAGCTACCGAACACGGCGGTGGAGGGAGGGGCTAAGCCAGCACTAAGGTAGGGGGTCTGGGCGGTAGTACGCGACGCGACGGCGGTATAATGTGAAACCGAGCCCTACGTCATCGGCTCAGAATACAGAACGCGATAAAAATTTCGCCACGTGTGCGAGATGGAACGCGGAGGGTGGTTGCGGCGCGAATTCACCAATGCGCCGGCACGCGCGAGGGCCATCAACAGCTGTTCGTTAAGTTCAAGGTCACACAGTCGCCAATTTATCGTCTCCGAGCCGTAACTTCCGTCTTTAATTTATTGCACATACTAATACACATATATCTACGTAGAGTACACGCCGACCCGCAACGTTACCGACGCAAATACTAAATACGGTGCACGTTCTCAACACACATAGACACGCCGATAACCCCAATAAACCATTTTATTTCGCCGAAAAAAATTTTTATAGGTGAAGATAGCCGGGGAGGGCATACCAACTATAATCTCTTGCTTTATTGCCAAATCTTATTATCTACGATTCCGGTATTGTAAGAGGAAAACATGGGTTGCTTTTTTTTTCCTCTTGACCAATAATCCAATTTTTTTCCACATTTTCTTTCTTTTCCACCGTTGAAAATTGTACAGAGTCTTTTACGATACTTTTTTTTTATAGGTATCTAAAAGAGTACCTACGCCTCATACAATGGTCGAAGTTTTCTTATCTGAGCTCATAAACGACGATGACGACGAGAAGTATTGTACACACTACAGAACCGATGTCAATGTCAATGTCACGCCATATCTAACACATTTCCCATATGAATGCCTTTCAAGTGGGTACTTTTCGTTCGCTTCCTTTTTTTTTACCCTTGAACGAACTCGCGGCATTCTTTTTACTCGAAATTTAGAGGTAGCTGTGCCAAAAAGGTGGATGAAAAGACCATTTTAGTTTCGACCTCTAGAGCCATGGTTTAGGGAATGATTCACAAATGTCAATTTTATCAATACGAATATTTTTCTGGGAACTTCGCAGTTACAGTGAAAGTGTTTGCCTTTTGAATTGATAACATTGTGAATGGGAAACAAAAGGCAACCAGACATGGCACAAATGTTTTATAATGGATTTTTAAAAACTTTCGAAATGAAATGTACGACTTTTGAGAATTTTAGCAGAATCTTCGGACTTTGAGTGATTACCCCCCCCCCCATCCATCTAAGCAAAAATTAAAATCTTTGCAGACTTGCTCAAAGAAAATTCTTCTCCCAAAAATTTCAACCTTTTCATATTTTGCAGGCTTGCTCAAGTTTTGAAAAATTCCGCCTCCTTCCCTCTCCAGAAAATTCATCTTCCCAAAGAATTAAACATACCTTGATATTTTTCAGTTCACTTAGATTTTTGGAAAAATCTTTCCTTCTCCTCTTCTCCAAAAAATTCACCAATGCAAAAATTTAAATAATCTTGATGTTTTGCATATCTGCTCAAATTTTAGAATCATCTCTTCATTTCTCTCAAAAAAATTTATTCTACTAAAACTTTGATTTAAATGGTCTGCAGACCAGCTCAAATTTTTGGAAAAATGCCCCCCTCCCATTTACCTTTGCCAAGAATAATTCAACTAATCTTGATATTTTGCAGCTGTTAAAATTTTCAGAAGAATTACACCTCTTCTCCTCCTCTTCCCCCCTCTCATATTCAACCTCTCGCCATCTGAACTTATCTTAATATTTTAAAGTTTGCTGAAATTCTTAGAAAATCCCCCCTCCCCACAAAATTTGCCACTGCTAAAATTGAAATGATCTTGTTTTTCCCACTTTTTCTCAATTTTTTTATAAAAATTTCATCAACTTTTTCCCTCAAAAATTTGATTTCGATGGTCTGCAGACCTGCACAAATTTTTTCAGAAATTTTGTAAATAAGTACAAAGAAAAATGGGAAAGATGAAAAAAAATGCAAATATAAAATACTGATTTCTAAAAAAACTCCCAAAAAATGAATTTTCAACGAGAAATTTTCCATTTCTCATCCAAATGCATCACCTTTCCAGCATCTTTTCCCTTCCCCGCACCATTCTGACTCCTACAGGACTTCTCAGATCACTCCTCCAACCATTCAGCACCAAAACCTACCATCCCCATCCCCATCACTCTTCACTAAACCACGACCTTCTGGATATTTCGCAGCTCCGGCGACGGTTCCAATCGCCAAACCACAACTCGAACTCGACAGTTCATTCACCGAAACTTAATTCGTGTCTACTTTCGCGTTCAAATGCAATTATACGCGTCGGGTATTTTCAAATTCTCGACGTTGCATCGACGACGCTGGTCGTCTTCGTCGAGCAGATTTTACGACCTTGTAATTACGTCCTCCGGCGGATTCGTTTTCTACTCGTCGATTACGCTGGGCGCGGAAGAAAGCGAACGCGCGTGAAAAGGAAAGAGGAAAAAAACCGCGCAATATCGCGGTTAATAACCCACTTTCCAACGTATGCATCGCGAAGTCAATGGCACCCATGCATATGTGCATGTATGCCCCACATTTACCCAGGTCCACTCTCCACCGGTCATCTTGGAACCAGATTGACTGCGAAAAAATGGGCTACAGACGTGAAATCTCTCCCTCTCGGAGCCAGCAGCTGGCCACAGGGAGATTGGGAGATGGTATCGAACAGAAAGCCTTTCACACGTTACAACGTCAATGTACCTCTAAGAATAACAAACGCGTCCATTACGTCAGTCTCGGAAGAAACCCATAAACTGTGTGAAAGTTCACGGTCATAATGCGTCGTCGTATACGTCGAGTTGAAAATAGTATTCTGTCTAGTTCTCGGTACGAGCCACGATGTATCCATAAATAAAGAGGGAGAGAAAAAAAAAATAACCTAGTCATAGATACCTATACAGATTGCTACTCGGTACCTACAAAACTTGTCACAATACCTTAATACCACATCCTCTCGCGCAGCTTTCATCACCATTCTTGTTCGAGCGTACCTCGTATCAACCGGTTAATTTCCTTTTAATTACCGCCTTTTCAAAATTGTGTCATGGTCTGAACGCTTTAACGCACACCGCACCGGTTACCATGCTGCCATCGTGTGTCTTTCTTCTTCGCCACATGTATAAGGTAAATATGGATGGCTGGCGAGTGCACCACGACATGAAAATGTGCAACAAGTTACCAACATCGGGTATACTCTTATGGATAAGTGCGGATAAAAATGAGCGCCGAGCCCTACCACGTTCGCTTTCAGCTCGTGCGACCGATATGTTCTCATGAATGACACTTGTAACCATCACTTTCATTCCCAAGTAATTATTATTATAATCATCGTTTTGCTAATAATGAAAATAATTATTATGACGTGGTTCTCGTCGATCGAAAGTAAACGTATATGGCTTACTTTCGATGGTACCGAGTAACCGAACTCTTAAGTGGGATGGAAAATTCCAGTGCGATGAGTTTTCGAAAAGTGAGTGTGTTTGGTAGATGGACGAGCAAGATTTGGGCATGATTCGGCAATTTTATGGTGTTGATCGAGATAGGAGATAGAGGCCAATGAGACAAATTTTATCAAAAATTTTCCTATCTTGTCTTTCAAAAAAAAAAAAAACAAGACTAGAGAGTTTTAAAATCTTTAATTCAAAATCAGTGATTATTTTCAACATTTTTTCTTCTACAAGATTCCCAGTAAAATGTCTCAATTGGAATGCAGGATTTTCACAGCCATTTCAGAATTTTTAAAAGATCTCAGTCAAGATATCCATTTTTACCCCCCTCCCCCCAAAAAAACATTCTGGAAAAATTGAAATAATTTTAACATCCCATCAATACAAAAAAAATGATGGAAAATTAAAAAATATAGAACACTTCAAAACTTCATCAATAATAAAATTGAAAAAAAAAAATTAATAATGAACAATGCAAGACTTTTGAATCAAAATGTAGGATCTTTTCAGCACCAATGAGCCAATTGCAAGACCTTTTCATCATTTTCAAAATCTATTGGACACTTTTCACCACTCCAGAGCCTTCAAAATACAAGATATGCAAAAAAAATCATCAGAAACGCAAAATCTTTCATTTTTTCCCTTCACGAAAAATTCATCCCTGCAAAAATTTGAACACCCATAGTTTTGATTTTCTGCAAATCTGCTTAAATTCTTGAAAAAGCTTCACCAAGACAATAAAAAAATTAATGGAAAATCGGAAAATAAACGAAATAAGAAAAAAAAATTTGAGAAAAAATGAATTTTCAATGAAAAATTAAAAACTACTCAGTCAATAGCAGGACTTTTCAGCATTTTTAAAAAATGTTTTTAGCACCACTCTTGCCAATTGAAAAATTTTGTCCTCATTGGACAAGACCTGTTGAAAAATCTTGAACCATCGTGCAACAAAAAATTTCAATGAGCAGAATAGGCTTCATTAAACAAGCAAAATTTTTAATTTTCTGCTTCAAAATTTCTACACGACTGGCCTTTCAAATTTATATAAATTATTCATGAATTTTTTTATGGGACCAATCTTTCAGAAAAAAAAAAACTATCAAAACTAAAATCTTAAAAAAAGTTTAGAAATTTGCAAGAAAGGGTACATAATTTTTTCTAGTTTTCAATTCACAAACATCATAATTTCTATGTTTTTTTTTTCAAATTTTACATTTTCATGGCCAATTTTTATAGATTTAAAAATTTTCAGAGTTGGATCCTAAAATGCAAGAGCAGAAGAGATGAGGAGGGGCGGAGGTGGGGTAAAAATATAAAATTTTTGACCAAACTGGACGTTTTTCAACTCAAAATATAAAGTAATGATTTTTTTTTCAATTTTTCAGACCTCTTCAAAAAATTGATCTCATTTAAAAAAATTTTCACTGATATCCAATTTCAAAAATATAAAATTTTTGACCAAATTAAATGTTTTTCAACTCAAAATATAAACTAATGTTTTTCAATTTTTCAGACTTCTTCAAAAAATTAATCTCACTTGAAAATTTTTCTACTTATATCCAATTTCTCAAACTAAAATTGTAATTTGCCTCTGCCAAAGGTAAGGTTTTCACCTCCTCTTGTGATTGCGCCTTTGATGATGCAAAATCAATCAACTACATTAAAATTTCCCACCTCAATAACCCGGAACCAGCGAAAAATGCGGATATACCATCAAACATAGGTGTACTTAGCTCCCAACAAAACATGTCAATACCCCAAAGAAATCTATTCATTGATAAGGCGAGTACGCGTGTTATCACGCGCTTCGTTCTATATGGCACTTTTATATTCGTCTGAGGTTAATTTAAACGCGACATTATCAACTCGAACACGTTCCTGTGTTCATGGAACCAACATCCGAACATCGATTGCCCAAATTACAACTATGCTTCGATAACACCACGATGTGACTTATTTTATAGCAGACAACCACAAATTCGACAGTAATCAAATCGAATTCTTTTCCAATCGTATCAATTGGTATCTCTAGACCCCTGATAAAATCTCAATTCAACCACCTCTTTACCAAAAAAACACCAAATCTTTACAAAAAAACACAGTTTCACAACTGCATCAAATCAAACAAAACCCTATTTTTTTTTTACCAAACCGCACGGAAAATAATAAAAAAAAACATTCGACACAATGATCTGTTGTCAAGAGTAGCAACTTTCTCAAAAATTTCTCTTCCGCGTTGAAAAAAAAAATCCAATTTACGACGTTTTGTCCCTTTACTGCTTTTTTTACCCCGAAAAAATTAAACCAGATACAGTACTTGGATGTAAAAGCCTTTCACCGAGTACAAAAGCAACCAAACAAATCCTTTTACCACATCGAACAGAAAAAAGAATAGAATACGAAAAGAAGAAGAAAAACACCATAACCCAGTTAGTACCTTCGCCTTACATAAAAGGAGAAACCTTTTTGATGGAATGAGAAGGGAAGACTTCGCGAAAAAAAAAAGGATCAGAAGGGATCTGGTTTTAACAGTTGTAAAGCGAAACACCCGCAAAGGGTTTTCGCGAAAACAGCTTCATTTCTACCTGCTCTGACAGTCTGGTTCCAAATGGTGGTACGGTTTTTAAAAACAGGAAATAGGTCACCAGGCTATACAACTATAACAATACAGACTGGCAAGGCGAAACCTAAACGTAAAGGATCTATTGGAAATATGATGATAATCGTGATTTGTGAACAGGTAATATTTCAAATCCTTATACCCTTGCTGAGATATTTACGTGCCAATTTAATCAATTTAGCGGCGCTCAGGGTGCAGAATGCATCAAAGGAGTGAAATTTTCTCCAGTCATTTTCTACCTCTACCGTTAGAAATACCAATGTGAGCTGATTAATCCCACTCGTCGTTTTTTTTACCCTTTGAGCATTCGAGCAGACTGGTTCGTCGCCGGATTCACGGGCGCCTACGCATTTGGTAATTGTAACCGAGCGATTGAGCTGATTGCAAAATCATCCGAACACGTTTTTCTTTCACGCATACAACCAGTTGAACCGAGCCTTATATTTGCCAGCATATCGTCACGACGCCGACGCCTCCTCGTTCCATCGTGTCAATTGCAATAGCGGCGATTTTCATAATTCGTTATACCTTTAAGTGCGAGATTAATGTTTCAGTTGGACATCTTCGCTCGTCTTGCCAATGCAGCAGGAAAACACGTTCGGTGACATATTTCGCGAATACATGTATCTGTTTCGATAAAACGACGTTGCAAAAATACTGTTCTGTGAGGTGTCTTGGCCTCGAATTCGAAATAAAATCTTGAACGTTTCTCAATTTATTATAAATTATGATGAATTATGATCTTGCCTAATTGATTAATATAGTAGGTGTACTTAAAATGTTTGAATTGGGATGGAAGGAAGAAGGGGAGTCGAGGGAGTTCAGATAGTAATTTTCAATAATTTCATTGTTATACTTTTTGAAGTTTGGTCGATGATGTGGAGTTCAAGTAATGATTTGAATGGAAATTGAAGAAAATTCATATTTTGAGGGACACATTCATATTTAGGGAAAGAAATCAACCAAAATTATGAATATCATGCAAAAGATTTCCTGCAACAGCTTTTTATTTCATCTCAATTTTTTACCTCTAACTTTGCTTCATTTTTTCCCCTCCATTTACCTACCAGAAAAATGGATGATATGATGGAAAATGAACTTCAGAGTAAAACTTCATCAAAGGGTAATTTTGTCAAAAATCACATTTCTCTTCAAGATAGAATATGAAGGAAAATTCACTATTTGAGGACTGAAACTCTGTTTTGTTGCTCCTCCTCTGCAAGAAAAAATTGAGAACACAATGGAAAACGACTGTAGGAGTAAAATTTCACATCGCTAAAAATCATTGCTTTTCGAAATATGAGGCTAAATTCAAATTTAAGGGCTAAAACTCTGTTTTCTGCCTCCTTCTACAAAAAAAATTGATAGTATGATGGAAAATGACTGTAGGAATAAAACTTCACTAAAGCAATTTTCGCTAAAAATCATTGCTTCTCGAGATATGAAGCAAAATTCAAATTTAAGGGCTAAAACTCGTTCTTTTGCCTTCTTCTACACGAAAAATGGATAATATGATGGAAAATAGTTTTTTGAGTAAAACTTCACCAAAGCCATTTCTCCTAAAAAGCATTACTTTTCGAGATATGAAGGAAAAACTACATTTTGACAGATTTTGAGAAAAAGGATCAATCAAAATCATGCATAATTTGCAAATGATTGCCTGAAACAGCCTTCCATCAATTTCTGTTATTCCATCTCCTCCTCCCCCCTCGCCATTAAAATTGGGACAATATGATCGAGAATGATCAATCATTTGATTTGAAATAAATTTTGGAGCAAACCTTTATCTGAAAGCACTTTTTGCTAAAAATCAATACCATTTGAGGTATGAAAACTCATCTTGATAGACAATATTCATTTTGTGAAAAAAAATGTCATAAAAATTATGAGCAATTTGCATATGATTGGCAGATTGGCTGAGATTACTTTTACCAAATATCCGCCATTCCATCTTTTCCTCCCCTCATCTCCCCCTCTCCACTTACAAATTAAGACAAAATCATTGAGAAAACAGATCAAAATGATAGAAAATGAACTTCAAAGTAAAACTTCACTAAAGCAATTTAGCTAAAAACCAATCCAGTTGGAGATATTCAGATAAAACCTTATTTCAAAGGAGAAAAATTCAAATTTTTTGAAAAAAAAATCAAAATTCGAAAAGTCCAGAGCTATTATAAAAAATACCATTCCAAAAAATATGAAACCCCATTATTTCAGCCCACCGCATTCTTTTCAACAAATCAACAATCCACCATAAAAACGAGACACACCGTTTAAAAACCTCACCATGACTTCCCACAAGTGAAACCTCACGTGGTAAAAATTCATTTCCTACAACAAACCCTTCCTCATACCCCACACAGATCCACTACCCGAAGAAAAAAATCACTATAACTATAACTGTATTGTCAAGGTCACCAACACGAATTCTCAGACCAACGGCTAGGCACCAAAACTGGAACTATAACTGTACTTTCTATCATATCATATCTAAGGGTGCATGGAAATTATCGGTCGGTGTTATTTTCCAAAATGACACACCCTTTATAACCAATAATAGCAAATAATAACTGGTTACGTTTGAAAAAAATTCGACAGTTTGGAAAACCATCTCAAAAGATCCGCATCAGCCACCGAATTTGGATTTACCTGCGGATTATATTTCGTTCCCACGAAACTTTTTTTTTTCCTTAATTCCTCGATTGTGAAAAATCGTTACGCGTATTTCCTGCTATTTTCCACATTTCGCCAAAATTCTCCCTTCGACAACGGGTTCGGTATGAAAAAAAGGAAGAATAACAAAAAGATCCAGAAGTACGTACAAAAAAGAGTAATAACGCCGAATAATAGAAAGGGGTTACGTTTAATATCTCCCTTATTACCGCCTCGCAGAACGAGGCACTTGGAGCAGATTTCAACAACCTGGCGAAGGGGGCAAAGGAATCTCGAAACCTCTTCCTAAAGCACGTCGTCGTCTCCCGCCTTCATCTACATCGAGTATAGTACCTGTTCAAACAAAAATCCACTCAACATACTGAACGCTCGAACAAAAGAAAAGAAAGCGTCTACGAAAAACCCCAACGTACCACAAGATCCCCGAGAAGGATATGTCAAACAACCAGAGAGAAAGGGAAAAGGATACTTTCTATACCTGCGAGGGTATACCACCATCGCGTTCAACCCAATCCTTCTAGTTTATCGCCACCGTTCGCCGGCTCATCTCTTACCGTACGCTCCTTTTTCAACCCAGGTATGCTCCAGATTTCCTACGTGTTCAAATCCTGACCAAATTTGTGGTAAATCGTGTAATAAAATTGTACCACTTTGAATTTTTAAACACGCAGGGGCCTAACTTCCTCTTATACCGCCAACTAATCAAATAACTTGACAAAATAACACTTTCGCTATCACTATCGTGTACCTAGACGTATACAAAAGGCAGGAAAAAGGTAAAAAGGGACCATCTCCTACAGACCATCTGATATCCTTTATATTACAAACACTGCTGACCCATTTCCCACGCATCTCCAGACCTATAAATAAATTTTTTCAAGTACCTAGGAACCTTAGCATTTCAAATATTTTATATACACCGTCATAACAAAGAAAGAAAAGAAGAAAACACCCAATAAGGCCATATTTTTCTCACACCCTTAATTAATACGTTACTCTTGTATACCCCAAGATATCCACCAACACAATCCAACATATTCATGTAAATGTCAGCTTTCACATGGATTTTATTTACTCCGAGAGATTTTACCTTCACATAAGACAGATGTTCGATGGGTGAAATTTTCTTCCTTAGGTAGATTTTGGTTATGTATATTTTAGATTATCTTCTTTTTTTTTCAACTCCTCTTTACCTACTGACAAGATTTTTTCAAGTGCAGACCGACATTGAAAATCGATTAATCAAAATTAGGTAGATATTTTAGGTATATGGGTCACGAAAGATGTAAAATTATGTTTGATCCTTGTCTTAATTCCTTTTTGGAATCGATCCAGAAGAAATACATGTGTTTAATTTTTATGGAGCCCCTTGAGAAAAAAATAGAACTGGATATTACTGACGGTAATATTAGATTTTGAAATTTTTCTACAACAGAATACTTTTTTTTCTACCAGTTACAGCAAAATAAAAATTGAAAAAAATCAACTAACAAGAAACTGAATGTAATTATTTTGAAAAAAAATCAAATGAAATCAAAAAATGAGTAGGCTGCTCACTATTAGTTCCAAAGATCCAAACAATTATTATACCTATTTTTGAAAAATTATTACTAGAATGTCAGCAAATAAATTCTTAAATACCTAGCTCCTTTTTTTTTTTTTTTTTTGAAGACGCTGCACATTTTTTCTGGATGTGGACAAATCATTTCACAAAAAAGTTCTCGACACTTGGGTCCATGGGGGGGGGGGGGGCGCTTGTAAAATTATATGAAAAATTACTAATTCACCAATGAATTTTTTGAAATAATAAAGCCAATTATCATTAAATTTTCACTTGTAATATTTTTTGATGAAGATTTCTGGAACCCAGACAATATTTTTCTAAGCTAATTTTTGAAAGTTTTTAAATAAATTAGCTCTATTTTCAATTTTTTTTTTGTTACAGGTAAATTTTTTGTGTAGAATTTTTTTTTTGATTTCCGCATGAATTTTTTTTCTGAATTTTGGGAAATATCCTCCTAATACCCTTCCAAAAAATTCGCCCCATAAAAAATTGAAAGAATTTCAATATTTTCCAAATTTTATCAAATTTTCAAAAAAAATTCATATAGGTACATTAAAAAATTTAAAAAGATAAAAAAAAGTCAGAATTGAATTTTTTCAAACACTTTTGCAAATATAAATTTTAAATTAAAAATGGGCAATATTACTGAACCAAAAGTAAACCCTTTCAAAACTTTCATTTTCAGTAGAACTTTTGCCAACAGCCAACTTTTTCATCACACTCAAGACCTTTTCGACATCTTGATTAAACCAAAAAATTCCTTCCGCCAAAATTAATACTTTTGGTGAACCGATTAAATCAAATTATTAATTAAGGGTACTCCACTGACACATATCACTATCTCAATAATCAGAAAAGTAAAATTTCAATAAAAATAAATATTTCACTGATTTCTGCAACTGTAGTTTTTTTAATTTACGACGCGAACTGTTATCAAAATTTTATCAACGTTAATCGCACACTTCTTAGGATTAATTCCGATTAAAAAATTGCAGCTATCAATTTCGAGCGTTTTAATCCCAATTCTTACAATTATCGAACTTCCCAAGTTTGCGTCAATGGTTTTTATCGAGCAAGTGGGAGTCTTAAGTCAACAGGTAGAATTACAGCATTAATTCGAGTATTAAAAGGAAGAACATTCGATACAATTTAAAAATTCACAACACCCTATTTCGAGTAATTTTTAAGGTCAGCATGCATTTTTTCAAACTATTCAAATTTGTAGGAAAAAAATTGTGCAAAACTTACAATATCTCTTAATTAAATTTTTCTTATACATCTTGGACGACTTATTCTTATCTTTGGCTCTGCTACCATCTTGATTATGATCCGAGTTATATTCTGAAGATTCATCTTCGCTGGAGGAAGAGAACTTCTCTTGATCGTCGGATTCCGATTTGAATTTTTTGATGGCCGGGTCATCGGGCTCAGAGTGGATTTCGGATTTGATTTTCTTATTTATGGATAAATCCAGCGGCACACAGTCAATGTCCGCCGTCATGATGACGATTTAAAAACAAGTAAATGGCCCGCACGATACACACACAACAGCAAACAGACGGAAAAATTAATTAATAATGTAAATTTTAATGAAAATGAAGTCGAAGGAAAAATTTGCCATTTTAACACAATCGAACGATTCTCAATGCGGTAAAATTCTCAGTAAAACGACTCGTCCGGAAACGACAAATTCGAACAGAAAATTAAAATTAAAAAAATTTTAATCCACGAAAATGAAAAACGCCGGTAAAATAACGCAAACGTAATCGTACGCGTAATTGATCGACTACACAGAACACGTTGGACAACGGAAAAGATGCCGAATCGACTGATAAAAACGCGAAGGATGGCGGTCGTAGGTCCTGGCACACTGACTCAGTGGGCTCGGAAGCGTTCGGAGCGTTTCGCCGACGTTCGGTGGCCGATAAGTTCTCAAATCGTCTAAAACGAAGACCGACGACGTTCTGCTTCGCGCCATCTCACGGGGCCCCCGCCCCCTCCTTAGGATTAACCTTTTCCAACACTCCTTTATGTTGCCTCATTTGGGAAATGGCTGGTTTTTCTCGAGTTTTCAGAGTTTTCTAGAGTAACTTTTAATCGGTTGGAGAAAAAAAAGTTGAAGAGATCAGAAGTCGATTATTCTATTTGCCTCACTTATGAGCAGTTCAATCAAAATTTTGAGCTTGTTGAAATTTCAATTTAGGGAAGACAAAAATTCAATTTTGAAAATTTTCAAGTTTTTTGCTTACTTGGATACTTTAAAATCGAAAAATTTCCTCAATAACTTCGAATAAGTTTTGGTTATTTTTTTCAAGAATTTTTATGCGTTGCCCACTGGGCCAATTTTTTAAAAAATAAAATTTTAGTTATAAAAGCATTCTTACAAAAATCGACAGAAAAATTACTTCGAATTTAGACACTTCGATGACCAAAAAATTGTTTAGCCTACTTTCCAAGTCACTGAAGGAAGAACCTGAATTTTACGAAAATTAAGGAAATCAAAATGCAGTTGACAACACTGCTGTGAAAATTTTATTTAAAAATTTCTTTAAAATTATTCTAAGCCATTGAAAAAAAGGTGGCATTATTTAAAATGGTAAAATCGTATTTTCTCGAAAATGATCTAACTTTGGGTAATTCCAACCCCAATTGTGCTGTGAGCGTGGGGGGGGTCACGATTTTTAGAGGTCTCTAACCCTAATTAAACAATCTCACAGATTTTCACGAAAATTCGGGTTATGATGACTTCAATCTTGTTTTCCCGAAAATTTGAGAGCTTATCAATAAGAAATTACAAAGTTCGAACTTTGAACTTCTATAACTTTCGATTAGAAAAAGTTTTGAAACATTTGGAAAACACGAAGTTTGTAAAACTTGGAATGATGATCATTTTTCATGCCTCAAAGAGTCAAATCTAAAAGCTTCAAATTTTCGGGGTTTTAAAATTTAAAATTTCTAAAAAATTCAAAAATCGATTTTTTTAGATTTTAAATTGAAATGGCTTAAATTTTTCAGTGATTACGTTGCGTTGATGTTTGAATATTGAATGGACCGTCAATTCGCCTTTTTTTTTTCGAGAATTGAAGGTAAAGGGGATTGAAAAAAATGAAATTAGTTGAATAGAAGGTGATAAAATTTTCAGAGTTTTCACATAGACCTCCATCACACAAATAAGATTCAAAATTTTGAAATTTCTAAAAAAAATTTCCAATTTTTTTTCTGATGATATGATTGCATTATTGATATTAAAGAATTGAAAAATGGTTGAAAATCTCGATTTTTCTCGTGTTTTTTCGGGTGGGGGGGAGGAGGGTTCAAAAACAAAAACGTTATTCTGGGATATATTTTAAAATTGAATTTGGAACTTTCTTTTTTCAACCAAGTCATTTTTCAAATTTTTAAATCACAAACCTCGTTTTTTCTAAATTTTTTAACCCTCTTACCAGCTAATTTAACCCTTTCATTGAGGAAACGCTAAAAAATTCAGCAAAAAAATTCTGAATCCAGTCAATATTCTTCTTCCGAAAAATCAACACCCCTCCTCCCCCTCCAAAAAATCGAAATACACCCCTCTATACCCACCCAATCAAAATTTACAAAGAAATCCGAAACCCCCTTCAACATTTTCCATAAAACACAATGTACAAATTCCTTACTTCATCTCGCGGGCCTCCTTCCAATTATTAACTTTTTCACCGTCTCGGATTCGAAGGTTTTCCGCGCCGTTTTCCCCCCACCACGGAGGAAAATCTTCGGAAAAATTCCATTACGATTCGGTCGCTGCGTCGATTGTGGCTCGTGCGTGCGTCATGCGGATAGCATCCGAGAATCGTGCATTATTCACGGCGCAGCCATGTTAATTATTAATTAACACCCGATGATAAGGCGACGTAAAGGATGCATAAGATCGATCCAGACTGCCAATTTATTCATAGAACGCGGACTAGCGCCGATTTGCAGACTGGATCTGTCTACATTTCCCATTGCCGAGTCTTTTTACGTACCCTCGTCCTCTGATCCGTGTTTTTTCATTTTTTTATTCTTTTCGTCCGCGTAATTAAACTCTTCCTTTTTATTTATCTCGACTCCGGGGTACATTTGCGATAATTTTATTTACTCTGGTGACGTCAAGCGTTGTTAAATTGCTAAAAAACTACGCCGAATACCTCCGACGACCATATTGAAACGTAGGTACCTACAGACGTATGCGAAATTTCGACAGTAATCAAAACTACCTTGACGAAACAATCAATCTATACCTACACGTGCGATTCTTCATCCTTATCCGTATCATGTACAAGATATGTACCAGAGTATCAATTTTTTATTCCCTTGGCCGAAACTGATTAATGTAAATGTAATAAATAATGTGTAAAAAATCGTAGGTACCGTTTGGTAATTTCCCATCGCTGATAACACCGTGATAACCGAATTCATTCCGAGTACGTGAAATTTTCGGCACACTAATTCGAAAATATTTATCGATGTTGAGTAATAAGAAAATATCGAAAATTAGGCTACTCGGTTTAGGAGTCAAGTAGTTAGTTACGTATTAGAAATTGAAACAAATAAAGTAATTAAACGAAATACGAAAACAGGAAAGCTTAAAATTAATCGAAATTTCAAAGTCCGAAATATTGGAAATTTTGAGCATAAATTTCGAATAAAAAGTTGTGCAATATTTCCGGAAAATAACGATGATTAGGAGAATTAGGCGATGGCTAGGAGGAAGGGGGATGGAGGGGGGACACTTCCGCGTTATTTCGAAATCGAGATCTTTGATTCGAGGAAGAAATAAAAACGAAGTGTTTACTTCGATTTGAAAAATTATTGCGTTTTAATTTTTTTAATGGCTAATGGGCGATCATAATAATGATTAAATAAAACTGAAAATGAAGTCAGCGAAGAAACAAAGTTGAGTTGATATATTAAAGCGATAAAAAAAATAATAAACTTTAAAATTTGGAATAAAATTTTTCAAATTTTTGATTTTTATTTTCATTTTATTCAAATTTTAAAAGAAAATTTCTTTTAAAAAAATGATAATTTCTGAAGAATGTACCACTCAAATTTAAAAGGGGGAGAAACAGGGGGCTTTTCTGGTTTAATCGGGTTCTAGTCAAAGAACGAATCAAAATCAGAAGATTAAAAAACAAAAATATTAAAATTTAAAGTGATTTTTTCGACTCAAAAAGTACGGGATTTTAATCGTTTAAGCGAACAAGGTCAAGATTGGATCGGTTAGAAATGAAAAAATCCGCCCATTGCTTCGTAAAAGAGCGAAAAAATTTTAATTCAAAACAAATTTTCAGGATTTCTTGACTTAAAAAAAAATAACAAAATTTTTTAATCCCGAACAAAAATTTCTAAAAATCTAAAAATGTTCATAATTTTTGAAAAATTTCTGACTCGAATCAAATTTTTTCAATACCAAACGCCATTGCTAGTATATTAGGGGGGAGGGGCGAGGGGGGTCGAAGATACAAAAAAAAGAAACTAGAAATTAAAAGTAAAGAATTTTAAAAAATTAGTAAAAAAGAAAATTTAAAATTAAAATTTTTTGTTCTCGTCATTTCTCACAATTTTTTTCAGTTCTACAAAAAGAAACTCACAGTTCAGAATCATATTTTAGTTTCTCTAAATATGAAAGTAATACCTTTTTTCATTTTCTACTAAAAAATTACCAAAATCTTTCATTTTTAATTCTTTGACCCCTCCGTTCCTCTGCCTCCAGCCCGCTTCACTTTAAAATTGTTCTGAAATTTTATTTTTGAATTCGTGATTTTGATTTTTCTTAATTAAATATGTATTCAAAAATTGTAGCGGAGTCAATCTTTAATTTCTCCAAGAATTGAACACATCCATTTTCAAGTTGAAAAAAGTTACTAAAATCATTCGTTTCAATTCTTTTAATCTCTCTTCACCCCCCTCCCCCGCCCACAACCACATCAATAACATTGCACTCAAGACTTCATTTTGGATTCGTATTTTTAAAATTAAATCAGGGTCGGTTTTTGTTTAGTCCAAAAATTAAAATGTTCCCAATTCTTGGAACGTTATTTTTCGAAAATAAGGTTGAATTGATTTTTAGCCCTTAAAAATCGACAAGTTTTCCATTTGAAGTAGTCCTCTTCTCTCCCCCCTCCCCCTGAAGAAAAACTCAAGTCTCTCATTTTTTTTTTACAACTTTTTATCGCCTTTTCCTTTCACTTTTTTTTTTCTTCAAAAGTTGAAATTGGTTCTGGTTTTTTACTCAATATCGAAATAAAATTTCAAAATTTTCAGTTCCAGTTCATTCAATTTTCAATGATTTAATTCTACGACGAACCAAGCTCAAAATTGAAACAAGATCGAAACGAACTGAAAAGAGGAGAAAGGAGAAAATAATCTGTCTTTCAGAACAGATCAAAAATTAAAATTCCCAATTTAAAAAATTAGAAGACCTTTATTTTTCATAAAAAAAATTGAAAAACTTCATTTTCAACTTTAAAATTACATAATAAGGAGAAAGAGCTAGAAAATTACATTTCAAGTTGAAATTTTATACTTCATCCTCTCAAAAAATAATCCATTCTACTTCGATTTTTAATTACATTCTCAACAAAAAAATGGTGTAAAACTAAAACAACCTAATTAAATTCCTTTATCGCGAATAAAATTAGCAATCGAAAGTTTTCCACCTCTTCTCATTCTCATCGAACGCTTAATTTCTATTTTTAAAAAATCCTTATCAAAGTTGAAAATTACTTCAGGTACTAAACGCGTGCGCAAATAACAAACATATTATTTCAAGATCATTATCACAAAGCAACCAACGTAATTTGATATTAGGCATTTTACATTTTTAATCTAATATTCCATATAAAAAGGGGGAAAGGCCGGCGAGCCTTTGGCGAATAAAAAAACTTTTTCACCTTGAATATTTTCAAGGAAGTCGACTATAAAAGCTAAACGCGCGGTGAACTTGAAACGTAGGTTTAATACGATATAGGATGCGGCGAGTACGGTACCGAAAAAAGCTTCATCGATCGCCAATTGCGACACAGACAATGCTCAATATCAAGCCCACTACTTCCTGTATTGAAAATCAATATCCGCAACGATACCGGAGTATAAAATGAAAAAAAAAGGAAAACCCTTATTACGAAATGGAAATTTTCTAGCTTTTTTCTTTTTTCAACTCGAATCTATTTTCTTTTTATACCAACAACTCATTTTGGATGAAATATCAAGAATTTTTACTTAGAAGAGTATCAACAAGTATCGATCTTCTGAAAGTATCTCAAATTGCAACCGGTTTAAAGAGTATGCTTTTGAAATGGAACTTCGAATCTGGGCCTAGGGTCGAGAGTTAACGAATCGGGCACTTGATGTTTAACGATATGGTAAATAATGACGTTACCTGTACGTTAACAAAACGCAGATAATTATTAACTGGTTGTGTCTGTTTTTCTATTGTTATTTCCTTCGGTGCACGTCTTGGGAACGAGCTATAAAGTGGAAATTACGCCCACCGAAAAACGCAGTCACATCCGGCATTTCGTATACAGGAAATAGCAACCCATCTGTGCGAGTTAGTTTTCCTAACTTTTTCATTTTAATTTTTTTCAACATTGGTGTCGTAGTCGTTATTTTTCATCTGGTTTGGCAATATAATTGGACAGAGGTCGAAATGGATTTTTTCAAAGGTGAGATGAGACGGCCAAATGTCAATGGGTTTGGATTGAGTTTTGATTCAGAATTTTAGATCAACGAGATGGCAACTTGAACCAGTTTCTCAAATTTGTATTTGTAGATAGACCAAAAGGGGGGATTTAAAGGCCAAAATTTGGATTCAGAGGCGCTAAATTGGAGTTGAGAGGCCAAAATTTGGAATAGGAGGCCAAACTTTGAATTTGGAGGCCCGAATTTGCATGCAAAAATTTTGATTAGGAGGCTAAAATTTGAATTGGGAGAACCAAAATTTGGAACGGGAGGCCGAAATTTGGCCCTAAATTGGAATTGAAATGGCAAAATTTGAATTAAGAGGCCTAAATTTGGATTTGATGGCTAAATTGATATTGGGAGGCCAAAGTTTGGAGTGAGAGGCCAAACTTGGGATTTAGAATCCCGAAATTTGGATGCAAAAATTGGAATTGGGAGGCGTAAATGTGGATTTAAAGGCCGAAATTTGGAATTAGAGGCCCAACTTTGGATTTGAAAGTGCAAAAATTGGATTTGAAGGCCCTAAATTGGAATTGAGAGGCCAAAATTTGGTTTTGAAGGCTAAAATTCAGATTTGGCGGCCAAAATATGAATTTGGAGGCCAAAAACTTGGACTTGTAGGCTCAATATGGTCAAAGTATAGGAATCACAGATGAAAAAATCTCATTTTCTCCAATTTGTAAGACAGAAAAAATATAATTTTAGAATCATTTTTTTCATCAATTCCAGCAACTAATTCACTTCAAATCTAATTATCGGTCCAACAGAATTGAAAAAACGAAACAAATTAATTCAATTGACTAATTTTTGGCTCAAATATGGATCAAATCCACACCTCTGGATCTGACAAATCACCATCGTCACTCAGGCATTCCGTAATTCCAACACACGTTGCTGACCCCAACGACAAATTCATCCAACTCACTCGAGCTTATCAACTCCAAAATAGGGAGAAAAATCCCATAAATTGAAGTCAAACGACCGATTCGCGCCACTGGTTTAAATGGGAGAAGCCCAATAACAAAACGTGGTACATACGACAACGGCGGCGAAAGAATTAGCCGAGTCTGGCCTGTAATTACACGTATGTACGGCTAAGATTAGATTAAACGCTTCCTGTTTTTATTTTTATTCTCAGTACATAACCGAGCACGTTTTTTTTTTCCTTCGCTCCTTCGTTTTACTAACGTAACAAGTAACCAGTAGAGACTCTTTTAATTGAAACGCTCGCCAAGGAATAAATTTTTCTAACGCCGGATCATATGGTTGGCTCGGATATGTTAAAGTTTCTTACATTGTGAACTCGTTAATGTGCGGTAGACTACATTCCAAGTTGACCCGAGTCAGAACGAATTAATTTGTAGAAAATGAAAAGGAAATTTATATTTGCCAGGGTAATTTTCCGACGTAGATATAAACGCCACAATGCAATTTCAATTGTCGCAGAGGAGCAAAATTTCAATTTTCTTTTCCTTTTATGGAGGAATTGAGTTTAATAATAAGCGGAGAAAAATTAACCTAGACAAGAATGATGGAAATAATGCGAAGCAGATATTAAAGTTTTACCAAATAAGATCTCAGGTAAAAATTTATTCAGAAAATATTGCTAACACTTGTCATCGTCATCTGCTAAAAAATTTCAATTCCAGGCTTGGCAGGGACCGTATCTTGAATCAATTTAGTTTATGGAGAATTTGAGAGGACAAGAGGAAAGACAAAAATATACCCCTTCAAAAACAAACATTTCAGAAAAAAAAAAAGAGGCAAAAAATCTTAATTTTTGTTATTCGAATGAAAAAAGCTAAGAAGGGGAAAAATCTTGAATAGGTAGTTTTTGTTAAAACACTAGGTAAGCACTTCACGAAAAAACAATTTAGTTAAAATATTTCAATCCTTCCCCTCCCATATTGCTACTTGGATTTTCTCTTATTTAGACTATTTTGCTACTTTCCTTGCTGTGTGAAAAAAACACAAAATATTTCAAATTTTACTCTTTTTTATCCTCTCCTAAAAATTAGGAATCTCTTACCACCAAAAATCAAATTGCCTACAAGGAAAAATATGTTCAGATTAGAAAAAGCAGGAAAATGAAGAAATTTTCAGAGAAAGTTCACAAATCAAGTTGAGAAAATTCAAAGAAAAGAGAAAATGTATTAACCTACGTCCGAATCAAAAATCAAAATTGAAGAATTTCTAAATTTTCGCCAAAAAATGATTTAGTAAGACACATCTCAATGAAGACTCACTTAAGAGAAAAAAGAAATTGAGCAGAAAATAAAAATTATGAAAGTGGATTAGAATCAAAGAAAATTAATCTACGATTTTTTGCAATAAAAATGATGTTTCGATTTTTAAAAAAAAACTCTGTTCTATCTCACGTTTTTTTTAAAAAAAAAAAAATGAAACGAAAACAAATTTCGACTCGCGAATTTTTTACACAGTCGGAATTTCAAATTTCGCAATCAGTTTTATTAATATTTGAACAAAAACTCAAAAAATCCTTGAATTTAGTAAATTCCCGCTTTACATCTGCTTGATTCAAATCCAAACTCACCATTCATATTTCCTGCTCAATTTCTTTTTTCTCTTCAAGTAGTTCTCCCTCCTTCCCCCTCCTCTTCATTGAAAAACGTTTTACTGAGATTTTTTTCAGGCAACCAAAGCAGAAGAAAAATTTTCTTCTTCAATTTTTCAAGAATAAATGAAAAATATGAAGTGTATCTGTTTTGAAATTTATGACTTTTTCATGATTTTCATTTGCAACTTCAATATCATCACTTTTTTCCCCACTGATTTCCAACAAAAATTGAAATATCACCCAATCCCATTACAATTTCAAAGGTGAAGAAAATTAATTCTCTTACCTTCCATTCATAAATCTAAATGTATAAAAAAAATCAAAAAGAAGAAAAAAATTGGTTAATTTTTATTTTTCAAAATCAACAATAAAAAAATTACTTTTACAAAATTTGGTCAAAAACTATTAGGAACACTTTTTCCTAACAGTAAAAAAATATCAAAAATTCTCTTATCTCGCCAATGACTTTCTCTCGATATATTTTTACTTTAAATTCTCTTTTTTGAGAAATGCATAAGTTTCCATTTTCGTGGCTTGAAAAATATTTTCGAATTAAAGTAAATAATATCGAGGGGAGCCTTCTAACTTTTTTTTTTTGAAAACCCATGAAAATTAGATATACCTACTTTGGGTATTTTTCCTAGAAAATTTTGGATAAAAATCCCAATGATTTCTTCACAGAATATAAAAAATTCATTCCTTCTATCAACTGAAAAATTTTCAGGTAAAAAGAATGGAGATTTCTCATTCTGTCTCTTTTTTTTTTAGAAAATTCAACTCAAAAAAAAATGATCATGAAGAAGAAAATGGTCGATTCTCGTTTTCAAAAATCAATATCTGCAATAAATGAGAATTTCTTCAAGAAATTTGATCAAAAATCTCTAAATTTTCGCTCCCTTTAGAACCTCTGAGACGCCAAGATCTAATTGTTCAACATATCTTGAAAATTCGGAATCCGTTCATCCCTTTCCCTCTCCTTTCATCACCCTACAGTTCAAGGTAACGTGAAAAGTCCACACAGAAAACACAAATAGGTACCTATTCGTGTATTCGTACAAAACCCAGACGATTACACAGATTACACCCACGTACCACGAAATCTGCTTCGGAGTACAAATCGCGAAGAAAAAAAAAACCAAGACAGAGATACCAACTTCGGCTTGTATCTCCAACACTATACACATTTACACAGCACGTGACAAATTGATGAATGTACCTACGCGTACACCGCAGAGAGAGACGCTGTATTCATCGAAGCAAAAACCAAAACAACTCGATTCGCACCTTGTTTCCGTTTTTAATCGACAATTCGAGCTCGAAATATGGAACAGAGGCAAAAGCTATCAAAACGGCAGAATTTTTTAATCTATCGAATTTCTGTCGCAAAATACTCGAACGGTTACGCGTTTTTTTGCCTCATTTACGCTACAGCACTCCGCATAGGTTAAGTACCGTTATAGTTGACTATTTACAAATACGTTGGTTCGTTTTTATCGCGCTAATTCCAATAATTTATACATCCAGATGAATTCCCAACAGGGTAGAAAAAAATCCGCGGTCGATAGTCGTGTTGGTTTTTTCCTCGAAATTGATGTAAGGTAAAAAAAAATTACTCTGGCAACCTTCAGCTCTGTATAGTGGTCAAACATCGTAAATTTCATCGCACACAGCGCAGCCAAATTAAAAGTGACAATACAATTAGAACGGTTCGGCAGGCGAATCGTACAGCTCGAGTAATTTCGCCAACTACACGCCAACTTTGAATAATAAAATTCCGCAACGACAAACGTTAATTACATTTCCTTATTGATGCGAATGCGACTCCGACGTGCGTGCGAATCTAAGTGGATACGTTGGTATTTTCGGCAATGAGTTCTTTTTAGCGCTTCGATGTGGCGTAGGTGTTGGAAAAAATGTCGAAAATTTAATCGATTATAATTACCAGCCGTCGACCAATTCGGATACCCCTAATCCGGCTCCAATTCGGTATTTTATTGGCGTTGATGCACATGCCGCAAACATTATGGCTTTTTAATTGATTTACCAAAAGGTGACATTTATTGGTATTCGAATACGTTGAAAAGCTGCATGTGTAAAATAAAAAAGAAAAACTATTTATAAACAGCCTCTCTTCGGTCTGCTTCCTAATACGATTATTTTTCTCGGCTTTCAATCATAAGCTTATAAGTGTCGAATAAAAATATCGCACATGTGGCTTTGGAATGGCGAAATATTTGTGCGAAAGAAAATAAAAAACAAGGAACAATTTTTCCCAGAAAGTATTTCTTAATGATATGATGCAAATATCGTCGATTGGCAAAAATATTCAAATCGTTGTTTTATTTTCTTCGGGATTTCCAGAACGATACTTAAGTGAAATTGGATGACGTTTTTGGCAAGCGAACCAATTCGATCGGATCTGGGGATTTTTACAACAATTGTATCAAAAATGAAATTATTGATGAAAGATCATAGCTGAATCGTTCGCGAACGATTTGATCCACTGTGATGAATCGATTGTGAATGGTGTGGAGAGAATTTTTCGCACCATGAATGACTGATCTTTGATCAAATTACTCGAAAACGACTCATTTCTGATAAAATCATTCATAAACGACTCATTTCTAATCAAATCATTCGCGAACGACTCATTTTTGATCGAATCATTCGCGAACGAATCATTTTTCCAACTAAATCATTCGCGAACGACTCATTTCTGATCAAATCATTCGCGAACGAATAATTTTTCTGATCAAATCATTCGCCAACGACTCATCTTTGATCGAATCATTCGCAAACGAATCATTTTTCCAACTATATCATTCGCGAACGACTCATTTCTGATCAAATCATTTGCGAACGAATAATTTTTTTGATCAAATCAATCGCGAACGACTCATTTCTAATCAAATCGTTCGCGAACGACACCTATTTTCACAATAGTTTGCGAATGATTCTTCTAACATAGGTCAGATCTTTGCAAACGATTCACGATGGTCGTTCGCGAACGATTTGATCCATTGTGAGTCGTTCCCAAATGACTTGAATTACATCATACTCGTTCGCCAACGATTCATTCATCATGGGCTAAATTCGTTCAAACATGAATCGTTCAAGATTGATACCGAATCATTCCGCCAATTCCTCACCCACAACTAGGTAAGAATGGTTCAAATAACTGACATCAGAAATAAAACTTCTACGACTCTACACTTGTAAATTTTCTTTTTCAACTGGCCCCATCCCGTACTTGGATTCAGACCCTAAATTACACAGGATAATACGTAGGTGAGTTGCATTTCCATTACCAATCCGTCTGGCAATTTGTAATGCTCAACTTTAATTACTTTTTTCCTAGTCATTTCCGGTAAATGCGTATTTGAAAACAAATTACATTCGCGTGGGTCTAAGTAGACCATTTTTTTTGTGTTGTTACTCCATCCATCTCGTGTGTGCGTACTTGAATTGCAACGCAAATTCGTCGTCTATCGTCTGCATTGAGATAGACTCGCGGAAGATTTCTAATAGCTTACGTTTCCGTTAAACGTTCTGCCATTGATATTCCGCTCGATTGTCAACACGACGATGAAACGTATTACTCGTCTAATGGCTCGTTAAAAGAATTAATCCGAATTCTAATTGCATATTATCATCTCCGATCTTACATCAAAACGAAGGGGGAATGAGGGAGGAATCGAGGATCAACGAAATGGTGTTGTGAAAATCAGTTACGTAGATATTTTCAAAATGAGATCGATGGACCTTGAATGAAATTTTGAAACTTATAAATCCTTCTCAAATTCCGTTTCAATTAGATAATTTTTTATCAAAAAAAAGCGATCGATACCATATAAGCGAATTATCTCACTTTTCTCCTCCATATTTTCCTAATTTACGAGCAGAGTTGCAGAAAATGGGTTCTAGTCGAGAATATTTTCACAATTATGTAGATAGACAAAAAATAAAAAAAACTGCCAATAATTTTTTTCTCAGGGAATATTTATGAGAAGAGTCTTTTTTCTTTTTCTCGAATTTTCCAAAATCACCCAAAGTACAAAAAATAGATTCTAGAGTAAAATAATTCTACAAAAAGCAGAAAAAAACTGTGGGTGATTTTTTGTTCAAAAAAATTGTAAAAAATAACCAATAAACCTCTTTTCTTTCAAAATTTTCAAGATGTCTGAACTATAAAATAGCAAATGCTTAGCTGTAATTTTGAAATTTTTTCGCAAAAAATTGATAACTTCATGCTCAATAAAAAGATCAAAACAGCAATTAATTTCTCTCTACTTTTTTTCCCAGAAATTTCCAATTTTCCAAAATTATCGACAGATTTGGAAAAATTAGGTTCCATAATAAATTTTTTTCTACACGAAATGGAAAAACCGGTTGAACAATAAAAATTATATTTGAAAAAACGAATAGAAATTACTTCTCATATCATCCATTTTTCAAAATAGTCGCACAGCTGGAAAAATTAGGTTCGAAGGTAAAAAATTTTCCGACAAAAAAAACTAAAAAAAAAAAATCAATTTTGATATTAGAATTTCATTTTTGAAGCAATAAAATCATAAAAAGTACGGAAAATATGAATCATCAAAACCAAATAAACTGTTCAAATACAGAAAATAAATTTAGAAAGGAAAATTTTCATAAACCATGAATGGATTTCAGAGGGTAGAATGACGACAACCAAATTGAAATCATCAATACCAAATAAAATGTTCAATTGCAGATGACTTTGGAAAATAAAATTGCCCATGACCCCTGAACAAATTTGAAAGGGTGAGATGACGACAATAAGTCTATTCTAAAGTCGTAAACTTGCATTCATTTTCAAATGAGCAGTTTCTAAAACGACAAAAGAAGGGATCAGATTTCCATAAAAATATCACTGACGCAATTTGGGCCCGATCCAAACATCCGGATTAGTTTCCAGACCGATAAAATAATTTCAAGAAATTTTCCACTAACGTATACGTACCGATTGGTTACTATTTATAAGCACATTCTTCATAAACCATCATCTTACCTAAAACAAAGAGAAAAAACACAAAAAAATTAAAAATCTCAATCAATCACGAATCATTTTTACACATTTATTATTTTTAGGTACCTTAAGTACCTAGGATAATCTCTAGACGACGATTTCGGGAGATAGAATAATTCGCAGAATATTTAAAACCCCGTACCAGACGACCAATTAATTCCACCCCTCTCCTTCCCGATTTCAAAAAACGTAATCGATTTGATCGTTCCGCAATCGCGATTACCCATATTCGACATGATCGCACCTCGTTCGTCCCGAACATTACAATGGAGGCTCGGTTCTTCTTCGCAGTTCAATTAATGAAAAATCGCTTTCAATAATTCGAAGATGAAAGTAGGTGAACTGTAAATTTAAATAGAATTTCGCAACGAAATTGCGACGATAGGCGGCCAAGGAGATCGAAGGATGAATGGTTGTAAAATTGAACTCGAAGTCGAGGCGGCAGCAACAGATGAAGAAGTTACGATTACGATACAGAGGTCGATGTCGATAGTAAGAGTGGGATTGTGTGTAGTTAACATTTTGCCGAAGAAAGGATCGTCATCGTCGTTGCCGACGTATCGCGTCCGTCGTCGCGCCGCCAAACCGTGGAAAAATTACTTAAAAGATGGGAAAAATGGAAAGCGAGTACAATGAGGCAGTGGTACGAAAAGAAGCGCGAGCGGCTTCCTTTTTTATGTTGCGATAGGTGTGTTGCGTTGGTGATGGTTTGCCAGTTGGAAGATTTTTCGACAGAGCAATGAGAGCGATGAGCGAAATTGTGGAAGATTATAAGGCGAAGGAAATGTACAATTTTTGGTGGAATTGAAGGACATATCAGGGAGCTGTTTTCTGTCTCCATTTCTGCATTTGTATTCGGATTTCCTCTCCTTGGGGGGAGGGGTGAATCAAGGTGTAGACAAGATTCTGGATTTGAAAAATGAAAATTCTCACCATATTCTAAATTGTTTTTAAAATTGACCAAAAAAGAATCCCTTTTTTTAACCTACGACTAAAAAAATTCAAAGAACAGTAAAATTCTTGCTCTTTCATGAAAAAATTGTTAGAATTCTTACTGTTTTCTCATTTATTTGCTACAAAGATGAAATTCTAGCGAATTTTTAGGTTTTTTTTTTGATTACTCGTTTTAAATGAAATTTAAAGGATTTTCTCGTCTCTCCCTCTCCCTCCCTCTTCCACCAGGTATTTTTTATCCTGATAAGATATTATTTCGATAAACTAACGAGGAAAATTCAAGGTGTCTAACAAACTCTTGAAATCAACCGGAAGGATTTCAGTAGGAACGTTCAAACGAATTTTTGCAGAAATTTTCCCCGAAGTTTTGGAAAAACTATCCTCCTTTTTACCTTCCAATATTTTTTCAACTGATAAATTTAAATTGTTTTCTAATTTTCTCCTCTTCCTCCTCCTCCAAAATTTGTATTCCAATTCGTCAATTTGGCCACATCAGCGAAACCGGGACAACAATTTTAGGAAATAAAATTTCAAATATCAAAAAAATACTTTTGGGACGAAATTTACAGATTTTTCAATCAATAATTCTAAACACGAATGACGAGAAGGAGAAATTTTCAAGAAATATCAATTTTAATACAGTTTTGTTCAACTTTTTGTGAAATAAGTTCACACATAGAATTTGATTTTCGCATCTCTGTTTGTAATTATTTTGGAAAATTAGATGGACCTTTTGTAAAATAATTCCATATCTTCAGTTTGTAATCTTGGATTTTTTTGGAGCTACCAAAATTTGAAAATTGGTGTTTTAAAATTTTTTTCCAACTCTGCTACCATTTCCCCTTCCTCTCCCAGAACAAAATATGCACTCCTGTTTGATATGAAAATCTTCAGTGACAAATACTTAGAAATACTTGGGCAAAAATATCGGAGGGTGAAAATAAAAACTTTGTCCTGAAATTTCTTCATTAAAATTTATGTACTTTTGGTGCTACATTTTTTAACCTCCAAAAATTATGTAATGAGTCTGTTCTTAAGTTGAGAAAATTTGAAACTTTTTGATAAATCATTTCACATTTCGAACCTAATTTTTGTACTTCGATAGGAGCTTTTGAAAAATTCTAGATTAATAAAAAATCAATAAAAAGAGCCAATTTCTTTTCTTTTATGGAAACTCGAATTGTCTAAAATCACCTGCCAAGGTGCAGAAATTGGGTTCTGAATTCAACTTTGAAATTATTTTACAAAGTCTTCAATTTTCCAAAATTACGAACAAAGATGCAAAAATCAAATTCTAAATGTGAAATTATTTCATAAAACGAGGGACAAAACTGTGAAAGACAATAAAGATGAATTTCATGTCATATTTTTATCCAAACAAATTCATCAAAATTTTGAACCTCAAAAGTAGAAATCGCTGAAGTAAAAATGTTTAAAAATCGAAATATCAAATGCACGCAAAAAGAGAAATGAGCATGAATATTTTAATCATCTGAAAGTAATCTGCATTATGGGATTGATTTATTTGAGAGATCTGCTGGCAAAGGCTACTAAGGATTTTCCAAAGAAGGGAATAAAACATGAAAGCAACTCCATTGATAATTCCAAACAGAAAAATCAAAATAACAAGACTCTTAGCTAAATGCTGAGGAAGTCGAATAATGATGTCTCAAAAAAAAAAATGGAAATTCAAAATTCAAATTAAAAAATCATTTAAAGGTAATCCTTCGATTGAAAAATTCAAGGGGAAAATTAAAAACCCACATTTTTGTCAAGTAAAATTATCATAATTTAAGCCATTTTCAAGTTTTAAAATCCAGAAGGCATCCTGTTTTTCTTGTCAACAGATATCTTGGTGAAAGAAAAGAAAAAAGAAAAGGACAACCTAGGACCACTTTTATTTCATTTTTCGAAAACTTTTTCATCTTAAAAATCACAACCATCAATTAAAAATCAAAAGATCTATTTTGTAAATCTGCCTCAAGGATGAAAAAATACTCCGAAAAATATCAAAATTCATCAATACCAATCTCACAGGTATCATCAATTCCTCAAAATCCACCCCAAATTCTCCATCCCCCAATTTCCAATTCCAACTCCTCAAATCCTCCCACCCCACCAGACGACACCAGACTCCAAACACAAATTCGAATTCGTCTCAATTACATAATCCTCTACACGTCACCTACTTTACCTACCCAGCCATCGATTTAATATTCTGCATTGGCTGCAGCCATCCACGTAACAGAACCAGCCTATGTACAGTACCACGATGGAAAAAAAATCCACCTCTTCGCCAATCCCCCTAATTCCACTTTGGCGCCCACTGAATCGTCAGAAAAGCCGGCATCGAGGCGTATTTTTTCTACACAAGTAGTTTTCCACTCTGATTCCTGTTTTTCACAATAGATTCTCTTTTTAACAAGCCTACTTATCTAGATATCGAGCTAAATTGGCGGTAATTCGCGTACTCTCTGCCTCTGTTCCATACGTACACATTGTTTACGCGTACATTACGCGCTGCTCTCCGGCTCCTCCGCACCGCCGCCTCTGCCAATGCCCCTTTTTCTTGCCGACTAGACGCTTTCCTATTCGTTTATAATCTTAAATACGCCGATTTGTAAAATTAGACGTGCGTATTTACAATACTGTAACCGATTCACCGTCCCGTTTAGATACCTGTGCCTATGTATTTGTAATTTAAGTTAAGTATACATTGCTCGTGTATTTATCTGTGTACCTACATAGGTCTTTGCAGTTTGCACGTATTTCTAGAAACCGAGGAGCACGATAACGCCACGGTAGGCCGTCGGTTACGCGATGCACGGTGCCATGATCGACATACCTATGTACGTATGTACATTTATATAGCTACCTGATTTTATGAAGAGCGAGAGTGATGAGAGTAAGAGTACGAGTTTCAAACACGTTATTAGCTTCGATTACTCGCCAGATATGTTTAAAGAAACTAATTAAGTTGGATATAAAGCAGAAAAATATCGAGTGTTGGATGCCACATGAGACGAGGAATTTTTACCTTTTTCCTTCATAACTCATCAGTTGGGTAAATCGATAACAAGATCTGAGGTACTTTTATTAACGATTTCCCAAAATTAATTTAATTTAAATTCTCAAATTATGGATTTTTGAGCAGTTCCTTTTTTATTAGGTATAATTAAAACGTAAAATTTTTCAAGACATCATACAAAAAATTCGGAAGGTCAAAAATGTTTCATTTCGAATTGAAGGAAGCAATGAAAAATTCGTTAGTTTGATAAAATTACCACATTTTTCTTCAAAAAAGATGATACTTTTTTTTAATGGAAATTTCAGTCTGATTTAATGACTTTAGATTAAAATTTTTTAAAAATTGGGTTCAAATTTTATAAAATTTTAATTCTTTATTCAAATTTTTTATACTTTTTAATTTTTGATTAAAAAAAATTGAAAAATTTTCCCTTAAGCAAAAATTTTGTACATTTTTAATACACAGTGTTTAAAATACTTATTGAGAATTTTACCCAATTTCAATTCAGTAGGTATGCTCAATTTTGATTTCTTCGAAAATTTTCCAATTATTTTGTTAATTTGATGAACTTGATGGCATTTTAGTGAAAGCAAATTTAATGGATCCATCATCTATTGCATCCCTATTTTGTCTCCTCTGGTCAACGATGCATCTTGATTTTCTCCATTTTCTCATCTCAATGACATTTTAATTACATATCAATTGCAGAGTTCTGCCTCACGGTTTATGGTTCAGCATGCATTTTTCAATTTCTTTCAAAGTAACTTCTTTTTTTGACTAGAAAATTAATTGTTTTCAATAATCAATTCTTCAGGTAATTTTTCTGTCAAGTTTTTCTTTGTTTATTCTATTTTGGATTTTTAAAAATGTCCTTGCTACGATCAGAAAGAAGAAAAAAATGGTCACTAGAAACGTTTATCAGGTTGTAAGGATAAGGAACTCATAATTTCAAATTTAGATTAAAGAAGTTGCAAAATTGCTCAAAATTTATCAGATAAAATGTTGGAGAAAAAATTTAACTCCCTCTTTTCGAGTTCAATTTAACGAAATTACTGATCTTTTTCAAATATTTTAAATCTCTTTTTTCATTGGTAAAAAAAGCTTCTTGATTCTTTATGTAGGTAGTTTGCAAAATATGCAGAAAATTTTCAGGAATTTTGATAAAATTTATCAATTTAAAGCATTAGTAAAAATTAAGGGGAAAAAAATCACAAAAATGTCGTAATTTTAGTTTTTAAAGTTCGATTCAAAATTTTAGTTTTTTGGAAATATTCACGTCTCCTTTCCGAAGTGAATGACCGGGAAGAAAAATAATCCAAAATGTTGTGAATTTTTCGTGCAATTTATAAAAACGGGTAAATTTTTAAAATTACTTCTCATTTTGAAATTCTCATGAAGTATGCATCTGATTGAAAGATTTAGATAATTTAAATAAAAAGAAAACAGCAAGATACGTTCTGTTTTTGAGGGGGGAGGGGGCGGGTCTGAGAACAAGGATGACCTGAAAAAAAAGACAAATTGAAATTTTTACTTTCCTTCATTTCATTTCTTACCCCTTCTCAAATCGTGTCTACTTCTACTTTCAATTTTTTCAAAAAATATAAAAAGTTACTGGATACCTCAATTTGCCAAAAACCTTTTTTTAAAAAAATGAAATTCAAACCAAGGTGATTTTTGAAATAATTATGAAAGTAACCCTGCCTGATAATTTTAGCCTTAATTTATTCAAAAAAAATTTTGTTCCAATTACACACTGGAAACTTTATTTTTTGGGAATACTTCAGCTTCAATTCCCTTTGAGATTGGGGATGATTTTTTTAGTGAACATGTCTCGATTCAAAAACTAAAACATCTCTGAGAATTTGGTTAATATCCAAATCATGTTTTTTTCTACATTCACTCTAATTCCTATACGATGGAAGCTTTTGAATAGACTATTCTATCCCGATAGAGCAAAGCGAAACCTTAATTGTGAAAAAATACAGGAAATGAAAAAAAGCACGTTTGACAAATTAGTATTTCTATTGTGGTTTGGTATCGGTGACAGACGAAAAAACAAACGCAACAATGATGTATTGTTTTTCAAACTAGGTAAATAAATGCCACATCGACCAGAATTTTTTTCACTTCCATGTTCTAGGGCGAAGTCCAAAAATCATTTTTTTCCTCCTAAATATGAAAAATGTTCTAAGTAGGTAGGTAGTTTAAAAATGATAAACGAAATCCATTAACGATGATTTCCTTATTTATGTAGATAGATTATACTCATTCTAGGAGCGATTAGGAGGGCCAGCGGATGATCAAACGTGGTTTTATTTGTGTAAATGAGTACAAAGTAAATATAATGTTGAATATTTCGTTACAAAGGTTATTCTTGTGCAAGACTATCTACGTATTTCGATAATTTTCGTATTTGTTTCGATGTTAATTTCTTTTTCGAATGAATTAGATCCATAACGGGTAGTTTCCGCGTTCATTTCTTATCTTACAGCCATAGTTTGGTTGTTCGATCTTGTATTTTAGTACCAAATGATTAAAATATCTCCGTTTAACGGAGAAATTGAGACTAGGTAAATCAAGTGTGTATCAGGATTATAATTCTTTGATTATTTTTGAACGAGGAAAATTATGCTTAAATAAAATGGAAAGTTTTTCGAGAGGTTTCATTTTCAGAATGAAATGATTCTCCTTAATTAGGCACCAATCCATTCATTAAGGAAAGAACATTTTCTTTTTCACTGAATTCGAAATTTGAAGCTTTTTGTATGGAAAAGTTTCAAATCTTCTCACATCATTATTTCACACTCCTCTCGCAATACGTATTATATTTGTTGAAAGCGTTATCGATTTCTTATTGAATTACTTATACATCCAGCCCAAACCACGTTCGTCGAATTCAACCAGAGCTTTAATTAGTGAAATGATTGAGGCGGATTATTCGTCCAAGAGTAGTTATTTCGTTGAAAATTGCGAATGATTGTGATTTCACCGAGAAAACTGAGCCTATTGGTGGATTCGAGACGAAAATGCGAAGGAACGTTGATAATAGGGGCTTCGTGTTACACTGAAGTATTCGGTATCGTGTCTCTCTGAGATCCCCCGGTTCTATGTATTTTTCGTCCTGCGGTCGAAAGAAAAATATCTTCGAGGTGATCTCTTTTTAATTAATTACACGGTTGATACTCTTGTGCTGAAGGGTTTGAAAATTAACCGGGCTTTTGGAAATTACTCATTTTGAAAGTGGAATCGAAAAAAAGCGAGGATGGAATTACAGATGGAATTTACAAATAGGTAGCTATCTGTTTAGGTTTGTTCATCTTTTTTCGAATCGAGCCTATTTCAGTGGGTATTATAATTCAAGCCAAAATTTGCCTTTAATTTACCTGATTTTTCACTGAAGTTTTCGAAAAAATTGAATTTTTGTGAGCAGGTACCTAGGTATCAAACTTACTTGACTTGATTTTTTCTTTTTGAAATTTTTTTTGGATTAATAAGCTGTTCAAATATGCAATCAAAAAAATACATTACCCATTTTTTTTTGAAAAAACATATGAGATTTTCAGGGTTAAAATTTTTCAAAAATCAGAAAATTTCAAGTTTATCGAAAAAATTACAAAATTTTTTTCGATACGAATTAGGCATTTTTTTAAAATCTCAGCTAAAATTTGGGAAAATATTTAGGTCGAAAATTTGTTCAAAATTTGTAATTGTTTCCATATGTGAAAAAAAACCAGTGAATATTTTTTGGAATGGTGTTGAAATGTTCTCATCATGAATTTTTGCCCGGTCAAAGAATATGAAATGAAAATAACAAAAACAATGTACTTGGATTTTTTTAAAAATTCATGTCAGATATTGAAAAAAAGTCGTCAAGTATCATCGAAAGGAAGTGATGAAGAAAAGAAAATTTCACGTTTGAAAATCTATCACCCCCTCCATTCTGCCATACTTGACTAGATTATTGATTAAAAAAAAGAGTATTATTCAACAAAAAATTGGGTGTTTGTAAATTTCTCAACTTTTGCAATAATTTTGTATTTTTAAATTTTTTTTAGCTCAAAACTTTTTTGTTGCCCTGAAATTTTTTCAACGTCCTAAGTTGAAAATTTTTCAAAATTTGCATCAATATTTTTAAAAAATGGATCCAAATTTTTTTAATTGATTAAAAAATATTTTTTTAAATTTATTAGACATAGAAATTTTTTTATTAAAAAAATCTTGATTTTTTCCCAACATTTAAGCCGAAAAATTCATTTTTCATCATCAGAAATGAAAATACCTACTGTACGAACGAATTTTAAAATATCAAACCCTAAAAACATAAACCTGCCTATTTTGTTTGAAAATTGAAAAAGAAACACACAAAAAATTGACGTTATTTTGTCGTCTCAAATTGAAGCTCAAAATAATGGTAATTTTTGAATTTTCAAGTTTCGTTACAAAATTTCACCCAAAATTTTAATGCAGAGTGTCCTGAAACTGGAGTCAAAATAACTGAAAAAAAATCATAATAATTGGTTTACAATTATTTTCAAAAATCAAAATATGATTAAAACGACCAGAAAATCAGAGATGGAAAACTGAAATGACATCAGTTCCAGTTCCAGTTTCAGTCCTCAAAATTTTTTGTTCGAGTTTAATGTTACAGTTTCAGTTATTAGAATTTTTTAGTTTTAGTTTTCACATCCAATTTTCAGTAAATTTTGACTCTTTAAAGCCAATTTTTTAAAAAATTGCAAAGAATTCTCGTTTTTTTTTCCTAAACATTTTCAGTGTTTTCATAAATTTGTTGGTGTTGACTTCAAAGTATGGTACATAAAAATTAAAGCTGTAGGAACTGAAACTGGAACATTTTCAGTTCCAATTCCAGTTCCAGTTTTCACCTTTAGATGAAGTTTTTTTTTCAGGTTTCAAATTTCAATTTATTCATCTCTGCATAAAACTGAAAAATTATTCCTAGAATACGCAGATACCTAATTTTTTGAATAATTTCCTCAAAAAATCGAAATAATATTCAGTATTGAAGTCCTAGCTTCAATCCCTTTTTGATCCAAAGAGCTGAAATTTTTTTGTAAACATCCTTCAGCTCAAACCATACCCCTGCTCCTTGAATTCGATCAAAATCCAGGATACGTTTTTTCTTCCCATCCACCCCAACACCTTGAACTATAACTCCAACTTCGAGACTCGAGTTAAACCGTATCACAAAATGCATCCACACCTTACCCAATTCACCCGACAAAACCGGTATTAAAAATTAAAAAATGGAAAAAAAATAAAAGTGGTTTATATAGGACGACGGACTTAAACTTCTAATAATTTTTTTCATTCCATCTCGAACACCATACGTTTAGAGGGAAAGTGCTATACAAATGGGATGTTATGTCAAGGAGCACTACTACCGTTGCTGGTACCAATATAGGTATAAGTACACATGACTATGTATCCACCGGTACTAGACAAACAACATCATCGACATCCTTAATACGGTTAGGAAAAAAAAACACGTACCTCTTCGAGTTCGAATCGACCCACAGATCGTAATGGAAACCGATCCGATAATTTGGTAGAAAAGTACGCTAATTGGTACATTTATTCAGATACATTGGAAAAAAAAAACTCGGTAAATAGCCAAAGGCTGGGTACGTACGACAGATCTCGCTATAAAAACCAGTTTAATAGCATTAGGGGTAAAAGTATCGACATCAGGTCGATATTACAGTACAAGGTCATCAATAATTTTTTTTTCACTCGGAGATATTTCGCCAACAGCATATAAATCATCTCGTACTCTCGTCCATGTGATTGAACCTATAAAATAAAAACCACCTCGTGTGAATCCATTTCCAAACTATTCTTTTACTCGACTGCACTTAACCGTCGCGACTTTTCTTTTTTCTATTTCCCTATTTACAGATTTTTTGCCACAATAAATTTCATTTCGCCAAAGAATAGCTGGATCTTTTCAGCGACACAATTATCTCTTATAACAATACGTCGTATATCGGACACTGCAGATCATGGTTTGTTTTGTTGTCGTCTTCTTTTCTCTTCCTGTCTTTATTGTGGTTTTTTTTTACATTTCGAACCAAATCAAGTTCATCTATTTGCAATATTGTTACGTTTTTTTTCCTATTTAGCATTTCCTTTTCCTATTCCGGCTCGTTTGCATTTTATCACGTCGAGCTGGTACAATGAGGGAGGAATAACGGAGCCGTTTTCAAAAATTTCACCACAATTCTACCGCAACGACAATCGATGGGTCAGTAAACCTGATGCCTTTGCTGATTGTTCCCGGTGAAATTCGTACCAGCGCCAACTGGACGTTCAAAATCGTATAATAAATGACGAAATTCAAAACTACAAAAGTCTCCTTTGTGAACCACGTCCACGTAAACGGATAAGTGTCGTCGTTGTGACGCAAGAGGTCGTTCACCGTCCTTGCACCTTTTGTAAAAATCGTCGTATAGAGATAGTAGGCAAAAGATACCCTGATAGGTCTCAGTTCCGCCATAAATTTTATCATTTGAATAAATACCTTAGACAATTGAACCGTTTACGTACGAAAATCATCTAGACTCGTTTAGATGGAGCGGAGAGATTCAGTTTAAAAATACATTGTGTTTTATTCCTTTCTGTCGCCTGGGTTTTAAGCAATGTAAAGAAAAGATTTCGTGAAGCGGAAAAGTATTGACACGAGGTTTTAAAACATAAGTATCGAACAATGAGTCATTTTTACGAAAAAGCGATAGCGAGTGTTTGAAAATTACCAGTACTCGGTACCTGTTCCGTTTTGTTACGTGGAAGTATTTCGTGTGGGGGAAAAATAGGTAATTGATAATTTTTTTATCGGTCAAATTGTACGGGTGTGATATTTCGAAGACACACGTGTGATGTGGTTAGAACATTTTTACACGAATTATCATTTTTTTAACTCGTCTTTGAAGAAAAGTCAACAGGGTAATGGCGGAGACAAGGGGGACTGGGATGGGTCGGGGTCATTTTGAAAAAAATATTGGATCGAATGGATATTTTTCAAACAGTTTTTCAATTTTTTGTAGAAGAAATGACGAATTAATTTTTTTTGGACAGATGAGTCATATTATTTTGAATCTTGTTAAAATTTTAATTCTAAAGTTTGAAGATTGAAAATGACAATATTTCAAATTAATTCCATAACAAGCTTCAACTCATCAAAATAGCTCGATTGTTTCACATGGACCTCTGATTAGAAAACATCAGTTGTGAGCCAAGATATAGAGGTCAAAAATTGTTTTTTGAGCTGATACTAATTTTCAGAAAGAGTAAAATCAAGGGGAAAGGACCTCGATTCCTAAACAAATTTTGACCTTTAAGGGTAGTTCTCATTTTCTATATCCAAGCTTACTTTTTATGGTATTTTCAATTTCCACCTCGATCCCATTTTCTATTCGGGTGTTCATAAACTATTACCTGTAATTTGGTATTTTAAAAAAATCCAGTTCTGCCACTAGAACAGGTCGAAAAATCACCGAATCTCAAAAAAAATCATTAAATTACATACATTAAAAAAAATCTTCGAATACCAGCAAAAAATTATCAGATGTGTTGAATCTTCAATATCTTCATAAATTGTTCAGATTTGAGATTCGGACAATTTTTTGGAATAATCAACCATTATTCAATTTGGCTATGATTTATGCACGAGGAAAACGCAAATTTTTTAGATTATTTTCGATGATTTCAGAATAAAATTATATATGTAGTACAATTAAAAAAAATTGAATTTTGCAAATTTGAAAAAAAAATCCAAAAATAAATTCTCACAAGAAACCTGAACGAGGGAGCAGAAGAAGCAGCTGGTCCTTTTTTCAATGATGAAATCGTTTGCTTAGGGGGAAAAATAAGTTTTATGAGACAGAAAAAACAGATAGATTATAATTTGAACCAGGAGTCAGAAAAATTGTAAAAAAATTTCATTTCAGTCAGTAATTTTACATTTTTTGTGTCTCCAAAAAGCATTCATCGGTTTATCCCTGAGAAAAATGTAAAGATTATAATCGCTGAAATTATCATCAATCAAAAATCTATTGATTTTTGAAAAATACTTAATTTTTTGCAGCAAAAACTTCATTTTTATTACGATTTATTCATTTTCACCCACCCTTGAAAAATGGAGGGTCTTGGAAAAAAATCAGATGTACATTTTATGACAATAAAAAACTGATTATATTCACAGTTTCAATGATGTCTAATAGTTCATCATTGTTGAATAACTCAAGCTTCTCGACATTTTTTTCAAAAAACTTTTCCCAAATTTTTCAATACTAAAACTTTTTATTAAAATTATTTTCAACTTGAAAAATTTTTCAATTTAAAAAATATGCTCAAAGAAGAAAAAGAAAACCAAAATTTTGGAGTTTGAAAATATTTTCTTAAAAAACTTCAAGAATTGAATATTTTCAGAGTTGAAAACAATTTTGAGAAAAACATTATTCAAATGTTAAGCAAAAATGTTTAGAGCAGAAAAAAATTTCAGGGTTGAAAAAAGTTTCAAAAATTTTTAGAGTTGAAAATTTTTTGGAAAAATTTTATATTTTGAACATGAAAAAAATAGGGCTCGAAAATATGCATAATTATTCTCGATGTAGTATTTTTTCGTATTTTCTTAAATATAAAAACAGGCAAAATATGAAGATGGTAACCATATCGATGCCAGAGGTGAAGTGCCTTACAATGAATGAATGAAAGTCAATATTGTAAAATGTCAATTGTCAAGTGCCAAATGACAAAAATCAATTGTAAATGTCAATTTTAAATCGTCACATACAATGCCATAAAGTATTACAATCAATTTTTATAGGTACAAGTTTTTTGTATTTCATCTTCAAAAATATGAAAATTATAATTTTTTAGTAGGTGCTCACTGAATTGGCTTATCAAACTTTCATGGATTTTTTATGGCTATTTTTCTGTTTTTTTTTTTTCGTGGTCCCTTTTTTTACAAAAAATTGATAAAGAACCGAAAAATTGAAAATTTTTTAAAGAAAAGGAAAAACTAAAGACCTTTACCCATTAGAAATTTTTGGAATTTATCATTTTGAAAAAATCTAAAAAATAATAGTGATTTTTTGAAATAAATTTCATCATTTTTTCTAAATTTTACAATCTTTTCGTGATTCTAACGACTGATAAGACATCCTATAGAAGAATTTTCAAAGCACCACATCTACATATTTACCTGCCCTTCTGGCACATATCTTTCCACCAACCGACCTATCGATACTAGATATCTATCAATCTATCTCACACCAGATTCCCATTTTACTTACATATCTACGTAATTTAATGAAAAATATATGGATCAAATAACTTATATCTGTTGAAGCGTGTAAACTTATATAATCTAGACTAAATATCTGGACCGGTACGGGCGTTTTGTTTCAATTCGGATGGCGCACGGTATGCCTTGTTTACATCGACGCACACTGTACCAGTAACAAATAAATAAGGCTGTCTGCTGCCTATTTTATCCTATTTATTACAGATTCAGGAAAAAATCATTCGTTCGTAATCTACCTCTTTCTCTCTTTTAGATACGTAATGATATAATGAGATTCGGTGTTTGATTTTTGCACATTAAAAAAAAAAACCTACAATATTTGCGAGGTTTTCCTATATCTATAGGTAGAAATTTAGATAACGCTTGAATTTTCCATTATAAAATCGCTCCGAATCGATAAAATTTACTTGCGCGAACATCGGTGGTTACTAATTGCGAATTTCATCCGCCAATGAGCAGAATAAACCGAATAACGAATTAATCCCAAGAACAGGATACGTTGGCATGTCGATCTCGATGTTGCTCGTATTGATTCTACGTATATTTCAGACTCTGCAGTGTGCAGGTGTTCGATATACTAGGTCTTTTTATTATGGTAAAGTCGTGTACCTGTATCTGGAGTGTAGATATACCTGTTTATGTAATTTTTTAATCGCTGTTTAACTGAAATTAAACCGGTGAATTTTTCGATTCGAATGGGTTGGAATTGGATGATTATGTAGAGTGAATCGTTGACTATGTTTGGAGTGGAAAATATAAACATCCAGTAAATTAAGTTAACTGGTGGATTTTCTCTGCAATTTAGTTTCCTTTGAAAAGGCTTAAACTATTTTTAAACTTTGAAGGCTCAAAAGTCATGATTTTTATAGACATACCTAGTTGAAATTTCTGGGAATCTTTTTAAAAATCTCATATACATTTCACAATTCATGTTCTATTTTTTTTTTTTAAATCCTATCTTCCCAAAATGTGTATCGATTTTTTGGAAAAAAAAAAGAAAGACAGATAGAACCTCAATATTTTCAACTTTTTCATTTGTGGTAATCGAACAGCTCTGCATTTCAACATTTTCCCCTGCGAAATTACCTTTGATTTGATGATTCTGATCTACCTTTAAGAACTGAAATGGTATAATATTGGTTTCAATTTTTCTCCATCAATTTGAGGTTTTTTCAATGGAATTTTTTTTACACATTTGAAGTCGATTTTATAAACATAAAAAGAGTCATACAAAAAATACTTATGGTTAGAACACAAATTGTTACAGTGTGAAATTTCCTTTCTGTAGAGTTTAATTCAGCGAAACTTAGTTTTAAAAATATAAAAAAGGAACAATAACTTTCGGTGAAAAAATTTCCAAAACCAAGCTTCCTGGAAAAAGTTGTTTAGACCCTGCTGAAAGGAGGCATAACTCTCTACAATTTATATCCAATGAATTTTTTTCGCAAAACTCTTCTTTTACTAGGAAAATTGACTTCAAGTGTCAAAAGTTACCAAAACATGAAGAAAAAATTGCCATAAAAATTCACATTTTGAAGAAATTGCATCAAAATTACAATTAATTCAGATTTTCGACGTGAATTTTTTTCTCTCCTTTTTTTCTTTTCAAACTTTAAAAATATTTAACAATGCAGAAATTTTAATTCTTTTCAATATTTGAAGTAAATTTGGTTTCGAACTTGGAATTTTCATCAGCAAGAAAATTTTCTTCATTATTCATTTGAAATTTTCAAAAATTCAAAATTTCAAAATTATCCGATCGATTTATGTTAAAATGGCGCAAAAAAGGTTTCATTCACATTTTTGATTTCAAGCCGCTACCTCCCCCCCCCCCAACCTACCTCATTTTCCATTCAGACTTCAAAAATGTCAACAACACAGAGAAATGAATTTTTTCAACTTGAAACCACCTGATTTCACACACTTGGAATTTTCATCAGCGAGAAAATTTTCTTCGGAATCTTCCAAAATTTAAAAAAATGGAATATTGAAAAATTCCATGAATATCCCAATTGATTTATGTTGAAATGACCGACAAAAAAGGTTTGATACATATTTTTGACTGGAAGTACCCTCTCCCCTCCCCCCTCATTTACCATTCAGACTTTGAAAATGTCAACAATACAGATTACAGAAATTAATTAATTTTTCAATTAAAAATAAAAAATTCAGGTATGAAAAATTTCATCAATATTCCAATTGATTCGTGTTAAAAAGAAGTACAAAAAAATGCAATCATGATTTTCGCTGTGAACCCCCCCTCCCCCGTCCTTTCAAACTTTGAAAATCTCAAAATTCTCAACAATACATACAGAAATAATTTTTTTTGATTTTGATGTCGAACTGATTCCGAACTTGAAACTTTCATCCAGGGATCCTGGAGCGGAGCCGGAGAAAGGAGGGTCCCCTCCGGACGATTTTTTCGTAGTCGGAGCCGGAGGGACCACGTAGGAACTGCTCCGGTCCCTCGCTCCGGAGGTCCCTCCTTTGATTTTTAATTTTACTACTAGGAATTTTTCAGTTTTTCTTCCCTGAAAACTATCAAAATTGTCCGTTATTGTTTTGCTTACGACAACAACTTGTTTTTGGTTTTTTAAAATGTAATGGTAGTTTTATTTTCATAATAATTCCACAAAATTTTTGATTTTTCATCGTCAGAGGGCTCTCCTGGAGAGAGCCTCCGGAGGGTCCCTCCAGGAGTGCCCTCCGGAGCCTTTTCAACCTTGCCTGAGTCGGAGCCGGAGCCTTTTAAAAATTTTTTGGAGCCGGAGCTGGAGGGGCCAGACCCCTCCCTCCAAGATCCCTGCTTTCATCAATAAGAGAAATTTTTTCGACATTTGGAATTTTTGAAAAATGAACAAAAAAAAATCCAACTTTGGTTCGAAAAATGGAAGAGATAATATTCGCATAAATCTTCCCCAATTTTCATTTTAAATTCCAAAATTTTCAACAAATTAGAATAAGACTAGATCTTCTCAAAAAAAGATCCATTTTCATAATATCTGATGAAAGTCGAAAAAAACCCAGTAGGTAATTTTTGGAATTTTTTCGAAAATTATTGAGAAATTGAGGCGAAATGGATAAATTCCCTCATAATCCAAATTCTTGAAATTTCAGTCTCAATGGCAAAAGCCGTTCAAAAGAGTATCAATCACTAAAGATAAAATTCTTCGAGGAAAAAAATTGGCCAAACTGATGACCTAATAAGTGGCTGAAAAACGAAGGTTATTCCCAACAACCTGAACTTCTTTTTCAAAACAAAAATTCAAATCAACCAATTTGCCAAATAAAATCGAATCTCGTTAAAAATCAATAACTTGCCAATTTTGGGCACAGGTATTCCCAACGATCGAAATTCCACTACCAACACCCACCCTACGAAGGCGGTTTCAATCACTCGATTGGAAATGCAAATGATAAAATCAGAATTAGGATTACGCAGAGACATAAAATCGACTACCAAACTAATCCACCACGGACGATCATATCTCACCTCGATATATTCGCCATGTACCTGCTAATTATTCGAATACCTCGCTGGGCGCGGAACCAGACAATACTCGGAACCCAGCAGATCTTAGAGGGGCGGAGGAGGACCAATTGACATACCAATTGACGAGAAAATCCTTCATCGGGCGAATACGCCAATACCTTATTAAAAGCGCACCAAAGTAATGTAAACGGAACGTAAGCAGACTATCGGCTCTCCTTAATGTTTTCATCGTTCAACCGAGCGAAACGAAGATTACGTAACTGTATACTTATTAACTACGTAATTACAATGATCGCGATCGTGGTTACTTGGCCACACGGTAGGCACCACATCAATTTGGAAGCACGATATTAGCGCAAATAGACACGATCGAGTAGACCAACAGGCACCTCCCACGTACCTCTGGCTCACTTTTAACGTATTTTTATCGTCTTTGCTACTTTTTTCTTTCACGTTCATGAACAGATGCTCGCCAGAGGAACTGGTTTTTTCATACATGCCATTCTTTCTTTCCCTCTTTTATTTCTTTCCGAAAACACTTGTAAAATTTTGCGATGCTCGCGATTCGAGATTATTACGTAATTATCGCTTCGATCGCGGTGTCACCGTCTCTCTCGCTCTCTCCTACCCGAGCCATCGATTTATTATCTAAAAATATTCGCATTCTTGACTCTCTACCTCGCCTCCCAGCAGCTCGAATCGCCAGTTATTTACGATCTTCCTCGTATACTATACAATGACTAATACCTCGTATAATAAATGAACTTGAATTTGCAAACCGAGTGTACTCTTGGCATATTTTTATCGCAATCGTGTTCGCGATCACATAATACCTGTACGTAATTACCTATACAGATCTAAGCCCGCTGCTAGTTTATTCATTGACAGAGCCATTATTGTTCTTAGGTCTAACCCTTAAAAAAAACCTTGTTGACAAACGTCCACCAGACGTGGAAGTTGTAACGTAATTTCCTCTTCAAAACTTCGGTCTCAACAATCGACGACCTTTTCGAAAGCATCCATCGTGATTTCACACTCGTACTACCCAACCTCGCCACCAAGAACTCTTCGAATTTGCTAAATTGAATTTGTCTGTCCGATTTGCCGGAGCTGTGACATCTCCACCTCGCCACCGCATCAGTTTGCGTAAAACCATTTACCCAACTTTGCCACCTACTCAGAACACGATTAACCTGTACGCGTTGCTCGATGCCCAAGAGCTGGCTCACCTTCGGTAACGATTAATCGCGTCAAGAAAACGTCGAAGAGCGATTAACCTAAGAGCGCGATGTTTATATTCAGATATCTTTTACTGTCAAGCAGGAGGTATTCGCGAAATATCCTCTCTCTCAATTACCAATCCGGTTCTGGGCTCGGGGAAAATGGCGAGGAAAACGAACAACGATTAAATTATACTTCTGCACGGTTCGGTCTTTCTTTGCCATCGCCTCGAAAATGTAGATTTCATTCTGCATCACCGGAAACGATAACGATTAGATGCTGGTCTGGTTTTCGCATGTGCTTTTTTTTTATTCTGATGTTTTGTAATGAAATCTTTCTTTTACACCGGTTTTTATCCGAATTGATGGTATTGGTTTGACTTTTTTTTTGCACGATTGGTGTAAGAACGGTATGAAGGGGGTTGGAATGTTTTGTGACATGGGTTCGGTAATGTGGCAGTTGCTGGGTTTGTTTAATGAGTACAAAGTTGGCAATCTTGGCCGATTATGCAAAAATGCAAAGGAAGTATTTCGGGTGTAGAGAGAGCGAGGAAAGGTAGGAATGACAAAAATTCACCCAGAAGATAATTCGTTGCAAAAATATTTTATTTGGAATTTATTGCCTTTGAAATGAATGATATACCTGATGTTGGTAAAAAAAAGCTAAACTCAGTTCAACATTTATTATGATAAGAGGTTAAGCCTTTTCATCTTTAAAAATTAACAGATGATTTTATAGAACAAAAGTATTAATTAATATTCTTAATATTTTATTAATTAAATTTTTTAAAATTTATATGCCATGCTATATCTATTAATAGACACTCTAACATACATATTTCTACAGCATCTCTACTCTCTACTCTACTCTATAAAACAAGTCCATGACACAATCTGATATATGCATGTCCAATATGGATTGAAACATCCAAATTCCAAAACCTCACTCAAGAAAATTTAAATTTTCCAAAACAAATTTGCATGTATTGCTACCAGAGCTCAACAGTTTAATTCATCGAGAAATGAACTTATAGTTGAGTTAAATACTGATTTTATCTTAAAGGAAACAACTAAATATTTATGCAATCTGGAAAAAAAAAACAAAAACAAATAAATCTTCTCTCTTCAGTCCCACAGTCTCCTCTCTCCTGTTTAGGAGACCATTGCCAATAATGTTACAAAGCACACTCATATTAAGTATCATAATAAGTAGGTATATCACAAGTGAAATCCTAGGGGAAAAAACCTATGGTGTAGGAAGAATGTAGCTCAGGACAATGTATAGACATAGAGAAGAGAAGGTTCCTCTCATCAGGCCCATATTTTTTTCATGAGACTCATAGGGGCTATCTAAGGTCAAGAGTAAAAAAAAATGATATTTTTACCATGAAGGACCTTCAAACAAAGATAAAAAGTTACCTAATTTAATTGTGTCTCGTATTGACATTTAAAATACCAAAAGACCTCTTGTGTTTATACATTTTCCCTCTCAGGTCCTGAATTTCTTTACACAGCCCTGATGCAAATAACAAACATGTTAAATGTGGTCATCACAGCATTAACAATACCATATGAAGGGGAAATGAAAAAATTGCCGGAAATGTGAGAGATCATGTTAATAAGTGCTTGGATATGATAGGTACGAAATAGTGTGCCAATCACTATGGCCAACATTAATCATAGTAGATTATTTTGAATACTTAAATCACATTTGGCTCACCATAAGTATTCCTCAGAAATGTAAGTGAAGTAAGCAAGTAAGTTTGTCCTCTTCATGCATTATTGTGATTAATGAATTAGCCAAATCAGCAACTTCCTAAGAAACTACTACAACAAAAGTTAACACCTAGATTTGTCTCAATTTTATGTTTTAAAAAGACTGTCTTTTTGAGTCGAGAAAGGTGGTCTTTTTATGGCATCAATTTCTGTAGATTTTGTAAAAAAAATTGCCTTATATCAAGGTTGATTTATACCAATTTGTCACATAGTGGTTTGTTGGGTTAACATACCTAAACTCATAAACTGGAAGGGACGATTTGAATAAGAATTATATAAGCACTAAAACCACAAAATTTAAAAATTTTCCCATATATTATACAGGGTGCGGCAGAGGAAGGTAACGTATTTTAAAATGTTCCAGCGAACTCTATTGTCAACATAGGGAAGTGGTGTTGGTCCCATTGAAAGAGGAAGGATTGAAGTTTTTTTCAGTATAAAACGAGCCACCATGACGGAATGGTTGGAAGAGTAGCGCGCATTTGCGGTAGAGCGGTTTTTTCCCACTAATGATTCCTATGTTCAGACAGTTCGCGATTTTCGAAGAGTATGGTCTCAGCGGCAGTAAACAGATTTTTACTGAAAAAAGTTGATTATGGGTTAAAAACTTTCGAGAGTCAGGGAATATGGGTAAAAAAAGTCTCCCGGCCTTCCGAGGACCGTTAGAATCTCGCCAGTAGTCCCAAGAGTTCATGCAGCGATACAGAAAAGTCCAAGTCGTTCGGCTCATATGCACACCAAAAATCTTCGTTTGTCAGATCGATTGGTAAGAAGAATACTACACGAAGAACTGAATTATCAGCCATATAAAATTTTGTATACACAGCAGCTTCAGCCGGCCGATTACACATTCAAATTAACATTCTGCGAGATGATGTTAGAGAAAATCAATTTGAAAGAAATTCCACTTGATTCAATAATGATCACCGACGAAGCACATTTTTATCAAAACGGGGATATCAGCAAACAAAATGTACGTAATTGAAGTGATTCAAATCCAAAAATTATTCAGGAGAAGCCCCTCCACTCACCTAAAGTAACGGTGTGGATGGGAGTAGCCGCATGAGGGATAATTGGTCCGTATTTTTTCAAAGGCACAGTAAACGGAGATCACTACCAACAGCTGTTAAACGAGTTTGTTTGGCCAGAATTGGCTCGGCGACGAAAGTTATCGAGAACATGGTTCCAGCAAGATGGTGCGACGTGCCATACAGCCAACTAAACAATGCTGGTTTTGAGTAAGATGTTTGGCAATCACATAATTTTGAAAAATTCGACTATTCAGTGGCTGCCGCGCCCCGCTCGCCTGACATGTCGGTCTGTGACTTCTTTTCATGGGGTTATTTAAAATCGAAAGTGTATGAAAATAAACCTCATGACTTGGAAGAGTTGAAAAATGAAATTCGGAGACAATTCTGCCACGATTCCAAAGGCTATTTTGGAAAAAGTGTACAAAAATTTCATAACGCATATGGAAAATTGTATCGAAAATCGACGGTTTCATCTCGCTGATGTAATTTTCAAGACAAAGAAGTTTAATAAAGAATGAATATGTTTTTAAAAATGTCAAACCTTCTTCTTTCGAATGAGACCAACACCCTTTTCCTACCTTGATTTGAGAGTTAGCTAGAACGTTTTGAAATATGTTACCTTCCTCTGCCACACCCTGTACCTATTAGAGCCCTGCATGATACGATGTTGCATCGGTTAAATATCATATCGTATCGTATTGAGCACGATAATACGATGCCGATGTGACACCGTATCGTATTAGGGATGATAATACGATGTCGATGTGACACCATATCATATTAGGCAGGATAAAACGATGCCGGTGAGACACCGTAACCATAAAATGAGAGTGGGTGGTGCCGATGTTAAATCCGTAATCATGTAGATAAGGGATGTGAGTCATTTCAACCCCTTTCACAATACTTAAGTTGCCTTGATCGAATCATCGAACAGATAAAAACGATGTTCACCTCACACCACATCACTTTTCACCCCATATCACATCGTATCATTTCAATATGATATGATGTCACCTCGTATTTCATAAAACTGGTTAGTATTTGGCGATGTAGACGTCACCATCGCTTGAAGTGATATTACATAAGGTGCGAAACATCGTATCATGCAGGGCTCTAGTACCTATATTAAATTTAGAATTATCTCATAACTCCTTTAAGAAATTATTCTCCAATAATAATGTTACCTATTGTTCTTAAGAAACACAATTTATGGTTTTCTTATATATAGGTTTAAGTTTGCTTATTTTACAATGCTTTAGAATTAAATATTTATAATCTGTTTTACTCTCTATAAAGATCAAGTTAAAAGCCAATTAGGTACCTACTCCTGAAATTAATACTTTTTGTTGAGGTAAGTATTCTATTTAATCCAAGTTAATTGATAAAAATAAATTAATAAAATTAATTTTTAATCAATTATTATTGATAATATTACTGTTGCGTTCGGTGGCGGTTATTGTCGTTCGCGTGTGCATTACATCACTCTTGGGAAATGTAAGGGAGGCAAGTAAGTAAGTTTATCCTCTTCATGCATCATTGTGATTAATGAATTAGCCCAAATCAGCAACTTAAGGGTGGCCGTCATGCTACCATTTAAGCCGCTCACCCCGAAATTAGAACATTTGAAAAACTTGGAAGTGACTTTTTTATTCTCTCTCACAATAGTCTGCAGACAAAAATGGCTTCTACCTTGGAGCTAGAGCAGCCGTCATTTTCTAATTTTGTTTCCGATCGAAAACTACGACTTTCAACGCTTTTATGGAAGAAATTATTTCGCACTCCGGGAAATTAGTTTCCCCTGAGAAGCACATGTGTTGTGTTTTTATAGGGAAAGGGTTATTAAAAACACCACGAAATGACAGTGTACTCAAAGAACTATTTACTCTAACTCCAGTTGTGGAACCCGGCATCAGTGTTTTAAAATCTATAGAATTACATAGTAAAGTACAGGGTAAAATTGCGGAAATATCAAAATCTAATTTATGCCGTTCGTTATAGAAAAAAGTATGTGATGAAAATTTTTTCCGCTGTCTGGACGAGTGTGTGAATTTTAACCTCACTACCTCGAAACAGTATTTCGAATGTTCGATAAACGAAACTATACCGCGGTATTATTTCTTCAATATTTTCCTCCCGTGTGGGCAAACTTCAAGTTTTCGGATTGCTTCGCGACTTTAGAAGAATTGTTGGAACCCTTTCATAAGGACAATTTCATCAACCCAAGAACAAACAACAACCTTGCCGCCAACAATTTTGGAATTAATGCATCAATGTATTACGTTGCAGGTGCCAATTCCTACAGCGAATTGCATGTGGAGGATGGGGACCTGGCTTCTATCAACGGAGTATGGTTTCTCTGCAATCCTGAAGCTGATGTGGCAACAGAGATTGTCAAATTATGGATTATCGTGCCATCAATGCAGAAGCAAAACGTTTATGCAACTATCGCTATGGCATTGGATGCTGATTGTTTTCATCGTATCAATGATAAAAACATATTCGTCACGCCAAGCCTTTTAGCCAAATGCAAAATTCCATATGTTATCGTGCCACAGTATGCAGGTGACATACTCTTCTTGAAGGGGGGTATTTTTCACCAAGTATACAACATAAATTCCAATTTCGCCAAAGCCATAAATTTTGGAACAGCGCATCATAATATTATCGCGCCGCATCTGAATTATTGCATGTGCCCGAAATTGCAAATTCAATCAATCATGCCGGCTACGGATGTCATTTCTGCAATTTCGACCAGACAATACAAAATATACGAGTGCAACATTGCAGAATGTGAAACTCGTGTATTTTCAAAAGCAGCTTTGAAACAACACTGTAAACAGTTCCACCCCTCTGTTCAAAATCCCATTCTGCCCCAGGCCCACAAACCACTAACCTGTGCTAGTGATTTTGTGATCAATAAGTATTGTATACTAATTATTTTGAGAATATTTTCCGAAGTAGGTACTCAGGTACCTGTAATTTTTATTTGTTTAATAAGTTGTGTGCAGAAATCTGCTTTTGTCTTGTTTTGTGTTGTTCTGTACGTTAAATGAATTTAAAGCCATGGTTTTGATTCATTTAGCAATTATTTTGTGCTCATGAATGATTTATTATTCTAAAGAATTGATAAGGTATAGAGGTGATTTATTTTTTTATTCTTTATTTTCATTAATATAAGTTTTATGAACAACACTTGGTAGAATTTTTCGTTTCAATGCCTTGATTCATTACCTACTCAATTATCAAATCAAATTAGTGCAAAGTTAAAGAATCAGACAAAGATCTAACTCTGTTGGAATAATAATGTAATAATTCTTTGAAAATACTCAAAAATTGGCTCAATTTGGGACTCAAAATGGGTTAAAATTGTTTAAATTCAATTTTCATTGATAATTTCATTTTGCCTGTAAAAATTCAACTATTTTGATAGGTACCTTAATGTTGGTTTTATTTTCATTCCAAACTGTAGATAGGTACCTACTACCTATGTGAAGAATTTTATTCGACTTGTTTTCCAGCTATGGAAGTACAGAGGCGGTATCACTGAAAAAAGCATTTGAAGAAGGATTGGATCAAATGTGTGATGGTGAAATACGAATATTATGGGTTCCAGCGCATTTAGGCTTCGGGAAAGAAGGCCTACACCCGAAATTAATCCGATTCTATTGGTAACATAGGTAGTAAGGAAATTTCTTAGATTTTCGCTAGAGCAGACCAGAGAGAACGAATTTACACAATTTTGAAAAATAAAGCATGCAAAGCACATCATCAGCTCATCAGTTGCATATTTGTGGCGTTTTGAAATACTTACTGCCTTGTTTTGCTCCTAGAATGCTCAGAGAGGTCTTATTCATTATCTAACCCTGTCAAAAAACCTAAGCTAATTATTTATTTATTTTTAAAATAAAGGTTCTCGCACGATTCCTGAAGGAAACCCACATAAAAATAGAGAATGGATTTACAAAATTCTGAAAAACAAAGCTCACATATCGTGTCGAATTCAAACGAGAAGAATTTTTCAAATTTTGCAAACTCTCACACCATGTAAGAAAACAAAGCACTTGTTTCTTTCACAAAAGATTTATAATCGTTAAAATTGTTCATTGAAATTTTGAAGCAATTTTTGGAATATTGTTCAAGTTTTAAAATCATGTTATTTTATTATTTTAAATTAAAATTACAAAATTTTCAATTAATGGAATATTATTAACTTAAATAAATCTGGAGCTTATCATTTTTATCTGAGCGCATTTTTTACTCGAATTCTATTGTATGAATAACTCCTATCGAACGGAAAATTTGCATGAAATATGTAAACGGTAAGTTTTTCAAACACTTCAATCACTTTTTCCGAATAAAATGTGACAAAGGCGAAACCTTCCAAATCTCACGAAAAAAATCACCGATAGAAGCTCATACGAGGAACCTTGATCGAAAAATTGATTTCAAAATCCATCATCAACAATGGAAAATTTTTACATCGTTTGATGCCAGGAAATCTCCCATTCTACCTGGCTCTTTGTTGCGAAATTTTCGCAAACCATTCAACACATCATACATTGTATTAAACCCCCCATAAAACTCCATTATCCTCGACCAATCGTCTAATTACTAAAAATATTATCCGGGTACTTCCTCGAAAACTCAAAAACACTTCTCTTAAGCGCCTTATATCGATAAATTTAAATCCAAAAATGAAACAACGTATCGATAAAGAACTCGGAACGTCGTAAATACGAATACCTACAAGTACCTTAGGTAGGTGTTTCGTAGAACCAGAATACTCCGCTGCCATGGCATGTATAACACAATAATAATCGTCGTGTTTTCCAAAAACAGCATTTTTTTCCAACCGTCGTATCGCTGTCGACAGTTTTTGTTGAAAACTTCGAAAAACCACACAGCGTTATTTATCAAAACTCTACACGACTTCGAAAAGTTATTAACCTGCGAGGCACATCGGCGTGTAACAAGGCTTACGTCGTAACGATACCGTCTTCGGTATACGAATCGCCTTCACAGGTATCAATTTTTCATGCTTTAAGGCACACCAAAGGAGAAAGATTTCGTTTAAGGTTATTTCGCCCCCTTTTTTTTCCAGCCAACTCTTTAATAAAGCCGCAGCTAGCAATTTCAAGCCGAATTAACGGGAGAAAGACCGAAAGCAATAATATTGAAAAATATTTTTGTTTGTTTTCATAATCGAACTTGTCGACCAAATAACATCAAAGGCAAACATCTTGCTATCTGCTAAGAATAGAAAAGTGAAAATTCCAATATGCGGTAATATCGACAAAGGAGGCAAAAAAACAATACACCATCAAAGGATACATTCGTATTTTTCTTCAAAGAGATACGTACACGAATTTTTCAATGAAAAAGAAAGAGAAAGGGTACAAGATCCATCCACAAGGTTCATTATGTTTACTTTGAAACATTCCCTAAATGAGCCCTTAATTTAAGACCAGACGGTGGAATAAAAAGATTCGATTCTTTTCCCCTTCGAAAAATTCTAAAACCGAGAATTAAAAATTGGCATCTGAGCGCCACTTTTATCATCTTACAATTGTATTATCTAAATGTTAATATTATCTCAAGAATTATGTAATTTAGGAAATATTTCGAAAAAAAATCATCGTATTTCTGGATATTGTTCGATTTGATTATCTATTGAGGTTTATTCGTACGACATTAAATTTTCCGCAGCTGATAAGATAACGTCATATTTATACACGACGAATTACCGCATTCGACCATACAAACAGTCAATTTTCATGCAAATTACAAACAATTCGCTTCATATTTTAATTCAGCCGATACTCGTTTCAATTTAAATTAAAATACTCATGATTCACGATCGCTGGCGCAAACTCTTTAATGAATTTCTTAACGATAAGATACTCGATTTCTGCAACTATCAATGCATCCATATTGAAAAAAAATTGCATCACGTCGATAAATTAATCGCTAAAACGAAGAAGAAACTCGTTAACTTGGACAAAGGTTCGATCTCGACCTATATTCCCTTTTCACGTCCGTCTACCCTGATACAGTTTTTGTTACAATTAGCTACCCTTAAAAACCAGTTCGCCATAGTAGACTAATTTCCAACCCAACAATGCATCGTGGATATCTTTATTGTCACTTTGTCAGCGTGATGAAAAGAAGTGAAAATCATCCTGCCTTTGATTTACGATATTTTTCCGTTTTTTTTCTTTACTTTAGAAAGCGTTTCACCGCACCCACTTTCTTATCTTTGCGAAACCAGTTTCGAGTGAAATTGGCGGATTTTTTGGCCTATAGAATTCAAAAACAGTCGGATCCGACCATGAGTAGCACATCGAACCCAAACAAATTGCGTCTGGAGATAGAATTATCTCGAATGGTATAATCAGATGAGAATTACATCGAATTAATCGTCCGTGTTTGAGGGGAAAGATTATCAACCATGATCTAAATTTCAATATAATTACATCTCAGGTTATCCTATGTCATAATCGTACACAAACTTCCGTACATATTGAATCAGAAAATTATATCGACATTTTTTTCTAGAATTATTTGCGGATTTTTCAGGCGAAATTTATGATAAATTAGGTCAGTGGGTAGATCGTTTTTGAAAGTTTCTTTGGAAAATTGAAAATTCAACATGACCAAATAAGTTTCTAAGTAAAATTGAAAATGGCTGACTTTAATAAATTTTTCATACCATTATCGATACAATTTCAAAGGTTTGAGAAAAGAAAATTGAAAAAAAGTTGAGTTGTTCAATGAGATAAATAAATTTCTGAGATTACAAAACTGATAAGAACAGGAAAACAGACAAAAATAAGAGTTTCAAAATTCTAAAAACTTTCGAGCAAAAACAGCTGCTGTGAAATTTTTTTAATCTGGAACTTTCAATTCGGAAAAATGAAAAAAAATGGGAAAAATTGGAAAATTAAGATAAAGCCAAAAAAACAACAAAACTAATTTCCATATTGGAATCATTTTTTGAAAAATTGAAAAAGTTGAGAAAATTTTCTAAAGTTATAAATAAAAAATTCAATTCAAATAACACTGAAAAAAACTGAAAATTTTCTAGCTTAATATTTTTAAAAACGCAGCATAAAAGAAAATATTGAGAAGATTTTAGAATGGTTCAGAACAAAGTAAAAAAAAAAAAGAATTTCACGTCCGAGAAACATTTAAAGAATCGAAAAAATTCCAATAGTTGAAAAAATGTTTAAAAATTGATTGGAGCACGAAAATCTTACATCCCAAACAAATTTTAATAATACCATTTTAAAAAAATTGGGAGAATTTGTGGAAAATTTTAGAGCACAAAAAATATTTTAAAGCAAAGTTTTGAAAAATGTAAAATATTTTTTGGAAAATTGAAAATGTTCAGAAAACTGAGAATTAAATAAAACCTTGTACACAGGTTTAAAACATTCAAAATTTTCAGGAAAATGCTAATTTTCAGAAAATTTTAGCATGAAGAGAATTATTGAGAAAAGATTGAAGAAAATGGAAAATGTTTAACAAATTTTAGTACAACAACGAATTTTCAAGCAAACACGGTTCTGAAAAAATTCAGAAAAATTTCCGCGATTTCAATTCTGAAGAAATTCAGAAATTTTTCAAGTTTTGTTTTGGAAAAACTGATGACATTTTCAGATTGCTTCTAAACAAAAGTTGAAAAAATTTCAAGGTCAATCGTTCTTTCAAATTGAACAGATTTTTCAAACAAAAACCATTCTAAAAAAAATCTAAAAAATAAAAATTTGAAAAATTTTACAAGAATAATTGTATCATTCTTTAAAATTTCACGTAACTTTAAAAATTGAGAAAATTTTTACCTTGCACTGAGTAGAAATATTGAAAAGCCCTTATTTAATTAATTAATTAATTTATTTAATTTTAAATTAATAATAATTTTATTTATAATTATTATAATTAGAAAAATTTTAATTTTAATTATTTTAATTTGATCTTTAAATTCTTATTATTCAATTTTAAGTATAATTCGTTTATTTATTCAAAATTTATCTTTTGAAATTTTATTTAATGCATTAATGCAAACACAAATCAAAAAATTAAAACAATAGCGGATTCCCGCTAGGGCGGGAAGTTCGCTAATGGACAAAATAATTTGAAATTGGAAAAAAATTAGAAGAAAACTGGAATATTTGAGAATGAAAATGATGAAATACCCCAGAAAGAATATGTTTGAGAAATTAAAAGTTTGAAGAAAGATGCGAGGATGATTTCCAACAGGGATTTTTTTCAATCAATATTGAAAACAAAAATAGTGGCATGTAGAGAAAGTTGAAAATATGGATGTATCTACTTGGTAAATACTTCTTGAATATTTTAACTTTATTTTATTAAAATAATGAGGATGAAAATTGGTTTTAAAAAATGAAAATAACTACATTTCAGCTCATCGAGCTCATCAGAAACGACCCTTCCTCTCCCAACACGGAACCAATAAATTGAAAAAGACCAATTTTGCTTGAATTTTTCTAAAAACGAGAATCTCGAAATTTAGATACTTATCAAAAAAAATTCTAAAAAAACCACACATCAAAATCTGCAATTCTACTTCCTCCACCCCTCTGAAGTTTAAACCTCATTCATCTCCAATTTAACCCATCTCCATCTCAATCACCTCCCAAAAAATACAAGAAAAATCAATAAAATCTTAATTTCATGCCGATCAAAATATCTCAATTATACTTTCAATAGTTCAACGACGCGTTCAACTCAACGAAACCTATTCCAACTCTAAGTTTACAAACACATGGAATTTTTCAGTCGATCGTATACAAAAAACCACAACATCGAAAATTTCTCTATTATGTAGCAATAGAAAATATTCGGCTAGATTTACCAATGCAAATAATGTCATTGACAATGCCATATATCGTTAATAAAAACACAATACTCTCGAGTGGATCGCTCTCACAAACTGACCACAATATTATCCAAAGAAAAAAAAAAACATCTCTGTTATTTTCCCCCCATTTTAAATTCGCCTCGATACGTGATCGTATTAATCTCGAATAAAACAAAAGATTACCAGTAGTTTCGATTGTCGTTTCATATTCGTGTATATTTTCATTTTTACCTGTAACATAAAGAGAGAGAAAAACTGTTGTTTAGAAAACGATCGTACGGTTTCTATTTAAGAATATTTATTTTTTCCAAACAAATCGTAAGTACACGTGATTACGTATTGAAAGAGAGTTGTACGAATAACAATAGAATACAGGGTTAATATTCTAACAAGACACGTATATTTTAAAAAGTAACAAGGTTTCAGTTCGATTTACGTGATTGAATAAAATACCTGCGGTGTTGGACGAGGGCAGGTTTTGTTTTGGAAATATTTTCAATATTATTATTTTGAAAGTGACGATATGATGACTAAACATGTGATAGCTTAAGGTAGGGTCATTGTTTCATTTCATTGACAATTATTAAAAACTTGGATGAAAATCGATGAGAAAAACGTATTTCCATCAAGTCGACAATTTATCCAGACAACATCCAGGGCTGGACCCGAAATATTAGGCCCACTGAGAAATCTCATAGCTCATACCTTTATCGGCCCATCCAATATTCATCGGCTCCGACACCTGCCTCTGGGCAAAGCAGTGTTGCCGTTTTCGAATTGGAAAATTCTCCGAAAATTAAGAAACTCTCCGAAGAAATGAAAAACGCGAAAACAGAAAAAATTGCGTCTTTAAATACATTTTTGCTGAAAGGGGGTGGAAATCTTTATATTTTTGGGCTGAAATTGAAAAAAATTGAAAAAAAAATCAAACATTTCGTAGCCCGAGCGAAACGAGTGCGAAAATTTTTGAATAATATAAAAACTTGAAAAATAGCCTTTTATGGAACAAAAAAGAGAAAAAGGCCGAATTCGCCGAGAAATTTCCAATTTTTTGGATATTTTAAGAAATTCTCCGAAAATTCTTCAAAATTCTCCGGAAAATGAATTCTCCGAAAATTCTCCGGCAATTCCTAAATTCTCCGAAAAACGGAGAATTCTCCGGAAAACAGTAACCCTGGGGCAAAGACAAATTCATCTAAAAAGTAAGCGAAATATTTACGTAGAGATGGCAAGTCCCCACCAAAGGTACGCGCTCTGGTGGAGAAGTTGGAAGCAGGACCATTATAGGATAATGGGCGATTTCGTATATACGATTCATAGGAATAGTGCAGTGAAAATGGAATAAATTGTGATTTATTTCATTTTTGTGCGCCTTTTTTAAATCAAATTGGTTTTAATTTTCATGTGCTAGAAGCCTAGAACATAAATATTTAGATATATATGCATGACATTTTCTCCAAGTACAATTTGCAAAAGGTATAGTTGCACATAGTAACTTGGTAAGTTGAGTTCATGCCTTTAAATTTGCAATACACGAGATGTTTACTAGGTTTTTGAGGTTTTACTAGGTTTTTGAGGTTATATTACAGAGTTTGAATATTTTTTGCTTATTCATTTATAAAGCTCTCGATTTTGAAAAATGAATGCAAAAATAATGAAAATAGCTCATGAGCTTATCAATCATTATGCCGCCAAGTTTAAATTTCAATTATTACTTGTTAGACTTTCATTTTTTGGGTCTAGGATTTTATATCTATAAAGAATTTTTCAATGTTTAACCTTTGGAAGGACCTTTGAAAATTAGGAGGTTAAATTGAATTAAAAAAAGGATAAAAAAACAGCTCTTTGGTGTAATTTTTTTTTTATTTTTGAAATGGTAGGTAACCTTCATTTTTTGTTCCTATAATTAACGTAAGCATTTTCTACAAAAGCCCGCTCAATTTTGAGTTTGAGCTCTTCATTTCTTCAACATTTAATTATCGATTTTGAATAATCAAGTAGATAGTTTTATACTGAATGCAACCAATCTCAAAATTGAATGTTCATAAATCATAATCCTAGTTTGGCGAAAAGAAAAAAATTTCAACTTTTTAAAAGTCAAAAATTATGAGATATGAAATAAAATATTACTTTTATTTCTGCTCAATGAAAGGGCAAACTAAATGGCATAACGATACATTGAAAATTTTTTGTTAGTCATTATTATAATAATTTAATTCAATGTAATAATTCTACTACTACCTGAAATCCCATTACAGGATAAATACATTATCCTATAATGGTCTACTGATAAAACAACGACACTAGCGAACCTGGAAAATGGGGACTTCCCAAATTGGGAAGTCCCTTGCCTCGAGAGACTACGGGGCAGATTCTGCCCATCCTGCCAAGAACTTTTCAGTCCTTCGACTCAAATAAAAATAAACGAGAATCTTTTTCAATATTGATAGAATTATTTTATATTTGGTAATTTACCAAAGTCCAAGTTTTGAATTCTTATTTACTTTTTTCTAAAAATTTTTATATTAACAATCTAAATTTATTTTAAATTACGAAAATCTTGAAAAAGCTGCAAAAAATTGCAATCACGATGTTAAATTATTTAACATCGTACGAGGTAGAAGATTTCAATAAACGCCGAGTAATCATATAAAATCTACATATTCCACTACATGGAACTAATTGCAATATAAACAAAGTATTACTCAGATTTGCTTCCTTCGTCTCCTCACACGCACGTATTCTTAATAATTAGTCATCATCTTCATAATAAAAATAAACCGTAATTAAAAACGACTCTCGAATCAGCATTTCAATTCCAAGTCAACGTAGCAAACGCTTACACAGCTTTTTTTTTATAAAACAGCCACCTTTTTTTCCCACAGTCAAAGTACACAAATATACAAAAAGATGGGATTTTTTATCAGCTCAAGGCGTAACCGTAGGTACGAAAAAAATAAAAAAATCCGGTCGATAGTTCCTTATCAATGAACTAGGAAATTTCGAAAAATAAAAAGAAACTACGTCGGTTTAGATATAGAGTCTACGTATACAACCGTATAATACTAGTAAATAGGTTAAAGAAATTTAGATAACCTAATTCTGTAAAAGTTGGCAAATTCTAACTGATTAAATTCCATTGTGACATCATAAAATGACAACAATTTATATTACAGACGTAATTTTAATACGGTTCGTATAAAAATAATACTCGACTCGAGTATCGTCTGATGGGCTTGGGAGTTGTGAGAAACCCAGGATAGGAAGGAAAGCCAGACGAGTAAATCTAAAGCACGTTTTATTTATTGTTGAAATTATGACATGAAAAATATCGTAAAGCATTGAAAATTATTTCGTAATTATTTCATCATTAGAATTATTACTCGTGGGTTTGATTTTTCGAACCATCGAGTGAAAAAAATTAAAGATATCGATATTGGAAAGTAAGTGATGAAAAAAGTAAGAATTTTTTGGTCGGATTTTTTCCCATTGGTGGGATGAAAATCAAGGAACCAAAATACTTTTCCTGATTTTTTCAACTCATCAACAGATCTAATCTGAAAATTTAATAAAATAAAAATCGAAGATTGAAATTTATTTTGATTTTTGGAGGAGCGGGGAGGAAGAAAAGTAATGATGCAAAATTTGAAAAAAAAACACTATACTGAATTATTACAGGAACAAGGTACGCAGATTTCAGCTAAAAAGATATCAAATCTAATTTGAATCTTTTTTAATTCAATTCACTAAAATTTTATGACTTTTTAAATGACTTTTATTATTAAAACAAACACGACCACCTGCGGAATTGTTTTATGAACATTTGAATTTCACAAAAATATTCAAAAGAAATGGCCTACCAAGAATAGGAATAAAATAACGAAACTTACGACGTTTCAACCGATTAAACTGTCCTGCGTGTATTGTCGTAGCAGTAAATTGCAGCGTGGTTACCTCGCAAAAATATCACCAATATTTACGATACTTCACAACTTATTGGAGGTGATTCAAAATATTTTAAGTCCTTTTTGTTTGTAATACATAATTACATACACTTAATCTAATGATAGGTTTTTATTTAAAGATTTTTTTTTTCTATTTTCAAGTTGACACTGATTTTGGATAAGATTATTTCATTGTGATTTATTTTTTAATTACGTGAAATTTCACTGAAATATTTCAAGCATTACTTTTATTTTTATCTTGAAAATTTCCATTCTCACAGAAGGATCCCAAAAGAACGATAAATGATATTTCATGGCTGGATTTATGAAATATCAAAAATTACGATGACTCTGTTCACCCTAATTTTAACGATTTCAAAGAAAACACTGCTCTAAGTAAAAGAAAAATTCACGACCATCCAATTTTTTGGGACGATGAAATCGCCCATACCACAGGCTTTTCAGAAGGAGTAGAATAAAGGAGGAATTTAAACTCAAAAACTAATTTTTGGCCCCTAAAGGTGGTTTGTATATCCATAAACTCGCATTAGTTGAGCAAAATGCTAGACTTGGCTCAATCTTTTGGCACGACTGTTTTGACGCTTCCATGAGCCATCCTTTATTATTTTTTGTATTTAGATTAAATGAATTATTATTCATTAATAAGCATACTTAACTCAGTTTTAATTCTACCTACGTTCCTTGGAAATACTAATTGTATTATTTTTCTGGAAGAAATAAGTCATATCACCTTCTCTGATTATTTGATCTTCAATGTTCACTTCAGAAAATGGTGAAGCTCAAATAGGAGGCTGTCAAAATTTCTTCTAATTTTTAAATTCATAAAAAATATTTCTTGTAGCTTCTAACTTACTTTGAAAAAGCTGTTTCAAAATATTAATAAATTATTACAGATTAGCAATTTTTATACTTTTGCACGATCAATTTTATTTAATGTCAGTTAAGAAAATAACAGAGCTAATTTCATACTTGAAAAATTTATTTCAATTTATAATTAATTAAGCTTAGTTATGTCCATTATAAAAAAATTACTTCTTCGGAAACTGACATTTTCTTATTTTTTATTCGAAAAGTTGTCGTTTGAAGCCCGAAAATCAAAATTTTCATTTCATCTTTCCCTCCCTCCTCCTTCATCACTTAAGAAATCAGCAACTTTTTTTCGATCTGATATTTTTTAATTTCCATCATTGGATTTTCATAAGGAAAACTGATAGGTTAGAGAATGGCAGCGAGGGGGATTTTAATAAACCCTTGAATTCTTTTTAAATCGTAATAATTCCCTCTATGAGAGAATGTCTCAACTTGTTTTTTTAAAATCATGATCAGAGCGTAGTAGCGAGGGAATTTTTTTGAAAACTTGATGATTTAAAAGAGAAAATTGTGTGCTTGAAATTAATTTGTCCGAGTGGAGCGAGAGGAAAATTTTTTGAAACATTTATAATAAAATGAACGCAGTTTCTTCTGAATTTTTACAAAATTTCAGATTCATTTCTGATTAATAACATCGTCTCAAAAAGTAAAACAGGTTGTTTACCCGTATAGAAAAAAACTAATGGTTTTTTCGCCACCATTAATCACCATTAGTTTTTAGTGGTAAAACTATTAGTATATTAGTGGTAAAACTAATGGTGATTAATGGTGGCGAAAAAACCATTAGTTTTTTTCTATACGGGTAACTATCAAGAAAATTCAAGCTTCTGACCAGGAAGTCAAGGTAGTAATTTTCGATTAAAGTTTCATTTACTCAAAAATTAATCAACTATGTGACTTCAACTTCAATTCAAACACAATGCCAACGATTCACGCATGCGCTTCGCAATTCAATATTTTCTATTTTCCTCTTCAAAACACCTGGAAATAACTGACGAGGCGCCACAAAAAAAATTAGGTAGGTATTTGAAGGTAATTTTTTTTTATTCAATTTAAATACTTGAGAATGTATCATCAAAAATGTTAAAATTTTACCAATATTCATCGACACATGCAAAGTCGAGTTGATTACGAAATTTACCCGAGAAATTAAAAATTTCAATCTCATAAACTTTAATTTCGAAGAAATTTCGTGGTTCATTGATCCTTCAAACTTTGGACTTTTCAATCTAACTTTTCAATTTTTTTTGATTTTACAAAATATTGATTTTTTGATTAAATTAAAGAATATGCGGTGTTGACGTGTTGATATCATATTTACTTTTTTGTATAAAGAAATCTTCATTAATATATTATTTTTGACGATTGGACTGCTGATAATGTAGTTATTTTTTTCGTGTACAGACTTTGCATAGGTACATATTGATTTAAGGATATTATGAATCTAAAATTCAATTTTTACCTAATTTTTGTGTTTTTTTTTTTAATTTGATTAATTCATAATTATTTTTTATTTCATCTATTAATTATTTTAATAACGATAAAAAAATACCTACGTAGAATAAATATCGTAGTTCAAAATGGAGAATTTAACAAAATTTTAAAAAATTCTCTCCAGTCCCTTTTTTTGGGTGCAGAAAAAAATTTATCATAAATCGACATTTTTTCGTTTTTATTAAGAGTGTTTTGACCAATTGTTCTCGCTGCGAGACTTTTTCTGAGTTTTCGACCTTGTGACACGTTTTGGTTAAGAGAAAAATGTATAAAGTTTTATTTTAATTGAAATTTTTTTTCAATTGTTGAATCAATTGGGAAAATCTGTAATGGCGAACATGACCATCTTTTAAATCCCCATATTCTCAGTTCCCTAAGTTTCTCTCCCCTTTATTTCAGAATTATTATTCCACAAAGTTTTCGATCAATTTTCCTCGCCGTGAGACTGTTTTTTTGAGTTTTCAACCTTGTGACACGTTGTAGTTACCAGAAAAATTTATAAATTTTTATCGTAATTGAATTTTTTTTCCATTGTTGAAAAAATTAGGTAAATCTGTGAAGGCAAAAATGATCATATTTTAAATCCTTCAATTCTCAAGTTCCCTAATCTCCCTTTTTCTTATAATTTAAATTAATCATTTAAAAAGTAAGTATTATTTTTTCCAGGCTTCGACTTCAAAAGTTTTATGGTGTGGAAATTGAAGATCAAGCCAGAAGAAAATTTCAAGTACGGATGTGGTTGGGTTGGAAGAGAGGGGAGAGGGTAAGTGAAAATTTCCTATCATATTTCACGTTTTTGGTCTAAAAATTCCATTTTTTCTCCCACCCGATTAAATTTTTTAAAAAAAAAACTCTTTACAATTTATAATGTGAAAAAGATTACCATAAAAAATTCATTTCTTGAACTTTACATTATTGATTTTTTGATTGAAATTTTAAAAAATAATGTTCAACATCAAATTTTTTTTCTATTAACAATCATGATTTTTTAAATTTAACATAGGTATTGATTTTTTGATCGAATTGAAATATTATTGTAATTATTATTAAATATTATTTTTCTTTCTCTCTCATTCTGTTATTAACTACGAAAGCAAAATATGCAAGCTCGTATCGTTTACGCACTCTAGATACCTAAAAATTAAAATTTCAATCGAAATTTAAAAAAAAATATTGAAAAGTAAAATAAAATATTCGTAAATATGGCACCAAAAATGAGGAAGGTTGTGAAAAAATAGCAGAAGTCCAAATTGATGACTGGAACTGCCGGTTTCAACTTTCAAAGTAAGCAAGTTATTTATTATCTCAAGAATCCGACATTTCTATATCAATTCCTCCCCCCACCCCTCTTCGTTATCTTATCACTTCGAGAACTATTAACAAATCATAGATAATCAAAATTTAAAATTAAATAATTCAATTTTTACCTAATTTCCGGTTTCTTATCAATTCAATTAATTCATTAATTTATTTTATTAATAATAAAAATATTATGTATTCAACATTCAAAGTAACAAAATTGAATTAAATTAAAATTCCATTTTTTATTCATAAAATATTGAAAACAATATATCGAATTAATTTGACTCCTACACATTTAAAAAACCTCAGGAGCCAATTTCCTAATACAAAACTACATCTCAAACACCTCCCCGCGCAAACTCGCCCCGAAAAATTTACAATTCCTTTTGAACGACGAATTTTCATCAAATCTCCGAAAACAGCTCTTTCCAAGGTCTACCCAAGTAGAGGGGGGTACACGATGAACATCGTTGTTTTTCTCATTCGAGGATTTAGCAAAAGAGAGAAAACAAGAAAATGAAAAATTAATAAACGCCCAAGTCTAGAATCTCTCTTAATACCGTTTTAGTCGGAGAGAATACATGGATACGAAACAAGACCCCAGATAAGGTGAAAATCGCTGGTACATAAGGATTACACAACATTCAGACCAATTAGAGCGCACTACGGCGGAATTGAGATTTAAATTTTTGATTATTTTCGTCTTCGTTCATGTGGATAAACTAAATCCACGCAAAAGGTATAAGTACCTACGAAAAGCAGATGCGCCAAGGATATGTTTTTCTCTAACCTTGAACAAGGCAAATACGTTGAACCGTCCAATCTATTTTACAAAAAATTCAAACCATAGTGAAAGTAAAATTGTAAAAAAATTTATTTTATTCCATCGAGTCAACTTCCGTCCTTCGAACACGCTGTTATCAGCATTCGACAGGTAAATGGACGACCCAACGAAGAAACTATTTAGCCATTCGAAAAGAAGGGGAAATTGCCATGCGAAATGGTAAAAAAAAACGCAAGTGTAAGTACAATATGAGGCAATTGCCACCGTACATTTTGAAGGTACGATTACGGAATTGGTTTGGTCTGATTCTGTGCATCGGACGGGAAGGGCAGCGGTGATTAAGCTGTATCTCTTCTGTACCGTGGCAGAAAAGTTGCAACCGACAGTAGGCAAGGGAAGGGTATTTTTAAAGGCTATCCACTTAGCATTCGCTACCAAATATATCGACATCGGTGCTCCTCTGAAAGGGAACTCGGATGACATAACAGCTTCTTAATAACTGGACATAAGCGGGTAAGGGGTGACCCGAATTTGTGGTCGTTTGTAAACGAGAACGTAAGACGCGACGGACGGACGGGCAGAGAGACTTTGCCTAACTCTTCACCGGCTCTCTGTACACCATTACAAGCGCATTTCACCTTGGCACAATTAAAGTCTTGTCTTATGTTTCGTCTCGCTCCTCGTACGACCGGCCCATGAACGGCGGATAAATTGCACATACATCCACCACCATTTTTTTTTACTTCTTTTCCATTTCAATACGTAGTAAACATAACGCACACATGTTACTTTGCTTTACCTTTCCTGTGCCGCTCGCCTCCCCCCCGCATGGTGACGCGAGATATCCACCGTTCTACTTTCACTTCCCGTCTCTCACACTGAATCGTGCTGGGTTCTTCCGATGTACAGTCGTAGCGTCGCGAAGTCAATTTTTTTTCCACCTCTGCCCAGCATAACCTGCCTCCTCCTCTGGCACTTTGGTTGCGTTTACCACGCAAAAGTGCCATGGAGTACTTTACCTACTACCACGTCTCATGGTCTAACGATTTATTCAAATTTCGTAACCGATTTAATGGCTAAGGCATTTTCGCACCGCCGCCACAAAGTCGTTTTCTTGGTAGGTTTTTTTACGTCTGCGCCCGACCGCCCGAACATGTCTGTAGTTTATTTATTTCTTATTCCCATGCTTTGTTTTCGTTTTCATTAACATGGCACAATCGTAAAATTACGTACGGATTATGTAAATTGTACCCGAGTATGGGTATGTAGTATGTCGTTGGTCAATGCTCCGGTAGCAATTGGCAATTTTTTTGTAGTTGGTTTATCGCGGCAATGGGCTGGAGGAAGAGGAAAGGGAATTTTGTTTGAAATTAGAATTTTTCAAAATTTACAGAGGAGGGGTATGTTCGATATCACAAGAACAGAGAACTTCCTACGATTTGCTCGGAAGATGAGGATTTTTTTGATGATTTCAACATCGCAAGAACTCCCTAAGATGCTTTAAAAGATGAAAATTTTCGACGATTTTGACAAATTTTTCAATAATTTTCCTAAAAATTTGCTCAAAAGTTTGAAGAATTTGTCAAAATTTGAAGACATGGAAAGGAATTAGTTTGAAATCACAAGAATTACCTCAAAAGGATTGTTTGAAAATTTCGACGAATTTTTCAAAATTTTCACAGGAGAAAAGAAAATTGTTCGAAATTACAAATGTGCTGAAAAGTTGAGGATTATTGGAAGATTTCGAGATCAGAAAAATTCCGTAAGATGAGCTCAAAATTGACGATTTTTTTGAGATTTCAAGATCATAAGAACTTCCTAAGATGCTCTCAATAGTTGAGGACTTTCTTCTTTCGAAGATACTCTCCAACCAGTTCCAGCAGATAACGATAAAACGGTGGATTTATTCGATACTCCGAATGCCAACGATAATATGGCCACTGCGTATATTTATTATCGCATCAGAATTATAACGATGCTTCGCAGCAGCATCAGAATTCCATTTTAAATGCTTACTATAATATGACAACATTGCAGAATATTAAAGGATTTTTTGAAAATTTCGAGGAATTTTTCAAAATTTTCCCCGAAGATTTTCTCAAAAGTAGAAAGAATTTCTCAAATCTGTAGAGAGGAAATGGAATTTGTTCGAAATCACAAGAAATGTCTTTGATGAAAGGGTGGAGGAGGAAGGAAGAAAAAGAAGGGATGAAATGAAGTGTATTTATCCAAAAAGTGAACGTATTGATAATATTGTATCGTTGGTGGTATTTTTCATCAAGCTGGCTTCGTTTTGTTGGTTCCATTCGGTGATTCTTTTCTTCTGTTTTGATGTAGAATTATTCTTTTGCCTCCTCCCCTCTCGCTTTCCTTCTCCAAAAAAAATGTATAAATGATTTAAAAAACAAAAAATTACGAAGGTAGTTGTATCTAAAAAAATCATAAACGAATCAGATTTTTAAAAAGTATAAATAATAACAAATTAAAAAATGTATAATGATTTTCGGTAGATTTGTAAAATTTGAGCTTTTTTACAAAAAAAGGAAGTATTGTTTAATTTCGAGGACTTATTATTTCTTAGAAAAGGGAAGTCTAATTGATCCGGTGTCGAATACGCGCACAACTCAGCCAAAAATTTTTGAATTTTTTCACAATGTTTCCTTTGATTAATGAAATTTTTTTTTATCAAAATCACTCGTTGTACCCATTCGTCTGCAGCTTAGTAATTAGACCACGTTTAGCTCAATAATCAAAAATGACGAACTTTGAACTCAGAAAAAAGTTCGCGTCAAAAAGTGAAATTAGGAAATTAAAATTTTCTCCGTTTTTTTTTCACATCAGAGGATCCTACCTTACTTACTGAACCAAGGCTTATTTTAAGGCGCAGCTCCGCACAATTTGCGAAGTTCCAAACGCTTGACACGCAGTTCCAAAACGAAAAATGTGCAGTTCCGATTTTTTGGAATTTTTCATTTCAAAATATTCAAATCCTACAAAAGTGACTTTTTTTTGCATCTGAACATAAGTATGTAATGATAATTTTAACCAATTTTTATGATATTTTTCCCCTTAAAACTTGCCTTATTTTCGATTTTCTAGAATCAATTTTTCCAACAGCTTTGGCCTCGCTACGCTCGGCATTTTCATATTTCTCCTCTTTAATTGCTTTACAGTAAAAGTGACCGAATTTTTATTCCTTAAAACACTATACTTGATGTATTTTTAAAATTTAATCGTCATTAGTTCCAAAATTTCCTTTTCTCGTTTCATGTGGAACAAACAGTGGCTTCAGAAAGCGAGGTTCCAGTAGTACATTGTACCCCCTCCCTCCCCCTTCCAAAAAACATCAGAAAGGCATTTCCAAAGCATTAAAACATGAGAAAAAATGATTTTTTTAGTCATTAAAAAATCAATTTTTCCAAAGCTTCGCCCTCGCTTCGCTCGGGCATAAATAAAATCAAAATTACATGAATTATTTGAAGCGACAGCGAGGAAAAAAGCTTCTTTATGCTCCTCCCCCCCCAAAATGCTTCTGGTATTTCAAATCTTGGTCCAAATTTTATATTCTCTCCCCAAAAAAAGCTTCCGAAGCTGCTATAGGAACAAACAAAAAAGAGAGAACATGATTTTAAAATGCAGTTTGGTCGTCAAATTTGTGCTATTCACCCCCCCTCCCCTCAGAAAAGTCAGTCCGTTTCGTTCAGGAGGGGAGAAGTGGTAAAATGTGCTCACATGCGCAGTTCCAAATTTTCCTTAAAATAGGCCCTGTACTGAACCTAATAAAATTTTGCTTTTTTGAAACAGAAAAATTATTTTACTGGAAATCTAGTTGTGATTTATCAATAAAAAATTAAGTACCCGGTGGGTTTGCAGTTGAAAACTCACTGGGTTTTTAGTGAAAAAAAATGATTGATTTTTTTCAAGTGAAAAAATTTCTAATTTTTAGAAGAAAGGTTACTGTTTTCAGTGTAAAAAGTTACTGATTTTTAATGAAAATATTACTGATTTTTAGTGCAAAATATTAATGCAAAAATATTACTAATTTGTGGGAAAATATTACGGAAAAATATTACTAATTTTTAGTGAAAAATATTACTTACTGATTATTAGTGAAAAACATTATTTGCTAATTTTTAGTAAAAAATATTACTGATTTTTAGTAAAAATTACCGATTTCAGTGAAAAATATTCCAGATTTTTTTTTAGTGAAAACCTCATTGATTTTTCATCGTAAAAAATATTAATGGTTCTTTTGTGAAAAAATCATTGATTTGTAATGAAAACATCACTGATTTTAAGGGGAAAAAATCACGAAAACTCGCTAATCTGATGAAAAAGTCACTGAATTTCAGTGAAAATCGCACATTTTCCAGTGAAAATCAGATTTTTGTAGTGAGAATAATTGGTTTTTTGATAAATTCTGAATTCATTATACTAGTAGGTACTTAGAAGAAAAAATAAGTAAATCTTGACCGAAAAATTAACCAATTTTCAGTAATTTCACCAAATTCAATTTTCAAAACGACAAATTTCTAGACATTCTGCACCAGAAATCTCAAAAAGTAAAATTCGAATTCGCGAAAATGGTCGGTTCAGTTGGCAGAGCCTCGCAAAAACCTTTATTTCGAAATTTCGAATTCTGCTTTCTCGTCGGCCAATTTTCCTCCGTACAATGTATTCTTCGAAAATGGTTGGACGGAGGTGACGTTATCTGTGCTCGGATACGTGACAAGCAGGTATATCTATTTTCGATTAGCGCGAGCACGATGGATAGCGGTAAGGCGGGTACATTGTATAAATTTCCGCCAACTTGTGGATGTTCTTGTGTGTCTGTGTAGTGCAACCATCATTCGCAGGCGCCTGTTTCCGTTCATTTCCTCTTTGTCTTCGCGATAGCGATAGTTCAAACTGGTAACCGGTTTTCCTGCGAAATTCTTTACCTTGACACATCGCGTATGACTTCGACATACCGCGTCGTTATCCTCAGCCCGTCAGCATTATTATATTCCACGTAAATCCACACACATAGTACCTTTCACCGTTCGTGGAAGTTACATCATCGAAACAACCTGGTTTTTCGGTTGCATATTTTGAAAGTTTAATGTAACTCGTTGGAACACGTTTATTTTGATAATTATATTGTCCTTAACATACAAAAAAAAAATAAGAAAAAAACTCGAATTCTTATTTTTCCATTATTGCGAATTAACACGTCCGTTTTTTTCTCTTCTTCTCGTACACAGAGCGAATGGAATTGATGGATTTTGATCGTTTCTTGTATTTTTTAAAATGTTTCTTCGAATGTACGTATTTTGCTTCTGCGGCAGCTCTGGTGTGATTAATTGACACGAGTTTGTTTGTTTAATGATTACATTTCGATGATCACCTTGGACTTTACCGTTCGTATTTTAACGCTCTGTTTGTAAACAAAAAGTATAGGTTTCCTAGATGGTTCAACGAACAATACGACAAATTTTTACAATATTTTGTTACGATTCGATTCGGGTTTTTTTTCGTCAATTTGGCAGTGAAAGATCAATTTTAGAGAATTTTGAATGCTCTGAGAGAAAATTCGTTTGGTTTCAATGAAAATTTTCGCGATTGAAATTTTTTGCAGTTGGTTCAGTGAATTCATTTTTTTCAGCCTGTTGTCTAGAGATATCGTGCAGGCTTGACGGAAATGCTCAATTAAGCGCAGAGCTTATATGACGTGAATGCTACGCCAGTACAGAATAATAAAAATTTTAATAAAAATTCGTGGGGGAATAACAAAAGCGAAATTTTAATGAAAATTGATCAATTGGTTTAATGAGGATAAAAATAACGTCTCGAGCTCGGTTTCCTTCTTACCCTCGTTCATCCATTTGTATATTTTTACACTGAAAACAGTAACCTTTCTTCTAAAAATTAGAAATTTTTTCACTGAAAAAAATCAATCATTTTTTTCACTAAAAACCCAGTGAGTTTTCAACTGCAAACCCACCGGATACTTAATTTTTTATTGATAAATCACAACTAGATTTCCAGTAAAATAATTTTTCTGTTTCAAAAAAGCAAAATTTTATTAGGTTCAGTACGTAAGGTAGGATACTCTGATGTGAAAAAAAAACGGAGAAATTTTTGATTTCCTAATTTCACTTTTTGACGCGAACTTTTTTCCGAGTTCAAAGTTCGTCATTTTTGATTATTGAGCCAAACGTGGTCTAATTACTAAGCTGCAGACAAATGGGTAAAATAAACATATTGGGCGACCTTGTGAATTTTCAGCGCAAATGAAAAAAAAGTTCCCAATTTCTGATCTCCTTCTCAGATAATTCACATTCACGTAAAATACATGATCGAATTTGGTTTGTCATCATTTGAAATCAATCAGAAAATGGGATTTTTTATTTTTTGTGAAAATTTTGGTAAATAATAAAAAAAATTATTTGTTTTTTTTTTTCAACAGTTTTTTCATAGCATAGGTATTTTTTTCTGTCCCTTGGTAAACTTGAAGCTTTATACCCAATTTCAGCAAAATTTGATAAAAATATTGAATTGGTAATCAAAGTTCTGTTCATCCATACCTAATGCTCGAACGAACAAATTTCACATTTTAAAAATTATGAGATAAAGCATAAGACTTCCGTTCAATTTATAATAATGGCTGACGGTAACACGGCAACAGATTTGTTTTTTATTTTTTTAATTTTTGGATTTTATATTTTTTCATATTAGTATATTTTTTTTTGAGGGCATTTCAGTGAAATTGTTTATACTCGTTTCGCTCAGGCTTAGTGCTCACAATTTATAATAATGGCTGACGGTAACAGCAACAGATTTGTTATTTATTTTTTCAATTCTTGGGTTTTATATTTTTTTCATTTTTTTCTTGAGAGAATTTCAGTGAAATTGTTTGTACTCGTTTCGCTCAAGCTTGGTGCTCACTTTCACAAATAATTACCCTGTTCAATACCTTACCAGTAATTTCGTCGATACACATTGACTTTTTTAATACAGAGGATTTTTAATAAATTTTGAAAATTGAAAAAAAAAAAGTAGAAAATACTTGTATCGTTCTACTTTCTGGCAGCTACTAGCTCCCTAGCTCTCGATTAGGATTTTTAAATTCATAAATTGAAATTTTAACCTGAGAACGTGTTTATGTCTTTCTTGAATTTTATTTTTCTTTTTTTCTACAGGCAGGGGAGAGAAGGTTGTGATGAACGTTGAAAATTGGAAAACAACTTTTGAAAAAATTGGATTCGTGGTTAGGACATATATTATTAAGCAAATTAATACGATGCATTATTTTAAAAAAATTGATCCAATTATGTTCCAAGTTTATGTTGACATATTTACGAGAAGATTGATGTGATTGTCAATATTAATCTAAATTTACTCATCACTGATTTAAATAAAATATTGATAAAAAATTCAATCTATTTTGAATGATTATTTTATTATTTATTGAACTAAATTAATTTAGAAATATCTATTATAAAATTTATATGAAAAATTATTAGAAAAATGAATACCAATATTGCAAATACAAAGGAAATACAACGGAAACTCATGGTAAGAGAGAAATAAACCTCGAACCGAGGTTTATTTCTCTAATACCAATATTATTAATTATACCTACAACTACATTATTTTAAATAGGTATATTTATATACCTACTTAAACTGAAAAAATTTACATGTTTATAATATATCGTTTTCCGCGTGAAGAAAAATTAACCTTCGTTAATGGTAATTTCCAGAACGTGAATTACAAGAAAAACGGAAAGAAATTTTAGACGATAGCTCAGTGTAAGTCAATTCAATTTGAAATACATTCCGAATCTGGCTCAATTGGTTAAAATGCATCAAAAAAATGGAAGATGTAAAATCAAATGAAACCCCAAACATTAAAGCCATCACATTTAAATTTTATTTTTTATAATAATCATCGTTTAAATGTTTATCAATAAAAATTTTCAATTCAGTTTTCAAGAAAGAATTATTTTTTAAATTTTGCCAGCTTTTGGTTATCCGTGGCTATCGCTTTTCTATAGTTTGATTCGTTTTACGTGTCGTATGTCACGAGTCATATTTTTTCCAAGTTGCTGCATTCGTCGCTGATCCAGAAGTAGGTGGCTGCATTTTCCAAACACAACCTCATTTCAAATTTTATCCAAATCCAAGCCCCAAAAACAACTTCTGCCCGACCAGCACTTCTCAGCTAAAAACACAACTTTCACAACTGCCTATCCCAGCATCACCACGTTACCCACCTTGAATACGGATATCGACATCAACACAACAAGTTCCATGCTGTCTCGACTCCGAACCATGATTTTTTAAGGATATCTGCACTCTGCACCCAACCAACGTAAGTTGTCGACATGAAAAAATCCAGCTGCCATTCACATCACCTAAAATGCTTCCTCATCAACTCATAAACCAAAATTCCCGTCCGATTTGCTAGATTTTTGAGCAATCCCTGGGTATATTTTATACGCGGAGTGTGCGGTGGTATAGAAAATTGCATGTAAATGTCTACACAAACCTTACAAATAAATAAGTTATTTTTCAATGCAAATAATTCAATGTGAAGCTGAAACGTACGATCTTGTCTAATAAAAAACTGGTTACTATATTTCGTTCGTATGCATATATAAAGTCTCGTGTTCATATAAATAAAGGCGTTTTCCGCAAACCGAATAAAAATCTGTAGATAGCTAAGACTATCGTCTTGTTTATCCAACTCTCCAGAGTTATATGCTTTTTCAAAGCGAATTTAAATGCAGCTTATTCTCGAATCTGAATTTCTTCCTCGACTTAAGTACATATTCAAAAGTCATTAATCACCATTCAGCCGAGGTATTTACTTTTCAACGTTTTATTTTGTCTGGCCCATTCCAATTAAGTATATCGAGTAGTTATTTAAATGAAATATGATACCGAATAGGTCACCTTAGCAAATTTATATTCTTCGATTCGGGCCTGGCTTTGAAACTAGTGGCGTTCATTGTAGCCGAGCCTGAGCCGTGTGATTTAATGAATGGCCAGAACCGAATATCGGTGCTGGCCGAAGTCTACAGGAAATCATCTCCATATGGTCGAATTCTTCGTTTTTTTTTTTCAGAATTCTATCAACGTTGGTATTTTTAAGCTGGAATGATACAGACTTGGCAAATATGGCCGGAATAACGGAATAGTCTTTAAGCAACCAGTTGAAAACATATGAACGGAAATGTCGAAGAGCATTTTTGTTCTATGGGAAACCAACCAATCCAAGTAGATTAAAATTATTAAAGAAAATATCCAGCAAAATAAGTACCAAATCAATTAAAGGTTGAATTAATTAAAAATAATTTGAAAAATTGATAATAAAAAATGAAGATTGTTATTTAATAAAATAATCCTATTTGAAGGAACTTAATCAGGACTTTCAGGGGGAATGGAAATTCCAATAACTTCTGGTTGAATAGATCAATATTTATAAGAAAAAGGAACCTGTCAATCTTCTAAATAAAATCAATATTCACTCTGGATTAAAAAGAGAATTCTTAATTTAATCCCAAGATATCCTTAAACGAAGATATTGAAGTTGAATGCTTCAAATCCGCTAAAAAAATACTTCAAAAAAGAATTGGTTCCCCATTCTCTAGGGGTTGAAATGTAAAGTATTTTTTGGAGTAGTAACACACTAAAGAATAAACAATGAATTAAAAAATTCGTCTAAAATTTTATATTTCTTCATGATTTTCATTATTCCTTTTCAAATAGGCATATGATGTTTAATAGGTTCATGAATTACCTAATCTAAAAATGTAAGAACTTACTCAAAAAAATTCCTTTAATATATTTACCAAAATACTTCCTACGGGTTCTCATGAAATTATTCGAACTTGAAGGTCCCACCTAAGCTTAGTTACTAACCCAAAGAAGAGGCCAATTTTTTCTCCATTTTTTTCAGTTCTAAATTTTTGCACACTTTAAACTGTCTTTGGATGGAGAAATTTTTGGGGGCGTTTTTTCCTTTTTTGCTTGATTGACAACTTGCCAACTTGGATAATGGCCAGTTTTGCTCATTTTCAATCTTAATTTGGAAGTCTTGCCCAGTTTTTGTTGCTCACTTCAAAGTGTCTTTGGATAGAGAAATTTATTTGGAGTTTTTTGCTTGATTTACAACTTGCCAACTTGGATAATGACCGGTTTCGTTCATTTTCAATCTCATCTTGAAAGCCTTGCCTGGTTTTTGTCTTCGGTATAATGGGTATAAACCAATTCTAAACCATCATAGTTCATAAATTAGGACACCTTGAAATAAATTTCTACATCGGATTTTCTTATACTTATTCAATTTTTTTTCAGGATGTATCTACAGCATCATTTGAATGCTTAATACATTCCATTCAAAGACCATCTACCAACTTGTGACAATGCTCGGTACCGAGCAACTCCCAAATGTCCGCATTATGACGAATAAATTTTTTCAATTTCAAAAAAATTTGAGGATTGGTGCAGTTTTTTGTATTTTGCTTCTTGTGTAAAAGTTGGCCAATGAAAGAAATATCAGTGAAGTGGAATTATTCATTTTTTTTTTTTAGGATGCACGACATCATTTGAAGAATACATTCCATTTAAGGACCATCTACCAATTTGCAACAACGTTCGTTACCGAGCAACTCCCAAATGTTCGCATTATGACAAGTAAGTAAATTTTTTCAATTTTGAAAATTTTGAGGATTAGTGCAGTTTTTTTTATAATTTGCTTGTGTAAAAGTTGGTCAATAAAAGAAATATTGGTGAAGTGGGAGGATAAGTATATCCGGGCGGATTTCATCTTTATATCATAACATTTTGTTACCAAAATACTTCAAACAGAAGTTGAATTTAGCACAAATTATTTGTAGACAATAAAATACATTCTTTACCAGCAACTAATTTACAGCTGATAAGGTCATCCAAAGTAAAATTGATTCACATGCATTTTAAACATTCACCTTTGTATATGCCGTTTTAATATGGGGGGTCATTTCATAAGTAAGGTGACACAGTCCGGAACCGTTAATTGTGGCGCCTACTTACAATTACTTTTATCTTGAAAAATATCTATAGTCCATCAATTAATCATTTTTTTTTATTTGCACGTACATGATATCAACCAATCGAATAACAGCCCGTGTGAAAATATAATGGACACGATGTTTAACAGTGACCAGGAGATTATTTTGAGAGAGGTGATTGCGCCTCTCAAATGTAATGGTGCCACAAAAATTGGAGGTAATTTTAATTAAGCTTCTAGGAGCACAATGATCTTTAGCAGTGGCCAAGAGATTATTTCGAGAGAGGTGATTGCGCCTCTCAAATGTAATGGCGCCACAATCAATTTATTAGTTTGTCTGGAAAGATCGTCAGAGACCTTGTAGTGTGGACTTCTGATATAGACAAAAATCACAATTGGGTTCAATGGAAAATCAAAAATTATTCGTCGCTTTTAGACAAAGATGAAACCATCCAGTCACCAAAATTCACGATTGGTACCTCAGATAAATGTAGTTGGCATTTCAGTTTTCTACCCTTTTGTGATTTCCAAGATTATGATAGTGTTACTTCCATATTATTGTATTTGGTTTTAAATCAAGAGAGCAATTGTAAAGAAGCATTCATGAACTTCAGATTTACGTTTGCCAGTGGTAATACAGAAAACCCACACCCATGCAAAAACCGTTTTTTGTTTTTTTTTAAAATTTACACGTACATGATATCAACCAATCAAATAGCAGCCCGTGTGAAAATATAATGGACACAATGTTTAACAGTGACCAGGAGATTATTTCGAGAGAGGCGATTGCGCCTTTCAAATGTAATGGCGTCACAAAAATTGGAGGTAATGTTAATTAAGCTTCTAGGAGCACAATGATCTTTAGCAGTGACCAGGAGATTATTTTGAGAGAGGTGATTGCGCCTTTCAAATGTAATGGCATTATTGTACTTGGTTTTAAATCAAGAGAGCAATTATAAAGAAGCATTCATCAACTTCAGATTTATGTTTGTCAGTGGTAATACAGGAAACCCACACCCATGCAAAAACTGTTTTTTTTTTTTTTAAATTTGCACGTACATGATATCAACCAATCGAATAACAGCTCATGTGGAAAATATAATGGACACGATGTTTAACAGTGACCAGGAGATTATTTTGAGAGAGGCGATTGCGCCTTTCAAATGTAATGGCGCCACAAAAATTGAAAGTAATGTTGATTAAGCTTCTAGGAGCACAACGATCTTTAGCAATGACCATTTCGAGAAAGGCGATTACACCTTTCAAATGTAATGGCGCCACAAAAATTGGAGGTAATGTCAATTAAGCTTCTAGGAGCACAACGATCTTTAGCAATGACCAGGAGATTATTTTGAGAGAGGTGATTGCGCCTCTCAAATGTAATGGCATTATTGTACTTGGTTTTAAATCAAGAGAGCAATTATAAAGAAGCATTCATCAACTTCAGATTTATGTTTGTCAGTGGTAATACAGGAAACCCACACCCATGCAAAAACTGTTTTGTTTTTTTTTAAATTTGCACGTACATGATATCAACCAATCGAATAACAGCCCATGTGGAAAATATAATGGACACGATGTTTAACAGTGACCAGGAGATTATTTTGAGAGAGGCGATTGCGCCTTTCAAATGTAATGGCGCCACAAAAATTGAAAGTAATGTTGATTAAGCTTCTAGGAGCACAACGATCTTTAGCAATGACCATTTCGAGAAAGGCGATTACACCTTTCAAATGTAATGGCGCCACAAAAATTGGAGGTAATGTCAATTAAGCTTCTAGGAGCACAACGATCTTTAGCAATGACCAGGAGATTATTTCGAGAGAGGTGATTGCGCCTCTCAAATGTAATAGCGCCACAAAAATTGGAGGTAAGGTTAATTAAGCTTCTAGGAGCACAATGATTGTTTACATTTTTAGTCGTGATGTCATTATGATTTTGAAGCTTTGAGATTCTCCAGAATTTTAAGAAATCGAGATGGCAAATTCCTCACACTGAAGTAAGAAGTTAAGGACTACAAAATTACTGGTTGTTTGAGGTGCTTGTTCCCCACGACTGGTTAGTAGCTCGGCGTTTCTCGACTGTTTTTTTAGTAATTCCAAATTTTGTCCTGTTTAGGATTAGAAGCCTAGTTCTCACATACCCACAAACAGGGGCCCATATTTTGAGCATAGGACTCCTTCACTCTCCTCCATTCTAGTGTCTCCTGTCACACTCCCATAATCATTATTCTGGAGGAAATTCTAAAAAATAAAAAATCAAATACAAGATTTCTTTTGAAAATGATAAAGCAATGTAAGTCGATTCAATTTGAAATATGTTCCTAATTTGGCTCAATCTTGGTTCAAATGGATTCCATCTTTAATACTCTCTTAATTTGAATCAGTGAAAATGTCGGAATTGAATGATGAAATAGAGAAAATCAAGTCACTGATTTTCTTTTGAGAAATTTTGTTTGGGTTTTCATTTGAAGTTATCTTTTTGCCTCAAATTTCAACATTCCTTCCATTTTTCCAATAGGTAAGGGGTGAAGCTTCATCCAACTGTTGAGCGTGGAATGTAATCAAATTTTTGATAGGCGGTAATGTTTCTGGAGCTGAAATTTATTGTAGATTATGGGTAGGGTGTGGCCCTACATACAGAAAATGAGCGCATAATAGATTTCTTGTCACCAAAAAGTAAACAAGCATCATGGTGTGGAAAACTTCTATGAGAATAAATTAAGAAAAATGAAAAAATCTGTAACTTGGCGAGTAAAAAAAAAATGAAATAAGGCCATTTCTTCCACTCGTTCGCTTCGATAGACCGTTTAAAGAGCCTCTAAAAAAATACCAAATCATGAACGATCCATACACATTTGCCAACAAATAAACCACATCTTTCTATACACTTTTCTGCACCCGACAATCACATCCAGCACGTGTTTATCTTTCAATGCCACACGGTACGAAATTACGATACGATTGGCGAAAATGTGAATAAAATTAATGCCATCGGAGTCGGTCGTGATTTGTAAATCGATGCAGATTTCGTTAATTCGAACCAGTTTCGATGTTGTAACTTGGTAAAGAACTTACGACGCCGAAGGCGTTTCATCAAACCGTGTCTAGCTCGACGCAGCCGAACAAGTGAACTGGGCAGACGAAAAAAGCTGGCTTGGCTCGAGTCGAATCCCCAAAGCAGACAACGGTTTCGGAAACTGTAAACCATAATCCACATCTCGCCTCGCGCCAAATTTGACAGCTGTACATTGAAAAGCAATAAACTCGAAATGACAACATTTCTACCTATTTGCGAATTAAGCGGACAAACGACAACGAAGGGCACTTAATTACGAACCAAGCACTAGGATAATTTACCTACCAATTCGGTCGTTCGAATAGTAATCTAAAATGTTAGCGGGTTCTAATTTTCATAAACTCAGGCTCGATGTGGATCTCGAATTAGGACCTGGGTACCAGACAGGCCTACATTATGAATTCTGACAATCGGAAATTCATCAGTTCCGGAGCATGTGTGTAATTATCAAATTTAATTTCTTCCTCGTCACAATACTACAGAGTGGTTTCAACGCTAGAATTTACAGCCGTGATGCCTTTATCGGTTAGTTGGTTACTTAATAATGGCAAAAATTATATGTAAAATTTACGAATTCCCGTGATGGATCGATTGATAATGGCGTATTCGTGTAAATGGCATAACCGTGTCACTGCTACCGATAATTGCATTGCTCTTTCTCGTTGGATTTTTATGAATTGTCGAGTATTTTTCACTCAAGTAGGAAAAAAATAATAATCTATGCTCTTTTGAGTGATGAATATGGGGGAAAAAACGTATCTATAAACATTTTTCTATTCTGAAAAAATTAATAGAAATGAATTTTTTTTAATCTTTCCTTTGGATATAAGTAGTTCAGTAGCTTTCTCTTTTCGATAATAGATCTTGGGTATACCAAACTAAAATATAGTGAAGGGAGGAACCATTTATTATCTCACAACCTATAAATTTAAAATTACGGGAGAAGAGCCCAATTAATTTCCTAAAACAGAAGTAAACTTATTTGTAGTCCATTAAAAGAAGCTGAAAAAGCTTTTATTAAGAAACTGGTGTTATAATAAAGCTGCCGAACCAGGGTTATCAAATATGAGACAAAAAGACCTAAATGTAGAGGAAAATTGCCCATTTTGATATTTAATCAAATATTCAGATCCTTACTTCACAAAAAGAATTCTCTAAGTTACTCTCTCATTTATAAATTCAGTGAAAATTATAGAATATCACTGAAAAACAGCCAGAATTACAGCACAGGAGAAAATCAATGAAAAATCACTGAAAATTCACTGAAAAATCATGAAAAATTAGTGTTAATCTTTGAAAAATCAGTGAAAACCTTTGAAAAATCAGTGAATTTCGCTGATTTTCCCTGTGCTGCAATTTCGACTGTTCATCAGTGAATTTCCACCGATTCAGAATGAGAGAGTAGTGAGAAAGATGATACTAAAAAAATTTTGTTGGATCTGTTAAGTGACTTTATGATATTTTTAAGCTGGAAAGTGTATTTTGAAATTATTAATTTTTTAATTTTAACATTAGAAAATTTTTCATTTATAGAAATAAAAGTTCAGGAAATCATACAAAAATTGTTTTTTCATCAGTGTTACTCCACCGTAATGACGTTCTGGTCGTAAAATTTTCAAGAAAATTTGAAGGATCACAAACCTTACATGTTTGAGCTGCGAGACACAAGGCGGACACATTTTTCGTGCTAAAATATATATGCATGACCAATTGTCTCAAGACATTTGTGCAATATTTATGTTTTTGATTTAAAAAAATGAAAATTCGTGCAGGAAATCAGCAGTCAAGATTATACAGAAATTGAATGAAGATTCTCAAAGAATGGAAATTCCTGCGCCAATTAATGTAATAATTTTTTTTCTGACCAGAAACCCTTCACTTTCGCACCCTGTACAGTAATATACCATTTCCTTTTGTATTCAGAACAAATTACTGTTGATTTAACAAGTCAGCTTCTTAACCTGAAACGAACAATTATGTGGTGTTTTTTCAAGTATCCTTTTTGAGCTACTTTTTAAAATTTTTGTAACGTTTTTTCAGCTCTACCTTCAATTTTCTCCCTCACAACAAAATTTAGGTGAGATTTTTTAATTTATATTTTTATTAATTTTGTTTTTATTTTATTTATACAGTTTTTTTCAACACTTTTGAGGTTAAAAATTATAATAAAAATTTTATAAAAAATCGTAAGCAAAAATAATATCGCAGAAAATTTCAATGAAAATTATTGTGAGATATTTTTAAAAAATGTACATTTCATTGAAAATTTCTGAAAAAATAATAAAAATATTTTTAAAAAATCGTAGGCAAATTTTTAAAAAATTCTAAAAAAAAAATCATAAAAATACCTAGGAGCATTTTTGAAATTCAAAGTACAAAATTCATAATTCATATTTGCATTATGATTTTATTGCTTTAATTTTATCGTCAAGAGGCTTTTCACTTCTCTTCCATTTCGTTAAAATCGATCAATGGGTTTCAGTGATTTGTTGAGCGCCCCCCCCCCCCGGAAAGAATGATACTAGAATGAAGCGAGGGTGCATTTTGCTTTTTTATAAGTCCTTTGAGATCTCTTACATTGAGTCGTTCATTTTTGAGAATTCAGATTAATTTAAATAGTTTTAATTAATTTAATTTTTCCTAAATAATAAGAATTACTTACCTATAATTTAGTGATTTTATAAAATTTTCATTATAATTTTTGTTTTAGTAGTAGATAGAGAAGCTAGCGATGAAATTATCAACTAAAAAATATCTTATTTACGAGCAACGAGTATAGACATGTTTTTCGTTAATGTGTAAAGTATGAATTTATGATTACAAAATTGGAAAAAAATCCGTTTAGGTAAAACATTGTTTCTGTTTTGTTAAATAGATGAAGCTTTCAATCGGTACATGTTTCGAATTTTTTTCTCTCCCATTTTCTCCTCAATTCCAGCTCTATTTCCCCATAAAAATTTCCATCGAACCGAAATGGCATAATTCGATGCAAAATACCTCGTACAATAAGCTCATCCAAACATCCCGAAAAAATTAATTTTCTGGAAAAAATTTCATCCAAACTCGAGCATCTCCCACTCGACGGGAAAATTTCACTTTGCAAAACGATATTCTCGCCATCTGCGCAGAAATATCCATTTCAAACGAAATTTTCTGCAACTTACGGTATCAAATTGTGTAAATTTCTAATACAAGGCTCGTAACAAAGGCAAAAATTCAACTCATGCTTTTGAGACCGTCTCGTCGGTCTGTTTTATGTCCACAGCAGCGAATTAAATTCCTCCGAAAATTTTCGCCGTCCAAAAAGGCCCGGTAAAATTTCACCGGAGGGAAAAAATTCTCGAAAATTTATCCTTATTCGGACTTATCCTTTTGAGCGGAACCTCAATAAAATTCATTTCGCTTGGCGAGGTCGAACTGTACTAAACCACGTGTAATGTTAAAAGGATTACGAGCGGAGAGGGTAAGTCACCCCTGCGGGAGAAAGCAGGCTTAACAATTTATCCGTGTAGTCTGCGAATATGGGCAAAGTTGCAAACGACGACGAGAATTACATAATTTCAAAACGTAAAAGGAGAAACGCAACGCAGACCTTACTTCAGGCTTGAATACTTAACAACCACGATGGGCGTCTGAAAGTCTCTTCTCTGCAGCTCAAGCCGCTTTTGATCTTTTCAGGGGGTAGGAAAAAATACCCTTAAGACTATCAAATGAATTTTACCCCCGTTAAATAAATTATACTCGAAAACGCGACTCTCGTACACACACTTACGCTTATTTACACGAGCACGTTCTCGTTTTGATTTCGCCTTCAGACCAGTCTGCCATCAGAATCCCTCCAGGATGCTCCGACGTATAAATAATTAGCTTTTAGAATCCATCGCTGCGAAATTTTTCGCGCGGATGAAAAAAAATCCTCATCGAGTTTCGAGCTTTCGCCTAAAATCGAACACGAGTTTAATTATAGAGTCGAACGAGGCGGTACTTTGAATACACCGCATTCGATAGAAATGTGACATTTTTCCAAAAAAACTCGCGTTATACGTCTCGTTAAAAAGGGTTAAGGTCGAAAATTCTACACGTGCCAGAAAATTTCGTCGCGTTGACATCTCCGTACGCATTTGCATCGTAAAATCCTCCCGAGAATGCCTTTTCAAACTCGATACCTATACCGAATTTTCGCATGTTTACCATAAAACCGTATGCTAAGCTTTTGTCAGAAATCAAAACCCGTCGAACGAGTGGAAAAATATTTTCAAAAGGTCATTCGAGCTGGCTTATTCTAAAGTCATCCGCGAGTCTTCTTTGGGTCGAAATTAATGACGTGAATTGTCGAAACGATAACAAATTGCGCAATTGCTAATAATTAAATAATCGTTACACCTAATCGAAGTAATTTGCAGCAAGAGGAAATCAAATCTGTACTTTCGAGATAAATTTTTAAAAATTGGCTTTTATCTCTGCATCATTCAATTTTTTCACCGATTGATTGCGTTTTTCAACGACGATTTCGGTTTATGTCAAAATTAAAAAAGGAGGCGGACAGAACCAGGGATTTGATTATTTTAATCAAAATATCGTCGAAGGTGACTAATTTCGGGGATTATTGCACTCGAAAAAAGACCAATTCGAATACCACTTCGAGATACCCAATTAAATCGCGTAGAAATATCAGGAAAACCTTCCAACGTAGTTTGATAAAATCACTTGAAATTTTCAAAATCAAACTGAACTAAAGCGATAAAAAAAACACGCGCCGATATTTCGAACCTAAAATAGAACCATATCTGAACCATTTCACCTAATCGAAGTTTTCGGCGGATTTGCCATCGTTTCTTATCATAATAAACACCTAATTGGCATGAATGGGAGAAAATCAGCACGAGGTATGAAGTTAAAGAGTCAACAAGTCGTCAAAAGACCTATACCTGAGATATTTGATAACCTAATCATCGGACACGATGCAAATGAGTCGAATCGGAAGCGAATCCAATTCGAAATGTAATTTTTAGATCACGATTTGGGTTCGTGATGGCGGAAAATTCGCATCCTCGAAATCGTATAAAACTGCGTATGATTTTAAATTATTCGTAGCCCCAGGGACGAATCAAATTTAAGATTATGGAGAAGTAAAGGGGCTAAAAATTGAACGATTAGGAAGGGTTTGGATTAATTATTATTTTTCTATTTTTACGACTTAGAAATTACAATTTTATTTCCTTGATTTTGAATATTTACTGCTACTATTTATTAGAATGCAGTTATTCAACAAAAAGAAATATTCGAAGTGAAATTCTATTTCTTAATTATTATAAATAATTGTGATAAAAATTATAATTTCATCTGATGCAAACTCGACTCGTATAGTAGGCCGAGTAATCAAGCATATTTTACTTACTTAGTGACTAAAAACTACTCATCCAAAATTGTCGGGGCGAGCCTCAACAAAATAAGGCCAGCAGAACTAACTCAGTTGCTGGTGGGAGCAACAACATTGGAAGCATACCGCCGCTACGGAAAGGAAATCGACGCAAAGGCGTTGCATCGGGCAAATAATTATTATTCGTAGCCCCAGGGACGAATCAAATTTAAGATTATGGAGAAGTAAAGGGGCTAAAAATTGAACAATTAGGAAGGGTTTGGATTAATTATTATTTTTCTATTTTTACGACTTAGAAATTATAATTTTATTTCCTTGATTTTGAATATTTACTGCTACTATTTATTAGAATGCAGTTATTCAACAAAAAGAAATATTTAAAGTGAAATTCTATTTTTTAATTATTATAAATAATTGTGATAAAAATTATAATTTCATCTGATGCAAACTCGACTCGTATAGTAGGCTGAGTAATCAAGCATATTTTACTTACTTAGTGACTAAAAACTACTCATCCAAAATTGTTGGGGCGAGCCTCAACAAAATAAGGCCAGCAGAACTAACTCATTTGCTGGTGGGAGCAACAACATTGGAAGCATACCGCCGCTACGGAAAGGAAATCGACGCAAAGGCGTTGCATCGGGCAAATAATTATTTGCCCATGAGCTAAGTATCTATCTCAAATCTCTCGACTGACAATCATGTAGGTACTTCTCCGTCTCTTTATTTTTAATACATACCTACCTATACAAGTGTAAATGGCTGAATGTATCGGATTGATACACGATTTTCTCGTCTGAATGTAAGTAATTTTTTCTCAATTTATTCTGGACATGGAATGCAAATTGCTCCAATTTTATAGCTCTAAATCTTACTCAAAATCGTCTCAGTTTCTCTGGTCTTTTTTTTAATAAGAAAAAATTCGATTAAATGAAGAAAAAAGGTACCCACCTAACCATTACCCAACATATGTAGTTTTCTATCGAAAATAAAAATTAAGCATTTCTATCCCAATTTCTCCATTTGTTTTAAAAATTGAAGAAAAAATTGGAAGAATATGGATTGGAATGAATGGAAATATGATTCCAAAATCTTAAAGATCTAAAATCTAAACCTAGATATGGTAGAGACAACTAAACCGAGATTTTCAATTATATTTTAGGATTTCCAATATTCTTCTTCGTTTTGTTACTTCATTATGTGCTTTGGTTAAAAAGTAAAATGAATAAAAAAGGTACCCACCCAACCTCTAACATTATTTTCTATCGGAAACAAGAATTACGAATTCTTATCTAAATTTCTCCATGATTTGTAACAAAAATTACAGAAAAAAAATGGAGGAATATGTATTAGAATAAATTAATGGAAATGAAGTTCCTAGCTCAGGTCTAAGTATATTTTTCAACGTAAGATATCAAGGAAGTTTGCTCTGCAATATCTGCAGGTAGCTTTGGTATCGCATTGATGATTTTTCATGTGGCTTATAAAACCCTGATACTGCATGTGGACTTGGTAACTTGTATGGACACAAGTAACAAGACATTACCATACAAATAATAATTTACATGACGATCTTGTAATTTGTGCAATGTTGGAAAATTAATTCTCAAGATACATACTAAATTCCAATTTTTCTTTTGGGAATTTGTATTTTTCATTGTTGGGTATTAAGGAAGTTTGATCTATGATAACAATGTTTGGATCTATACCGGGAACCGCATTTCCATTAATTGGTTCCAATCTGTATTTTTCTAATTTTTCCATAATTTCTTTTACAAATCAATTAGAAATACCAAATTTTAATTCTTCTTGATGAAATTTGTGTTTTTCATTGTGGTATATCAAGGAAGCTTGCTATGCAATATCTATGTATTTCCTCAAAAGGAATTTAAATTAGGTATTTCTCCACGATTCTTAATAAAAATCAGAGAAAAATTAGAATAATGAATACAGATTGGAACAAATTAATATATAATCGGAAATTGCACCGAGATTAAATTTAATGGAGTGAGCGTATCAAGAAAATTTTAATTAAAATGAATTTCAACGATTTTTTTTTTTTACAGAAATGCTTCAAAGAACTAAAATCTTATGAAAAGAGAATTCAAGTCTTATTTCATACCATCAGCAGCACCAAAAAATTTCAGTAAAAATATTTTGGGTACCGAAACAATTTTCGTGGGTTTTGAGATGTATGAGTGAGCGATTTGAAATTTGGTAGAATTCGGAATCTGCATCTTTTCACCACTTCTTCATTCAACCCTTTATAATTATACAGGGTGTTCCGTCTCAATAGTAAACCCCTTGAACCAGTAATAGGGCAACACTTACTGAGTCGATGTAAGTAGGTTTGCCTACCTTTGGAATTGAAGGGGCAGAATTATGCACTTCAAAAATTTTTTTTGATTTAGTTTCACAACTTCGACCGTGCGCTGCTCAACAACCAAGATAGGTAGGAAGTTGCGCTTTGCGGCAACGTATAGACCAAAGTCTCTAGAATTTTTCTATGCGATTGATAATTTTTGTGGGTGAACTTGGGTGGGTGTACCGGACCGAATATTCGAAAAAAACGTGTAAAAAAGTTGATGATTTTTTCTACATATTTTTGCGAATAACTTGAAAAGTTGTCCTCTTCAGCTACCATTATTAGTAGTGTTTCTAGATGAAAAAACTCCGATCTTTCCAATGGCGCAAACCCCACTCCTCTATCATGCTCAAATCAAAAGTTAGAAGCGTTTAATTTTGAGAAAAACTCATGAAAAATTCAACTTTTTCAATTTTTCACAAAAATTTCTACATATATTTGCGACAAAATGAGATAGAGAGGTGGGGTTTCCAGCATTAAATTAACCAAGTATTGCCCTAAACAGCGTAATGAATAATGGACTTCAATTTTAAAAATACAAATTTTTTATAAAAAATTTTCAAAATTTTTCTGACAAAAAATATTCTTAAATAAAGAATTTTGCGACATAGTTAGAATTTTGCGTAGCGTTATACTACATTAATTCAACGCTGCAAACCCCATCCCGGTTATAGGTAAACCATTAACATTGTTTTCTATTGAAGATAAAAAATTAAGGAATCTTATCCTAATTTATCCGCGATTATTTCCTAAAAAAATAAATTAAAAGTACGTTGAAAATTTCATTTCCGACTCGAAAAAAAAAGCGCAACGTACAAGGAAAACTTGAAAATTACATTTGATCGAGATTAGATTACATCTCAAGTCCTAGCTTTACCGTACGTGAAAAACTCGAAACTATTAAGAAAATTACTTCATGAATTCGAATTGTAGGCCTGTATATTATATTTTTTATCGTCGAATGCGTTTTCAGCCTCATCGCCTTATTGTATCTGTACACATGGCTGGCGACTGTACATATGAATGCTTTTCCGTCATGTAACTTAACAATTGTGATGAGGTTACATTTAAACGCCTCCGGATTTTCGTGGTACGAATATTATGGCAGTTTGATGCTGCAAAGATACTCACGCTTGGTTTTATAACGATACAATAGACGCTAGTTCATGGTTTAGTAACAATGTCTGCGGCGTTGTGCGAGCAAACGTGAACGAAGTATAAAGGCATCGAGGAGAAGAGCGAGGAGCAAAGACTGCATAGAGCAATTTTGGATTCCGTCTGCTGAAAATTGAATTCCCCCAACCAGCTGGCGTTGGTTGGGCGAAATAAAATTTCGCCAGAAAGCAGGTACTTGCGTGTGCGAAACGAAAGGTGAACGCTTTAATTCTGTTTCGAGATGTTATGAATTTTAAGGGGGTTTGTTTGGCGTCGGCGAAGACCGAAGAACCTCGTCGGGGTAATAATTTGTAATGCATCGGGTGTGTTGTGTAGTTTTCAATGTACCTACACGATTGCCAGAGCGAATTCAAAGAACAGTCGAGCCTTTCGGTGGTAATTAAATTTTCATATAGTTAATAGAACTGGATTTCGTTGCATGCATCACTTCATACCGTGTATACGAATCCCTTTTCGTATTAGCTGTCTAAGGTACTTTTACCTATACCGGTGCCGCGTATGTAATGAATTAATAAAACAGTAATGAACGCGGTTCCGAGATAAAAAAAGATGTTGATTAGGTCTCGGATGCGTGAGGGGTTTTTTTTACCAAGTCGGTTGTGCGAAATGGAACGGAGCTTTGTTGTACGAGACTGTGGTTTAGACGAATCGGCGTGCGGAAAAAATTTTCCAAGAGGTGAGCTGGAAACGAAGGAGGAAAATTGATCTCTAAAGATAATGAAGTTTGATTTTTAATCGAAATAATTAAATAGAGTGGAAAATTTCTTAGGAAATGGGGTTTTAAAAGCAATTCAAAAAATTGACATTTTACTAAATAAAATTGGGAAAAAATTAACAAAAAAGAGTCAAATAAAGTCCAAAATAATTATATTTTTAATCAAAAATTAATTTAAAGAAATTGAGAAATACCTAATGGTTAAAAATCTAGTCATGGAATCAAAAAAATTTAATCTTTGAAAAATTGAACAAGATTAAATTCTGATTCATTTCCTTGGAATTTTCGTTTCATAAATAGTAAATGGATATTTCACGAACTATGAAAACTTGACACGCAATTTTTTTGCCTTATTCCGTGTCCATGTTCAACCAATTTTATTCTTTTTCATTAATAAAAGTAGATAAAAGTCGTTTAATGTGATCCAACGAATTATCTTTGAATCAGAAGAATCTGGATACGAGGAAGTAGAAAGTAAGCAATCTTTTATCCAAAGCCCAACAATCATCATTTTCCCAACAAAAATAGTAAATCTTGCAATTACAATTTAGAACCCTCGTCAAATATTTAATACCAAAATTTGGAGAGGATTTGCGATTTCAAGTTCAACTTTTATGAAAAATTAGAAACAAAGGCGCCATATAATCCTGAAAATTTGCTTCATACTACTTACATGGTCAAAAATATAATTTACATGGCTCAATTAAAATTAAATGTAATTTCATGAAGTTTAAGGAAGTTTAATAAGCCTGACAAACGTGCCCGTGAAAGAGAAGCATCTGGATACGAGTACAATAAAAAGTAGGCAATCTTTTATCCAAAGCCCACAAACCATCATCATTTTCCCAACAAAAATGGTAATCTTGCGGTTAGAATTTAGAACCCTCGACAAAAATTCAATAATAAAATTTGGAGGGAATTGGCGATTTCAAGTTAAACTTGTATGAAAAACTAGAAACAAAGGCGCCATTATAATCCTAAAGATTTTCTTCAAACTACATGGTCAAAAATATAATTTACATGGCTCAATTAAAATAATCTATCAAAGATATGTACGAATTAACATTTTAAAATTCATCAGATGCCTGTTTCCTTTAACAAACTACGCTTATGATTCAATTTTTTAAAGGAGAACTCATCCAGGATATTTTAAACAATAACAAAATAATCCCATTTTTTGAAGAACTGATTTATTTCTCAATGAATTGGAAAATTTTTAGAAGCAAACAGGCCCAAAAAAGCACGAGAAGAATAAAGCACAAAATTATGCCTCAATAATGGAATTTTTTCTGAAAATCATCAGTTTTTTAAAAGGCTTTGTTTGGGCCTATCAAGCCTAAAATTTACATACATAAGAAATGAAGGCTGAACAATAAAAAATATTTATGAAAAACGAAGAAATTTCAGCTTTGTGGTGCCTTATTTCAAAAATAATGTAGCTGTTGTTTTCCTTCAACTTGATTGATTTTCACAGTTTATTTTGAAAACTGTATGAACCTTTTTTCTTCTATTCCATGCAAATTGAATACTTCGACACGGAAAAATGTATTCTCACTTATGAGGAGGCTTAGTATGGCAGTCACAAAACTTTTCAAAGAATCTCAGTTTTTTTTTTTTTTGAAAAGGAATGAGACTATTGAAAAATAATGTTTTTTCCAGAGAGTCAAAAAAACAAAAAAACACTTTTTTTTAATTATTTCAGTAAAGACTTCGTTTGTCAAATTTCTCTTTTTTTAATCATGGTAGCAACTTCCTCATTTTCATCCCAAAATTTCTACCAAAGTTTTTTATTTTTATTTATTTTATTTATTACATATTAGCAGTAGGTCATCCCGAAAGCAATTCATGGATAGAATTAAAAGTTGTTTTTTGTTAAAACCTACTTACATCAAAGTTCAACTTTCACAATAGGCATGGAAAATGAAATTTTTAGTCTTGGCATAAAATGGTCTTTCTTCATGCTAAGGTAATCTCATTTAGAATCATTGAATTCAAAGGCTGCATTTCAGAATTTTTACGAGTGATGTCCTGGTTTATGAATGGGGATTATTGATATTTGGATCAATAACTTGAATTCATCATCCCCTCTTCCCTCCTCCCAATAGACCTCTATCTGAGAATGCTCTTCAGATTCAGCAATAAATGTCGAAGAGAAATGAGGTCTTCGGTAAAACCGCAGCTACGGTCCCATAAGATACCATTCCTATAGGTACATAATTTATCATTATCAAAGGTAAGTATTTTTATTCGCATCATCAATTATAACCAGCGAATACATAGTTCGTAGGTGGAAAAAAATTGTTTCATATTGATAAAAAGGTTTAGTGATTAAGTATGTCGATTTTGATGCAAAATTTATCTTATTTCAGCTAAAATCAGAATTACTTGGCCATGTAACAATATCCAAAACTTCCAACAAAAATGAAAAATGCTTGATATATTGCTTTGCAATCGTGCTTCTCAGCGTCTATAAATGTAAGTATTATGTACTCGTTTAAATACCTAGTTAATATTTATTTGTAATTTTGTGTAAATTAATTCCAAGTTTTATTTTTTCCAGTCATTAATGATACGTACACCGGATGGGCGATTGGTATCCTGCAAAATAATTTGCAGAGGATGGCGGAAGTACTTTGCAAATGCAACGATACGAGTAAGTTTATATTTTATAACATTTACTTACTACGTAAGGTAAATATTGCATTGTTAGTTACGTAATTTTCTTTTAGACATGAAGAATACGTTGCGAGATGAAGAATATTTTTATTTTTCAAAAACTCAGACAGCGCAATTGGATCCGGGGAACGCTGGTGATGAATGCAATGTACTGCTCTTTTGGCGGAACACTGCCATAATAATCATAGCAATGGTAGCATTAATCGTACATATTTGTGTACATGATTTTATTTACCAAACGCTTTACTTCAACTTGGGTGACGGTAATAATTGCCAGATGTAGTACAACATGTAATTGTAAATACCATTGTCCAAAAAACGAGCCCAATAACTTACCTAATGTAAGTGACGGGACATTGCTAACACACACACAACAGCCTGCCTAGTGCATTATTGGATTATTATATAAAAATTTTTATTATTGATTATACTTTTTTTTTGTTTTGGTTAAACCTATTGTTTTTTCTTTTTTTATTCGATGAATTTTGGAATTTATTGATTGAAAGAGAGGAATAATTTTGAAATTTGGTTGAAGTGTACGTTGGCCCTTATACCTAGTTTTTTTTTTCTTTTTTTTTGTTGATATAGTTTTGTTGTTTTTTTAAACTTAGGCAGAGTAACTTATAAATTTAAAAAAGAAAACAGAAAACTACAAGGAAGGAATTTTTGATCATGAGTTAAAATTCTGTGGAGAACTTCCAGCATATGCCATCATAATCCTGGATTGTTTTCTCCAAACCATAAGGACAAAAATAAAATTCAGATAGCGCATTTGTAACAATTAAAATATGTGCATAATTTATCAATAATGTTTTTTCAACGACAAACCGACAGACTGCATATTTCAATACAGAAAAGTTGGTACAAATAATTGGAGTTTCAACTTTCAGAACCATCAAATTTAGAAGGTAGAATTAGGTTAAATCTTGTGGTATTTGGTGACAATGAAAAAGTCCACTTCAGAGGCGTAGCTAAGGGAGGGTTCGAGGTCTCAACCCCCTCCCTCCATGAGGTCAATAATTGACTTTTCTTGCTTTTCTATTTCAGATTCACGATTAATCAATCATCAGATCAGCCATTTTTTTTCTATTTAACATCGTGAATTTTTTCATTGGTGGGTAACAGTAAAAAAATCAATGTTAAGAAAGCAACGAAAAAAGTAAAGAGACAGAAAAAAGCAAACAGTTACTCGAGGACAAAGAGTATTGTGATAATAACACACCATACTAGATCTCTCCCTTTCAAGATCAAGAAATTACGTGAAAAAATGCCTTTCTTGGGGCATTAAAAATTAAATTTTCAACACAGTTCTATAAACTATTTGAGGTTACTGTGAGAAAAAATACTCCTTTTTGATATTCCAATCTCTATACCCGATTTACACCCTCTCACAAAAGCTTCCAACTTTCTTGCATTTTTTGGTATCATTTTCAAGTCTTTAAGGCTAATAAATGAAATACTCTCTAACTCCCAGCCCATCGATTTGGAATTGAAGCGGGCGAATGAAGCCGAGTTTCAAAATGATGTAATACCTTGCCTAGCCAACGTTCGTCAACCGATTAATTTTTATTATTACGCGAAAATGCGTTAAACTTAGTTTCATGCGGCGAGCTAGCCGATTATTAAATGTTAATTAAGAGCACGCTATTTTATACGCGAGATCTCGATTATTTCCCAAAGTATTTAAAGTCGGATATAATTTCACGAAATTATATACCCCTAGGTGCTCATTAATCGGTCCAAGCAGGTGTTAATTTTTTCCTCCAATGGGCTGATCTGCTTGTTCTTCCCATTTTTTTGTCGTAATGTCAAAATGTCATAAGATGGATTCGACGGAGGGATTACAAGATAGGTGAAGGTCTAGGTCAGTTCGGTTTCGGATTTCGAAACATAGACGTATTAGAATTAAGTATAGTAGTGGTCAAGATCGTGTCAATGATATGGATATTGGATCTGAGGACGAGGAGGGGGCGGATATTTCAGAATTTATAGGATTTAAAATACAACTCTCGTGGATTTTAGGGAATCCAGTGAGCTCTAATTTGAGTTTTGTGATTTTCAAAATAATATAATGGGAATAAAAATATTACTGGAAGTTTGAAACGATTCCTTTTTTGATAAAGTAATAAAAATAAAATACTAAAAAAAGAAACATTATCTGAAATAGAATTCTCCAAAAAAGTAGGAAAATATTGTAAGAAGAAATTCTGATCCTGTAATTATGCAATGAAATAGTAGAGAAGGTTGGGATACTGGTTCAAATTTACAGAATATTCAGTACCGATGGAAGTTGTTTGTTGGAAAATTAAAATTTTCACCAACGATTCATTTTTTTAATTCGATGTTTTTATAGCAAAAAGAAATTTAGTAGTGGGAAAAAACGGACTCGAAATTTCTCAATAAATTGAGAAAATTTGGACCCTCTCTTTCTACGCCATTGACCCAATTGGAGTTAAATTTTGAGAAACAAGGGTCTCATTTTCTATAATTTTTTGTTACTCTTACACTTTCGACCTTTTGATTGTTCTTAGGAAAATAAAGGTCTCATCTTCCACATTTTTTCAATCATCTACTATTTATTATTTCAAACACTTGAGATTTTTTTTACAAATTTTTCAACAGAGAAACACTTCAACTCTACAATCTTCCTAATTTTTTTCCCCCAGATTTTGGTATTTCGTTTTTTTGAAAAGTGGATAAAAATTTTTCTCAAAATACTTTTCAGCAACAAAATGTTTGGGATAAATTCGGGAGGATTTACAGCTTTTGAAAATTTCAAAATAAAGTGATACTATACATTGAAATTATATTTTATCTAAATATTACCCAATGCATTTTTTTTGCCCCGACCAAATTTGACTAAATGTTTGAAATACAATATATTTTGTAAGTTGTATTTTATTATTAATTTGTTACCAGCTTGATTTTTTTGTGTTTAATTCATGTACTTGGATAATAATTTATTAATAAGTTGATACCTACTTGGACATTAAATGGGAATGGAAAGAATTAATGAAATTGATGTAAATAAAATTAATTCATCTAAAAATTGAAGATGATGTAATATTGTATGTAATTTTTTGCTTTTGTACCTACTTTTTTAATACAGATTTTTATTGTTGAATTTTATTTTTATTTGAATACCCAAGTTATGTATCTCGATTTTCGATGCATTTTTGAAAACTTATAGGATTCGATTTTTCAGCAAAAGTATGATTTTTTTGAAATGACTCATTCGACCTATAAAAATAATGTTCCTTGATTATTGAAAAATTATTCGATTCAGGAATGTTTGAATTTTTGGTATCTAGTTTTAGCATGAACCTCGTGAACTGAAATTTCCAATTTTAGGCAGCCTGGATCAAATATTCTTCGTTTTCGTGATTTGGTAAGCACTTTGACGAAATTTGTTTCATTTTTTTAATTGGCTTTGAAATATGTTTCCACTTTATGTAAAAATTCAAGTTTTCATTTTTCGAGTTCAAGCAAAGTGAGGGTAAGTTTTATAAAAAAGAATCTTAGAAGCTGAGATTTTTATAATTTCTTTCATTATTTCGGTAATCAAAGAGAAAAATTTTTTCGATTTAAAAATCGTGATTTTCGGAGGAAAATGTGATATTTTTAAAAAAGGTACTTATTTATTGACGTAAATTCTCTGGGATTTCAACTTGAACCAATTATAAATGTTCACTTTGAAAACAAAAACTGTCACTTTACTGCAAAGCACAGTTAGAGGACAAAAATTTTTCATTTTCATTTCTACAAAATAATTTTTTCCCCATAACTTTTGAGAGTTTTAACTTGAGGGATATCTGATTGGTCTCATTAGGTTTTTCTATGAGAGATGCTGGCGCTGGTTCAGATACCGTAAGGAAAAATGAACTATGGGCATATTAGTGATTCACATTTAAAATAAGTACTTGGGATACTTGTGAACCAACATTAGCTAATTACTAAAACACTTGGAAATTTTAAAAGTAAGATTTTTTATGAGTGCCCTGGAAGAATTAAGTAGATCAGGGATGGCTACAAACTTGTACGCAAGTAGATACTTTTTGCAGCGAATTTGTGAATACACCTTTCCATGGTTCCACTTCTTCGAGATCTGTGAATGGAACTTTGAACAATTTTAAATATTTTTAGTAAATATAAAAATTGAAGAAAAGTTTGTGTTAAAAAAATTTTCAAGTACTGAAAGATGAAAATTTTGAAAAAATCTTCTAATCAATTTCATATTAAATTTTTAAAAATACCTATAAATTTTATTAAAATAAAATAAAAAGTATAATTATAAAAATATTATTATTATATGTAATTTTGATACATTTTCAGCAAAACCACAGGATTTTAGTCGTGTTAGAACCTTTTTTTTGCTTGTTAATTTCTCCTACACGCTTTAAATTGGACCGATTTAGGCCACTTTTGTCTGATTTTCTTAAAAAATCATTGAAGTTATTTTTTATGATTAAAATTTAGTGATTTATCAAAATCTATGTTGGCAGCCCTGAACGTAACCGCTGTTTTTCAACCCAATGTAGACCACCAGAGCCAAAAACGGCACTACAATGCATTTTTCGAAAAAAAAACCACCTCGTGCCAAAAACGGCACTACAATGCATTTCCAAAAAAAAACCATTAGCATTGTAGTGCCGTTTTTGGCAGGAGGTGGTTTTTTTTTCGGAAAATGCATTGTAGCGCCGTTTTTGGCACGTGAAGGTTTTTTTTGTGGTCCGTAAGGTTATAATTAATCATTATGGTATAGATACAAAATCAAGCAAACAACGAAACCGATACACCACATAGAACAATTCGAAACGTAAGTAATCGTGAATGTTCCACATTAAAATTTGAATTTTTTCCCATCCTGGCACACATTACGAATTCAAAAACGCCTTCATCAAAATAAGGAAAAATTTAAAAAACTGTAACACTTGAAGATGAGTAAATAGTGCCATGAAACAGATAAGATTCTAAATTGGCCCAATAAATTACTTCTTTATATCTCGCACGTGGATCGATAATTTAGCTAAAAATGATAACATCATAATAAACTGCGTTGATCATGAACTAGAATTTTAGAATGATAACGAATAGCGAATCAGCATTTTCAAAATAATTCGAATTTTTTAAAACTGCAATCCAAGGCAGAAGTAGAAAAGGAAGTCGAAGTCGATTCAAGAGGTAAGTACTGGAAGGTCTGTAATATCTACGAATGATATTTCGATACGTAAGTAATTTTCTCCTAATTTCTGCAACAAGATTTAGGCACATACCCCTTGCATAATATTAAATTAACCCAGCTGTGGGAGTACCAGGTAAATTATCAGTACGAAATTTAATTATTTAATTCGTAAAACACCATAAAAGATAAATTAAATTGCTTGGTTTAAATTTCGCATCTCGAACGATTATTTCTTTATCTTCGGTTGAATGGAAAATATGGCCATTGAAAAAATATACTCATCCGAGTACTATCCGAACTAAAATTACATATTTAATTTATTCGTCTCCTTTCACGAAACTATTCCACTGCTTATCTCGGTAATAAAAAAAAGGAAGTGGAAAATGACATCTTATCAAATACCTCATTAGGAAAAAAATTCAAGAGTAGCCAGTACGAAAACTGGCACTTTTATCATTTCCCAATACATAAAACAATGAGAATGAGTACACGCAGCTTCCAATTCAATCGCAGAACGGCTTACAACCTTGAAATCGTTCTCTGATCCCGCGACGACGACGTAGCAGCAGAACAGATCTCGAGCTGTATCCCCCCGAATTTTTATTATTTCTATAAGATATACCTGCGAGTACGCCAATGGCAGCGAGTACTTTATACAAATTACCTATTCGCCGCCTTAGGTACGTTCATTTGTGCGAGAGCGTTTATTGACATCGTGCCTATGTCGAGCTAACCATATTGCCCAGTGGTGAATTTATAGATACCTCGGGTACCTGCACATTGTCTAGGTAACCGGTTACGAGCAGATAGATTCTGTATTTATGCAGTCGTCGTATTATCGGATGATCGTTGCTCTATATTGAATGTACATATCGATGTCGATGATTAGTTTTGATCCAACTATGATTTTAGATCAATTGGAGTGATTTTTTTCAAGGCAAATTTCCATTTGGCCCATTTTTTTTTTTTTTTTTTGAAAAAATTATTCATTTTTAATGAAATTTTTATCGATTTTTTTCCTTAGAAATTTTCACTGATCACAACTTGTACCGAAATTCTGACCGTACCAAGTTCATTAATGTTTTTATTAATTTAGCGTTCATTTTCAGGAACATTTGAGGAATAAAATTTTGTAAGATGAATTTTCAGCTCAAAAGGTTTTTGAGTGAAAATTTCACTAAAAAATAACTGGTGAAAAATCACTAATAATTTGTGGGAAAATTAACTAAAAACCCGTGTAGAAAAAAACTAATGGTTTTTTCGCCACCATTAATCACCATTAGTTTTTAGTGGTAAAACTATTAGTAATAGTGGTAAAGATTCACCGTGCAACGACGCTACTCGGGATGAAATAAATTCAATAGTTATTGACCAGACCAAAATTGGACTATTTGGTGCACGCACAAACTATTGGGGTACTCCCCGCGGACTATATGGATGGTATTACATAGAAATGGAAGATGGAACGAAACTAGGAAGGGTATCCTTCAAGGTACCTGACCCAGCGGATACAAATTTTGCTCATCTGGCTGATATCTTTACGGCTGACCATAAATGTGAGGTAGTGAATCAGAAAATTGGAATCGATGAAGTCAATACTGAAATAGTTTGTAAGTAGTATTTAGGTTTGTTTTTTTAGCCAAATTTAAAAAGTTATTTTTGGAAAATAGTACTCTCTTCTCTAGTTCTCCGCACCTTTACCTTCTCCGTTGTCTTCCTCAATTTTACCCATGTACCCATCGATGAAAAAAATTCCAAAATCGTTATTTTTTTAGATTTTTTTCAGCAAGTGAGGTAAAAATTTTAATTAAAATATAATAAAAATTTTCTTTAAAATTGTGAACAAATCACTAAAAAAAAAAATCAGTGAAAATTTAACGAAACAGGAATTGAAGATTTCACGACAGTGGATGGCGAAAAAAAAATCCCTGAAAAACAGTGGGAAATACACTAAAAAGTTATCAGGATCATCCACTAAGAAGATCAATGAAAAATATCAAGTAGATATGTACATATTAAAAATTATCTGTGAAAATTAATATATTATTTATTTATTTTTTTTGTTCCCAATACCAACAACCCCCATAATAGAGTTAAGTAGAATTTTTTTTCGCTATAAACCATTACTTACTGTAGTTCGAGACCAATTTTCACAGAGCAAACCACAATGGAACTACAAAACACAATTTTTATTTATAGTATAAATATTAGTCTTATGCATTAGTTTGGAATTTTAAGAATTTGAGTTGAAATTTTCACCCCAGAAAATATGTTTTTTTTTGTCACAGACCGTTGATCAAGAACACTCATCTTTGTTCTTTGCACAGATAAATTCACCTAATAAGCAACCAGTTGGATGGAAGGCTCCAGAAAGACTGGCCCACCTTATTTAAACATGTGCTACATGTGCTTTCGATGGATATTCTTTCATTGTAACTGTTATGGGAATTATATAACAACTGCAGGTCACCCATCTCAAGTTCCTTGCAAATTAGAATTAGGTAGTTCAACTGTTATTTCGAGCTACGGTAGATTTTTTTCATGTTTCTGCGAGAATTTTTTTCGGTTAAGGAGACGAGTTTTTGTTCAGCTCCAAAATCGTTATTTTATTAGATTTTTTCAGTAAAAACTTTGATGAAAAAATTAATGAAAATTTTATTAAAAATTGTGAACATTTCACTAAGAAGGAGTGAAATTGTAACTAAACAGGAGTTGATGACAATTTAACTACAATGATAGCGAAGAAATTCCTGATAATTAGAGGCAGTTCAATTGTTATTTCGAGCTACGGTATGACTTTTTGTCATGTTTTGCCTAATACATATTTTTCACCTCTCTTGAGGCAAGTTCTTGCGTTTATTCGCGGTCAGCTTCAAGCTCCAGAATCGTTATTTTATTTAATCGGTTCAACTCTATAGGGACTAAGAAATTTATGAGAATTTTATTAAGATTTGAGAGCATTTCACTGAAAAGGAATTGATGAAAATATCGCTAGGAAGGAATTGGTGAAAATCTAACCAACATGATACTGTGATCAAACCCCCTAAAAATGAATGTAAGTCAGAAAAATGAAAAAAGGACTGAAAATCAGTGAAATAAATAATCTTTAATTTACCTTGAGATTATTTAACGTTAAATGTCAAAAAATTGATTTAAAAAACTTTTAAAATTGGTATAGTCGGTACAACGAAAGATGGAACTTTTCCCCTACTCGACTCGAAACGCGGAAACCAACGACGCGCGTTGATTTAAAATGTCGTCCAATCACAACTCAACGTTCTTAAATTTTGTGGTGGGAGAATGTAGGGGAAAAGTTCCTTCTTTCGTTGTACGGACTATAAATTGAGACAATTTTTCAAATACTATTTTTTGGTGATTTTATTGCTGATTTAAAATTAAAGAGCAAGTTATTCGCTGTAAATTACGTACCCACCAGGTCCCTGGTTCAAGAATGAAAAACCCAATCATTGATCCAAACTCCATGTGACGTCATACAGGAGTTATTTTCAATTGATCATTGGTTTTACAGCCTTGAACTAAGGCACTAGCGAATATGTAACCAGCAGCATACAACATCCTTATTCGTAGATAACGATTTTCGCAAGTTTTTCATTACTAAATAATTTTAAAAATTGAGTTGGGGAAAAATTATCAAAATTTTATTAAAATGAAGATATAATAGGTAATTTATTATGTTTATTTATATTTTTAAAATTTTTTAGAAGATTATTATGCAACTTTCTCCTGATTTACTTTTTCTATGCTTAAAGGTGCGGAGAACTAGAGAAGAGAAAAAAAATTACTCGAGGACGAAGAGTATTGTAATAAGGCTGTAAGTGAATTTTACCTTATCCGTTGCCTTCCTCAATTTTACCCATGTACCCATCGATGAAAAAAATTTACGAATAATTCGAGTATGAATTTATTTTTGACCAATTTTAATGGATGAAAATTATTTTTTTCTTTCTTTCAAAAATTCTGTTAAGAAGTGAAATAGAAAGGGCAAGCAATTCTTGCAAAACACATAAAAATTCAATCAAATTCATTACAATGACTATAGTTTTCTTCGAGAATTTTTTTTCTATATACAAAGAAGAAAATTGTGAGGAAATAGGAAGGAGGCGGTTATGAAGTACGTCGTGAATTGAATGTTTAAATTTCACAGTTTAATAATCATTTTAACTTGATTTACTTCAGCTAGGTACATATTAATTCATTTGGTGATAGATTTCTAAAAAAAAGAAATCTGCCACATGAGAAAGATTTACTGCCAGTTTTTCAAATCTTTTCCAGCTCAATGGTGATGAAAAAAGGGCGCCAGTTCGGTTATTTCTGACTCTTTCATTTTCATCACAGGAACTGATCTGCGAGCTAAGCAAATATAATTTCATCCGGATGTCAAAAACATGAATTTTCGAAGTCACGTGATGAAAACACGTGATTTTTTCAAGTCACCAGATAAAAACATCTGACTTAATGTCAATCTGCATAAATTTCCAATTCACGTGATGAAAATTGAACATAACGTCAAAAGCAGATCCTTTTCATTATTTTTTTTTCGGTAGACAGTTTAGGTAAAAATTGAAAGCATTTTAAGTTAGTTGATCATATGATTCTCTTTGAATTCCTCAATACATCAAAATTTTACGAAAAATTCCTACAAAAAATCAATCTACGAGTATTTAAAATTCATCGCAATATAAATTAATCCAAACTTATCGACGGTAACACACAAGCACAGAATTAAAAATGGAGTATGGTTCTAGTAGCATTAAGAAATCGTTAAATTTAACCTTGCAGACTTGCAAGAAGGATAAAGCCACGAACTTAGGTTGCTGAAAGCTGAAACATTTAACCTTGATTTCGTTGGCTGCCTTTGAAGCAACATCGAGGGATGAAAAAAATTTAATTTCGTTTGTTCCATCGTACACGGTACTCGGTTCGAATTTCATTTTAACGACGAGTAAATTAGCTTTTATAAAGCTGCTGTAGAAATTTAGCCCGCTTTTCGTTATCGTACGAGTATGTAAGACTCGAGGTATACGCATCATAAAAAACTCATCGAAAGCAACAGAACGAACCCCGTGTACCTGAAATTTGCCGCTACAACTTTCCATACGGGCGAAATTAGTTGTTTTTCGTGTCAGATTTGCAAAATTTTCGTTTAAATAATGTATACGGCGGGTCTTCTACGCTTATAAAGTTTGAAATTTTCTACGTATAGGTGGATTAAATAGGTACGCCAGAAATCCGCATCGTAAGAAAATTCAGCCTGTTTGTAGTTGGCCCGAAGCGTGTTAGACGTCGTACGATGTTGAGGTTTTTTTTTCTCATCGTTGTAGCGGTTTTTTTTCATTCGCCAAAGACGCAACTCTGCTCGAATTATTTCTCTCTCGATTGTAATTGCCGTAATAAACACGATGATCCAATTAAGACAATCTGGTCGCCAGAAGGTCACGTTACGTTATGAAACCTAACTTGTACGATGATCAGTTTTAAACCAAAGTTTCAAAATTTTTTACGTCAAAGGGGGTAATTTTTGATTGGGGTTTTTAGAGTACGATGAACTTTCTAGGTGGATGAGAATGAGTTGAAAAAATTGACTATTTTGAATAATTTTGATATTTTTTATTTCTTATTTTTTTTTTTTTTGTGGAAGTCGTTCATACTAAAATTCTAGATGCCTTTGACAATTGAAAATGGAGTCACAAGTTCTCATAGAGTAGGATTTTCTTTTTTTTTTTGAAAAATTCAATTTTTCGTGATTTTCATTCTATAATTTTTTAAAATTAAGTTCAGTCAAGAGATTTTGGCCCTCTTGGAAAAATAGATTTTTCAATTGATATCATACTTGAACTTCCCTAGTTATTGATCATTTTTTTTTTTTTTTTTAGAAATTTAAAACTGGTTTGGCCCTCTCTCATTTATAAACCACATGAAAATTGTCAAAAATCACTGAGAAACAGTCAGAATTGCAGCACAGGAGAAATAGGTGAGAAAAATCAGTAAAATTTGTGAATTTAGCTGGAAGATCAGTGAAAATCTCTGAAAAATCAATGAAAAACCTTTGAAAAATCAATGAAAATTTTTGAAAAATCAGTGAATTTCGCTGATTTTTCCTGTGCTGTAATTCTGACTGTTTCATCAGTGACTTTTCACTAAAATCAAAAAGAGAGAGCGGTTTTCATGGAGAATGAAAAACTCCCTAACAAGGATTTTCTAAAATTGATGTTGCAGGAGGGAAAATTTTGCCATCAAAATTATTCATTAGATTTTTATTTGCCTCAATTTTTAGAAAAAAATTTTGAGCTTTAAAAATCTTCTATTTTCAGTCTCTTTAAATTTTTTCTCTCAGATTCAAGGCAAAGAAAAATTTTAAAAATGATGATTTTTTCCATTCCTATCAATTTAAATATGTCTCAAAAATATTACTTATGCTGTCAAATTTTCTTTATTAATAACATAACAATTTGTTTTATTTTTAATTTTTTCATCTTGGGTGTGAATGATTACTCGATGAACTAATTTCTGATATTTATCCGTAGTTAGTTCGACGTCTACGTTTCGTACGTTGCGATTGTGTGTACGGGGTGACAATTTTTTTCTGTTTTCGCGTGAAGAAAAACCTTCGTCTCGTAAATTTTTCGTCGATGAACTAATTTCTGATATTTATCCGTAGTAGTTCGACGTCTCGTCTACGTTTCGTACGCCGCGAAGAAAAATTAATAAATTGTAGGTAGTTTTTTCTCAAATTCATATTTGATGTGTGACGCAGAGTAAACCAACCCTTCATTCATCATTTACACCCTTTCAAATATTTTTTCTTTAACTTTCGAAATTATGATTTTAGCAAAACCCGCACCCGTTGAATTATTTCCTCGATGTATTTTCTTCTTCAAATAATTTCAATGGGTCATATTCCATCGGACTTGAAAAATAATGAGGGTAAAAAAGTCTCAATACAGAAAAATAATATCAACACCACCGGAATGAAAAACTAAGGGTACGCTTTTTACTACTCGTGTGCTTTTAACGCGTTGTTGGAAACCTTGAAAACATGATAATGGCGAACATAAAGGCCACGTGCAATCCCGGCTCTCTTGCGAAAATTCCAGTAACCTCGTGTTTTCAGCTCGTGAAAGCTACATTTTTGAGAAAATCTTGGCTGCACGGTACCCGCCGGAATACCCAGCCCGGTGACCAATTTTCCCTTATTTTATTTCGTCCGCCGCAGTAAATTTTTATATTCGGCCGGGCCCCGAGTACTTCGCATGCTCGAATCGTTGCGGAGTATAAAATTTCATACATCGTCGCCAGCCAGGCAACGGCTGAGTACGAATTTATATGTGTACTTACGTTGTTTGAATAGCAAAATGGCGTTTAATATGCGTCCAAAATTTCGTGCCAGACGTCTGCTGCGTGAGTGCTATATTTCACCTTCGAGATAGCAGTTAACCATACGTAAGGATTAGGTGGTTTGGGGTGGAAGGAGGGGTATATGTGGGTGGGAAACTGTGGAATATTTTCGTTACTCTGGATAAAAGGAATTTAGCTGGGATTTTGAAATTTTTCTGTGGATTTTTTTTAAATAGACGAACTCGAAATAAACCCTTTTTCAGAATCTACATACGAAAATGATTTTATCTTCTAAATATTGAGGAGGTATGCTGTAAATTGAGAAGAAAATTAGTAATCGGGAGAACATTTATTTCCCAACAACTAGAAATTTTCGATTGCGGCAAGCCATTGATTTCAAATATTCAGTCATAATCTGAAAATCATTTAAAAAAATTATTGTTAAGCGAAAAAATGCCTCTTTTGGGCATTAAATATCCAACTATATTTCAAGATGGACCTTTTTTTCATCACAGCATATGTCATTAAAGGAAGAACAGGAGGCCACATAAAAATCAAGATATTATCACCACGATACCAAGACTATCAATTTTCTATACATCAAAGTTAACACTTTTCGGTTTTTAATTTTTTTTTTTGTTGGTAAAATATTGATAATATTTTGTATTTTTCGCCTTGATGTCCTCAATTGCGAGTGTTTAATAAATTTCCCGTTTTTTAAGATTAATTATTCGATGCATAATTAGATTAAGTGGTGTAATACTGAACACAAATGCCCGCGTCTCTCATATTTTAAACGAGAGCTGTGTATGTGCAGCGAAAATTACATCCCGAAGTCCCATGCATTAAAAATCACAGTACGCAATCAGGCTTATACCCACAAACTGACCCAGCAAGTAGCTAGGTACATAGAACTTATGTTGAGCTTATTTTTTTTCAGATTCACAATCCCAAGGAATTCTGTACACCACAAAGCAACATTTCAAAGTATTTTTATGCATTCAAAGATGTGTTTTTTTTTTTTAAATTAGAAAACTTTTTTCGTGATTTTGAAAGAATTCCTTATCCGATGGAAAAACTTCTCCTCAAACCATGACTCATGGGATTTGAATTTTTTTCACTTTTTCAGAGCCTAGTCCTATTCTTTGCAAAGATGTTTGAAAAGAACATGAAAAAAAGCTTCAAAATCCGTTCTAAAATTTTCAATTCCTGGCTGAAGCCCAAATTGGACAAAATAAAAATAAAAATTGTCCTAATAAAAGTAGCGTAAAAAACTGAAATTTAGTAAGTAATGTATCATGTTTTCAACCTCTCAAATGGACTCGATATTGTTTGGAGCCAATCTGAAGCCTTCTACGAATTTTCAGCGTTTTGAAATTTTCAATTTTTGATTGAAACTGTTTAAAAATGCATTATTACAGAGATCATAAAATGTTTTCATTTAATCCAAATCGACTGAAAACTACTTCCATTTGATTCAACAATCCTTTCTATTAAGTTTTCAAGTCCAAAAATCGACTTCACCACCGCGTATCGTGGCGGAGTAACATCGAACGCGCTCGGACATCGCGTCCTCAACTTTGAGTGTTCGGCGGCACGTGTTAACCTCAACTTAGAGGAGTGAAATTTTGAGAATAATTTTTGTTTATATCAATGAACACTTTTAGAGGGTGAGCGATTTCAAAATCGGAAAAAAAAATACCCATGCTTTTCATTGTTACCCTATTATAGGTATAAACTGAAAATTACATGGAACTATGAAGGGTGAGGATCTCTAAACATAAAAATAAACCTCCCGAGAGATTTCAAGCATAAGCAAGTTATCTGTTGAGAAGTAAAAAAAAAAAAACAAAAAAAAAACAGAAATTAGCCAGAATTTTTTCATCAATAGCTAGAAAATCAAAAAAAAATTTAATTTCATAATTCTACTGCGAAGTTAAATTTTTCATAATTTTCTCTTTGGGTAATGTTTGAGAAAAGAAACAAAAATTACTTACTTTCGTTTTCAAAAATTACTTGCTTTCGTTTTAAAAGTATTATCAAAAATTTTCGACTTGACGGAATTTTCTAAAAACCTAATGATAGCCTGAATTCTAGAACCGGACTGCTCACCATCTACCTTATAAAGATGATAAGGAGCAACAAGTACATCCAAGATTTTTCAATACATCATTGTAATGCAGTACGCTTTAATATTCTGATTGACCAATTTAAAACTGCTATTTTTCTGAACCCAACCGACAATCATTCAGCCAATAAGTCGCAGCTTTAGTGGATAATTATTATGGTTTAAAATTAAAATTTTCAAAAATAATAATAATTAGCTGGGTATCTATCTACAGAACATAAATTCAATACCATCTATGAATTTTTGTTTTCAATAATTCGAGGCACTTTAACTGCGCATCCTCAAGCAAATAAATTTTTCTCATTTTTCCATTTTTCATTTTCACATCCTCTAAGTGTGTTGTTTGAGAAATATCACAATTTTTGAGCAAGACTAGTTCACATATATCATCGGCTCGGAATAAAGACGGTTAGTGTCTCAAAATATTTTTTTTTAATTTGTACTGTTTCATAATGAGAAATTTAGTGTTTTTTTTTTCAATTGGAGTAAAGAATGATTTTTTTTTGGACACGACGTCTTTCTCCCAAGCCGGTAGCATATTCTCATTTTCTGGGAGTTTCTTGCCCTTTTTGGTGCAAATTTTCTTAGAATAATTAAATTCGTCTAAAAAAGAGCCAGCCTTTTTTTATCCTTCTATTAAAGAATTTCGAACATATTATATTAAATTCAGAAAAACAACACTGCCGCATGAAATGTCATTCGAGATATACCTATATGTGTTTTGTATAGGTACCTAAAGAATACTGAAAATTTTCAATTTCACAGTAAAATCGTTATTTTTTCCGATTTTCTAGCTATTGAAGAAAAATTCTGGTAATTTCCGTTTTTTTTTCCTTCTCAGAAGATACCTTGCTTAGACTTAGTAGATAATTATATGGTTTAAAATGAAATTTTTTAAAAATGATAATAATTTGATAGTTATTTCAATCAGAAAATCCAGCACTAACTATCTATAAATTTTTACAATTTAGATTACAAGCCACGTTTGAACGTTTTTAAGTTTACATCAACGCTGGAATTTCAATTTCCAGTAAAAATTTGAATGTCTAAAATTACAAACGAACCGAATACAGCGTGTTTTCAATTAAAGATATGAAGTTTATGCATAGTACTGAGCTACTGACCCCAGTATCGGAATCTTTGTTACGAATACCTAAATTATACGATCGATAGGTATTATTCCCAGAGTAATTCATTTATTCATTTTTTTCCATAATGAAATTGTTTCAAATTAATTTCCAATTGATTCCAAAAAATCTCACATACATCGAGAAACGCGAACCAAATTAAAAATTCGTTTCGCTCGGAACTTCATCGTTGGACGGTTTAACAAATACGCGAAAATTTACACAAAATGAAACGTTCAACGAATAAGAATTCGTTAACGAATGATTCCTCTCGTACTCCCAAACAGTCTAAAGTTTCCTTAAAAACATTTTTCAAGTAATTAATTTTCGCCATTGTAATATCCAAGGTACTAATTGATATTACTTTTCAGCGCAACAAATTCCCCATTATGTTTGTTAATTGAACTTGAAAAAGGCTCAGAGGACATTGTCGTCTTGTTAGGACACCCAAGCCTGTCAAAAGACATTGCCAGGATATTTTCGAGCCTTTCAGGGTACTATGAAAAATATCAAATTGTCAACGAAAATTGGTCAAGTTTACGAAAATTTCACTCCGGACAAGACGTCGGCGTTGATAAACTCGCTAAGGCTGTAATTAAGACATATTGTCCGGGTTTAGCATCGCAAATCCAAAGTTCAACGTTTCGTGTCAAAAATGAATCTAAATGGAAGGTAATTTTTAGATATTCTAATTGGTTAATTTGGACGTTCACGTTTTGGTATCATTAAAACGTGCATACGATGAAAAAAAAAAGTTCACTGTCGCAGGTTTTCATAAAAATTTACAACACTGACCTCGTTGCCAAGCCACAGACCGGTATTTAGCCAACAGTTCCGATTCACTGGATTATCACATATTTTATGCATGTGGAAAAAAGGATTTTTTTTTCGTTTGTTGACATTGCTAGGCCATCGTACCTGCATAGTCGAGGCGAAGAGAAAATAAAATCTTAATTATGGCCATTCCGAACCATATTCGTAATTTTTACACAGTGATTAGTGCTAACAACTAGTTTATTACACAAATGTTATGTTTACTGGTTTGTTCGGGTTCGCTTTTGACCTGGTAATGAAAGTTGACGAGCTGATACGGAAAGTCGCATTCGCATCGCGGAGCAATGGGAAAAATTCATTAGTAATTAGAACACTCTCACTGTTGATGTTAATGTACCTACATCTGCGTGTATTTTTACCTTCGCCACGGTATGCCTTCTCGGTACTGTCATCTTCGATATGTACATTGTACGTCGATGTAATGTACATTCTCGCGGCTTGCTTTCGCTACAAAATTAGACGTTTCAAGGTTACCAAGACGACCATTAGTAATTTGCCAACGATCCGTGGATGGAAATTTTTCACTATAGGATGTCATCGGTTGTAGTTGAATGTCTAGTTATGAGAGATCAATGAAAAGGAAAGCGGAAGGAAGTTTAAATGGGCATGATTTACCTCATTTTTTTATCTAAATTTGATCATTATGAAAAAATTGATTGGAAAATTGAAAATTGAATTTTTTTTTGAACTAAAAAGTCCTCGCAACATTTTTCTTCGGTGATTTTCTATCTCGAGTGAAGCAATAGCATCAAAATCCTTATCTACTAAAAAAAATGAATTTTTTTTTAGGTTTTTTATACTGGGCGTGTATAATTGCCCTGAAAAATTTAAATTTAAAAAAAACAATTTTTTAAATGATTTTTAAAAATTTGTGCAATATTGTAGGTTAGTGATGTTTGTTATTATTGTCTCGACGTAAGAATTGTTATGCTTCGGATCTGCATATCAATTATTGACAAAAAGTGCGAAAATTTCATCGCAAATGACTAAAAATATTGACAGCTTGCATCACACGCACCATAAATTGGTTCAGAATTATAAAGAATGCAGCCTCTTCATATCTTTGGTACGCCACCGTTCCAGAATAATTTATTAATTAATTAATTTATGATTATTTCTTATTTCAAATTTAAAAAATATTTCATTTCGATTTCACTTTTGATTTACTCATTGATGAAATTTACAACAATTTTCTTTAATTTTTTCAAGCAAACGCAAAGAAGTAACAATAAAAATAATCACTTGTAAGAAACAAACGAATTTTTACACCTTCATTTTTTCTACATGTATTTTTGCTCTTCAGTTATGTTGAATTTAATGTTCATATTTATTTGTGAGTAAACAGCCAAACTGAATTTCGAAGAAAATGATGCCCTCGATAATAGCAAAACTGTCCTTCCAATTGGTATAATTTTTAAAAGTAAAAATTTCGAAAATTTCTGATGTCATCGAGGAAAATTAAATATTTGATTGTTTTTTTTTTTTAAATTAATCAGAACTTTTTCTTTCCAGTTTTGTTAAATTCAATGTTTATATTGATTTCGTGAGATAACCTAAAATTGAAAAAAAAAAACGATGTTTAAGTACATTGGGTGCCAAACTTATTACCCGCATCTCAAGTTGTGACCCTGCCGTAAAAAAGGGGCGTAGTGTAGAAAAAAATCAATGTCTAATTTTTCACATTTTTGATCCAAATGACGCCAAATCTGGATCAAAATCATAAAAATAAAAACATCTATGTTTTTACACAAGGTCCCTTCTTTACGGCAGGGTCACATTTATCATTTTGGAACGAAATAAAACTACTTCACGATAAAAAATTTTGAAAAACTGACCATATCACGTTGAAGCATATTGATTTCTAAATCGAAATCAGCTTTGATCATTAAAATCGGCAAAGTTTTCGATTTTTGACTATCAACGTGTCTAACAAAATTTTTTGAGAAAAAAGCTTGAGTACTTAACTTGACCTTTTCGAATGACTTTTTTGACATGACAACCAACCCGGACACCAAATTTTTTGACCCCCTCCCCCCTTTTGTGTATTCGTTTTAAAGGAAATTTCAAGCACTTTTTTGTCCCTCCTTTCTTTTTCATAAGAAATTTTAAATTTCATGGATTTCTCCATACCAAATTACATTTTAAGGGAAATTCATTAATTCAACAATAATGAAGAGAAGATGGAATTTAAAAAAAAAAAAAATCGAAATTGGAAAAGCAATATTTCAGTTTCAAAACATTCAATTATCTAGAATAGAAAAGGGAAATGAAAGAGTCCATAGTATAATTTTCTGGTGAACGTAACTTTATTTCAATTGTCAAAATTGAATGAATTTTTAAAAACTTGAAAATTGAAAAAAGCTCGACTTTTTGAGTAAATGCGCTGACTATACAAAACATCCCTCGAAACGCCATTTTCAGTAATTTTGAGTAATTTGGTCCCAATATATGGCCGAGAAACCTAATGGGATGCCTCTATTTGTACTACCTCCTCTACCAATGAGGCATTAATTTGTCAAATTTTAGATAATTTTTAATATAAATTTTTAGTCGTGAAAATATAATCAAAACTTAACTTAGAAATTTTTTTAAATTTATGAGCAGAAAAAAACTCGTGTTATGATTGAATTGGTCATTTTGAGCAATTACAATTTATAATAAAAATTTAACAGATACCTAATCAATTGAATAGGATCATTTTTTTGTATTTTCTATATTTTATAATATAATTATATTGAGGGGAAAAATGGAAATCAAAACTATTGACTCCTCGTAATTTTTCCACAACTTGGCCATAGTAGGTTCATGATATGAATCTAAATAATACCACAGAAAACTATGTATTCTTTCCATGATAACAAGCCTGCGAATAAAAATTACAAATATATCTGAAATTTAATCAGAAAACTAGAAATAGGCGAGGGAATCCATCCCAAAATTAAATCCTGTAACCGAGCCCTACCTCATCACCAATTTTTTTCCAAAGAATTGGAAAAAATGTCAATATCGAATCCCAAAACCAACCCCTTTCCACCTCACAAAGAACCAAGAATCCGGAGAATTTTTCGACCCGAATATAACACTGGCAGCAATTCCATCTGGATATTTTCAGCTTTCGGTTTACATTGGCTTTCCTTTCACAAGACGTTTCCTTTGACAAGTAGCGACGACAAAATAACAAGCCTGAAAGTTTTTCTCTTCGAGGGAGAAAAGAAAAACGCCGGAGACGTTACGCTGATCGAATTTCGTCGTAAGTAAATTCACTCGCACCGAACGAAATTACGAACTCGTTAAAAAGTTAAATTGACAATTTCGTCGTCGGCTTAATTACGCTAAAGGATGACTTTTTGTTGCGAAAACCTCTTTTCAAATGTCTCGAAAGGCCTCGACGACGCAAAGGCTGAAAAAAATTTCGGGAGGAGATCTTGGGGGTAAAAATTGCTCGTATAAAAGTAAAGACTTATTGGAGAAAGGTGTTTGAAATAAAATTAATGATACGCGGCGGTCATGAACTCGGTAACGTGGGCAGGTTATTTATACGATCCGTTTATAATTTTATCACTTGTTTAGTACACTTTTTAGCCAACCCAGGGCGGGTTGGATTGAGAATCGAAACGCGCCGGAGCCGATGAAGCGGCGGCTAAAAATTTCATCGCGAAAAACCGGAAGGGAAAAGGGCGGCGGGATGTAATTTGGAAAGTTGGGAAGTTAGGTAGCGAAGCACGAAATTCACGCGCATGAGGATTGACCTTGGGACATGTTCTGACATTGTCGGCCGCGGTTAATGCTATTGCACGTGAACGTCGTTGCCATAACGATGACACTTCACGCTGCAGCCCTTCTCGCCGTGTATAAGCCACGAGCCGAATTTTATTTCCTCCCTTTGCCGTCGTTCCGCCCTCCCCTCCTGTCCAACGTCCTCCAAAAAGACGTGGAATTTTCGCGTTCGAAAGCGCCACCATCCCTTACCCCTCGAGCTCCTATCCGACTACAAAGGCTCGAATTTTCGCCGTCGCCGCCAGAATTTTTCCCCATACAATTCCACCCTTATAAATTGCATATTTAAATTTCCACTTAATTGTCGGCCGGTTAATTTTAATGATTTTTTTCTTTCATTCTGAGTTGAAATGAATTTGGGAATATGAACGAGGGACTGGCAGACTTGGATTTCACGCAACGTCACCTTATTTCTTGGTCGGCGACACCCTCAGCCTTTGCAGCTGCCTCGTGTGACCTAATTACATTCGTCCTTGAACTTGGGTAATGTTCCTTATTAACCTTGAAACGAACGGATTCGGAGCTGGGTGAAATTCGACTTTTTTTTCGTCTGCTCGTTACCCCTCGTTTTATCCTCCCGGATTGCCAGCCTTTGCTAGGAATAATCAGATGGTCGACGATGAGCTCTATTTCGCCATCGATGGGTGTCTTTTATTCCGGGCAAAGGATACGTGTAAATATGGTTCGGCCACAGCGGTGCCGCGAGTCTGTCCAGGCTCAATTTCAGCACGAACGAAATTTTTTCTAGCACGTGACGTTGAAATTTAACGAGGAATTGAGTTTCTGATACGGTAGGTGGGAAAAAATCGAATGAGGAATTCTGCAACGAGGTGTACCATTCGAAACCAAATCTAAGTAGATGGTTAAATTAATCAATTGTTCAATTAATTTATACGAGGTATGAGTACAGGATAGGTAAATTCATTTTTTTCAATTTTTCTTCAACCACCAAATTCCTCGATGGGAAAACTTCCGAATCTATTTTATTGAAAAACGGAAAATCGAAAATTTCCATTTTATTCCGATGTATTTTCACAAAAATATATGTAGAAAGATTTGAAAAATCTAATTTCCAAAAAGCAGCATTTCATTCGAAATATTTCCTGAATTGTAGAATTCGAATAACGTAATTTTCTAGTCTAAAATGTCTAAAATAAAATTCAGAAATGAGTACAAAATAAGATGAAATAAAGCAGAAATGAAAAATAAACATTTAGTGAGGTATTTCGATATGACTCAACCCTGAATGGAATAAATTCCGAAAAATATACCTATTCTGATATTTTTTCGAATAAATTTTTTTCAGATGAAATCATCATGGAAACCGAATAAAGTGTCGCCTCAAATTTCAGGTTTTTGGCGTTCTATTTTTCAGGGGTCATTGATTCGGAAAATATTGAAGTTTGTGGCTGAAGTGGAAAGCAGAGACATTCTACTCTTTTCCTTTTGTTTTAGCTCAGTGAAAGAGTCACCTTTGTCGGAGAAATTTTTCTAAAAAATGAAAAATCATATGACATAATTCTTGATTTTTCTGAATCCAAAAAATCACCTTTGCGAACAACTCTCTCCCCCCTCATTTTTCGTAAAGGAACGGAATGTCAATTTTTTTCAATTTTAATCTAAATTACACAATGGAATCAAAAACCTGGAATGAAATTGAGATATTTTGGCTTCGACAGGTAGCAAGCACTTTTCTATGAAAATCTCTTAATTAGAAATTTTCTCACGAATGGAAATCCATATTTATGGTTGAAAACTCCTTGAAGTGAGATAAAAAACAACATCTTGAATTTTTTAATCGTCACATTCTCTTATCAATTTTTAGAGCATTTTTTCAAATAGTTATCTAAAATTTTGTGGAAATTCGATAACTGCTCTGACCAGATATGAAATTGGGTCCTTATCACATCAATAGGATCTATTTTACAAGTCGGCAAAAAAAATTGTGGCTTTGGATCTCGGTGGTAATGCCAAAATTCTGATTCTAACATTAAAATGTATCACCTCGCTCAATTCTGACTTTCAAAATTTGCTTTGAGGTGGGGGGGGGGGAGTGAAAAAATTTCACTTTTTGAATCCTCACCACAGAAGCAAACTTTGGTCAAAAAATGATTTTCCCAAGAAACCTGAATTTGGCAATCAAAACCCAGACACAAAAATCATGTCGGTTTGTGTTTGAAAAACAAAAGATTTTTGAATATTTTCAGGCTGGGAGGGGGAGGAGAGTAAAAAAGTGAGTAAGTAAAAGTTGTTTTTGATCTTTGAAAAAATTTATAAACTCAAAATTATCGAAAAACATTGTTATCAATTTGAATAAAATGATTTCGATCGAAGGTATACCTTGTAGGGGGAAGATTCTCAGCTTCTTGGAAAGTAGGTAAAAAAAAAATTCCAAAAGGACAAAAGAAAATTTCAGACTTTTCAGCTCTCACTATCAGTTGAAAAAACTCAATTTCGAAACTTCTACACCCCCTCATACTTATCCATTTTCTCTCCATAAAAATATACAAAAACTTATCAAGTACTATAAATATATAATCACAAAGCCCAAAAATAATTCAAATTCTGAGCGAATCAGCATCACCCTTAAATAATCACGTCAAAGCTGAAAAGCTCTCAAATTACGTCTCTATTGTGCTCCTCTATTGGAAAAAAAAACCATCCACCATGATACACAAACAAGCCCTATTATTTATCTTACTACGCACTTCGGAGAGAAATTTATAAAGCTATAAAAAGCCATTAGATGCTCGACTCGCGATGGTATTTGTTTTTCATCGAATAGATCATTGACACTACACTCCGAAAAAAATTCATTTTGCGATCAACACCAGCCAACTTTATTTGCTCGGATTTGCGAAGGAGAAAAAGGTGATGGTAAATTGTTTCGGACAAAATTATTCGAAAGCACGTTCGCAGAAGGCCGTACCGAATTTAATGTGCTTTTCAAATACTCTTATTCTCGGTGTTTTTGTCATCTGTCTATTTGTTGCGAGCACGTGAAAAAATTTCGCCTCATTTTTACATCAACTCGACAAATTTATTTTTTCAAAACCAGAAAGCCCAGATTTATCGTATCAGCGAAAGGATATCCTCGAATGGAAATTTTCTCTTTTCAACAAATCATATTCCAGTCTGTAGTCGAGTTCTGCATTAGACAATTGTCATTAATTTTTTTCAATCTACAAATTCATTTGGGACCAGTGCAATTTTTTCCCCAAATTTTTTTAACGCGATCAATCTCACGTGGAAAATAAGTTTTTGAAAAGTCTGTCAACCGATGTTAGTGAGTCGTGGGGTTGAATTCGGGTGAACCTGCACGCGTTTCACCCAAAAAAGACGCAGGTATATCAAGGTTAAATAAACTTTTCACCAATGTACACGAGACGAGACGTGGAAATTATAGGTGTCGCAGACGTGTACCTACGCTGAAAATTGATGAGTTGAAAGGGTTGTTGAGCATGTCGCGAAAAGGTCGAGGCAGCCGACGAGTGTGTCAATTTCAGTTCGTCGGGTTCGTATCGAGGGCTTGGAGAATACTTGGCGTTTAAAACAGACTTTCGTAATCAGCGATTTTAGGTGAATTTGGAGCTGGGTTTTAGGCTGTCTGAGAGATTTCTTCAAACAAAAGATATTGATGGTTAATGGATCGTGTATCCTGAATATTTCTTCCAATGGAAATGAAACGAAGATCAATATGAAATGAAGATTGTTCGATTTCTTGTGCCTTAAAATTATTTTTAAAATTATAAAGTTATAAGAATTAATTTATAGGCAGAAAAAATCGATTTTGTTTTCAACGTCGAAAACAATTTCAAGACGAGAAGAATTCGTAAAATTTCAAACAGCATTGAAATTATAAAAAAAATTATACTAAGGAAATCCTAAATTAATGCTGACTCCCCTTCTTTCAGACTTTGTAATTTGATTTTCAGAAATATTTAAAAAAATAAAATACGAAAAAATATTAATTAGTACCTGGGAAAACATAAAACTAATAACAAACTTAAGTATGGAAAACTTGAAAAAAGTGAAACCAGTAAGTAGAATAAAACTAATTAGGCATTTTGACTTGACCAATTGATCCAAAAAAAAAAAAAAATGCATTCAGCATCTACATTTTTTCAGTTCTTTACGATTAAAATAGAAACTTAGTGTTAATGATACGAAGGTTGAATTTTTTTCTACCATGAGACAAAACCTGATATTTTAATGAACTATTTTTATCGACCCATTCATGGGATAATTTTTTTTATTGCATTTTCAATTATTGTGTTTTTTATTCGATCGTTATATCTGCAAATAGTATTTTTCAACAGTTGAAAATATTTTATAGTTGTTATTCGAAGATACCTTCTTCTTCTTCTTTTGCACAAAAATTAGACAACGAAATTAGAAATGCTGTATTGAGAGGAAAGAGAAGAGAGTAGGTCAAAAATTTTTGACTTCAATAAAATTTAAGAATCTTTTCCTTAAAATGTAATTTTTAAAATTTTTTTGATTTTACGATGCTTTTTAAGGTGGGGGGGGGGGTGGTCAGAATTTGAGGACATTAAGTAAACACCTACTGCACTTTGCAGTTAGTAATATGAAAATTTATAATAATTATTAACAGAATGGATTTAATTAATCGATTCGTGAAAAAACGAAAAACATAATCGTTGACAAAACGGATCCACTGGTATCTTATTAGCAATGCATTTTAGAAAATTAAATACGTAGAATACCACTACAAAATCGTTTTGGATCCATGAATAAGGCTCGTAAACAATAAGAATAGAAGCAACGAATTTACAAGTAAGCACCTAAGCGTAGTTTTTTCGATCATTTGCAGAAAATATCATTCAATTTATCATCCGTTATATGAATTTTCTCCAAATTTTGGCTGAAATTTGAGAAAAGTCAGCAATTCCATGATGAATCATCAATTCGTTGAAAATACATACATGTACCTTTTTTTTTTTTTTTGGTCCTAGCCAATCTATTTGAACAATAATGGAACCATTTTCTGGCGAATTTTCGCTTTAATTTATTTACTTAGCTGATTCCTTAAATCAAAAATGATAAGGATGCTTTCAGATGTAAATTTTCGAGGAGGCTGCAGATTCAACACCAACCAGTGGTCTCAGTTCAGGGGTGTAAAAATCGATCATTGATCCAAAGTCCATGTGGCGTCAAACAGAACTTATTTTCAACCAACAATCAACTTTTATAGCTCTGAACAAAGGCACCAGTGAGTATTATCAGCACCTATGCAAACTCCACAGAATTAACAAATTTTATTTATGAGCCTCCGGGAGCCTTCTCAAATTCCAGGTAAAAGTTTGGAAAAATCATCACATCATGATGAAAATTTTCAAGGGTGCTAATATAAATTAGAACAAATTTTTATACCTAATTTTAGGACTTTTTTCCACATTTTGAACCTAAAATAGGTATGAGATAGAGAGATTTGAAAAAGGCAACAAAATCTCGAGTCTCGAGCTCTCTAGGCAATGTATCGTTTGATTCAGCCTTTCAAACTTTTATAATTTTTCAAGGCTCTTTTTTTTCTCTTAAAAACGTTGAAATTAAAGAATAAGAAAAATTGAATTTTTCGAAAGAAACAATTTGACCATCATCAATTTTATAATAAAAATTAGCTACAGAACTCAAATAAAGTTGGTAATATTGAATTTTTTTCAATTTTTCAACAAAAATCTTGTTTTTTTTTCACGAAGTTTCAATTTTTTGAAAAGTATATTACTTTTTTTATGGATTTTACGATTGGTAGATATTTCTTGGGAGGTTTATATTGAAATTGATTTTTTTTTTATTGGAATCTTGAATTTTTTCATAAAGTTGGTGAATTTTATGGTTTTTTAAAATTTCAATTCAGTAACTAATCAAATTTTTGAAAATCACAAAATTCAAAAACTTGATTAAAAAAATCAATTTTAAATATTGACATTCTAAATAGTTTCTGCCAGTCATTTTTATGACTGGCAGAAACTATTTTAGAATGTCAAAATTTAAAATTGATTTTTTTTATCAAGTTTTTGAATTTTGTGATTTTTAAAAATTTGATTACTTTTTTATGGATTTATAGCCGGTAGACATTCCTTTGGATGTTAATGTTGAATTTTTTCAAAAAATTGACATAAAATGATTCAATCTTCTTTGATTTGATACTTCAGAGAGGAATGGAATATTACAGGCAAAGGTATCTACAAAAAGGAACCTCAAAGCTCACGTTCATAAACACACGTTTCATCACAAACATAAGTCAATTTCGGCGAAAATCTGTCAAAAAAAGCTCAGTAGAGAAAAATCAACCACAGGATTCTTCCGAACATTCACATCAACGAAAATATACCTTTTCGCCTCACGTGTGGAACTGAGGCGTAAAAACGAATCACCTGTTTCAAATTACCCACCTCTCCGGTTTAATTTTTCCACCGTAATATTCTACTTGACAAAAAAATCAACCCAATGCCCCTATTTAACCCCTAACAATTAATTCAACTCCACCTCATCCTCGAATTCCGTCAGATTATCCTTTTTTCCAGCTTATAAAACCCACTCGAATAAAAAAATCTGCTCCACGAAGCTGCTATCGATAAACGAACCATGAAAAACAGTCGACAAGAAAGCACAATTTCATCTAGGCGTAAAAATTTCGCCACATTCGGATCCACCATTTAAGCCGATTTAAGTCTTATAGAAAAGTATTACAAGTCGAACACGTGTACGTCGAATCAAGTTCGCTCTTTCGAGTCGAACAAAAAAAAAAGGCAAACACGAGCTCGAGCGGAAACCCTATTCGGCGGAAAATTCCATTTTCGAAATTTCTAGTTGATAAAAATGATCCATCCATTGAGTCGAGCCATAGAATCGGCTTGTTCAAGGCGGGGCAGGGAAACCGGGGCAGAGACCCTGCTGGAATCGCGACTACGTCCTTATGACATGTTCTATATCGAATTTAACATTGACGAAGGACACGAACGCGCGTATCCCGGCTGCCGGCTCCGGGGAGGAGGAAAAAAAAACACATAGCCGAAAAACGAGTCGACACGAGAGAGAAAAAGGAAAAACGCGCTCTCGTATTCCATATAAAAGGAAATTACTTCGAAATTGTGTGCGTATGGGACGAGAGAAGAGGGTGGGATTAGAGGAATGACGGACTCCGGGCCTGGCGAGGAGAGGCGCGTGCGGCAAAGCTCGACTTACGGGAGGTCAGTGACCAAAAATTTTCGAAGGTAAGGGTAGCGGCGCATGCGACCTTCAACACGTACGTTACGGTATATAATATAGATATAGAAACCCATGTATAGATATAATATTTAGGTAGTCGACAGTCTAGGGTAACCATGGTAACGGTAAACAATTACCACAACCATTCCATCTTGTCTTTGATCGACCTTCAACCCCGAAAAACAGAGGGAAAAAAACCTCGAGGACGGTTTTCGGCGTCCTGGGCGCGGGAGGGGGCTCGGGGGCCAGCGCAACGTGGGTAGGTTTATTAAACACGAAGCCTCCGCCGAGTCAATTTTATATCAAAAGCAAGTGCGCCGAACGCGTTCCACTTCACATTATAAAAGGATCCGCACCCTGCGGCATCCACGAAGCCATTTCGCCTCTCGTCAAATGTTACTACCCGAATACCCCATTTGCGGGTATCCCCATCGCCCCCGATCCCTCGCTGAGTATCATATTGTTATATAAAACGCGTTAACAGGTTAAAAGCTTCGCAGAGTCGACTGGCTTCCCCCCGTTTTTTCTGCCTCATCGTCTCGCAACTTTAATCAAAAATTCCACCTTATTCGAACGGAAGAAAAAAATTTTCCGATCGATTGCATCAGCCTCGTGCGGATATCGATTTCCCGCACCTCGAATCTCTCTAGACGATCGCCGCCGATAAATTAACGACCGAAGACCCTCGCGCGTTAAATTTTACATCGCGTGCGTGAAGGGGGGAAAAAATTCTACCTACAAATGCCCTTTCGCAGTCGCCTTTTGTCTACTAACCAACATACCGAGCTTTTTCAATCTGCCGATTCGAATCGGTTTTAAAAATTCATCGGCCAGACACCCGGCTGATGCACGAGCTGTTTTAAATTTTTAAAATTCCGCATCCCCCTCCATCGAAGGTATCGAAAGGTAATGTGAAAAATATTTTGAAAAAATGACGTCGTGTTTTTTTCCCCTCCAAATCACCCCTTGTTTTCGATTTGAATTCGATACAGACGTCTGTACGACCACGTCAATTGGCCTGGGTAATCAAACATTTACCTATTTGTCATTTCGACGTATTTACCAACTTGAATTTTTCATCTTCGAAGTACAACTTTCGTGTATTGAAATTTTCCAACGATATGGCTTAAAATTGGAAAATTACTAGGGTCATTTTTTATTCCCATTAAAATTGAAAATACTTTGGAAAATGATTTTTTTTTTATAAAAATAAAGAAGTATTTAATTCCAATGCTATGTAGGAAAAAAATTATACTTAGAACCAGAGGTGATGGGTTTTTACTGCTTTGCAACTTTCGTTGCAGTTTTTTCCTTCAAATTGTAAGTTATTATAAATTTTTTTAGTACTGTAACCCCTCTCCCCCCCACCTCTCCTACCAAAAATTGAAGTATTGAAAAACTACGAGATTCGAACAGAAAAACTTCAAACAGAAATTATAGAGCATTGAAAAATACAAAATTTTTCATCTGTAAGAATTTCCCCTATTGATATGGGGAATTGGGGAAGGTGATAGCAATCAAGATGGAGTTTTTAGATTTTTCTGTCCATCGTGATTATTTGGTCCAACTTTGGAAACAGATTGTAAATCTAAAGAGGTAAGTAAATAAAATTTTAATTTTTTCGTTTTGTTAAAATTGTCTTTAAATTTCAAAATTTTAATAATTTATATATATTTTTAAATTGAGAAATTTGTGATATTCAAGTAGACTAAAATCACTACCTAGTTTATATTTGAGCTAAAAATTTTTATATAAAATTGCAATTTTTTTAAAGGAGAGAAAAAATATATTCCAAGGAATGTTCTTTCAGTGTTGAGAACAGATTTCCTCAGATTATTATTGATTTCACCGAGTTGGTAGGTATGGCAGAATAAGTATCTTCGATGAAAATTTTAATGATAGTCTGGGAGGGATATGTCAAATAAGGGGATTTATTCGGACTAATTCGTTAGTAACCTCAACTCCGTGAATCGTTTGTCTGCCGCGAACTTTTTTCCTTGTCAGAAAATTCCAGATATCATGTAGAAATTTTCATGCGTTGCGTCGTGGTTTCCTTGAGGATGAAGAAAATTTCAGGCACGAATTCATACCAAGCAGTGGCGGCGCGTAAGTTTTTCAAGTAGTAATCGTATTTTGTAGAAGACCAGGCCATGGAATCGGAAAATTTTGAATTTTTTTGATTCTGCAACCTCAGTTTATTTAAATCGTCTCAATAACAGCTTCAAATTCAACAATCATTTTTCAAGTTTTGAGTGAAGATTAAAATTTTAAAAAAAATCAAGTTGAAAAAGATTTTAAAACAATTTGGTAAAAAAATTTATAGAAGAGAAGGAAATGAGGAAAGTTTTAATAATTGTTGAAAAATAATATTACCCGTAAATTGGAAAGATAATCAGAATAAAAATGTTTCAATTTCGATTAAATTCTGAGAAAAAATTTCAAGTTGGACGAAATATTGAAAAAACAATCTGTTAGTCATATTTATAAACGATACTCGGGGACCTGAACAATTGAAAATACAAAAATGCATAAACATCAAAACGCTATTACAAGAAAAGTATTCTTTGAATTATTTTGAAAGAGATTTTATCAACTTTTTAATACATAAACGTACCCTAGTCGTGAATGATTTTATAATTCAAATGGTGTTGGAAACCTTTTTTTTGACAATTTTTTTTTATTGTAATCGGCGATTAGATTTTATAATTTAAATGGTGCTGGAAACCTTTTTTTTGATGATTTTTTTTTATTGTAATCGGCGATTACAGCGATTACATTCAATAACCGCCACTGATACCAAGAACGGTAAACGGATCTCGTCGGCGGGATTTATCCAACAACACGATCGTATACGAGACGAAGGTTAATTTTTTTTTCAAAGTATACAGATTGTGGTTTTTTCAGCAAAAAATGATCTTTGTATACTTTGAAAGGGGTCTAAGGGTGGTTAAACTGACCAAACGAAAAAGTTGATGGGCTGGTCGGATTCGTCATCTCAAAATGTATATAGAAAACATGAAAATTTTCAAAATTGAAATTATGAGGTGATTTTATACTCGCAAAACTCTGTTTTTTGCCATTTTAGTCAAAAATGCTCAACTTTGAGGAGAGATAGTTCAGCTCCCTGAGGTCGGGGGAAGCTGAAATTTTTTGTAGGCGTACTTCTACATACATCCACCTAACCTTCCACCCGAATTTGAGCGAAATCGGTGCAAAACAATTTTCTCCCACACAAGGGGTTCACCCACCTCGGAAAGCAAGCGGGGGAGTCGGGGGGAGAGTTGGGCATGTTGATTAGGACCCCATCCACTACAGAATCCAGCAAAAAAAACGACTATAGGAACCCAGGCTAACTAGAAAATATCACATTATAAATTCATAAATTTATTTTCATTTGGTATCAACGATTTTTTTCTTTTGACTAAATAGATACACCTAGGTACTTGGAAAGCCCTGCAATGAATTTCATTTCCACATCATAATCTCAATATGGTGTGAACATTTTTTCTGGGTAGGGATGAGACGCTCTCGCAGACCTCTGAAAATCCTCTAATGGGTTATAATTTTTTCACAGAAAAAAAAATTATCCAAAAAAGTAATAACGAGTCTTAATTCTCAAAATGGGTAAAATAAATTATTTTTTTGAATAATTTTTTTTTTTGGTAAAATTTATTCATTTTTTGACAAATTTTATTATTTTTTCTGATAAAAAAATTATTTTTTAGAACAAATTTCACCCGTTTTGCGAATTGAGACACGTTATTATTTATTGATTAAAATTTATTATTTTGGCATAATTAATTCATTTTTTAGAAAAAAATTATTATTATTTTTTTGAAACGAGAATCGATGAAAAATGGATTTACCTATTTTAAATAATTAAATATACCCGATCGATATTATAACGATTGGATATAAAAGAAATATCGAAACGTAGGCGCCTGGAGGTATTAAGGCAACGCCACCGTCCGGATTCTCGGCGACTGTAATGAGGGGAGGGGGATCCCACAGATCTGCCGCTATTGATATACCTAATACGAAATTTCAAAATGTTTCTTCAGGGTCATTAACACAGATGACCAACAGCTTCCAAGAAGCACATACGCCAAGAGTACATGGCGCAAAATCGTCAAGAACCTCGACTCTATTGTCGATTTCGTTCACAAAAGAATAAACCTATTGTTTCCCTGGGCCGTGTTATTCACGCCGAAAATGAACTAGAAAGTTCGAAAAACTCCTCTGCTTCTGCCCTCCCGCTAGCGCCAATCGCCCCGAACTATTTTTAATGCATAAGTCGACCAAAAGGAAATTAATATTGTTCGTTGGTGAATAATTTTTTCAACTTGAACCATCTTTTATTTTTATTCGAAATTTAAGGTTGCATCAGAACGATATTTTTGTTCGATATAAAAATAAATACTGGAAACGTTAAATTTCCAATTTTTATATCCGTCAGATATTTTGTCTGATGCCGAAACCGAGCGAGTTTTTAAAACAACGCGGCGCGGATGTTTATTTAAAAATTGTATCCAAGATGGTAGTCGTTTCACATCGTACAATAATTTATTCATGTTGAAATTTTATAAACGTAACTCGCTGATTCGACTTCTTCAGACAGCGTATACCTCGAGGACATAAAAAACATAAATAATTAAAATAACAAAAGAAATAATAACATTGGTTCGAATTTAATAATAATATTTTTCAAAGGGCGAAATTTTCACGAGACTGCAAAAAGACAGCCTGCGCTTCGGGTGTTCGGAGGAGAAGCGAGGACGTGTTTGAGAAGGGTTGAAATTCGCTTCTGTCTCTGTCTGTTGTGTACCTTCGTATAAAATTTTCAACTTGAAAGTAAAAGTAAAATTGAAATACGACGTCTAGACGAAATAAGCTCGAGAAAACGCCGTCGTACTGTTGCTACCTCGGTGTTATATCTTTTTAGCCCTCGCAGATATCACCAGAGACCTAAATTTTCGCCAGAATTCATTATTTTTGGAGTAAAATTTATTCGTTTTTGTCACTTCGATTGAACAGGAGAATGATATTAGTGAAAATGTGATATGAGCATTTCTGAGCAATTTTGAGTCCAATATCAGGTTTATTTTCAAGAATTTTGAAATTGCGGTGGAATTTCGCCAAAAACATGAAAATATTTACAGATTTCATTTGAACAAATTTTACAGAATTTTGAGCTCAGACCAATTCTTGAGTATTCTTTCAAATAAATAACGTATGACCTTGAGAATGGGGTGAAGTTTCATCAAAAATTTAGGCATGGTGACCAATTTTTTTTTTGGATTAATTTAAGACAAAAGATTATTTAATTAGTTACAACTGCGGACAAATCCATCAGTTATGGAAATTTCTCCGCGAATACCGGTAGGAATTGTTCCATAACGTAAGACTTGAGACATACCTAACAAGATGATGCCTTTAAAAATAAAGTTATCAGTAAGTAAACCTTTCATTTTCATAATCCATCACAAAATATGGACTCATTTCATCGCGACTTCATCCTGAAATCCCTTCGATGAAAACTACCATCACCAAAATCGGTACAAAATATACCAATCAACCAATCTAATGGAACCAACGTTGAAAAAATTTCTCACACTGCAAACTGAATTGAAAATGCGGAAAGGAAAACTCTTCTACACGCGAATTAAACGAGGAAAATCACATCGATATGATGTAACTTGCGCTTACATTAGATTGGCGTTATCAGTTCAGTGCATACTTGAAATAACACCATCGAATTTACGCCCCATGTACTTAAATTATGAAAAAAATACCTCGGAAACTTTTCAGCCAATAAACCCAAGACAAAAATTCTAACGAATTAAAAATTTCATCATTCTACAAAACCGGTTTCACTTTTCAAAACTCACCCTATGGCCAATCCGATAAAAAAATTACCCACTGATCGACTCGAGAACCTCCATTTTCGGACTTTTTTTCTCTAGCCAATCAGAAGGCACGAATTTGAACCCCTCCGTGCCTGAGCTACCTGTTAACGAGATGTGTAAAATTTGATACGCCGGCAGCGTTGCTGGCCGTTTAATAATAGAACGACGGATAATAAGTAATGGGTGACATTGGCGAAGATCACGGGGCGGACTGGGCGACGCGAGGGGTACCCCATGTAAGGCATTTTAGAGGTGAAATGAAAGAGTAGCAGGAACACGAGTCGCGTAAAAGGAGTAGGAAAGGCTAAAAGACGCTCGCGTAACGGTATCGGCACACACCGTCGACTCGGCGAGAGCTACGACCTGTTCAAGGTTGCCCCGCCTAAAGCTCGCTACCCCTTTATGTGGCTGCACGCTTATTTCGCAATACTCCTGCTCTACTTCACCTCTGCTCGCTACTGCTACGTGTATAGCCGCCTACACGCGCGATTGCCCATCAAAAATGGTTCACCGGGTAAATCGAACTTTTAATGGAATTCCGTCTTTTTTTTTCGCACGCTCCCCCCGCCCCCCGCCTCGCCACCAAATTATCATCTCGTTTTCTCCGAACGACCCCGGCGGTATGGTGACCTTGCTTCGACTCTATCCTGATGTAGGTATTGTCTAGGCTGGAATTTGTACTCGTGCGTGATATTTAAAACTTTTGACAGGTTTTATCAAAGGAGAGCTGGGATTATTTTTAAAAGTTCGAATGTACGATTAAAAATGTGGTTTTTTGAGGGAGAATTTTCATACGAGGTGTTCTTTGAATTCTTCAAAGTTTAATCATTTTTTTTTTTAATTTTAGCCTGGTGATCATTGTCAGCACTGCATCGAGTACCTAAAAACTTGAATTGATTTCTAAACTTTTGGATTTTAAACGGAGACCTGGAAAATTTGGAATAAGTCTTTTATTTTCAAAACTCCCCTGTTGAAAACGTAGTTTCAATCAATGGGGAGCTGGAGATTATTTTGTAAAAGGTTCAAATTTTTCAACCAAACGTGCTCAACGTGCTATATTTCATGCATTCGTAGATTCAATTATCCATCGAGATTTTTTTTACCAAAAGTGAATTATCGTTCTAATGTGATTTTATTTCGTGAATGATTTATGAAATATCAATTTTGCCTCGGCATCGCCTCTGAAATAAAAGTTGGAGCATATTTCGTACTCCCAACACTAATCCCCGACCATTGTACATGAAACCGATCATCCCAACTGTTATCAATTGTGGACTGGGGTTGCACAAAGAGATAAAATTCCTAAGGGTATTTTGTTCCGAAACGAAATATCTTTCTATTTTTTAATTGTCAAGAAGACGAAATACCTAATACTGCAGAAAGTTCTACATGAACCTTAATTAGGTACTTGATCATACGAAAAATAGATAAATACCTATTATTTTCATTAAAAATAATATTGATAAACTAAAATTTTACATAAAAATATGTAAAATAAAAATAAAATAGGTACCTATTGAATTCTATTTTAAATAATATTTTAAAAAGCATCGTGCCCCTAAATCTTTTTTCTAACAGTTGGAAGAATTCCAAGAAGTCATTCAAAGAGCAGAATGCGAAATAAATGATTTTAAAATTTTAAATTAATAAGTAAGTAAGTTTTTATCTAGCTATTCACAAAGTAAATGAAACTTTTGAATAGGTAAAGAACCAATTTTACCCTGAATTAGATAAATATTTTATTTTTATTTGGTGAGCATCTAAATTCAATAATTGCCCTCCCAGCACCTGACCAACCTAATTAATGATTAGGTAATCAAGACATTTAAACTACCTTGCAATTCCGCAACTTGCAACCTGCAACTCGCTAATATTTTCATCTTCAATGTAGCTTGAACTTATTTAAACCAGAAAAAAAATCGAAGATGAAGTCATTGCTTGACTTTTTCTTCGATTTTTTCGGGTTTAATAAGTTCAAGCTACATTGAAGATGAAAATATTAGCGAGTTGCAGGTTGCGGAGTTGCAAGGTATGGAGGACAGCACTAATTGCAACTATTTTGAAATTTTTATTTTGATCTAAGACACATCTACGTTAAAATATCTCGATAGATGTTTTTTTTTTTATTTCACCTTTAAGAAAATATATGTAACTACAAGTGTACTCAATAAATTTTAAAGAAAACCCCATCTAGGGAAAATCATCTTTAATATTTAATAAAAAAGCGAAATACATCAGGGAAAAAAATTTTCACCATAAATAAATCAAAACTCCTGCATTACTCGTCGAGACGTTTTCAAATTTCTCGAATGCACAGAGAATTTTCCCTCGAGAGATGAATTTTTATTCCAACGAGGAAATTTTTTTCGCTTTGGTTGACGAGTTTAGCCCAGTTTCATATTTGAATTTTATAGGAGCGAATAGAAAATAGGAAATGAATTCGTGCGGAGATTTCATAAAATTATAATTTCCCAGTGGTTTTGATCTGGGTGAAGGTTTGACTGGATCTGGTGTGGTCGGAATAAGTTTCATGATGTACATACGAATGCATTTTTCAGGAAATTAATTACTAACTGAAATTTTTTTCGATTCGTTCAAACTCTGAATTGAAAATTTGCCCATTTTATTTTTGCAAATTACATTCACACACCATGATGGAAACTCGATATGTACTAGCTCCTGCATAAAAATCGTTCATTGAACGAATTTGCTCAACATAATTCCAATTTGGTAATCTAGTTTTTTGCCATTTTTTTTACTCGATCCTCATTTCAATATATTTTTTGTACACAGAAATTAATTTTCCCCATTTTTTTTAGAGAAATATTAAATATTAAAAAACCAGGCATCCAATTTCGAGATCAATATATCTCAAATAGAAAAAAAAAAAAACGATTTTGAAAAAGAACCGATGCCATCTCAGCTACAATTCTCTCACCGGCGATCTCGATTAATCCATCACAACATCCCAGTACAATTGCAAATGCAACGCCAAAGCGACGAAGGCTGCACCGCCATAATAAATTCTGCGATATAAAAAATTGTTGTTTAATGTTTAATAACGCGCATTTTTACATTTTCTCGCGATATTAATAGATTGATATTAATAGGAAATTTTTATATCTGTCATTGCCCATTCTTAAATACCGAATCGCGGCCAAGGCGTTTTCAATATATTTCTTAGGTTCATGTAAACTGCCTATGCGAACCTTAGTTTTGATCTTCTAACGGTAATGGACACTATTCAAATAGATAATGGTTATAATCGAATTAAATGCTTCTAGGTATTCACCTGATAAATATGGGTAAAAGAGTAAATCCAGGAATTGGCTATACACACGCAACAATAACCCAAACACAGTCTTGACTTACAATTGGCCAAGTAAACAAAAATATACTTAGTCATCGGACATAATACAACCATCGTTGGATATTTTTCATCGATAACCGGAAAAAGCGATATCGATGAAACTAGGTATCCGTGTAAAAGTGAACAATGACGGAATTTCATTGAAAATAGATCTTCAAAAAGTGTATCAACTCCGTGTATTTATTTACTCCACGATATAGCCGGGTACCTGGCAGAGAGATTATGTGCTGGAATTTTGATACCGAAAATGTCTTTTTAAAAATTAATGTGTACTTTAAATGTATAGGTATGAAAATGGTAAAAAAAAATTGTGGCTTGATATTTTTTTTTTCGAAATAGAGAAATAAAAAAAGTAATGAGGAATACGAATCGATAGATGAATGGATTTGCGCCAATTTTAGCCATAAAATTTTTATTTAAATTGATCGAAAGGTCAAAAAATGACACATTCGATACAATCAATCTTTTTACCCAAATGGGACCATTTTTTATGAAATGAGGAAGAGGCGAATAACCCAGCTAGAAAAATTTTTATAGATGATTTTTAAATAATTAAAAAAGCAAAAAATGATGCGAAATGAATAATTTGTGATGGTGAAATTATCATTTTTAATCTATATTTTTTTTCCAACAAAATTGTTGTATTTTTTTAAATTTTTTTTTAAAATTAAAATTCATTTTTTTCAATTTTTTTTGAAATTAAAATTTTTTTTTTATATATTATTTATTTTTTAATAATTAAAGCCATCAATTTTTTTAAAATTTTAGGCCCATCAAACCCCTTTTTTCAAGATCCATTACTTCAAAATATGATATTTTCACAAAAAAAATGAAATTTTTCATTGAGATGAAATATTTTTATATGAAATGAGGAAAAAGTGAATAACACAGCAATAAAAATTTTCATGGATGATTTTCAAATACCGTAATTTAAAAAGCACGAAATAATGCGAGATGAATAACTTGTGATGATGAATTAGAAAAAAAATTTTAATGATTTTTTTTTCTTTGAAATTAAAATTTAGTTTTATAATTTTTTACATAATTTTTTTTATGATCAAAGCTATAAAATAAATGAATTTTTTAGGTCCATCGAACCTCTTATTTTGGGACCCATCATTTCAAAAAATGGTACTGCCACAAAAAAACCACAATTGAAGGCGTAAATCTACGGAAAATGGCCACAATAATTTTTTAAAAATTTTCATTAAAATTAATGCCTCCCTTCAGCCAGGGGCAGTTCGGCATCATAAGTGATTAAGGAATTGAAAACACACAGTGTTACGTTTGGTTGGCTATTTTGCCACCAAAAAAAAATTGTTACCAGTACCATTTTACTGTACATTAGGTACATATGTGTAGCTGAACTTAATTCAGCAGTTTTAAATACCACACCCAAATCAATACACCATTTCCTTGGAATATCATCCAGGAAATAACACTGTAGTTGGTGATGCTACCACCACCACAAAAAAGTGCTAGAACTACATATACTTTGTACATAGCTGAACTCAAGTCAGCAACTACAAATACCACACCTTTTCCTTGGAAATCATCCAAGAAATATATAAAATAGTTGTAGGTGATTCTGCCACCAACAAATTATTACCAGTACCATTTTACACTGTACATAGGTACACAGCTGAACTTAAAAATCAGCAAGTTTACACACAACACTGAAATCGACAGACAGAGAAGAAGGATTCAAAGTAGTCACGAACTATTGCATGCACGGTTGTGATCTACCGACACCTTAAAAGGATCAGTTTCAACATAAAAGGATTTGGGGAAAATCAGACAATTAAAAGCGGTTTAATAAGCGAAGTGATAAAGTGAGGCAAACGGAAGAAACAAAAAATAGTGCACATCTACCCCTGGTGAAGTATTTTTTAGATGAAAAAAAAAAAATAAATGCAACTAAGCCAACTAATTGTAGATTTTCCCCACAATTGGGTTGTTTTTGGGCGGGAGAGGGGGAGAGTCTAAAAGGTCGATATGCTCAGCAAATATGGCGAGATGCATTTTTGCATTCAGTTTTCTTTTGCCATTGCGAAACAAAAAGCAAGGGAATCCGAAGCCCAACCATGTAGCGCCATATGACAAGCTACTTTTTTCATTTTTCTCCCACAGTTGAGTTATTTTTTGGTAAATGAAGGGGGCAGATGGACTCTAAAAGTTCAGCCATATAGTGCCATTATGGCAAGCTACATTTTTTCCATCTTTTTTCTGTATCCTTGGTTCAAAAAAAGATGCAAGACCTACATTTTTTATCAATTTTTTATGGGTAATATTAATTTTTCAAGTGGGGGAGGAGAGAAGGGTTCTTTTTCATTACTCCCACCACCTGGAAAATCTGTTAGGCACCTATGATTCATCAGATATGGACGAATTGTTCGTGAACTTATTTTTTTCCCCCTATGACAAGTACTGAAATCTTGAAAAAACTCAGTTTTTTTCAAAACTCTGGATGGCTCTTTTATTGGCCTCTTTTGAAACTTAGAACTGTGCTATGTTCCAAAACTTTTCCTTCATTTCTGTCCTGAACGTCAAACAACAGAAAATCAACACCATTTCAAAATCCATCAAGAACGAGCAGATAAGCTCTAATCCGCGTGCCCAATCCAATCTTTTGACCAGCATGGGTTACTGCTCCTCAATTATAACTTTGTTTCGTACTATTTTACACGAAAATTCGTCGCGTTTCATTAGATAGTGTTATCTAAGGAACATCATTTATGACGTTTTCGTGATATCTCAAGGGTGTTTCGATTTTACTCGGATTCAAGGGAAAAAGAGGCAAGAACCTCCAAAAAAACAAACCACCCATGTAGTGCCATTGTGGCAAACTACATATTTTCATCCGTTATGCACCCCAATGGGTAATCCTCGGGGACTAAAGGAAAGAAGATAAAGAATCCAAAAACCTAATTGAAATCGTGAATATGGCTTGTTTTTTTTTGGTTTTTCTTCAATTTCTTATGCATGAGCGCCCGCATGTACATTGATTTAGAAGCTTTGCAGGCAAATAACTTTTTTAAAAAAATTCTTATTTTTTTTCTTCTTTCTCACTTTGTATTTTGTTTTTTACATTTTTTTCTTTCTCACTTTTTCATATTTTTCACTTTATTTATTCATTTATCACCTTTTTCTTCACTTTTTCTTTCTTTTTACTTTTTCTTACTTTTTTATTCTTTTTTTCTCGCTTTTTTCATCATGTTACCTCTCTCGCTCTATTTTTCGTGGTTTCTCTCTCACTTTTTAATTTTATTTTTTTCTTTCTCACTCTTTTTTCTTATTCCTTTCTCGCTTTTTTTATTTTGTCGCTTTTTCTATTTTTTTTTTTCAATTTCTTTTTTCATTTTTTCTCGTTTCTTTTTTTCTTTTCACTTTTTTTTATTTTTTTCTCGTTTCTTGTTTTTTCTTTCTCGCTTTTTTCTTCTCTAATTTTTTCATTTTCTTTCTTCTTCTTCGCTTTTTTCATTTTCTCTCTTCTTCCTCTCTTTTTTCATTTTCTATTTTTCTTTCTCACTCTTTTTTTCTAATTTCTTTCTCACTTTTTAATTTTTCGTTTTTTTTTTCAAATTTTTCTTTTTTACTTTTTTCTTTATTTTTTTATTTTTCACTTTTTTCTTTTCCCTCTTTTTCAAATTAGAAATGAGAACCCCTTCTTAACATTTATTTTCAGTTCAGCACATTCTGACAAATTTCGCAGACCCCTATCAATTTTCACCCCTCCCCTCATCAGCCAAAACTTAAAAAATTAAAAATCCGTTTCCTTCTTACTTTGCACCCGGGTAAAAAATCTGACAGGCGCTCATGACAGAATCCAGCTACACAGCCCATAAAAGGAGGGGGTTAATCCGAAATCACGAAAATCACTCCATCCAATGATCATCACTTGGACAGTTTCAATTTCCCAGCGCAAAAGGATCCTTTCAAAGACCTCGGATCTTATCCCAGATCCACTCATCGATACCGTTATTTCCTCACTCGAACAGATCGAGTCAACCCCGCAATCCCAATCGAGAATCGATTCAAACCCCTGGCCTGAGCAATGCAACTCGGCTCAGTCGGTCAGTCAGCAATGTATTACTCCTGGTTCGCATACAAACTCGCAATCAGGTACTCGACAGTGGTCGCGGAGTAAGACAAAAACAGGAGTGACTTGACCACCGTGAAATGGTTAAGCAATGGAAACGCACCGGGCAGCAAGCACGTATGGATAATTTAAATCAAAACTATACAAAAGCAAGATCGTATTGGCTGAGAGGTACATTCGCTCTGTAGGAAGCTCGTCGTCCTCGGCCCAAAATGTGATCTTACCCCCGCGAAACTGAAAGCTACGGAATATGACGTGTAGTCGTGTACACGTACTTAGAAGGTCATTCGCGAATCAATTTTTTCCTTCTCTTTGGTCTCTCGAACGTGGAACGGAACTGTGTCGTTTTCGACATCGTTTCAATTCTCACGTGCTCGGAATCATGATCGTACCTCCAGCCGAAAGATTTTGGCGGTATATTTCGGATTGAATAATCCAAAACAAAATTATTTATAGCGAGGAAAAACAAGTCGAAAACATATCGGTAAAAATAAACAAAAAGATGATCAGCAGAAGCGAAAAATAAATAAGAACGTTAAGCTTAAATAAGCGTGAAATTCAAAACTACTAGAAAAAGAAACTACGCACACAATATACGAAAGTTACACAACAATTCGAGCTTTCAATAAATTTACCATCACCGTGTAGAAAAATAACTGGCGCGTGAATTCGCTAACTCGGCCACAATAGTCGAATTTCATCTGTAATTGACATCCGTAAAGATGCCCGAGAGTTTTGACGAATTTACGTAGGTTTTATTACGAGCTCGATGAAGAAAGAATTTGAAAAATCGCATCGATTTAACTCGGCAGCGAAACCACTGCTCGTGCAAAGCAACAAAGACATCGAAGCACTCGAATAAATCAAATACCGCTGGAAAATCGCCGACAAATTTCCAACGATCCGCAGCTCCAGAAAATATCCGCATACTGATTTTCGACACTGCGGCGAAGAAAAATCGCCAACAGATTTCGACCTATCCGCAGATGGAAAAAACATCGTGACTGATTTACGTTCGGAGATGGAGAGAGAGTGTGAGGGGAAGGATTTTATAAAGAAACATTTGAAATCTCCCAAAAATATTCTTCGAACGAATTTCAATGACTTTTTATCAACATTAAATTACTGACGTTGGAAAAAAATTAATTTCACTCTTTAAATTCCTCGACCGAGAACTCGTCTGGGTAAAAATTCTACTCCAATTTCGGCGATGCTCGGTACAATATAAATGGCTGTTGAAAGTTGACATTATAAATTCGCACGTTTATGGACGTAAATAAACAACCATCGATTCTGGAAACCAGTTTCGATAACGTAGGTATATATGTAGATGTACATATTGTAAGACTCCATAAGAACGACTTTTCTCATTATCAGTATTGCTAGTACATCGTTGCATATTACACGCCGCGGTGCCAGTAATCGCGTCTAAAGAAGAGAGAGGTTATACACCGAAGGCGGCCAAGGATCACCGGAAATATGTCAAATGCCCTCTCCTTACGTCGCCAACCACATCGTAGATATTGGTTAGAGCTATTTCTCTATTCCATTTTCTCGCAGAGGTAGATTCGCACGCGTATTTGTATAGCCAATTCACTGGTCGAAGATGGGGCAAAGTTTAAAAATTCCAAGTCTCAAGAGCAAAGGAAAGAAATTTTAAATTGAACCTATTAAAGGAGTTAAATTAAATTGAATTAAAATTAATAGATTTTTAATAATAAATTTGCAAAAAAATTAATGAAAATGAAATGCAGAAAAAAATTAAAAAAATTGGTTGAAACAGGAAATATTTCATTTTTAGCTTGGAAATCATATTATTTCGGTGCCTCGGCACATCAGTGTTGGTGAACACAAACATTGCACAAGAAATTATTACACTCGATACATCAACGACTTAGGTGCATCCAATGAATCATGAAAATTATTATACAAAATTTTCGAAATGAAAAAGATCAAGTGTAAATTGAAGAACATCGTTAGACATATGACTCGACATGTACCTTAAAGCTTTTTAATCTATAATGAAACAGATTAGGTCAAAACTGGCACGTAATTTTTTCAGGGTTTTTAATCTGTTTAAAAATGTGATGCTAATGTTCTAAAATTATCTTTCACCAAGATAAATCGAATGAAATTTTTGATCAAATTTCACCACAGAGGCAAAAATGACCCCCTTACAATACCAGAGCCTTTCTAACCGAATAAAAATTAATTTGCGTTAGCTAAATTTCAATGTTTGGCTGGTTCCTTGCACAGATCTCATATTTGGAAACGTACAATCCAAAAAATATTTCCAAAAAAATTCGCTCAATTTTTTTCAAAATACACAGAATTTCTCGATTTTTTCATCTACGTATTTTTGCCTTCAACAGTACAGCTTGGGGCTGAAGGGAGGCGTGGATCTGAAATATTGTAGGATTTTTGGAAAAAACATTAAATTTGGGTCTGGAAAGCTGTAGGTTGTCAAAATGGATTCAAAATGAATATAAAATGAGCTAATGAGCATTAATATGGAAGTGAGTCCAATAATTTAATGAATTTGAAAATTTCAAATCGCCCTGGAGACACATCAGATGGACAGTAGAACAATTTTTGTACTTATGCGTTAGCCACAAAAGTCTTGGTTCCATCCGATAAACATGATGGGAAAAGGGACTGTGATGTATGAAACAGGCAACGAGACCAAATCTTTTCCCTTTTCAATCCATTTTGTTGTCACTGAGGCCAATAATCTAATGAATTTGAAAATTTCAAATCCCCCTGGAAGACGAGGGACAGAAAAACAGATTTTGTATGCGTTATCCACAAAAGCCTTGGTTCCACCCGATAAACATGATGGGGAAAGGGACTGTGATGTATGAAACAGGCAACGAGACCAAATCTTTTCCCTTTTCAAGCAACTTTGTAGTCACTATTGAAAACAAGGACACATACTTATTACTTACTAAGCTTACTAGGTAGATAATCGATATGAAGAAAATTATTTCATTACTGAGGGAAATTGGACTCGAAAAACTGAAAAATTGTACAGTTTTTTGAGGTCTTTGCTTACTTTTAAGTTGCGTACTTTATCATTTTTTGTTGGGAGAGAAGTGCGAAGATGATAATATTTGCTAGCAGAAGTCTTTATATCTGTGACTAACCATTACGTTGGCAGATAACACTACCAAGTCTTTCTACGTTTTTAATTACGTTTTTTAACTTCAGGATATGTGATCATGGCGTGAAGAAGGGGCCTAGTTTAGAAAAAATCGGTCTCATTTTTCACATTTTGGATCCAAATGACGCCAGATCTGAACCAAACACATGAAAATGAAAACATCGATTTTTTTACACGAGGTCCCTTCTTTACGGCAAGGTCACATATAATGATCGAGCATGATCGATTCTTTTTTTACAAACAGATTTGAATTTTTTGAAATTAGATGGAAGTACCTATCGAGCTTCATTAGTTCACATTTGAAAATGAAAAATTGATGTTTTCATAGCTCTACGATAACTTTCCACTGGTAACTTCACGGAATTATTCAATTTAAATTAATTTTATTCAGTAAGATAAGTAAGATTTTATAATGAAATTTGTATTACCTATAAATTTTATTCATCTGTTTTTTATTAATTTTTTCACAATTTTAATTTCCGCGGATTCGCAAATTGCCTACTTTTTCATTTGAAGGGGCAGACATTTTCGTAATAAATCTGGACTGGCTCGAATTTTAATTTTTTTTGCTCCTCAAATCAAAAGGACCGGCATATTGTTATACACAAACGAGTAGGGCATAGATACACAAGTATCTGTCGGGTAGCAAATTCATCCCCTCCACTTTTCATTCAATGCAAAAAAAATGGGAATAAAAACGAAAACGAAAAAAACGTATTTTTTTACCAAACTTTGGTCCAGCGCTAGAAAATTATTCGGTAAACAACTGTTTTTGAAGTGTGGTGTCGTAGGGTTAAAAATAATTTCTTACTCTGCAGTCTGCATAACACTTCTTTGTTGTAATAGGATGCTAGTGCTGATAATAATCAATAGCCCCAAAATGGATTACACCGGAAGTGTTGGGCACTAAAAGACAATTCACCCTTAAGACCGATTGGTCTTTCAGTGTGGTTTTGTGGGAGATATAAGTCTTTCAGTGTGGTTTTGTGGGAGATATAAATCAAATGATCCGAATTATCCAAATAATCCAAACCTCCCCAGTCTGCTCCCAAAGAAATTGGTAAGTTTTTTTTCCCTCATTTCATTGATAAATTTATGTTTGTTTATTAAAATTTCAGCACGGGAGGCAATTTAAATGGAGAATTATTCAATCCTCCCAGTCTGCTCCTAAAGGAATATGTAAGATTACGGCATCATATTTGGAAAGAGAACTAAAAAGGAGGCAAACATCGAGACAAATTAAGAAGAAGAAAAAACTGAAAAAAGCCAGATCATAAATTAATTACAATCAAGACTTTCGGAATAGTATTTTTTTCAATGTGATAAATGTACCTGCTATCCACATAACAAAACATTCTAATCAATTAACCCTTTCGCTCCCAATTTATTTTTTTTTGAATTTTCAAAAAAATGTTGCTGAAAGTTGTAGTATAGACTCCCCAAAGTAAGAATCAGGTGTCGGCTGAATTTTCCCCCACCCCCTAAACCCCTGTGGGGCCCTGGGACAACGTGTGTCCCACTGGTAGTCTGGTATAACGAAAATTAGTAGACGCAATCCAGTGGGACCAGAATGCTATTTAAACTGCATTGCTCGTGTCCCACTGGTAGAGTACGGTTTAGTTCAATCGTACCCCGAAAGATCACGGAGTACAGTATTACACTCGTTTTTACTCATAAAAAAGCATTCCGAACCGTCCGACAACACTCCGCTAAAAAAAACAGGATAAGAAAACACAAAATGCTTTTACACGCATCAAAAATGTAAAAATGATGTAAGATATTTCACACTTTTGCAGCGAAATAATTTTTTTTCTCGTCAAGCAGCGCGATCTTTCGGGGTATGATTGAACTAGACTGTGCTTCTAGGTCTACTCTACCGGTGGGACACGAGCAATGCAATTTATATAGCCATCTGGACCTGCTGGATTTTTTTCTTTCCTAGCGGGACAGCGTATGTCCCGGTGGGAGCGAAAGGGTTAATTTATTTTATTTTAGAAAATTTATATAATATTCTGCGAAAATTATGACAGTTTAAAAACGTGTCAAGATACAGGAATTCTCCAAATTTCAAAAATTTTGCTGCAAAATTGAAATAGATGCCTACTGTCTATTGTAGAAGTCTCGTAATATTCGTAGTGAAAATCCTTACACGTATTTTTCAACTCATCGTTCATAAAATTCTCAATTAAATAGACATTGTCTTCGTAGCTTGATTTTTTTTTAAATGCATACTTTTCCCCAACTACACGTTATTTATTTTTACTCTCACTGCAGGAAATAGCAAAACCACTGTACAGTCGAGAACAGGTACTCTTCGTGTACCTGGTTGTTTTTGTTGGAGAAGTACATAATGACCATAGTATGTATCGCGGTTGCCTTGATCAGATCGTATTGGATACGAAAAGAGGCGAGAAAAACAGCGAGCAATGAGTAGTGGTGGAAGGGAGAGGAGAAAAGTGTGAGAGGTTAGTATTGCATCAAACCATATACTGCACGTATAGTTTTATAATAATAAAATGATAAGGTTTTGCCGTTCGTTGGTATCAGGTCGTTGATACTTATCATACAAGGACAACTTGCGAAAGCCTATACCGAGTAGGCAGGCGAATAGGCAGGCAACTAGGCAGCTTTTAGATGTCTTCAGATATTATTAAGAAATTATTACTTTGAATAGTATTTTTTTTTTCATCACGACAGTATACGAAAAAACTGTCAAAATTGTATAAAATTTACGATATTTGTACGAAATTTTGCACAATTTTAGGAAAAATTATTTCTAAATTATATACCAATTAGAACATGAAAATAGTGCCATTTTTGGGCATTAAATACCCAATACAATTTTTTGATCATTTTAAAGACCCCTGGAATATCTCGGTAATTTTTTCCAGCCATTGATTAGGGAGAAGTGTTGAACAATTCCCATTCCAGTCATTTCGATAATAATGCTACTTGATTAAATTTAGAGTGAAAAAATGTTGGTCGATCAAAGGGTTAGTGATGATTTTTCAGGTGTGTGAAAATGGGAAATTACGTCGAGACTGTTTACAATGGCAGTATTAAATAGTGGAAGGTAAGGTACTGTTGAATAAATCCTTATAGCTTTGTAGACAGTACCGGCATCGCCGACTTCAAAATCGTTTACCATTTTTATTATCGAAACAGAAAAATTCTTGGAAATGCTTTGAGATCCAAGTAAAATAAGACTTTTATTTTGGTAATTTTTTTTTTCTTCGACATGCACGTTATTTTTGCAGAAAAAAATATGGTAATTTTTTTTTCTTCGGCAAAATGCACGTTATTTTTGCAGAAAAAAATATGGTTCTGAGATCACAAATATTTTTCGAGTAAAAAATTCATCTTTGATTTTTTGCTCTGTTTTCGATCGAGTTCGCGAATACCTTGAAATAAAATTTCAATTTAGGTTTCAAAAACTTGACGTGTCAGTTTTTTCACGACCCACGTTCTCTCATTGGAAGATGTAAAAAATAAAAACATCTAAAATTTTTTCTTAAAAAATCATTCATAAGCTACCTGCTTGAAATCCAAAATAAGGAAAATTCTCCCAGATAATGAGATTTCTATGTCCTTTCAATAAAGTTTTTTCATTTTTCAAATATTCTAAGGCTTCTTGTCTCAATTTGTTGTTTACTTGATTCATTTTAAAAAATTTTCAATTTTATTTTTAAAAAAATATATATCTATCTTCATCGTTTACACTTGTACTTGCTTTTTTTATACGTATGCATTAGTTTCTTATCTTTGTTTTTTTGTTTACTTTATTTAATAAACATTCGTTTTAAAAATTATCCCTACTTAAAAAATACGAGCCATCAAAGAAAAAAAACTGAAGGACGTAAATAAGGGCAAGATCGAATTTTATTTTTCGGTTACTTATTCAATTATTCGTAATTTCACGATAATAATATTTCCTACACTGGAAATATCGGAATACACCGTTGGTACATCACCGAACAGTAATGAAAAAAAAAATCATCCAAATTCAAGGGTTATCAACCATTCGCCCAATTCTTTCCCACGTGATAACAGGTAGTTCATAATGTAGACAATAATTAATATCAAAGATGGTAGCACAATATCAATCGAGTTCTTGGAATTGGTATTACACAATACGCGAAGAAGAAAGACGATAGGGGGAGGAGAGCGGATCGGTGATGCTTTTCTGATAATAGAAGACTAGTTACATTACAAGAACGGAACAGGAATTTGCTACAGGAAGATTGGATGTCGCCTACGGATATTAAATCACTAGATGGTTAATGAAAACGATATACCAGCATCGGTGGCATTAACCGTACGTAGGAGATGAAAAGGTGTAAAAGCGATGATCAGTCAGCGGGAGACGAGACGAGCAAACGCCATCGACATCGAAAAAAAAACATAATAACTTGCAACACACTATAGAGATTTATCATCACACCTGCTCCTAAATCATTTTGATGAGAATTGGATTTCGACGATACGAGTACTAATTTTTTCTTACAATGAAAAAACAAAATAATAAATTTTAACCAAAAAAATTACAACGGAGCTCAATTTACAGAAATCGGTAAAATTTATTTTAAAAAAGAATACTTTTTTATCGCAAAATTTGGTAGATGAAATTCATTTCTATGCAATAAATGTCATCAAATTTTGTGATAAATATATATTTTTTTCAATAAAAATAATGATCATTTTTTTAGAACTGATTTTATTGATTTTGTAAATGGGGCACTTTTAATATTATTTTGGATAAAAATTGATTATCTTGCATTGAATTTATCATGGTTTCGATAAATTATTTATAATTTTTCTCCAAATAATTTGGAATCTTTTAATATTTTTTTGGATAAAAATTTATTTTTCTTGCATAGAATTTATCGTGTTTTCGATAAAATTTATAATTTTTTTTCCAAATAATTTCGAATTTCTTCAACTTTGAATTTTTTAGTTTTTTCTTTTACATCCAATACAAGAAATTTTCCAATAATTGTGACTTCAATTCTCTCAGAATTTTTCCATTTTGATTACGTAATTTAAAAAAACTCAAACAGCTGTTCCCAGCTGATATTTTTTCCTCAAACAAAAACGAAGGCAAAGGTAATTTAAATTCGAGACAAATCGTAAATTCAGACCTGTTCTATTCTGAAGAGTCCCAGGCTCAGATTTTATGATTCTGTTGGATATGCTGGCATTTGGAAACAGCTGACCATTTTTACAGACGACTGATGGCGATGATAATTTTTCTAAAAAAAAATACATTCAATTAAAAAAACTAGAAATTTAAATATGAAATTACTACGATAATGTACCTATATTACCGATTTTTTTTTAGATTCTGACTCGATGGACGATATCAAAGGTCGGATCGAAAAATAAAGTCATAGTCGCACTCAGCGTAGGTAGGTATTTAAAAATTGTAAAAAAATACCAGGGTTTAAAACCGCTTGAAACCACCACCATTAAAAACCACCACAACCAGATTTTTTGAAAATTTCAAGCGGTTATCACCACCAATTGAAACCACTTCAAAAATTCTGTGTAAAACCACCAAAAACCACCACAACGAACTGATTGCAAAGTATGAAATGAAAACAATCATTTAAAACAACCACATCAACTGAACATGTTTGAAAATAATCAAAACCATAACAACCATGTCAGTTTTTTTTTAGAGAAAACCACCACCATAACAACCGTTTCAGTGTATCAGAACCGTAACCGAAACGAACAACAACCAGTTCACGAATTGGTTTTCAAGTGGTGGTTTTGAAGTTTTTTTTTCGTTTCTATTTTAGATTTAAGCTAGTTTATACGAAATGTGGTTTTTAAAAAATAACTTCGGTTTTTTTTTTATCAAAGCGTTTCAAGTTACTTCCTATTTTCCAGGAAATGGGGTCGGTATCTCATATTTTTTAATAAAATTTAAGTTCGTTACCATTGTTCTATGGTTTTATTTTTGATTTAAGCAAGTTTGTTCGATATACATGAGTTTGTTTGATCGAAGTGTTTTTTTTTTATTTTAGACCCAAATTTGTGCCTAGATGAAGGAAAAATTTTGTGAAATCAATAATAACCAATTTAATTCACGAATTGTTTTTCAATTGGTTTTCATTTCAATTTTTGAAACTCCAATAATGATGAATAAAATGATACATAGAAGGTAGAATTATTGATAAATGCCGTTAAAAAGTCTCTCCTGCTGGAAGTTTTTTATTATATTTGATTTTGAGCATGAAAAAAATCTAAAATTGAAATAATAATAAAAAAAAAAATGGAAAAACCACCACCACCACCACCACCAATTGAAATTTGAAAGGGTTTCGACTGAAAACCACAACCACTACAACAATAACACAAGGAATGAAAAACCGGAACAGAAAACCATAACATGTAGAGTGGAAAAAATTTTGAAAACCTTTTCAAAACCGAAACCAAAAAAAATGAAAAGTGAAATTTCAAAACCACTTGAAACCGTTTTGGACATTCAATTAAAATCCCCTTCAAAAACCACAACCAACAACCACATGATTTCCAATCCTAAAAAACCACCACCACCACCACCAATTAAAACCGAAGCGGTTTTAAACCCTGAAAAATACTCTTTCAGATAAGGAAAAATTCCCTTCCTTTTTTTTTTCTCGAAGAGGTTGAGAATCGTGAAATGGTGGTTTGGGTATAATTATTGCAATGTAGCGAACAGAACTGAAAATCTTGATCATCAGTTTATTCAGGTATGAAACAAATCGACTTTTTAAAAGACAGGGACGGATGATACAAATTTTCCGATCAAATTAAATTTCTTGTGTGTCTACATTTCCCTCCTCTTATCTGCTTCATTAAGTACATATTTCAAATTCGTTATTCTTTTAATCTTATTATCAATTTCATTCAAATTGAAAAAACCTACGAAATTGACAATTTGATCCAAAGCAAGCAAGACGCAAGAGTGAGAAATTTCAAAGAAAAAAAAATTATAACTATACAAAAAAAATTTTAACATGAATATGGAGACGAATTTTGCTCAAGCGAAACGAGGGCGAAAATTTTAGAAATCTCAAATTTAAGGTACAAAATAATGTTTTAAATTGATAAACTTGGATTAAAAATTGTCCATTTCGAAATTAAAAAATTTTAAAGCAGAAAAAAATGGTCTGAGAAATTTAATAATTTTCAAAGCCTCATACCCCTAAAATATCTGATTCCAAATCCAAAAAAGGTGGAATAGGGAGTGAAAAAATTAAGCGACGAGATTATGTAGTTTTTGTGTCAGAGAAAACATACAAAAATTACCTTCATTCTCGCGAATGAAATGCATAACACATATACGTCAATTCGGTTGCATACCCGAAGTATGTAGGCAAAATTGAAAACATAAAACCAGTCATTCACACAAGATGAAATTTTATACAATTTATTTGAATACGAACCAGCAAGCAGAGGATTCGCTGCAGCGATGTTTAGCTTTCTTCCGCAAGATGACCCATTCTTGCTTAATTCATGAAGCAGTGCTACAGTAGCTGGATTCTTGTTACTGCTCGAAATGCTGTTATTATTTTCTTCCTAGAATACACAAATGGCATTAGTATTGTTATTGTTTTAATATTCTATTTTAGCAACATCATGCAATAATTTTTAAAACATTAAAAAAAAATCAATATCTCCTGTAATAAAAATTTAAGTATATGAGTACAAATTACATAGAATCATTTGTAAACAATATATCAATGAATTTGAAATTACCTTTACATCGTTTGAGAAGTCGAAAAATTGCTCAAGCTCGAATGATGTGTCTGAAAGCTGTTTAAAAATATCTTCATCCTCTCCTTGTTCTAGGCCAGTTTCCAGACCACTGAGATCACTGTGGGAAAGCTCTCCCAAACCACCTCCATTCTCCTGCAGAAAAATGAACAAAATTAATTATCACATTATAAACGTTGAAAATGTATAAAAATGAAGTAATTTCTCACCAGGCATTGAGAGATGTCCACCATTTTGGTATCATTGTCTGGACACCAAAGAAGATCATCTTCGATAAATGGCATACCACTAGCAGGGATCGATGTTGTATGATTCTCCCCGGCCGTCATACAATTAGCTGGCTTTAGGTAAGCCAGCGTGGAATTCCGTTCACCTTTTCAACCCTAAGGTACGTGAAATGTCCCGGTATTTCTGGAACTTTCGCCACCGCATGAACGTAGGTTTTAAAAAACCACCTAAACAAAAAAAATAATGGAATTAGTTTACGAAAATAAAATACAAAATTATAGAAGAACATACATAGTAGCTATCAAAAAATTCGAAAATAATAATAATCCGCTGTAATACGGAAAATAATTAGCTGGGTAGTGTTGAGCTTTAACTCTGATCATAACTTTTATTATCGCACCAAAAATCCCAACAAGTTTATTCCAGTTGGGTTTATTTATTATCGAAGAACTTGATTTTGAAAAATACATAAACAAGAAGATATGTAGGAAAACTGGATACAGAAAAAAGCATCCATCAGTACATTGAATAAAATAACGAACGCGTTTAGCACAGTAAAGGTAGATTCGTTCTTTTTCAAACCTCTCATTGTCTCCTTCATTATACAGCAACTCAGCATTTTTATCAGCAACAGATGCTCTGCAGTGATACACGTAATGAAACATTATCCCGCCTAGGCCTACCTTCCTAATCAGCACATGCTTACCTATTATATGATGAAAAATTTAGACTTAACAATTACGACTACAAAATCGACTGGCAGAAACTAATAATGTTTCCTTTTTTTCTTCATGCATAATCCTTTTTTTCTTCATGCATAAAAATTTATTTTTTCATAAAGAATTTTTCTGTTATGTTTACCAAGCCGAAAATTGTGAAATACTGAGTAGAAATGTTATTTTAACAGATTTTTCAAATATTTAGCGTTTAATTCAAGAAGAAATGATGAAATGAAAAAATTAATTCCATATTAGTGTTTTGAGAGTCAGAATAGGTAGAGGTACCTCTGTAAACATCTTTTTCGTAATCGTTTTATTGGAAATTTCAAAATAAATTTTTTTGTAGTAACAAATCAGTGAAAAGTAAATTTTGAAAATTTAAGTAGCCTAAGGCTGTAGTAAAAGGGGTGTTTATCAGAGTATTTTTACCAGTAGAAATACGAATATGGAATTAATAAACGTATTTAAACTTCAACCTAAAATCATTCAGCAAAGCATAAAAATATTCAACATTTCTTACAAAAAAAAATCAGCATTCTGCACCACCACGGAAACGGAAAGAACAAGAACAAGAACAAGAACGCGACCGGATCACTGCGACTGATTCGCGACATTGCAAGTGAAAAGTGAACACTGAACACTGAACAAAAGTGAACTGAGAAATGAGATACATAGAATAACTGGTTCTCATTAGTTCCCCACTGCTGTTTCATTATTATATGAAGAGTGGGGGAATGACGCATGCGCATATCAGTTGAACCTCATGCCCTTTATCTAAAACGCAAAACGCCTAAACAATAGAGCAAACAGAGAACAGGAAATTAAGGATCACAGGGCAAGTGGTGAAACAACCCCAACAACAATGGAAACTACACAAACAATAATTGAAAGAACATCCATTTAGAAAAAAAAACAACCATCATTTTCTCAACCCTGATAATCCTGGTATTTCTTAGTATGGTAGGTACATTAATTTTTTCGAATCATCACGACAAATAAAATCAGATTTAGTGACAGACAAAAATGACAAGATGACAGCTTTAAATTTAAAAAAAAAAAAAAATGAAAAAAAGAAAAGTAGGTATGAAAGATAGGTAATAAAATTGAAAAATTTCGTTATCCAGTTTTGCTACGTATCTTAGGAATCGAATCGAAAACAAACACTGATCGCTGATAACTCGATAAAATGAAAATTTTTTGATGAAAAATCATTACTTTCGTAAAAATTGAAGAAATTTATATTGTTATTGAACTATCTGCTATCAGTGTTTGTTTTCGATCGAATTGGTGAGAGTAAAATAGATGTTATTTCCAACATCTTGAAATGTCGGGGGAAAAAGACCAAGAAGAGCTAGAATTTAGTTCGCCGAATTTCAATCCTTCGAAGGCTTTGAAATACCCAGATAAAGTGAAAATTCCATGTCCTACAGCTCCTCATCTCGATAACCTATCATGTTTTATAGAAACTCACGAAGGAATATTTCCCAAACCGAAAAGAGAACCTAAAGTAAGCTAATTTTAGTGATGTGTAATGCGTAACATAATTTATATCACTACAGATAATTTTAATTACTTTGTGTTTTTCAATAGGAAAAAAAACCTAAAGAATCACTACCGAAAGTTGGAAATAGTAATGATCAATCCACCAGTAATGAAATAGATAAAATAAAAGGTACGTGGATTGCCTTATCAGACCTTTCTGATATTTCAGACTGATTTTTTTAAATTTAAACCATCTGTTTTTCTAATTCCTCGTATAATTTTGTATGTGACTCAATAAAACTACGTTGTTCCTAATCCTAATTCTCATTTGATTTTTGACAAAAAATTGAGACACCTTTCTCATGCATAACCTATTTCCGACAATGAACATTGATTTGAATTTCCTATTAGGTATGAAATTTCAATAAACTATACAACGTTACTTTAAATCATTAATCTTGACAAATTAATGAAGAAAAGGTTACATTGGAAAGTTGAGCGGTCGGTCGTTAACCTCGTTTCGACAACAAAAAATTAAAGCCCAGGGTTCATTCACCCTTTTGTCTAGGTGAGAACTGAGAACTCAAATTCTCTATAGAAACGACGTTTTTTTTTTTCATCGAGTAACTTCTCAAAAAATTAAACCAACATTTAAGTAATATCAAGCTCAAAAATATTTTGTATTTTCTAGGAATGAAAAATGTCCTCACACGAATGGAAAACACAGTCAAAGGGCCGATGACGTTCCTTAAAAAGTCGATGGATCGACAATTACGAATCAAAGTAAACCCAAGGAACAGGAAAAATGACATAATGGTGGAACGAGATTAATCACTTTTAGTTACCCTTCGAAAGAGAAGAATAATTGATTAATCGTTCCTTATGCCATTTTTCGTGTCCGCATAACGCCCTATCGTTTTATTTTACCCCTATTTGTATTTTATTTATTTTTTTGGTTTAATTTTCAGGTATATACGAGATCGGCCGTTCAAATTAGAGGATATTGCATCGGTTTCATTGTTGCTTTCGATAAACACATGAATTTAGTACTGAAAGACGTATTCGAAACGTGGACCAGGAAAAGAAAACGCAAAACTCCATTTTTAGGTGAAGCTCTCATACCTCTTCAAAGTTCCAATAGTAATTTAGTCCATATCGTAAAATTTATCCACTTGTCATGAAGTTGACAAAGTGAGGTAATCGAGGTTATCAACATTGTGCAAAGTTTATTCGCGTTTTTGCGATAAACCGCGAAAGCGTTTGATAGAAATTGTTTCCTGGGCTTACTTTAACTCGTTATATTCGATCGAAAATACAAAGTAATTTATTTCACAAATAGTTAAAATTAAAAATCATAGTTTACTTTGGATTCTCCTATAAAACATGATAGGTTATCGAGGTAAGGAGCTGTAGGACATTTTGTCTGGGTATTTCAAATCCTTCGTAGGATTGAAATTCGGTGAACTAAACTCTAGTTTTTCTTGGTTGACATTTCAAGATGTTGAAAACCACATTACTTCATTTTCTCATCAACAAATGAAATCAACTAATAACTCGATACATGTAAATCTCTTCAATTTTAACGAAAGTTGATTATTTTTCATTGAAAAAATTCGCATATTATCGAGTTGCCAGTTTACTTTGATCGAATTGAAATATGTAGGGTTTTTTTCTCGTGAGTACGCGAATGGAGTTCTAAAAAATTAATTTTTATCGTGTCTCAAAAAGCTATTTTGTGGCCATGTATTAAAAATCTGAATTGACTGATATTGTTATGTTGAAAACATAGATACCTTCAAATATATTAGATGTATGTGCTAAGAATGTAAATTAAAACGAAAGTATTATGTTTCTAGGTCCTGTACCGGCTCCAGAGACGACAGAAGATTCCAAAAGTAATATTGGGCAAGAAGAAAAATATCAACGTAGCATTTGTACTGATAAAAAGTCTAAAATTATTGTTAGAAAAATACTTAAACGTAAGGAAATTTGCGAAAGGCACTTAGACCAAATTTTAATTAGAGGCGAACAAATTGTAATCGTTACGTTGGAAACAAATACAGATCCTGAAAGTTGAAAAAATCAAAATGCTATCGTTGTTTTAATTTTTGCGGCTGAAAATTCTTCACAATAATCGAATGCGGTGTAGATGTCACAAGTAATGGTATTTCAGGCTTGCAGAAGTGTAAGCTTATTAGGATTATTTTTATGGGTATTTTTTTGAAGGTAAATCGATTCGGAAAGTTGAAATAATTTTTTTTTACGTTGGATCGATCACATCTTCATTTTCTAAGGCTACAGAGTGAATTCACATTTTCAAAAACCTAACAAAATTCGAAAAATAAATTCAAGCAACAGAAATTTTGAAAGGTAACTTCAGACGTTGGCAAATGTTGCTCAAAATCATCGAAAATTTATTGGATTTGCTTTGAAAAAAGTTTCAAAATGTTTTGGGAAAATGTTCCTATTGAATTTTTAAAAAGGTATTTAAAATTTGATGAAAAGTAGCTGATGGAAAAACGAAAAAAATTCACGTTTGTATTTTTATGAGTTTTATACGACAGATTTTTTGCAAAATTTGATCTTTTTCGAAATTTTATCTATTTTTTTTTTTTTTTGTTGGTATATGATTAGGGAACTAGTAAGATTTTCTTGCGATCGAAATCAACACATTTCCAGCCTTTAAAAAATTTTCAACACTTTTCAAGTTACGTATTTGAGAGCAATTCTGAACCAAAAAATAAATATTTCGTTTATTTTCAAAACGAAAAACAAAATTTAAAAAAACAATATTTTTCAATTCTTGATTATTTCAAAGCCAGCCTCTCTCCTCCGCCTATTATATCCTTTTATCACTCTTTCTCGTATTGTGGGCAATTTTTATCCAATTTTCAAAATATTTATCTCAAATAGGTTAATTATGTTCAAGGGCTGTGATTTCTTCAACATTTCAGCCAATTGAGTCAAATTCAAGACAACCGTTCAATTTATTCGCCAGATTTCAAGCTTTTAAAAAATTTTCAACTTCTTTCGAGTTATTCGAGAGCCATAATTCTGAACAACATGAGTATTTCGTCACGAGTATTACCAGACCGTACTTAAATTATAAAAATTTTCTAAAAAAGAACTATCGTTTTGATTTTATCTACAAAACGTGGGAGGGTACAAAGTACATACGAATTCGTCGTTAACATCTTATCGATGATGAGTACTTCTTACACTTAAAAAGATAAAACTAATGATTTTTTTTTGATTTTTTTGTTTTCTAGTTTAAATTTCTTTATCTAATCTCTGATATGTACGTGAGGTTTAGTTTAATGATCCTTCTTTATCATTTATTGACAGTTGATTAGCTCAAATTGATGTTTGTTTGGATTCGAAATGGACTTTCTAATTTGTACCAAACGGAAGAGGCATGGGAATAAATGATAACGGAAGCAGTAAGATAAGAGTAGCTTGCAACTAAAATAAGTTAAAAACAGATATTTCAAAATATTGAGAAATCTAGCCATAGATTCGAGTAGGTATTTGATATTCGATACCTACTTATCACTATTTTTCTTAATTCGAGAATAATTATGAAATCCAATCTAAATTTTTGATAAAATAAGTAATTTTTGGACCCTGATTTATCAAGAAAAAGTTTGCTTCCGTTTTACTTGCATTCTTGGGTATTTTCAAAACGTAAATTTCAATTCAGACTTGCATAATCGAACATTTCAATTTTTTTCTAACGAAATAGCCTTCTCCTAGAATGCTCGTAGGTATGGCTTTTTTCATATTATTCCCAAAATATAAAACTCTCTCCCTCTCGAGATATTTTTGACCTATCTCAGTCAACAAAGGAGCTGAAAAGTTGCAAATCATGCACGTATTTGAAATATTTTACATTTCTAACCAAATTCAAATCGTTCCATTGCCTCAAAAAAACCAAAATTTTTCTGTCACTATGAATAAATTTAGGCAAGTTTTCAGAAAAATTCATAGCACTCTTGTCAACTGCATCGTAACATCAATTGAAATATTCAAATTTCTCATTCCATAGTTTGAAAAATGAATCAAGTTTTTTTAATCAGAAAAATAAATTCTATTCAATTTTTGATTTTTCTGTCAAGTTGGCAACATTGCAATGATTTTTTACGAGAATTTGTATTGAAAAGTGTTGGAAATGCAAGAAAGACTGATCCATTAACGAGGAAATTCCGTTCAAACATTGATTGGTAAAATAACAATAGGTACCTTAGAAGTACCTTAGCTACCAATCCAAGAATAATATTTTGTTTACAAACATAATCTCGCGAGCTGAGATTACATATGTGTGTTTTTTTTCGCATAAAATAGAGAGTTGATTCGAATGACCGGAATTATTATGTACAACGAAAGGTTATTACCTTTAGTCGAAGCCGTTCAATATTTTCAGCTCGATGGAAACGACGATGTCCTACCAGTATTTCAAGTACTACTCCGGCGCCTACATTTCTAATCTTCGCTTCCTGTTATATAATAATTCGTTTACTCAAGGCGTTCTTCTCTCACAAAGTTTACAGCATTCTATCAAGGTATAGGCCTAAAATTTAAATATCCAATTAACGCTAACTCGTTCGAATCTCCCATAGGTATATCGTGACTGACGATCGAAAACCCATCCAACGCTTATAAAACAATATTCGCAATTTTTCCATCGATCGGTTCCTTCCTATGTCAATTTCTCTCGTCAAACTTCCAACACCTAAGTAAATTTCGTATAAAAAATTCCATAAAATTGAAAAGTAAACGATTCTAGGCAGAGAAAAAAGTCAACAAACGTTTTTCGGCATATTTTTTCATTCGAATTAAATTCTTCGTCGCAATCAAAAAATCTGAATATTTCCAGCCTGAAATTAATTTCACCCTAACAAAAATAAGTTTTTTCACAACCGAGCAGCCTCTCTCGTAACATCGAATTTCTCTCTTTTTTCGAAACAATAAAATGTAAAATTGGCTGAAAAAAATCAACCAACGATTCCTAAAGGTTTTTACAATTTCTGGAACGAAGAATGCAAAAAAAATCCTACGTTGTTAATTTCAATCTATTCGATGTGCTTATTCGTGCGCGAAGTTGAAAATCAGCTGTATATTTCAATCACGTTTTCATTTATACGAGTTCCTTGTATATTGAAGGATATGCAATTTTATTAACAATATTGTACGTAAAAAGCGATTCCACTACAGATCAACGGCTCTACATTGTGTTTGAATTTATATTTTGTGGTAATTGATGAAAAATGTGGTTGATGCGAGTTTTCTATATTTTTTGGGGGGTATTGAGTGGCGATGAACAGGTGGAATGGCCTTGAGTATGAAAATCGTTCGAGTTTCGTTGTTTTTTTTTCATATTTCGTGCTATTTGAGTTGAAATTCTCCTTCCTGAAATTTTAGTCTTATTTTCGAATCCATGAAAGTAAATGCTACCGGTGCCCAAAGTGAAATCGTTTCTGATAAAAAAGATACAGTCTTTCATATTTTTCGCACGATATACCTTTTTTTTTTTTTTTTTTTTTTACGAAAAATTGAATTCAACTCGTAACAGGTATTCCAACTCGAAGTAAAATTTGGAACCGAAATAAAAATAAATCGAAAGTGCCTACGTTAAAAAAGAACCCCATATCTCGAATTTCAAGGGCTTAACTTTATTTCTCGAATTTTGACAATTTTTAAATCTCAAAATAACCTCATTACCCCACAAAATATGAAAATTTGATTTCATCAACAAAAAAAGCTGAAATCTCACGTCAACTCTATTTTTGACCTCCCAAATCGATTGAAACCAGTTTCAAGCTGTTTAGGAGCCCCAGAAAATTTTGAAATTTTCCAACTGGAGATAAGCCCATAAAAATTACTCATATAAACTACAGCACTTATGATCGTGGATTTTCTATACTGAAGTCTAGGATTTCGATCGAAAAAAGTACAATTTTTTTGAAATCTGTAATTTCGAAATTAAATCTACATTTTTTGTCAGAAAAATTTTATGGAAAAAATTTAAAAATTCATCGACAACGTACGAAGCGAAATGAAAATCTGAAAATAGGTATAAATATCCCATTTTCGATAAAATAACCATCATGAATAATTTGAAATTATAGGTCTTGAAGTTCATAAGGACCATTTCTATGGGCTTTCACCTTCCCTGGAAGACATCAAAAATTTTTAGAGGCTCCGGATGAGAAACAAAATATATCAAATTTCAGATTTTTTCGTTGATTTATCAAATTTTCATATTTTGCAGGGCGATGAAGAAAGTTTGAAATTGCAAAAATTAGCCAAAATTACAAAAATGAACTTTGGCAATTGAAATTTTGGATATGAGGTTCTTTTATGAATGACATCATTCCATTTTTTTTTACAATTCTAAATTTTACTTCGAGCTGAGATACTTCTCTAGTTAGCCACAAAAAAATTGATAATTTTCAAGATTATTTATTCAAAACCAAATTATTTTCCTAGAGAAAAATTTCGTCCTACTGATGTGAAATTAAAGTTTCCTCATCGATTAATCATATCTGAATTTCGATCTAGAAAGGAGCCTTAGAAGGGTCAAAAAATATTTTTTGAGTTGAGGTTCCTTCTCGATTTTGCTCTTTCCGAAAAGCTTAAAATCAGTATCAACTCAAAAACTAATTTTTTACCTCTAAAGTTGATTTCTACATCCAGCCCCACGTATTTTAACTTCGATCAAACATCTGAAATATTCGAAAAATTCCATTCCAATCGATCAAACATCTGAAGTACCTATTCAAAAAATTCCATTCCAATCGTGCATTGCTTGGAAAAAGATCATCTGCCTACAATTTTTACATTTCTCATTCAATTTTCCCCACATTTTGCAATTACATGAATCGTACGTATTTTACTACTTTTTTTTATGGAAAATAAGCATCAGAAACGAATTTTTCAAAATCATTTTATATTTTTCAAGGTTTGAAAATATTCCAATTTTTCAGTAGAAATGGTTTCGACAAGGTTTCCATACGTTTCTTCCTCCTCATTTCTCCACTTTTGAAAAATCACAATGAAAAGAATTTAAAATCGATCCAGAATTTAAAAATGGTCGAATTCTGTTATCAAGTAAGTCTTTTCCACCCACAATATTTCATGAAACCCTATCATTAGTCGATATCTCTCTTCAATACACAAGATAGATAAATCTTCCATCTTTTTTTTTAAAAAAAAATTCCCTACGATATCAGCCATATGCACTGCGTAGATTGCATTATCTCGCGTTTCGAAGAATCTCCAGGTTATAACATTTTTTTGTTGCTATTAATTCTTTTCACACTTCTGAAGCTTCGATAAAGCTCTAGTCCGATTATTCCAGCACCAATTGGATTACCACGCTTGCTCCTTCGATAAAAAACCCACATGCATACGTATTAGAATTTTCCAACAACCTCTAATACCGTTAATGTAGAAGTGCAACTGCTTATAGTCAATCAAGGCCATCGAGACTTGACGCTAAACTACAACTTGTTCGATTTACGTAGACACAACAATTAAAAATATTTCGTCGAATATTTTCTTCCTTTCGGTAATTATTATGATTAGTAAAAAAATATTAGTTAGGTCATTTCGGCGAAATTTTTTTGCTTTCGTCGAATCTTTTGGACGATATCCTCGACACTGGAGGCGCTTCCCTACTTCTTTTTTCTCTTTCTTGGTGACCTTGATGTTGCCTTGATACGTACTCGTATATAGATGCAAACATCTGAAATATTGTAGACACAAAATATCCCAATGCTCTTGGCCTTAAGGTTCAAGATTAACTTACACCTTTTATGGAGCTACGTCTATTCGCAAAGAAAAGCGTCTACAAGAACGTCTCGTCGGTCACTCCCAAGTTTCGTACGGTCTTTCTCTTTTATGGGTTTGAATGAGCCTTTAATTTTGCCTAGGTTGGGTACCTGTCGATGATGGTATTGACCTTCGATCGATTCGAATGGCTGTGGTGACTGGATAGGTAAAATTTTCGTACTTGTGATCCAATTTGCAGATTTTAAACGTGCTATGAAATAAATTACTGGTCAATTTTGCCTATTTTCTGGATTGAAGGAGTTACGATGATTTATAGTCGATGGTGAAATTTCTACGAAATCTGATTTTGGAATTTTTACGAAAATTTAAGAAATTTTGCCATCGGGACGAATTACTGTCGATCGATGAAGAAATTTCCACGAAGCTTAATACTGAAATTTTCACCAAAATTGATAGAATTTTGCCTATTTTTTGGATTGAAAGAGCCAAGACCATTTATAATCGATGGAAAAATTTTTACAAAACCTAATTTTGAAAGTTTTGCTAAAATGCGTAGAATTTTTCAATCTTGCTCATTTTTTAGATTGAAGGAGTTGAAACGATTTATGGTCGATGGTGAAATTTTCACGAAACCTGACTCTTAATTTTCACAAAAAAATATCAATTTTTTTTTTTAAATTTAAAGAGCTAAGACCATTCATAATTGATGGAAAAATTTCTACAAAACCTAATTTTGAAATTTTCATCGAAATTTATCAATTTTTGCCTTCTCACCTATTTTTTGAATTAAAGAAGGTAGAAAGATTTATAGTCGATGGCGAAATCTCCACGAAACCTGATTTGAAAATTTTCATCGAAATTAATCGAATTTTGCCTACCTAGAAAATTGAAGGAGCTACCCAAAGCCAATCGTTCATGACTCATTACAGCCATATACGAGATCTTATCGAAATACAATTTATTTGCTCGATAAAAATTAGACGTTTCGAATTTAAAATACCTTTCAACACATTAAATATTTCGAGGTTGAAATTCGAACGAAAGAAAAAAAAACGGTGACGTCAATACACACATTTTGGATTCCGGCAGCCGGCATTGAATTCGTATTCAGATAACAACTGAAAAAAAAAGCAGCGACGTCTGGCGTCTCGAAACACAACGTCGGTTGTTTTCACGTAACTACGTAAAAATTCGTTCACCTAATTTCTACGCTGGTTGCTAAAATAAGAACGATATCATTATATGCCAAAAATATTCAAGGTCGTTCACCCGCCGATTTTCGCGTATATTTACGGCAAAATAAATATGCAACTTAACCAACACGTGCAAATTTGGCTCGACCGAAGCCGGAGAACCTGGGTAACGAGACGAGATACAACCACCGTATCCCACGCAACGGAGATTGAGCAACACTTTGGATAGAATGAGCGAAAACCAGTACAATGTATTCGATTATCGATTTTATACGTCGGTATAAGAATATTATGAGAGATTATAGCCGGCAGAAGCCCGCAGGTAGATAGAAATTCAATTAGATTGGATAAAACTAAAATGACATAATCAAACGTTAGAATCAAACTCTTTCCGGGTTATCCGCATTTTTTTTGTCTGCTTTAATTGTTTTCTTCTGTAAACTTCGCCACATCTTTCTCGACCTCGAAATTCCATTACACTCGAATTTATTTTTATCGTCGCTCATTGTACGTTCTGTGTCCTTATGTCGACGTTATTTTGGATTCGAGTTGGACGAATATTCTTTTCTCGTTTTGTTCGAATCTAACTCGTTCGTGTAACGTTAAGTGTTGCATGGTGAATTATGCTCGCAGATTTATTATTTTTTTACGAGCGACTTTGCCAGATTTTCGGAGTCATTTTTTTTCTTATTTAATTAAAAGCTCTTTAATCGGAATGGAATTATGAGGAGATGGTAGAAGGCTGTTGAATTTTTTTTTAGAAATATAGGTCTAGGTGTTTGGCGTCTTATAGGCTTGGAAATTTTTTCAAAGGATTTACGATTGAGTTGTTTTTATAGATGGGTGATTAGGTATACTTTAAAAATATATCGAGGTGAATAGAAAATGTTGCTTGGATTTTAATGAAAACTGGTGAGATAGTGCTTAGAAAAGGGGTTTCTTCCAGACAAGTTTTAGATCTTTGATTATAAGAAAAGTGGAGCTAAGATTCCTTAGATTTGTGAAAAAAAATGTAGTTTTCGTCATTTTAGATTCTGACCATTTTTGTGATATTTTGATGGTTTTTTACGAAACAGTGTAAGTGGCAGAGACTAAGTTGATGACAGAATTTGACGATTTGAGAGATCAAAAATAAGATTTGTATGAAATTTCAGTTTTTTTCGTTGATGAGATGAGATTTTATATTTTGATGGGCAATTGGGGTATTTTGAAATTTCCAAAATTCGTCAACATTCGATAAATGAATTTAAGCCCTTGAAATTTGAGATATGGCTTTTTTCAACGTACGCTCGATTTATTTTTATTTCGGTTCGAAATTTTACTTCGAGTTGGGATACCGGTTGAATTAAACTTTTCTAAAAAATTATATAATAATGTACTAATCATGACAATGATGCTTCAGAAAATTCTCAGAAAATGAATGAAATTTATTATTGTAACTCATTTTTCAAGCCACCCTGCGTCTCTTGTATGATTAAATTTTCATGTTTGGTGCCACTCGAGTTGAAATTCACCCTAACGAAATTTTAGTATTCTCTTCGACTCCTGAAAGCAAATGCTACAGGTGCTCAAAGTGAAATAGTTTCCGATAAAAATACAGTTTTTCGTATTTTTTGCATCCTCTCCCCCTCCTCTCATCATAAAAAATTATTGGATATTTTGCAGATTTGTATTTCATAAGTTGTTGTAAAAATGTATATTTGTCTATGAAATTTTTCTAAACCGAAAATGTCGAGCTGAAAATATTCTATCCAAATCTTCTATACATTCCAATTTATCTGAAATTTGAGAGAAAAAAAATGAGACGTTGAGAATTGAGCAACTTTTTTTGAAATTTCTTACCCAAATTAAAATCAAGCAAACAGAAATTTGATCTGTGATTCTGAAATCAACTTTTCGTCTCTTCAGCATTAGATAGGTATAAAAAAATTTTTCACACGGATCTTCATTTTCACGTAGAACAGTCACAACAATTTTAAATTGCTGGAAAAAAAATTCATCGAATTTTCAAAGCTAAAATATTCAGAAATAAACGAAATTCGATCGATTCTCATTCTCATGGTCAGTTCACCTGTTCATCATAAAACAGACATCATACTAATATTTTGATTAATTTTTGTAGAAATGAATGACTATCTTCAAAGTTCTCAATTTTTATGTAAAATTACAGCTTTTTTAACATCATTTTTTGTACGTAAAATTTGATCCTTCAAATTTTCAATTTTCAAATTTGTTTCATTTGAATTCGTACCTGACGTCTAAAATTTTTCTGATATCGTACTTTATCCAAGGACTGCCATTTGAACCGCTTTTTCAAACGAAATTTCCAGAGGCAGTTTATGAAGGTCTCAGTTAGGAGTCGAGTATGATTTGAAATCGCTATTGAAAAATTTCCTAGTCATCGCGTTCATTTGCAATCATCTGTATCAGTTCTTCAAAATTGAAATAATATCAAATTAATGTATTAACAACTTTCTTTTGCAGCCTTGAAATCAATCATTGTTTAAAATCTTGGGGAAAAATAGAAAAGGTTTTGTATTAGAGCAAAACCGTTTTTTAAATTGTAAAAAAAAAAATGTAAACTTCAGTAACTGTAAATTTATCTCTCGAAATCGTTCGTGAGTTTTGCGAGTTTTTCTTATCAAATTGTTTCCTGTCCTCTCTATTCACGATGTATTTCTACGTATCAATTTCTTTACCTCTTCCTGCCTTTTCAAACGAAGGATAACCTTTGGCACGTTGTCGTTTCACAATGCACATGTACAATGCACACTTTCCAGGAATTTCTCCCAGCTGTATCTTTTCTCCCTTGGCTTAACTGTAAAACAAAAGCTTTTGTTTTACGGTTTGGTGGTATATTTCCAATGCGCTGAAATCTTTACTCGCAGGTGGTTTTTTTTCGTATCAGTATTTTCCCATGGTGGAAACAAAATGAGGGATAAATTAGAGAAAAAACGAATTCTAGATTTTACTCTTGCAATGGCTGATACCGAGAAGTGTATGAAAGGACGATACCGAATTGGTTCCCGTAAGTTTCCCAACCGGTTGTCCGCATTGGTTCCTGGATAAACTTTGATTCATATCTCAACCATAATCATGTGTCATTGTTTACGATCAACTCTCGTTTATTTTTCCAGGCTTTCTTTGCAAGTCAACTTATATTTTTTCAATTTACTATAAATTCAAATAAAATTACGTAAAGGCGGGAGGAAGGGAGAAAAAAAGATTTTTTCAGACTGAAATGATTTTCCAACTGATACGAGAATTGTTTTTCTCATTTTCCCTGGCTCGATACGAAAATATCCTCTTTCTCTCTCACTCCAAAAAATCATTCATTTTGAAAATTTTCTACATTCGAATTTCTTTTGGATCAACAAGTACACTATAATTTTGCTGCAAGAGGGACGAATTACACCTGAGAATACTCACAAAAATGAAGCGAAAAAATGGAAACGTCCTGAAATACAAAAACATTTTTGATAAGGAATCAGCAGAAAAGAAGCTTTTAACTCACGTTTTTAGATTTTTTTTGCTTCCTCTGAGCTTAATGCTTTTTTTGACCTTCCTATTACGTATATTGCTAGAAATCTATAGACTGAAACTTATATCCAAATACAACCAGCTTCAAAATTTCGTATCGCGAACAAAAAAAAGAAATCTCTTCAAAATGGGAAGGAAAATATAAGGGTACTTTCTTCATCTGAATTAGTCAAAATTGACTGATGAAATCGTCAGAATCATGTCACTGCAGAAATCGTGAATAATTTACTGATTCAATAGTGAATTTTCATTTTTAAATCCATAAAAATAAAATTTCATCGATTGAATCAGTAGTTATAATTACTGATTCAATCGTAAAAATTACTGATTCAATCGTAAAAATTACTGATTCAATCGTAAAAATTACTGATTCAACCAGTAAATTGAAATTTTCACTGATTCATTTCAGTGGATGAGCAAAAATTACGGATTCAAAAATAAAAAATTACCTATCAATTGAATCGGTAATTTTTCATTGATTGACAGTCAAATTTCACTGATTAACTGTGAAATCAGGAAAATTTCACTGCCAATCAGTAACATGATTCCGTCCCTTTCAATCAGTCAATCTTCAGATTTTGACTGATTCAAGTTTAAACAGTATATGGGAACCAATTCGGTATTTTGCAATGTTACAAGAATGGAGTGGTATTGTGGAGTACAAATTTTTGAAGGAGTGCGGCAGCAGTGAGACAGTGAGAGTGGACTCCGTAGAAGCATATGGGAGCAGCGGAGCACTCTGATAATGGAGTGTTCTAAAAAGGAGTGAGAGTGGGAGTGTCTAAAATATCAGTACTTTTCACTTCCACCTTTTCTCTATTTTACACATTTTGAGGTGCAAAAAATTGAAAATAATGAGACTAGGTGCTCGATTAATTCTGGCTCCTCTCAGTTTTGACATTCTCATCTTACTTTTTAGAAAAAAGTGATTGGTTTTTTCCTTTTTTTTCAATTAATGAAAAAAAATCTAATTTTTGGTGATTTTGTTTCAATTTTGGAAAAATATAGGAGTGGGAGTGATCAGAGCAAAAGAGTTGAGTTTAGTTGGAGTGGGAGCAACATAACAGTGAAGAGTGGAGTAGGAGGGGAGTGGAAATGAGTACCGTTTTTCCAAACTGAGCTAACTTCAAAAACCGTGCATGAGGAAAGGGCCTTAGGTGCCATTTTTTTGGAAAGGGCTTAAGGTGCAATCTTTTTCTGAAAAAAATTATACCTAGGACCCTTTCCGAAAAAAAAAAATGGCACCTAAGGCCCTTTCCTCATGCACGGTTTTTGAAGTTAGCTCAGTTTGGAAAAACGGTACTCAAATGGAAAAGAATAAGGAGTGAGGAGCACTCCTAAGGAGTGTTTTAACAGCCACGCCCCTTTATCATCCAGTCATTCAGTGTGAGAAAATTTTCACTGAAAACGAATCAGTGAGAAAAATCACTGAAAAATCAATGAAAATTCATTAAAAAACAGTAAAATTTTTGAATTTTGCTGAAAAATCAGTGAAAATCGTTGAAAAATCAGCGAATTTCGCTAATTTTTCCTGTGCTGCAATTTCAACTGTTCATCAGTGACTTTTCACTGATTCAGAATGAGAGAATATATGATTCATTTTCAAAGACTATTCTTCAGTAAACACTGGAAAATTCCAAAATTTCTTGAAGATTTCAAAACGTCTCAAAACCAAAACTGCTCCTAACCCATTTGGGAGGTCAAAACTAGGATATGGTATTTTGGCTAAAGGGACCCAATTCGGTACAAAAATCAAAGATGGGAACCAACTCGATAACTACGTTTTCGATACAAATGTGATCGTAATTTTTCACGTGCAGTATTTTTAATTTATGGTATTTTTGTTGCTTGACTTCCTCTTCGGTCATTGAAGGCCATTGGCGAAGAAAGTCGAAAATTTGGGAAGGGAGTAGAAAGCCTTCGAATACGAGATTTTTTCGATACATTTCATTCGTGTGGCTTCTGAAATTGGAAAGACTCCCCCCCCCCCCAGATAAAAAGATCGTTTTAAAATTAAGATTTCCGTTTCATTCAAAATTACCCCCTTCTTCCACAAATCAGAATCATCTCCCTGGAATGAACCAAGAATCGACGTAACTTCCAAAGTGAGGCTGTTGGAGATACCGAGTGAGGATTTTCAGATAGTTGAAGGATCATTCCACGTAGGCTTTGGATATCGCCACACCTTTGGCAAATTCTTAGCATAGATTACGATACTTTGTCAATCGTCACGTTGGCTTTCGTCTCTACCGTCGTAATAGCGTTCAAAAGTGATGATAAAATTGTTGGCGATGGCGTTCGAGTGTCTTCGCTCTAATGCTCAATCGCTACGCTCCTCGCAAAATCCTTGACAACAAATAAAATAACGACGACGATAAGGAGAGGAAAAAAATACGCCGCTCCCGCGATAGTTTTTTTTATTTTAAAAAAGTGTACTCGGCTAGGTTGGTCGTAGCGTTCATCAGGAAGGTCGTTGGTCTATAATTCCGCGGCAACGTTGAAAAAACTTGCACACTGTGGCATTTCTTCGATATAATTACAAGATGGGCTGCCAGTGTGAGCGTTTGTAAACACTAACATACAACCGAAGATCACGATACGCCGACTGAATGTGTCGACCTTGCCGATACAGGAAGTTAAGTGAGAACCTTCACTATTAAATACCCGCTCCGCTCTCCTTACGATGATCGCGCCACGCCGCGAACGCGGTTTACCCGCCGCCATCGCGAGCGCCGCTCCGCTGTCCCTGTCACATACATAAGTTTGCATGGTACTCGTACCGTATATACGCCGATCACTCGTAATAACAGTTGTTTGCCTCACCTTCGTCTCTAAGGTAAAATGCTTTTTTATAACGTCATGCCGAACGCATTTTAACAACGTCCATGTTTTTCGCTATATTTAGAAAGATGGCGGAGGTAGAGGGAGATAGGCGAGAATTAGCGAATCTCGTATCTTTTCCTAGAGCTTTGCTGGTTTTTTTCCTCGTCCGATTTCGATTTCTTTGCTTACGTATGCGATTCGTTCGCATCGATGGTGATGGTAAAGCTGATCTGCGGCGAGAAAGGATACATGCTGATTGTGTATTGCGTCATGTGACGTATTCTTATTTTACAGTTAGCTTAGGTGGTTTCTCTCGACGTAGGTCGATGATTTCGAAAATTCCTGGATTGATCACTGAACCGCGGATGTCACCAATTTACTCTCCTTGCTCGACTGGTAAAATATTGGAATTGATTGAGATCTTTTTGAATTCTCTAAAAATGAGCCAAAACGTAGGAGAAGGGATGAAAAATGGAAATGGAGTGGGTTACCTGCTTACACCCTTGTAAGAAGCTAAAATTGGTCAAGAGTTGAAAATTTCTGAAATTAATGAATTTTTCCAAGGAAGAATGAGAAAATTTTGCATTTTTTTAAATCGAGAAGTTGAGCTCTTTGATTGGGAAACGAAAACTTACTTCTTCAAAGCTTGGAAAAATTTCAATTTTGAGTGGAGAAATTGAGAGTTTCTTATATTTTTTTGGTATCGTATGATGTCTGTTTTATGATGAAGAGGTGAACTGACCGTGAGAATGAGAATCGATCGAATTTCGTCTATTTTTGAATATTTTAGCTTTGAAAATTCGAAGAATATTTTTTTCCAGCAATTTAAAATGATTTTGACAATTCTACGTGAGATTGAAAATTCGTGTGAAGAAATTTTCAATACCTATCTAATGCTGAAAAGACGAAAATTTGATTTCAGAATTACTGATCGAATTTCTATTTGCCTGATTTTAATTTGGGTAAGCAATTTCGAAAAAAGTTGCTCAATTCTCAACGTCTCATTTTTTCTCTCAAATTTCAGATAAATTGAAAAGTATGAGTATATTTTCAGCTCGACATTTTCGGTTTTGAAAAATTTCATAGAAAACACTGCACTTACCTAACAATTTATAAAATATTCAATAATTTTTTTGTGAAGGGAGGAAGGAAAGAATGCAAAAAATACAAAGAACTGTATTTTTTCAGAAACGATTTCACTTTGGGCACCTCAAGCATTTACCGAAATAAAATTAAATCGAAACTACGTTGAAAAAGTACCCCATATCTCAAATTTTAAGAACTGAACTTCATTTTTCGAATTCTGACAAAATATTCAAATCTCAAAATAACCTTACATTTAAAAAATCATATAATTTTAACGTAATTTTTCTCGATTTAAAAGCCGTTGTTTCAAAGCAAAACTAGAGATTTTTGAAATTTCCAATTTTTTTTTCAGCTTAAAAAATTGCTAAAATGATGTGTAAGATTTTGCTCCAATGGAAACCTTTTCCATTTTTTTTTTTTTTTTTAGATTTTGAGCAATGATTGATTTCAAGGTGGCAAAGGAAAGTTATTAATGTATCGATTTGATATTATTTTAATTTTGAAGAACCGCAAATGATACACTGCAAATGAACGCGATGACTAGGAAATTTTTCAATAGCGATTTCGAATCATACTCGACTCCTAACTGAGACCTTCATAAACTGCCTCTGGAAATTTCGTTCGAAAAAGTGGTTCAAATGGTAGTCCTTGGACGAAGTACGACATCAGAAAAATTTTAGACGTCAGCTACGAATTCAGATGAAACAAATTTGAAAATTGAAGATTTGAAGGATCAAATTTTACGTACAAAAAATGATGTTAAAAAGCTGTAATTTTACATAAAAATTACCAGCTTTGAAAATAGACACTAATTTCTACAAAAATTATTCAAAATACCATATGAGACGAACAACGAAATTGTAAAAAATGGCCAATAGCAACCTTGATCGATTTTTACAACAGACTTTTTTTTTTACCAAAAATATGACTTCAAATTCGTTGATATTGATGGGAAAAAATATTCAGAAAAAATTGATCAAAATTTGCATTTTTTACCACAATTTTTAATCGAAAATGAGCTTACCAATATATTCGCATTTTTGAAAAACAATTTTTATAAAAATTTAGCCATTTATTTGAAAATATTTGAGGAGTGTTTTTTTCAAAATGTCACGAGTACAAAAACCGTACGTGAGAAAAGGAGCTGAAGTATGAATTTTAATTTTTTTTAGGTATATCGAAAGTAAAAGCTTCGTTTCATAGCATGAAGAAAAGAGAATAAGAGGAAAATTCACAATCAAGATCTTTCTTTCGCATATCTACTTATAGTTTTGTATTCGTAGGGTCGTTTTGAAAAAAATACAAATTTTTGTAATGTATTTTACACACATTTTGCGAGAGTATTTTTTGAACAATTACTCGGAGAAGGGTGAGAGGGGGAAAAAAAGGAGTTGTTTTCAAATTCAATGAAAATACGTTGAACTTGACTAAATTGAAGCCAGTAGGCAAATTAATTTTTCCTCAATTTTTAGACAGTTTTTAGAAAACAAGGTCATCTATTTTATATTTTACCTATTGATTTTGATTTCGTGGATGAGGGAGAAAGAAGGAGCGGAGACATTCAGTGAAAACACCTAGAAATAGACAAATTTGAGGTCACGTATCAGGTAAAAAAATTTACTGAGTGGAATCAATAAATTTGCTGAGTGGAATCAATATTGAAATATTGAAAACCTATAAGGTACCATACGAGCATTTTCCTCTCCATTTTCAGTGAATTTTCAAAAAATTGTATTTAGAACTCGAAATTTTACCATTTTAGCCGATATTTTGTTGTTTTGAGGTAGAATTTGTAATTTTGGATCAAAATCAATCAGAAAATTACAAAAATTATCACTCCAAATGGAAATCACGAGTAAATCACCACTCTCTCATTCTGAATCAGTGTATCAGTGAAAAGTCATTGAAGAACAGTCAAAATTACAGTGATTTTCAGTGAATGTTCACTGATTTCCTAAAGATTTTGTTCAATTTTACAGCTTCATTCATAAATTTCACTGACATTTCACTGACTTTTCACTGATTTTCCAGTGATTTTTCTCCCTAATTTGTTTCAGTGAAAATTTTTTCACAGATTTTTTCCTGTATTGCAATTCTATTTTGCAGCGATTTTCGATAATTTTCACCAATTTACAAATGAGAGAGCATTGCTTCAAAAAAAAAATCAAAAATCAATTTTTTTCGCTTTGAATTTTTTTCCTCCAGTCTTTGTTCAAAAAAATTTAATTTTATAACTTTCTCTAAATAAAAAAATCCACGCAAACCAAACGCAGAAAAAAAATGACTTTTAATAACTAAAAAAAATAATTAAAAGACACGAAAAAGAGAAAAATTTTAAAAAAATTCAAACAAAATAAACCTATCTAATTTATTTCATTCCGAGTACGAAGATGATGAAAAAATTCAAGAAATAAATCTGAGTTAAAAAATGGTATCAAAACACCTTAAAAATATGAAGAAAACTGAACAGAAAAATACAAAAAATAAATACACCAAGAATACCCCACAGAAAAAAAATTCACAATTAAAAAGAAGAAAAAAAATACAGGCACGTGGGGCAAAATTCCATCATAAAATTCATCACAATCTACCAAATCTGAAATCAACTTCTCATCACAATTCAAACCCAAAACCTCATCGAAATAAACACCTACACCAGAACTCGCTTCCAATTAAAATTTTTCTGCCTGAGTCAAACTTTCCATCAAGCTAACTCACCTCGTGCCACGAAACGTAGTCAGATATCTATGCGGTGATTACATACAAATACAATGCTCGCATATACATACACCATGTAACGGCTAATAAATTTTTAACCTTGCCATAGACGAAGTATACGAAATACGAATGGCAATGGAATAGAGTTCTTGACAATTACCATTCAATATCAACTCGTTCACTGTCATGGCATTTTGTCTTCGACTTCGACATCTACAGTATCGAATATTACAAGACTACATTGAATTTATGGCGCGATACCTACGGTAATAATTCATCCGCCGAATACGCCGCATCTATTCTTATAATACTTATGCATACAGTTTGTGAAATTAATTTAACGTCGGTCTGATTCTCTGCCATTTCTAAGTCGTTCGAATCCGGAATATTCAAACTTTGTAATGGATATTACTTCGAACGTAAAAAGTACTTTATGGCACTCGGATATTGTGTAACTGAAAAATATCGCTATTTGAGGCAAGGTTATTGTTGTCTTTACGCTATCGTGTGCACATCCCTGATTGTACGGACGTACAGCTATAAGTATTTCTATGTGCTATACTATTCGTAAATTCCTAATCTAATCTTCTTCCTCATTTTTTAAAAACTTTTTTTTTTCTAGTTGTGTTTTTTTTTCATACAAAGTTTGACATGCTCAGTTGTTTACGTATTAGATTATACTTTCAAATATTATGAACTTGAAATGCCTACCGAATACATGAATATACTTTCTTCGTTCGGTTTCAAAGTCATTTCCAAGACCATTTTTTTTTAAAAAAAATTCTATACCTTAATTATTTTAAAAATTGGTCAAAAATAACACGAAATGTAACATTAATTGAAATATTTTTAAAATAAGCAGGTTGAAATTAAACAAAACTTCTCTGAGAAAAATAAAAATTTCAGGGAAGTGGACAAGTGAGACATGTAGGTATAAAAACGAGTCATCATCGGATTCAGAGAAGACAAGAAATTCAGCTTATTGCTGACAAAGAAAAAGCTACAAATCACAATTGACTTTTCAGATTCGGTTTCTATCACTGAGCAAGCGAATTCACGATCAGATCGTAGTCTCTCAGTGTCACGGTTCACGGCGCACGACATGACCGACATGAGGTTACGGTTCACCGGGCCTAGTTGGCACATCATTTCTCGCGTTTTGGTGTAAAAATTATAAGCAGTTGAAAAAACAAGTTTTCGTCGTTTAATTGTAATTTTCGTGTCAGGTTTCAATTTTTGGAAAGGTCTTTTCAACTGTTCTTCAACTTTTGACCACAGCTTCAAAGTGAAAAAAATTTCAAAATGGCTCGATTTTTGAATTTTAATTCCTCCTTTTACCTCGACCAAAAGTAAATCTGTTTCGATCTCCTTCAATTTTAAAAAACAGGCAAACTAGTAAATGAATCGTGGGTTCAATTTGAAAAATGATAGGTAATAGGTACGATAATATTGCATTTTTTTTAAAAATTATGAACTATCCTCTTATTTATAAATCAGTGAAAATTATCGAATATCATTAAAAAACAGTCAGAATTGCAGCACAAGAGAAAATCAGTGAAAAAATTTTCACTGAAAACGAATCAGTGCGAAAAATCACTGAAAAAGCAATGAAAATTCACTGAGAAAAAACAGCAAAATTCAATCAGTAAAAATCTTTGAAAAGTCAGGGAAAACCTATGAAAAATCAGTGAATTTCGCTGATTTTTTCTGTGCTGCGATTTCGGCTGTTCATCAGTGACTTTTTAATGATTTAGAATGAGAGAGTGGGTAAGCGCATTCTTCAAAATTCCCCCTCCTCCCACTTCACAGATGAAAAACTTCCATTCCTTATTTTTTTTGAAAAAGGTAATTCGTAAAAATAAATTTCATACACGAATAAATTTTCATGCAGGGATCAAAGTCAATCTCCCTCTCATCTGATCTTTTTCTTCTCAACACCTTCTTGGTAGATAATTAAACTTCTGCAAAATTTTCACCAATTTAAGCAAATTGCCTATCACGATCAAATAATTGGTCAACACTTGTGAATTCAATAAAATTTTCAGAACTTGGAATATTTTTGAAATATTGGTTCTGATTTGGAAAATATGTATCTCAAAAGTCAATCTTGAAGGTAAATTTTTTGCTTAAAATGCAATTAATCAAAATTTTTGAATATGAAATTAGGTGTCATTTTTGGATGTGGGTAGGTAGAAAAGAGTGCTGAAAATTTTGTTATGAATTTTCAAAGAAAAAAGGCATGAAATAAAAAAATCAAAGATTAGAAAACTGGTTGAAATAAGGACGAAAAATTCTTCAAATTAAAAAAAAAATTATAAAATTGTGCCTTAATTTGTGTTGGACAATGTCGAATTCAAAAAATAAAACCTGCAAAAATTACGTAAAAATTTCATTAAAGATGCATAAATGTGACGCGCCATAAGAAACCGACCCTTAAGGTGAAAAATAAAATTTCGAGAAAAACGCAAAACTATCAACTTTTTAACCTATTTTTGCGTTTTTCTACAAATTTCATTTTTCACCTTAAGGGTCGGTTTCTCATGGCGCGTCACAAATTTAGATGACAGCTATTCAAATTCAAATATGTGATCACAAAATTTGAGAAATTCGATTGAATTGCAAATTCAAAATTTTTGAAAACTTTTTGATATTGATTGAACGTTTTTATTGAAACCATTTCGACAGTTTTTCAATGCATTTGTAGGTACCATTTTTGATAACATTTGAATAATTTTTGAAACAATTTTCAGAATTTTAAAATTTTTTCAAAAACTTTTAGGTACCCAGGTAAAAATATTTCAATAAAACAAATGACAATTTTCTATTTTTTTGACCATTTTTATGAAATGTTTCGAGCATTAAAACGATTCAAATATAAATTCAACTTTCAGCAATTTCTTATTTTTAAAAATATTTTCAAAAGATTTTAACAACTTTTATCATAATTCCAATAATTTAGGAAAATTTTTGATGAATTTCAATGATAGTAACGTTACCTATCTCAAAAAATACGACGTTTAATTATCTATGTTTTTCCAAATTCATGATTTTTTTCATACCTATTTCATTCATTATTACCACTAATTTACGTTAATTAAAACACTTGTGAGGTCGGTCGGCTCATTTACCTCAGATCCTTCTCGAAACATTATCACGAAATCTGTATTCAAAAAAATATCTATCTATTTTTAAAGCTAATACCTAGTCGAATCATTTTTTATCTGCAATTACAATATTATCGAGATTAATATTTGAAAATGAGATTTCCTTTTATCTTTATTAAAAAGAAAAAACCGAAGTAAAGAAGTTATATAGACTTTAATTAATATAATTTTAATTTCAAACGCCACCGCTAACGGAATCATTTTTCATCGTATTACGCAGCAAAGGATAACAATCGAACCAAAGTTGTACGATTTGAAAAAACTATGATGAAATTAGAATTCATGGGGTAAAAGTTCATCGGCGTGGTAGGTAACTTCTTTTTTAGACTGGCTTTTTTTCTCCGATTAAAATATTTTAATGATTTATTGTGTTACGTATACTTTCATCTTTTTCATAAAAATTCATTCATTTGTGGTACAATTTTCACGAGACCTACTTGAAATAATTTTTGGGAAAGGTAGTATCTGAATTTTTATCGCCAGAGAGGAAGGGCAACAAAATGTTCATTCGCATCCAATTTTAATTTTTCCTTAAAATTGATCAAATTAATCAAAAGGTCTGTAAAGGACGGAGAAAAAAATCCTAGAGGTCAGAAACAACTAGAAATTCACTAAAATCTTAAATGAAAGGAGAAATTTTCGAATAAAATCGCAAAAAATTTAAAATTAATTTGAGCAAATTCAAACCATATTCCAGAAAATTCAAAAAAAATCATGAAATTTGAAACTAAAATCCCAGAAATTTCAAAAAAAAAATCAAACTCCAAAAATGATCCACTGAATAAAAAAGTTGAAAAAATTGGCGAATTTTTTAAAAAGTTGACATGTATTTTCAAAGAACTTTTCAACCTTTTTTCTACATTTTTCTGGGTTTCAAACCTTGAGCAATTTTTTAAAAATCAAAATCCAATTTTTAGAAGTAATTTTCCCATCACCATCCTATTCAATTACCTTTATGCCACAAAATAAAACACGAAGGAGTAAAAAAATTACACAAATTTTTTCAAACTTGAAAAAATTACAATCAATCAACATAACAATTTTTTTCAAATTTCTTCACGTCAAAATACCACACCAAATCGTCCTTCAATCTCCAACGCACATTCGTGTGAACTCGTTCCAAAAAATCATATCTTTCAACCTCTTCAAATCTATCCCAGCCGAAGGAAAAAAAATCTTCTTTAATTTCCCAAAGTGTATAGAAAAAAAAACACCTTAAATTGAAAACGTCTTCGATTAATTTCAGCCTTAGGAAAAATTTCCATTCGCGTTTGGATTTTCATTTAAAAAGCTCACTAGGCTTACTACGCCTACGCGTTCGTTAACCCAACAACGAAAACTTTCGCAGCTCAATATTCCGATTACAATTCCCCGATCGCGTTTCGCTATTTTTCCAGCATACTAATTAATCACGTCGATAATTACACGCTGAAAAATTCGTGATTTAGTATCACAATCAAACCTAAAGAAATACCGAATAAATTCGTGCATCGTACTAGCAAAGAAACTCTTAAAAAAAGGAAAACAAAAGCAATAAAATTTAAAATTCGAACATGATCGTTTGAAAAAAAAACGACCTCGCGACGTACGTAAATTATAGAACGCCCTAGTATCTCATCGCAGGTCTCACGCGATCCCACCAGCCACAGCCGCAGAGCGAACCGATGAAACTTTTCGTAAATCGGCATTTTTACAGTTAGAAATTTTCGTCCAAGTTAGGTTAGGAAACGTGCGGCGAGCCCGAGCAGACAGGCAAATTATTTGTTGGGAGACGAGACGAGCTACGAGTTAAAATGGTAAAGCGGTAACGTGCAGTCGCATCCGGTGGGCCACTTTCACTTCAACCGTTACTTACACCACGCAGACAAACCAGAACGGTGCGAGGGTGAAAGTAAAAACGGAACTTTCACTGAGAAAATCCATTCCCCGTTACTGGTATTACTCATTATAACGTCCGCGAATGTAATCTGCCTCTGCCTCTTAGCCTTCCGAAACGGTAACGGTGCTAACGTTGTTTTAAGTACCGTACCTGTGATGGGTTCGCGACACAGGCCTCGACGACAAAAAAACCCATAGATACGCCGACAATCGTAAGTGAATTTACAGATTTACGAGTATAATCATCTGGGCTTCGACGTTTATGTCATTAACGTCATAATACGTCAACGCCATCAGCGATGCGATACCGTAAATCATTCGACAGAACAAACCGATTCGACAAATTACGTAAATCGATGCTCGTATCTTGAGATAAAATTCGACCATCCGCCAGAATTCGCTCCCCGCCCTGGCTACAGTTGGAAGACCTCTACGTGAACTGTTCCATCTTTTCGACGTGTATATAGGAAGTTCAGCTGACCGTGTAATTAGACCGAGGAGCGAGCAGATTTTCAAAACACGTGTACCTACTTCTAGCTCAACCAACGTAACCCGAACGACGTAATTAGACTTATAAAAATAATCACCAAATTACATACTAAGTCGATTTAGTTTTTATTTACCAAAAAAAGCAACTAACACTACATCAGCTGTATACCCATAAGCACTCAAATCAACCTGCAATATCGTACATTACTTTCTATTTTATTTCTACTCGATTACACTAATTCGAAGCTGTAATTTATAAGTATCTCGTACAGCATCTCTGTGACTTCCTTTTACCCAGAAACAGCGATCCTGGGTTTCGGAAAACTTTGAATTATTCGGAGTAGGGACGTTTTGAGGTGTTAATTTAACTCATTCGTGCACCAAGAAAATCTAAATGAAATTTTGAAATTCAGCTACCTACCCACGAAAAAATGATTGACGCCTTCACTCTCCCTAGAACTCTCAAAATGGAATTTTTTCGCAAGAATATTACATGAAATAGGTATGCATGGTAAAATTGAAATCATTCGATTTCCTGTATGAGTTTTGGTACAATTTTTTCTAAAAATTAGATATTTAATAATTTGGTTTCCTGTATGAGTTTTGGCACAATTTTTTTTAAAAATTAGATATTTAATAATTTGGTTTCAAAAATCCATTTTCTCCTTCAATTTTTTAATATTGAAAATTTTTACAATTCTGCCTTTTATCCATGAATGCCTACCCAGTCACTACATTTTCAGCAATCTGAAAACAATTTTTTTTTTATTTTGGCTGAAATTTTGCTCAGGAAATCAGCTTTCAAGATTTTCTCAACAAAATAAGGTAATTTTTCCCAATTGAAAGTGAAATTTTGGGTCGAAACAAAAATACATCGAAAGTACACCATAAAGGAATTCTTATCTGTCAAGATCTAAAGTTCATTTCTTGAATTCAGACAATTTTTTTTAACGAAAATTGAAATTAACTATTAACTGCATGGTTATGAAAATTTTTCAAGAGATCTATCTAATTAATTATACGTAAAATTGAAGCCTACAGTTGGTAACCTATTCGACTGATTTTTTAAACAAATTCCTTCTGTTTTTCGGTATTTTCAAGAGATAAGTATTAGGTAGTCCTTTGCTCCTTTCCATTGAAAATTTCACGAGATTTTCCAGGGTGTCTAACAAACTTTCAAAACCCTAAAACAGGACCTTTTAAAATCAATACTAATACATTTTGTATGACCCCCTCCCGCACCAAAAATTCTAAAAACCCTATTTAAAAAAACAATTTTTGAAACGATTTTTTTTTTTTCAATAATTGTAAAAATAAAGTATGTAAACGTAAATTTATTAAAAAAATAATTGAAGAATAAAAAAGTACATTGAAAATAAAAAATAGGTAAATTCACTGAGCCCGAGCGAAGCTATGGCAAAAATTTTTGAAAAAGGGGCACCCAGAATCATTTCTTTCTTAGGTAAAATTTGTACTTCTCGTGTTTTGTTCTGAATTCAAAAAAAAAAAAAAAAAAAAAGATAATATCGAAAGATTGGTTTTCTATTTTCCTTCCAAAAAAAAAAAACATTTTTGAAAATTGTAAAGGAGATCGTTACGAGTTTTTTGATAAATAAGGACGATTTTTGTCACTTTGAAATATTAATTATCTCGGCTGGAAATGAAGAAGTTTTGTAGGTAAGCCTTATCATAATTTTCAAAATAAAATTATTATAGGTAAATTTACTGAGCCCGAACGAAGCGAGGGTGAAATTTTTTGAAGAAAAGGGCATTCAAAAGTTGAAATTTCTTCAGACATCCTGTATCATCTTTCATCTTACTTAGTGTTTCACCGACGACATTTTAGATTTTTATTTTGGAGGGTGGAATCTCAAAATTGTCACAAAACAGGACTTTTCTCTGAAAAAGCCCCAAAACAGGACCAACAAAACCAACAGGACCTGTTAGACACCCTGTTTTCCAAAAAAATGATTGAAAATGGTTGGCATGAATGATGAGGATTTTGTAATTAATTTTTGAAAACATCAAAACGCCTACAGAATTTTTTCCTTTTTCTTATATCACACTCAATTTTGACGACCCCCCCCCCAAAAAAAAAAATTGAAAAAGTAACCCATGATTTTTCTTCAATGATAGTAAGAATGACTGCTTCCAAAAATCGATTACTTAATCAAATTTTGAGCAATTTTTTGGGCTAATGGAAAATTTTCAAAATTGATTTTTTTCGAAAGGTCCTTGCTCCTCCCCATGACATCCCAGGGGAAAATGGTAAATGACGAAGTTGTTCGTTTTTTAATGCTCCACAGCTTCTGTCCTGGTTCTATTTTCATAAATCCACAATTTCGAAAGTTATAGCCGAAAACCCGAAATTGGTGCTCACTTCCAAAAGGGGGACAAACTATGCACCGATTTTCAGGAAGTTCGAGAATATTGAAATACATGTCCTACTGAGCTGCTAATAATGCTAATTTTTTTTGGCTTTGGACTTTTTTTAATCTAAAATGACCGTATTAATTTAAAACTTTTTACTCACCTTCCAGGAGTTCTGAATAATTCTGCAACAAACAAAAAAATAAAATCATTATTAAAACGTCAGGAAAAAGCAAAAAAATATAAAATGGAAAACAAAACCCCACCGTCTGTCAAAAAATAGGTACCTAAACAGAAAAAAATCCATTGAAAATTTCCCCAGCAAAAAGCAGATAACCTAATAAATTCTGAAAACTTTGCCATCACAAAACTTCATTTCATTAAAAATAAAAGATCAATTCGTTTTGAGAATAAATTAACAACACATACTCTTTAAGTGCATATTAATTTTTATTAATATTCAAGATCTTCATATTCACTCATCCAAGCCCATCCTTAATCCAGAAAAAAATCAAAATTTCTCAATGCGCAAATTTTCTTTTTCCTCTGAACTAAGTATACCTTTATACCATTGATAAGAATCGGTTTTTGACGAACAAATTCGCCTCAAAGAACAAAATACGTCACCGTTCACAAACCTCTTACTTTCAATATCTTAAACACCGTTTCGAGAGTAAAATCATACATTGCAACGTTCATTAATGACGAACCATTTGAACGCATGTCGCCAGCGTCGCGTCATCATTGTTTATCCACTAACGAGACGCATGCTTTTATCATGATTATTTTATTTTTTTCAATCCACACGTGTCCACGACGAACCGCATCTATGTACTTCTTTTCTATATTTATCTACCTTCATATTATACCAACGATATAGTAAACATTACACATGAATATTTACCTAACAATAAAGATAATTAAACGAAGATCGCAACTTTTCCCAATTTTTTGAATCTGCCAAAATAATTGAGAGGAAGAATCGAAAATGGAGACTTGATAAATCATTTTTTTGATACGTGTACTTGGTTGAATGAGTGAAAATTGCATACAAATACCCAATTGGAGTTAAAATATTCGTAAAATCCATAATTTGCATATTGTGCGTTATATTCAGAAAAAAGAGGGCTAAATTCAAGAAAACAGATTTTCAGGGTGGAAGACGTATTTAATCATCAAATGAGACTTGATAAATTTTCAAAATAAAAGATTGGCAAATTTTACAGAAATCGAGTTAAGGAAGCGAAAATGGGGTTCAAAAAATAGGCATGGCCAAATATCATCAACTTGAAAAATTTAACTTCTGCTGAGACGATTTTCAATAAATTATTGATTACGAAAATATTCCAAAAATTAAAAATTATACCTATTTCTAACCCAAAATGATGAAATATTCAACGAAAACACCAGGGAGACAAAAAAATATTATAATAATCAATTGATTTGAGAGGAAATTTTACATAATAACTGAAACTGATGCTCATTCAAACTTTCTTCAAAACTATTTTCAAAATGTTGAGTACAAAAATCAATAAAAATTTGCAGCTAAAACTTTCAAATTTGATTGAAGAACGACTTAGATGAACAAATTTCGAATCTCTCCATTGAAAAATTGAAATTTTTGTCAAATTTCTTGTGACAGATTTTGCAAATTTTCATTATTTTTAAGTAAAAATTTCACCAAGTTCTTTAGAGGTAAAAAAACACTACATTTCATATTTAAAAATATATAAATCTCCGTCAACTCTTTCCTAAAGAATCGAATTCAATTCTGAAGAATTTTTAGCGAGAAAAGATTGAAGCTAAACCAAATTTTTTCTAGATTTTTTTAATAGAAGAAAAAAAATGATCAAATGTTTGTTGCAGTGGTAAAGAACGAGGCTGAATCATTTTATTTTTTCGCTATCTAGGTATTTGAAAAAATGTAAACTTTTTTTTATTTTATTATTTTCATTGATTGTTAAGTATTTGCTGAGACGAAATGTTACCTTCATTTTTTTGAGAATCATAAAAAATTTTCCAAACTGTCTATTGAGTTTTCAACTTACATCACAATTATAAAAAAAAAAACAAAAAAAAAAACAGAAAAATACATTGTAAAAAATTTCAGAAAATATTATTTGGCATTGAAATGATTTTCTCGTTGCAATAATATTTCAGCAACTCCCTCAAATTTTAAGCAAGTGCCCGTCCTCTTTTTTTTAGAAACAATTCTTTTATACTTTTCCACGTTTTTAAGAACTCCAGTTTTTTCAAGTTTTTCAGATTTTTTACAATGTGTCCAACAAAATCCTAAAATGAAACATCGTGATTTTCATAAACGAACTCTGGAATATTCCTTTTCAAAGCTTCTCATAAATTGCATGGAGGAAAAGGGATTGTCTAATGGGTAAAATTATTAAAAAATCGCAATTTTTGTTCCAATCTCCTAAGTACATTTGTTCCCGACCAGTTTTTCCTAGAACACCAATAAAAAATAAGGATTTTGGACCAAGAAAAATTTAACAAAAAAATCAATTTTCAATTTCAGCTACGAATTTTCATTTTTTAAAAAATGAAATTTAAGAAAAAAGCATCGTACTATTAAATTAATGTTTCCTGAACTGACAGACACAAACAGGTAGTCAATCAGGCCAAGCAGATTTTCCTCGAAAAAAAAAAGAAAGAATTTCACAGAATTTTTAAAAACATCCACCATACCTGTGATGTATTTTGAAACAAAAAATTTCAAGGTTCAAGGTACCTGTGATTTTTTGTATCAATTTTTCAGCTCATCTGGCCCTTTTCCTTCTTCAATACGAAACTGGGACTAGTCAATGACAAGAATTGTAAAAGATTTTGAAAAATTCAACTTCGAACACAGAAAAAAATACGATTAAAAAATATTTGAATTTCAACGTAAAATTTCGTGGCTTAAAAGAAATTCCTGTCTTGGAAAAAATTTCAACTTATCGATCTTTCAGACAGGCAAAAATCCTGAATTTTTCTAATCTTCCAGCAAATTGAGGATCAAATTCTACCACTACAGAGTAAAATCAATTTTCTGCACTACAATTTAAGATTTCCTTATTAAATTGAAGATAGCTCAATTACTAGCAATCCCTACCCCTCCTCTCATACTGAAAAATTATAAAAATTTGAATAAAAATACACAATTTTCCGTCAATTTATGGTACCAATAATTCAGATACAACTGAATCTTACTCTCGTTTCAATCGACATTGAAAATGCCAATTTTTCGTACTAATATTTCAATAACACAATTTATGAAATCGGTTTCCCCAGTCCAAGGCACCGACAAAACTACATGGTTGGTTGAAAATGCCACGTCGGCGTCGCGACGACGTCGTTACACGCGTTTTTCGTTCAATCGAGTCGAAATTCAATGACGAATTATAATTTCATAGTTGGATTTCAATTCTGAGAATATTTCAAACAAAGAAACGTTTTCATTTCGTTCGAAATATTGAAAAAAAAACACACTAAGAATAAAATCGTAGTCGAATTTTAGCATCATCCGACGAGGAAAATATGAAATAAAGAAAAGGGAAGGGAAAAGAAGACCCTTTGAAGCACAAATTTTTTCAAATTGGAAAAATTTCTCTCTAGTAAATCTACTTGACAGTTTGATATACTTCCTCGTTCAATTATGACGAAACATTTCCACGACCTTATTAAACTATTCCATAAACGCGTAATACAGATTTACCCTGTTGATATACGAGAACAATATAAAGTTACTTTTAATAAGCACCCCCTTCGGTAAGCAGAAAAAAATTAACGCCAGCAACGTTAATAGCTCAATAAAATACACCACATCGCAGATACCATCGAGTGCATTATGAATGTAAAACAAACCGTATAGAAATTTTATGAAAAAATATCACGAAACGTTGAGACCTCGCTGACTATTCAGACAAAACAACAATAAGCACGCCAATACAATCCATAAATTCTTCTGGCGACTAGGAAGCGTATTAACTTGGGGAAAACGTACAATCAGGTAGGAGGATGATGTATGCACATGCAGCAAGGCATCCAAAGCAGAGAACTCGAAGAATCGCCAAGTCCCAGTGACATAGAGTGCAACGTTCAAGGCAACTGGATGCGTTTTTCTGCCTCGCCAAAGTCGTACGACCGATGGCGTGCTATGGTGTTGCAATTAAGTGCATTAAAAACTAGATTACCGCCTCGCGTGAGCAAGGCCAATGCAAGTCCCGGAATAAGAAGGTACCCTCTTCACCCTGTCTCGAATTTTTCATACGCCGAAATTTCAATCTACCTAAAGAATTCGACCGAATTGTACCGAACCTCTGACACTTGACAGGTTTTTTTTTCCACAGCAATGAAGAATTACCTCGTCGTGACTGCTAATCCTACTTTATCGGTATTTTTCTTCTGTCGCGTGCGATGCTACCGACAGATTAGAAATAGGTACTTTTTCCACAGCCTGTATTATTTTTTCCCCCTTGATTTTACATACAGGAACAGTTCTGGCCGGCGTTAAAAATTAAATTACTGTAATTAAAGACGATGATGAATTAAAAGGTAACAATGGATGGGTAATGTACGATACGTGTCGTGTACCATGGGTATATGATTAGGATACGTTACGTATTCGAGTCTAAGTAAAAATTACTTATCTCGTGTACTCGTATTAAGAGTAATTAAACGAAAGAACTTCGTTTCGTAGTATATCGTGTTCGGTGATTTACCTTAGCCTTCAAATATTTCAATGAGATCTCGTTCTGTGTAGGTACAATGATATTGCTTCAAGATAGCGTTTTTTTTTCAAGTTGACGACCATAAAATCCGCAACGAGTGACGAGGTTTACCCAAACATGTTTATTATACTTGGGTGACAAATTTTGTCAATTTTTCGTAAATATTTAGTTTAATTTTCGGCTGCGATTTTTCAGAAATGCAATGAAGACTGGATTTCAAAATTATCGAGTTTTTTTTTCTATGGATCTAAATCAGTATGGAATTTTGGTAAAATTTCGTCTATTTTCTGACACGAAATTCATAGAAAATTGGGAATTTTTTACCGATTTTTCAGTCAGAAATTATTTTTTTTAGAAGAAATTGAGAAAATATTGAGAAATCAGTGATTTTTGACTAAACAATCAATGAAAATTAGTGATTAAATGAAGAATTTGAATCGAATATCACTGATTTAAAAGAGAATTTTTGAAACGAACGAAGATGGAATTTGAAATAAATAGAGGTTTCCGACTAAACTCGTTTCGTGCAGAAGAGCATTTTTTTGTAGAAAAAGAAATTGAAAAATGTCAACATTTTTGAAACCATTTTTAAAGCGAATACGAATTAATTAATTGTGATCAATGAATTTCGTTAGCCAAGCAAAAAAAATGAGATGAGTTTAGGGTTGAAAATTCATTCAAGCCTCAAAAACTCGAAAAATCGTGAGAGGATTATTGTGATGAAAATTTAGATGACTTTTTGAAAAAATTCATTATCTAATAATCTCAATACCTAAACTTTGAATCAAGGAGAGAAAGTCGAGGAAAAGTGTTTCTTAAGTAGAGGTGAATTTGCATTTTTAATCGAAAAAATGGCATTCCAGTCAAAAAATAGAGATAGGCATCGATATCGAAAAATATTGGTTTTGATTTCATTTCTTTCATTCATTTCGGTTCCGGTTTCGGTTCCGGTTTCGGTTCCGGTTTCGGTTACGGTTACAGCAAAAAATTACGGGTTCGGTTCTTGAATATTTTCACCCAATAAAGAACTTGAAACCTGAAAATCGTACGCTACTCTCATTCATATTTCAAACACGTAAAAGTTCTTGATTAATTTTAAAAACGATCATTTTCAACAAAAAAAAAAAAAATAACTGAGTGAAACTGAAATGAAATTACGAAAAGATGAAAGTATTGTGTAAAATCTCAGCCATCAATCTCAGAAGAGTAAAAAAAAAATTGAAACTAACCGAAACTGAAATCATACATTTCGGTTTCAGTTTCCGCTACGGTTTCTTTTTTTGAATTTCGTTTCCGGTTCCGGTTTCAGTTTCCATCTCTGTCAAAAAAAATTAACAAAAGTGAAAACAAAAATTGAAATTAACCGAAACTGAAAATATATTTTGGTTTCAGTTTCGGTTACGGTCTCTTTTTTTTAAATTTTGGTTCCGGTTTCAGTTTCAGTTCCCACCCTTGCCAAAAAAATTGGCATAAGTGAGGACGCAAATTGAAACTACATAACCGAAACTGAAATCATACATTTCGGTTTCAGTTTCCGCTACGGTTTTTTTTTTTTGAATTTCGTTTCCGGTTTCGGTTTCAGTTTCCATCTCTGTCAAAAAAATTGACAAAAATGAAAACAAAAATTGAAATTAACCGAAACTGAAAATATATTTTGGTTTCAGTTTCGGTTACGGTCTCTTTTTTTTAAATTTTGGTTCCGGTTTCAGTTTCAGTTCCCACCCTTGCCGAAAAAAATTGGCATAAGTGAGGACGCAAATTGAAACTACATAACCGAAACTGAAATCATACATTTCGGTTTCAGTTTCCGCTACGGTTTCTTTTTTTTGAATTTCGTTTCCGGTTTCGGTTTCAGTTTCCATCTCTGTCAAAAAAATTGACAAAAATGAAAACAAAAATTGAAATTAACCGAAACTGAAAATATATTTTGGTTTCAGTTACGGTTACGGTCTCTTTTTTTAAAATTTTGGTTCCGGTTTCAGTTTCAGTTCCCACCCTTGCCGAAAAAAATTGGCATCAAAGAGGACGCAAATTGAAACTAACCGAAACTGAAATCATACATTTCGGTTTTAGTTTCCGCTACGGTTTCTTTTTTTTTGAATTTCGTTTCCGGTTCCGGTTTCAGTTTTCAGTGTCCATCTCTGTCAAAAAAATTAACAAAAGTGAAAACAAAAATTGAAATTAACCGAAACTGAAAATATATTTTGGTTTCAGTTTCGGTTACGGTCTCTTTTTTTAAAATTTTGGTTCCGATTTCGGTTTCAGTTCCCACCCTTGCCGAAAAAAATTGGCATAAGTGAGGACGCAAATTGAAATAAACCGAAACTGAAATTATATATTTTGGTTTCAGTTTCTGTTATGATTTCATTTTTTAAATTTCGGTTCTAGTTCCGTTTTCATTTCTCATCTCTGCCAATAAATTTGTAAAAATGAAGAATTTTTTTTCAATTTGAAAAACATTCCCTTTTATGGAAAAAAATTGAAGATATTGCTATTATTTTTGACTTGGCCTTTCTCATCATCTCCTCTCGTCACTGATATTAGCTTCATTTTCCTGCTTTTTTTTATACTCTCCTTCATTTGAAAAATTTTCCTCCCCACTCACTCGACCTTACTGAATATTGCACAAAAAATATCATTGAATTTGGAATATATTATTTGAAAGCAATGACATACGAATGTGCAACTTGTACACGATATTTTCTTCAAAACAGTCAAACTGACGTAAATTGAAAACCCTACAATCACTAAATTCAGCATACCAGATATTTTTTGATAAACCGAATTCAATCTATCACAATTTCGCGATTTAATAAAAAAAAATGGCTAATAAACCTTCAAACGTCTCATTATTCAAATTTTTAACGAATAATAATCCATGATTAATTTTCGTCTGATATCAAGATGAATTAATTTCATATACGATCAGATCAGAAGAATGTCCTAATCTCATTTCATCAAAATTATACATATCTCATTGAATCAATTTATACATTCGAAAATGATGAAAGTTCAGATTTAGCTCGATGTAACGTAATCAGATCACGTCTGATTTGATCAAATTGCATCGAATAGTTCTTTCCAGATGCAATTAGACGAAATTTTATTTGGGCATTTTTCGCACGTAGTTCGTCCCTTCTTTAAATTATTTTTCATCTCTTCTTAGAAAACACTAATACGAAAAAATTCGAGGACCCAAGACTGCAAAACACTGAACGCGATCTTCTTTTGTCTTACAAAGGAGGAGAAACAATGAAATCAGATAATAGGAGGATTAAGGCATAGGCAACGGAAATGCATTCATGAGCGGAACAGCCGGATAGACTTTGGATTGGGCTCGAAAATTATCAATTTTCTCATTGCAAAGATTTCCGTTATCTGGTTCAGATGAAAAGAATTTGTGGAAAAAGTAAATGAATCGTTTCAATAATTTTTGCTGGTTTTTTCAGCCGTCGTTAGAGTCTTCAACACGTACGTACAGTTATTGCCTTTCAATCTGTTGCGATGATTTTTTTCCCATCTTAAAAGGCGATTAAAAAATATACAAACTTACACGTACGAACCACGTACGTATAGATTATGAAACAACTACAAAACACGCACGAAAAAAGAGAATTCAGAAAACCACTAACGAATTTATTAACATCGAGAGATTACCACACACGCAGATAAAAAAACAACAAAAACACGTATCGAAGTCTTTTATTCGATAACAGATTGAAGAAAAAAATTTCCAAATCAATCTTGCAATTATCTTAGAGACTCGAATTTCAATTTATATAAATACTTTTTCAACGCTTGAAAACGATAAAAGTTCGAGCCAAAGGAATACGTAGGTCGGGTCGTGATAAAGTTTCATGAAAAATAAAGGATTTTTTTGCAAAAGCTACCTATCATTTAAAATGTAAGATGGATAATAATATTTGTATAAGAAATCTGCAACATTCTAGAGTAGATTCTGCGTATTTCTATAGGCTTGAAAATTACGTCGGAATAATTTTATTCTCTGATTCGATCCCTAAATTTTACAATACCTATCCACGACATTAATGAATAGACTGACTAGAGACCAAAGGACGAAGTTGCCCTCTCTCTCATCGTAAAACAAAACTGCATTTCCAGTTGGAAAAAGTAAGTTTGATTGGAATATTTTTCGAAACAGGATGATATTTGAGATTCATTTCGAATCGTAAAAATATGGCAAATTATAAAAAGTTCTATCTACAAAATTTTTTCGTTTTTCTGTCCTTCGGTCATTTTTCAAACGCCATCTAGAGAGCCGAGTCGAACTACAGATTAAAGTTTCAATTGAGATATTTCCGGAAGAATGATGACTCGTTGAAGGTTTTTTGATGAATTTTCATTATAAATCATACAAGAATATCAGAAAAAATATCATTTCAAGATGGAAATTTCCAATTCTTCTACCTCACGCCTCCTTACGAGAGTAGGCTAGCTTCGGTTTATTCTCGTAATTTCATTCAAAATATAACTGTTTTTCACAAAATACCCTACATTTTTTTCAAATTGAAAAAAATCGGTTTTTTTGTTATCAAAATCCTTGACAAAAAATTGATATCAAGTAAAAAAATCATTGAAAATTGATATTATTGACGATAATTTTATATCAATTATTTTGATTTCTGAAAAAAAAAATCTTATAAATTTTCTCATTATTGAAATCAGTATGTAAAAAGTGAAGAGAAGGCGGCACCAAAACAGTAAAAAATTCCCAACGATGACTTTCTAGGATAAAAATATTCATTACGTAAATTTTCATTAAAATGCACAATTTAAGCACTCCTCCTTTCTTTCTTAATTTACAACTGAATTTTCAAGAGCACTCAATCCATTTTTTCAAAAAATGATCTTTTTCGATTTTTTGACTTTGAGTAACCTTACACATGATTTTTCTCATTGATTATTTTTTCAATCTCAAAATGAAATGTTCCCCAAAAAATTCTCCATAAAAAAAGTTTCGAGTCATTCTAATTTTTTTTTCTGAAAGAATGAGGCTGAAACTAGATTTGAAATTTTTCTGGTTATGAAATTCATGAAAATAATCGTAAAATTGATCAACTTCGAGATGATTTTTGCATGGCAACAATTTCGAAAGAGGTAATAATTTTTTGGGGCTGAAACTTGATCAGATTGAAATTCATGAAAATGAACTTTGAACATTTTCAAATCGATTTTTTATATTGTGGAACGATTTCGAAAGAGATTATCAATTTTTTGTGTTTTTTTTTTCTGGAGAGGATGAAACTGGATTGGCAATTTTTTCTGATTATGAAATTCATGAAAATAATCGTAAAAATTGATCAACTTCGAGCTGATTTTTATACTTGGGAGAAATTTCGAAAGAGTTGGATAATAACTTTTTGAGGCTGAAACTTGATCAGATATTTTTTTCTGTTCGTGAAATTCATTAAAATGGACGTTTGCATGTCCATTTCTATAGCTGATTTAAATAATTGGGAACATATTTGAAAAAGATTCTACTACATATTTAATGGGGAGGGGCGGGGAGAGGGGTGAATAGATATTTTTTTCTGGCGATGAAATAAATGAAAATAAAGGTAAGTAAAATTGCATTATCAACTTCGAGCTAATTTTTTCATTTTTTGGAACAATATTGAAAGAGATTATCAATTTTTTGGGCTGAAACTGATATTTTTTTCATGGTTATGAAATCCGATCAAGTTCGAGCTGATTTCACTGAAATCAGCTGGAACTTGATCGGATTTCATATAACCAGAAAAAAATCGGTTAACGATTCTGAAAAAGATTATCAATTTTGTTGTTTTTTTTAGAGGGGGAGGGGGGTGACTCGATTAGATATTTTTTTCGTGATATGAAATTCATGAAAATAAACGTAAATTTGATCGATTTGAGCTGATTTTTACACAAGAGAATAATTTTTGAAAGAGATTATAATTTTTTTTGAGCTGAAACTCGATCAGCTATTTTTCTTCTAACTATAAAATTCATGAAAATGATCGCAGAATTGATCAATTTGAGCTGATTTCATTTTTTAAGAACGATTTCAAATAAAATTGTCAATTTTTTGTTCTTTTTTGAAAGGAAGGAGCAAGGCTTAAAATCCATTAGTTTTTTTTTGTTATAAAATTCAAGAAAATTAACGTAAAACTGATCAATTTCGAGCTGATTTTTATGTTCAGGAATGATTTCAAAAGAGATTATCAATTTTTTTTTAGTCTGAAACTCGATTACATGTTTTTTTCGAACGACGAAATCCGTGAAAATGAACTTTACACAAAATTAATTATATTTAACGAACCGTTGAAAATTTTTCAACTCTCGGAACCAAAATTAGACGCAATACGATACAATGAATCGAACAATACGAGCCAGGCAGAGAGAAAAAAACCGATAATAAAGATGATTTAGAAGGTAGCAAGCGAAGGCTACACACGTTCGCGTACTTACAGCGTAGGTATTTTCTTCATAAAACCCGTTAGCTCTTTCGTACGTATTGAAAGAGTTCAGTCGATCCGAGGACCTTGAAATTACTAGGAAATTCGCGACTCGGACTAATTTATCTTGCTATACTAACCTATACTAACATGAATGATACTAAAGCGTCCGTCGACTTGCGTTTTATTCGCTACGCGAGCGCGAGCACTAAATCAAAATATTTATATGTATTTTCGTCCTTGAAGCAGTTGCTTAAACTTTACGCGGGTTGCGTTTTGTTATGCCGAATTTTTTTCAGTCAAACGTGCGCTTTCCTCGCCGCCTAAAGCGGTTTTCCGAGTTTTTTTTTTACCGGGAAAGACGTCGAATGAGAAAATTCTATGCAGGTTTCCATCCTTAATACGCATGACGTCGTTGATTTTTAATATTTCGTACTTGTTTTGGTCGCCAGAAAGCCAGAAACTCGTGTCGAGAGGTTCATTTTTCGAAGTGAAATCCATTTCGAGTAATTTCTCCTCGATATTCGATTTGAGTGTAATTGGAATTGATTTTTCGAGTGGCCAGAAAATCCACCTTGATTGATTTCATTATATAAATTTTCAAAAACGAATTCAGCAAAGAAATATCCAATTGTTGATAATAAAGCGAAGAAATATTAAACGGTAATAAAATATTTCGGCGTATTCGAAACGACGTGAAATCCATTTATGCGAATTTTTTCAACTGACGAGTTTTTCAAAGTTCTGACGTAAAATCGAAAATGTATTTTTGACTGGATTTCGCATTCGAACGTCATCGGCATCCAGAAAATTTCGAAAAATTCGCCTTCATTTTTTACACCTAAAATTAACAGATTTTAGATGATTAAAAATATATATACGAGAATCGATTAATTTAGAAGTGAGAAAGAGATTGAAAAATGTATCCGAGTGAGTTATCGTTACGTTATGTAAATTCTCAAACTCGATAGTAAATTTTATTACATTGCATTTGAAAGTATACGGCGAGTAACTTATATAGAGTCATTTATCCGGTCGAATATTCGCACACCCTCTCGATTAACCCAAGCAAGTTCCATTTGTGAGCTTCTATTCGCGAAATATAACGATAATTGCTTTTTTTAAAGCGTTCTCTCGGTGAAATATTCTTCTTTCGAAATGATATTTCAAATTTTATAAGGAAGCTGGAAGCGCAAGTTTGGATGTTTTATAGCGAGTCGACATAACAATTGGCAACGTCCTAGAAATGGAAATAAACACTGTGGAAAAAAATAAGTAGGTAAAATGGAGACGGCGAATATACCAACAAGGAAATTGAAAATATGAAAATTAGATCTGCGCTGCTTTTCAATAATTAAAAAATTTAATGATTTTAAAACAATAATAAATATTAATTAATCCACGTAGTCATATAGTCGTAGATGGTGTTACCAAAGTGTAGAAGGACAGGTTTGTGGTGCTGCAATATGAATGTTGACCTTGAAAATAAAATTTTTTCTACCCGCGGTGAACTGAACTTATAAGCCTAGTTATATATTTTTTTTAGAATTATTAATAAAATTTTCGGCGGTTATTTTAGGCTTGGTGAGAATTTAATGGATTTTGTCTGCGCAGGAAGTAAAAAATACGCGTAAACGTGGCTGAAAGATTAAATATGTAGTTTTGCATGGATGTCATGGACTATGTAAATTTTTTTAGAGTTCATAAGAGCATCCTGATTTATGAGGAAGTGTTTTATGGACATTGAACGATATGGATACAAGTTTTTTATTCTGAGTTTGCTGTTATTTCGGTGAGAAAACTTGAAATTGGATTAATGTGCTTGGGGACATTTTGATTATAGATGTGTCAAGGAGAAGGGTGAACGACTGGGTATCTTGAATATTGAATATGAAGGCATGTTTGGGTTATTTTCTGAATTGTAACGCGATTTCAGCTATTTTCAGATTTCAGGGTCAGTAAAATTCAATCACGATGTTGGAATATTTAAAATACTTAAAACGAGTACCTGCATTTAAAAAGTTCTACGTACTGTTATTTTTTGTCTAATTTTTTTCGTAAATTAGATGGCAGTTCGAGTTCGTATTTTTCAATATATGTTTTTAAAAAGTTTTAGGCATCATTGAATGCAATCTTCGCGAATACGTAGGTGACTGAAGGTGACTGATGGAGAATTTAGATTTAGACGCCTTCCCACAGATTCAGGTAGTGATGGATTCGAAATCAGAGCATGATCGGACTGTTAAAGAGGGAGGAGAAAATCAGCAAAGTTGGATTCTTACGCGAATAAATTGGAGTCGAATTGAGACTATATTTAGAACGAAAATGACGTTTTGAAAAGAGAAGAATTCATTTTGAAATTGAAAAAATGAGAATTGAGGAAAATCTTGTACACTTCAAGTCAAAAAATTTTTTTTAAAAAACATTTCTTTCAAAGAATTGAATATTCTTACACGAGAGTTTAAATTAAAATACTATCCAAGTACAAAATCAGAGTAAGATCAATCAGAAAGGGAGGAAAAAATTTCATTTTTAGTCGAAAAAAATTAGAATGACTCGAATCTTTTTTTACATGTGGTGAATTTTTTGCAGAAACTTTCATTTTGAGATTGAAAAAATAATAATTGGAAAAAATTATGTGTACCTACTCCAAGTCAAAAAAATCGGAAAATGAGAATTTAAAAAAAAAATTGAATTGAATATTCGTATAAATTCAGCTGTAAATTATAAAAGAAAAGGAAATGGTTGAATTGTGTATTTTTAATAAAAATTTACATAGGTAAGATAAAAAAATCAGAATGACTCGAATCTTTTTTTACATGCGGTGAATTTTTTTCAGAAACTTTCATTTTGAGATTGAAAAAATAATAATTGGAAAAAATTATGTGTACCTACTCCAAGTCAAAAAAATCGGAAAATGAGAATTTAAAAAAAAAATTGAATTGAATATTCGTATAAATTCAGCTGTAAATTATAAAAGAAAAGGAAATGGTTGAATTGTGTGTTTTTAATAAAAATTTACATAGGTAAGATTGAATCAAAAATTATTTATCATTCGATTACCTAATTCTGAAGTAGGTAAGCTTTAAAGATGTCGAGCGATTTAAATTGACTTTGAATGAAGCAATTTTTTAGTTTTTGTTTCCTATCGAATAATTTTTTCAGCAGTTTACCAAGCAAATATTAATTTATTTTTGCTATTGGAAGAATTTTTATTACCTTAGGATAAATATAAATAATTTTGAACCTTTTTGAAAGTTGAAATATAGAAGCCCCAGAAAACTGTATAGATTCAAAAAAATTATAAAAACAATTTTCGAAAAAAATTAGATAAATATTTTCATCCAAGAAAGCCATTGATGGGAATAGACGAGTTTCAGAAATGAAAAAAAAAACCAATGAATTTTTTTCAGAAATGAGGAAATTGGTATAAAATTGTCATCTATGATTATTTTCTGGTAAAAGTGCTCATATCTATTGAAATAATGTCGATAATGATTTTCTCAGAGATTCTTATCGTTCATTTTTTGCTACGGATTTTAACAAAAAAAAAAAAAAAACATTTTAAAAAATATTTCTGAAAAAAATCTAGAGTAGGTAATTGTGAAAAACCGTCAAACCTTGAATGAAATTAAGAGAATAAATCGAATTCAGCTTGATAAGGAAGAATGAAGCAGAAAAACTGTGAATTTCTATCCTAAAATGAGATTTTTTCTGATTTTTTTCATTTTGTGTGCATGACTCGAAATGAAAACTTCTCCAAAAACGTTCAACGAGTCATCATTATCCTTACAAAAATATTTTAACATAAACCTTATTGCCACCATTGTGGGACAAATGTCCTTTTTTGTCCAACTTTAGATCGTCTGGTTTTTGAAAAATTGTTGGGAGATAATGAAAAATGAAAAAATGTCGATTTAGACACAATTTTTCACAATTGTTTCCATTTTTCAATTTTCATGACTCGAAATACAAATTTCTCAAAGATCATCCCTTTTCGAAAAAATTTTCATTCAAACCTATCTGTTCTTTCAAAACCCCAAAAAATATATTTACCTCTTTCAAAATTGTTCTAAAGTATGAAAATCTGCTCTGAAGTTGATGAATTTTAAGCCAGTTTTGAAAAAATATTTAATCCAGTTTCAGCTGCCTTCTCCCCCTCAAAAAAATATATAATCTCTTTTGAAATGATTCGTAAATATGAAAATCAACTTCAGAACGATCAATTTCAACATGAATTTCATAATCATCATAACCAGAAAAAAATATCCAATCGAATTTTATCCCCTCCACCCTCCAAAAATGATAATCTATTTCGAAATCCTTCCCAAAAATTGAAAAAAAAATTAAAATCAACTCGTAATTAATTGATAAATTTTACGTTGAATTTCATAACCACATTTTTTTTTATTTCAGCCCCAAAAAATTAATCATCTCTTTCAAAATGATCTCGAAATATAAAAATCAACTCAAAATTAACCAACCTCAGGTCTTCATCCCTCCACCTGACTGAAATTTCAAAACGTCTAGCCCAAGACAATATGGGTCAACAGGCTAACCCGAATACCACATCGAAGGCTATTGAAAAATCGGTGCATTGAAGCGTATGTGTGCTTTTGAAGCCGACCATACCTATCTGGCACCAAGTTGGGAATTATTTTCTAAGAATAACCGTGTCATAGATCACGGGCATTATTACAAATACGTCATCATGACCAGTAGTCGAATTTTATTGCTAGGCCAATGTGTTTTCGTCATAGGCGCAGACTCGAGTACGTGAAAAAGTGAAAATCGTTAATTGATAATCGAAATGAATCAGTTGAAAAATTTTCTTAACGGCGTCTTAAATCTTTTATACGAGCTCTGCGTACGTCTATGTATAGGTATACTTTCTTATGGAAAAATTTTTATGTGTGCTTACTACATACGACGTAGGTACGACGATAAAGAAAAAGTGAAACAACGTCGCAGACCAAATTATCGAAAAGAATCACATAGGATAATATAATATCCATTGTCAGAATCCTAATTCGAAGTGTGATAATATTTTCACTCTCGCGAACGGTACGTACCGCAGTAGCTACTAGCTACATGAACGATGTGTCGATGAGTTATAATTTTTATTATGTCGACGACTCGCGACGAAAATTTCTCAATAGGTGATATTGTACGTTGCTGGTAATGGAGATCGATACGAGGACAAGATATTGAGAGGAGGAGGGATTCTCATTTTATCTCGGTTCAAACACGACAAAAATTATAAAAAAATTTAACGATAGCAGCCGAGCTTGGTGCTTTTTTCAGTACAACGATAATTTTCGAAAAAGGTTCATCTATAAAATTTTAATTGAGAGAGGCGGTATTGTCTCACCTTTTTTTATTTTTATCGAATGAATTCGCTGAATAAAAGATCAGAATTTGGCGACCAAAAAAAAAACACGAAAGAACAGCCGAAATTAAATTTTCACAACTTTGGAATTTGGAAAATTTGACAAATTGCGTTTTTACAAAAGTTGCTAAAAATATAAAAATAGACAGCAGAATTACTTTTTCAACTAAAGAAAATTTTATTTCGAAAAGTTATCAAAAACTGGCGAAAGAATTTGAATGATGAAATTTTTTAAATTTCCTTGTCATCCAGTTTTGACAGCCTTCAATTGTAAGATTTGGAAACACCATGAAGTAATCGAGACAATATTCACTTCCCCTCTCTTTTCTCCAACAAAATTATCATTTTTTTCCTTGACAAAATAATATTTAATTAAAGAGATTTGAGAATAATGGATTTGAAAAAAAAAGCAAAAAAACTACTGTTTGACTTTTCTTTCAATCTAAAAGTCTCTTTTAAGTACCTACCACTTTTAGTCAAAATTTACGAAAACCATGTTAAATTTTCCAAAAACGATTTTTTTCCAGCTTTTACAGATTTTTTTAGATCAATTTTTTCAAATTTTCCTCAAGATTTTATCAACAGAGTCGAGAAAAAAAATTTTAAAAAACCCTACCCCAAAATTTTCAAAATTGTCTCCTCTCAGGAACGAGATTTCCATACCACCAATGGACAGAAAAAATAATAATGTATTTCAGTTCCAAGTATTCAATTTATTCCAGGTTCCAATATTAGGTACCTATATCGAAATTCAAATAATTCCAATTAATTGAAATAGAAAAGAAAGTCACCATTCTACATTTATTTTCAACAGTGATAGAGCTTGACAAGCAGTTAACGAGGAAAAAAATATTTTTTTCACAAAAAACGATGAAAAATGTCAAGTTTTTCGTAAAAAATCCAACATTTTTCAAGTCATAATTTTTCATAATAATTTTTCAGATTTTCTCAATACTTCTACATCCCTGAATAATTTTCGAATTTCCTAAGTAAGTACTTAAAATTTCTGAAACTGAAATGAAAATCTTAAAATCCTTTCATTTTTTCAAAATGCCTCGATTTCTGGACTTTTCTGAGTTTTACTCTTAGTTTCAATTTTCACTCGGAGGTTCAATTTTTTTATTTCGTTTCAGCTTTCCAGTTCAACAAATGAAAATCTGCATGGGAAGAGAAGCACTACTAATTTGAAACAATTTTTTTTGGTAAAACTTAATCTCAAGATAGCAAGAAAAAAATGTGAATTTTTCACGTACATTTTTTTTTCAGTCACCTCAACATTACAAAATACATTACACAAATCCTCTAATAGCTCGATTTAGTAGAACAGTAATAAAAAATTATAAATCATGAAATTTACTTTTCATTTCATTCATTTGCGATTAAAAACATGAAAAAATTTCTACAATCAATTCATTTCTGATTTTTTCATTGCGTATTTTATTTATTTTTTTTCAAAAAAATAATGAACGACTTTTACAGGTAAGTAGACTGATCACGCAAATCGAAAATAAGTAAGTACACAGGAAGAAATCAAAACTGGTGTTTTTTTTAAAAAAAAAAAAAAAACAAAAAAAACGGGAAAGGGGAAGGAAGAATTGAAAATTTTGAACTACCTAATTTATTTCGATTTTCCTCATCGAAGATATGCAACGTTTTTCTCATTTTCCCCCTCCTCAGTGAAAAATTTTCCATCTCGATCTTGTACAATACTCGACATGTGATTAATATAATTGGAGTAAAAATAATCCTAATCAGGTACTGTGTATTTCAAGTTAGATAAAAAACCAAAAAACCCAAAGAAATGAGACAAAAAAATCCGACAGATAATCCAACGAGATAAAATAAGCGACTACACATAACCTAGACTATAGTAAAGTTTCATTATCGATTGCATCATCTTGTTAATAAAAACCAACCATAAAAGTTGGCCGTCGACTTGGTCAAAATTTAAGTTATAATTGTTTCTCCTTCCCTTGCTTTTTTCCGAAAAATTTTCTCGGATATTCTGTATTAATTTGGCGCAAAAATGAAGTCAGATATTTCAATTTCGATCAGATTTTTTTACTAGCTCTTTTTCAAAGCTACGACCATTTCTCTTTCAACTTTTAAAAAAGTTAGGGGGGAGCTCGTAATTTTTATGAATTTTGCAATTTTTTCCAAATTACTCAACTTTGAAGGCTCATATCTTGAGAAGAGTTGTATTTGAGGAAAAACTGTTTGCAAGGCCAGAAAAAATATTGACAGGAGATTCAAAAATAATATTAATTTTTTAAAAGTTCAAAGTTGAACTTTGGTGGTCAAAGTTCAACTTGATAATGAGAACAAAATATGAGAACTACCATTTAAAAATCTAAAAAAATTACAATAAGTGACCTTTTTTACCTTTTTTTCAATCAATCGATTTTCAAGATAGGATTTCTACACCCCCAAGGGTTCACAATTTTGACTAAAATTCGAAAAAATTGAAAAATTAAAGTAACATATTGCTTTTTACTAATTTGAAGGCGCTGAGTTCGAGTATATGAACTCAGTTTTCTCATTCATCCCCTCTGAATCTCCGTATTAGCTCACTTGAGAAGGCCAATATTCAAAAAAATGAAAAATAACGTGTGACCTATCGTTTGTTTGGTTTTTGAGGGCACTGGGTTCGAATATGAAGTCAGTTTTTTCATCCAACCCTTTTGAATAGTGAATACCCCTACTAGCCTTCTTGAAAAAAGTCACAATTCAGAATAAGAAATGGAATTCCATCAATTCGAAATCAAAACAGGCTTCAGAAAAATCATCAATGAAAAAATCTACTGAAATTTCAGATTTCTGTTTTGTAATCAATTTTTTTTAAAAATAAAACATCGATAATTTCAGTCACTAACAGTTATTATTGGTCGATGCATAAATCAATACGAAAATTAAAAATTAAAATTTCATCCAATTTCCACTGCATATCGAAAAATAATTTTCTTAATGAAAAAAATACAGAAATTTCAAAAATTTTCGTCATTGAATTTTTTATAGCACAGAAAATCGAGATAACTATTCAAAATATCCAAATCGTCGAGAGCTATGGAAGGGGGAATCTGAAGGGTAAAAAGAAGATGAAAATCCAACCAATCTGCTCTCTGCTCTACTTCATCTTTTACGATAAATACTCTGCACACGAAGTCTAAACACTCGAAAAATTACTAACATCTTATCGTAAGAAAAAAAAGTTCAATCTGAATAAATGTTGACCAATTGTCAGATAATTCCACACAATCTTTGTCCGTAAATACTGAAAAATGCGTATCTACACATGACGTTGGGTTTTCGAACGTAGATGGAAAAATTAAAAAAAAAAAATCTAATCTTATACCTCATACTACTTATTTAATATGTACTTAGTAGTTATCATCGATACAAATAAATCGACTTTGTATCATTTAGATAACGCATTCTAACGGATATTTTTTATTAAAGAGACTCGAGTGGAAATCATGAAGGATAGGTACGTTTTGGTAGATAGAGATATTAGGTAGGGTATCTGATGAAAAGAAAAATGTCGAATTTCCGTTGATAGTGGTATTGCTCGTTTTATTTAACACCACTTAAATACACACGTTTAATTAATGCTGGGTTGTTTTCAAAATCAGCCAATACGTATAAATAGAATACGAACTAAATTCAAGGTTGCCAATCGATCTTATCAAAATTGAGAAATTATTTTTAATTGTTTGATAGACGAATATCAGGCTAGACGAGAAGAAAAATTGATCAGTTTTGAGAAGGTACCAGAAGAGAAGTAAAATTGAAATAATTTCCCTGAATCGAGGAGTAAGTTTAAGTTAAGACTTGAATTTGAAAGTATTTTTTGCTGTGATTTTCAATCCATGACAACTGAAATTAAAAAATATGAGAATCAATTTTCTGTGTGATAAAAAATTCAATTTTGAAATTTCTGCTTTTTTTTCAATAAAGAAATGATTTTTCGACACCCAGTGAATTTTGGATGAATTTTAAATTTAAAATGACTGAAATTATGTTTCATTTAAAAAAAAAATCGACTGCAAAATAAAAATCTGAAATTATCGTTGATTGCACTTTACACTGTCCTTTTAGTCGACGAAAAAAACTCAAGTACTCACCTAGGCCATCAAGCAGCACCTTGAAACATACAACTACACAAAATAACCGCACAGATTTCAGTAAAACGCGAAAATAAAATGTAGAAATTTTCAAGGAAGGTTTACGCACAATTCTGAATGATGTTTTATCAAAACGTTACAATTTACAATTTTACGTTATCTTTAGCTCCAAGGTGAGATAAATGATGGGTGCGTACATGTAAAGTACGTACATGGTCTGATTATATACGAATATTTGATTTATTGATGCTTCAATTTTCAAATATACTATATAAGCCATTGGCCTTTGAATATCTTTCTCATATCTTTTCTTTTCAATTTTGAAAAATGATATTCATATAATGTAATAAACCCGACAACGTGATAAGTTTCGTTGCTGGGCTGGGTTTTTTATTACTGCCTTTAATAGGCTTAGAATGTTCAGTATCATGGGCAAAAATGTAAGAAAAATTTTCTCATAATTTTAATCTGAGTTTAAAAAAACTCGACGTCCTTGATATTGAACTTTGAACTTGTATTAGGACCACAGCCTTAATTAGTAAGGGATGCTGGGTGAACATCCTATGGATGAAAAAAATTATACAAATTTCGCAATGTATTTTGAATATTTTTCCCTCAAAAAGTCATGATGAATACGGTTACCTAAATTTTTGGATAATTAAAGTCGTGTTTATGGCGGATTGGATTTTTTTCCTGTGGATTATTAGGTTTTTTCATTTGGATTTCTGTTCTCGGTGATTTTATGAAAAATTGAGACCGAAGTTGAGTCTATATCAAGACAAATAAATAAAAGTAAATACAAACTGATTCTATCAATATTTTTTCCCACGTTCAAAACTACGCATTATTGATACCAGGCTCATAAGTCACAACAAAGTCAATTTTTCTATTTCTCGGCACAAAGTGTAAGTTCATATTTCTTTCAATTTTCGGAATAAAAATCGAAGTAAAAACCAGCAAGGAAAAACGAAAAAATAAAATTGGAAAAAATGTGAAATTTTATAATTTTAGACGGAAGCGACATTATAATTCCAATCCAGATCAGAATCAGTTTAAAAAAGAATACGTTTTGAATAAAAAAAAATTAAAAATTGGTAAAAAAAATTACCTTTGAATTTTTTCACTCAAAATTTCATCTTTTTTTTAATAACGTCTGCCAAAAAAATCTCGCAATATTTTGAATATTTTTCAGCCAAAAAGTCATGACGAATTCCAATGGCTTATCAAGGTGCTGTTTGATGGCCTAGGTGAGTACTTGAGTTTTTTAAATAAAAAAATCCGTTAAAATGCGTTATCTAAATGATACAACATCGATTTATTTGTATCGATTGGCTTATAATGTATTTTCCAAGAGTAAAAGGTACATGTACATACCACTGGCGTCAAAAATGGTAAAGCAGGAATTCCGTCTTGCGCCGATTTCCGTCTGTAAACATACAAACAAACAAAAAATTATAGGTAACAGCATACATTGTTATGATTTCAACTATACCTACATAGATTTGTTTCAGCTCAAAATTATTACAATTTTTCGAATTTTTGAAAATCGTTATTTCAACATTTTTCTACGTAAATTCCATTTTTCATGTTCTTTGACTCAGAATGCAAATATTTTCGATTTTTCATTGAAATAAGACAATATCTTGAACGTTTTAAAATTTTTCAACTTGATTTAATATTGTAATTTTATCCATTTCCAAACTATAAATTATTTCCTCTTTCCTCTTTTTCTTTCCTTACCGTAATCAACCCAAATTTTCTCACTTCAAAAATCAATTTTTTTCCAAAATTGAAATAAATATTTCTGAATTGAAATTTAAAAAAAAATATTTTTAATACTTTCAAACACCAAATTACAGGATTTTTCAATCGCGCAATCATCCTATTTGAAAATTCATTTCCTCATTTTTGAAAAAATTTACCTTATTCTCATTTTTTAAAAAATAGCTTACTTGAAACATAATTTTTTTCAATATTGTATTTTTTTTTTCAATGAAAAAATTTTTTAAAAAAAGTTTTCCATGGCTCTCTGCGAATGCTAGATATACTATGATGGGTCATATCATTCTACATTTCGTAAATTTTTTTCACACCAGGAGAGCTAATGGAAAAAAAGTTACGAAGGATGAAAGAAGTGTCAATGTAGCTGATGTGTCATGGTGACGAAGACATACCTGTACTCGATCGTAATTTTTCAAGCTTTAAATTCAACTTTTTCACCACAGAATGCAATTTTCTTTATACTTTTCAATTCAAGTTTTTCAACTCGGTTCAATACTGTATTTCTTCGTTTGTAGATTCAACTTTCCACATTACCCCTTCCTCTCTTCTCCTTTAGCTTTCATCATATGTATGATCCCACAGTTTTTCAAGTCGAGGAAAAAAATTAAAGAAATAAATACGATTCCCTGATACCTATATCTATTATTTTTTTCAGGATCCTAATTTTTCCAAATCTGAATAAAAAACTAAACATATTTTTTCACATGAATAGAAATACCTTCTTTCCTAAAAATACGTGCTTAGAATTGATCAGTTTTACGCAAGCCCGGCAATTTTTTCGACTTGCTTAACTACGTAAATACAGAATGGATAAAAATTTTCGCCTTACCGTTTAGCCGAGAAAATTCTGGGGCTTGCGTATAATTTATCGATTTAAAATACCTATATTTTAGGAAGAGGGACGAATGAAGCAGGAAGCAATGGGTTACGAATAAAGTGAAAAAATTCGAGTTTTTTATTCTCGATTCTCGTGATTTGGTAGAATTTCTGACATTATTTTGTTACATTTTTCTTCATTTTGTCTCAAAGTAGAATAGGTATTTTCTTTTTTGAAATTTTTCCCGAAATGAATTCGAGTTTTTATATTTTTATGCAGGGAAGAGAGGAAAAATTTTCCAGACTGAATTTGATCTGAAGAGAAAATTAGTGATTTTCGAGAAAAAAAATCTTTCAGATACCGTGAAATACAAAAATTGACCGAAAATCCAACTTGGACATGGCTGAAATTTTACAAGTTTACAAAATTTGCCTTTTTCCAAAAATAAAAATCTTGTTTCAATCGGAAACTGGTTCCCTGGTTGACTAGATAATCAGAAAAATTTCAGCCATCAAAAGGTAAATCTCCCAATAACAAATCAAACACGACTGAATGCATATTTCAACGATACGAAGGATGAGGTGTTTGAACTTTTTTTTTTATTTTACAAGTGAAACTCACCGATGCGTATAAATATGCTTTAAAGATGCAATAATAAACTGTAAATTGGCGAATAAAATTCGAACAATCCGTTATGTTTTTATTAGAAAAATACCTGATACTGGAATAACTGTTAAACTGTATTTTGTATACGACATTCGTAGCCGCACTAGTGGCAACACTGCACCGCCTATCGGTTGTGGTGAGAGAGCGGCGCAGCTGTCTTGCTCGCTCTCACTTCGTTGAACTACTCGAACCCGTCCGCATCTCCGTCTGATACGTGACACTTGCTCGTGTATACTTACGTGTACTTTTGTTTTTCTCTCTCGTGATCAATACATTAATTATCCCACGTTGCATTGGTGTTATTATTTCTTCTTGGTATATTTGGTACGTATCCTACTACAAGTCTATCATGGTAAGCAGAGCGTGTGAGACGGTTATCCGGCTGGCCTTTGTCGTCGGGAGCGTTTCTCACCTCTGATAATTATTTACTTATTTTTATCAAATTTTCTTGCTTTTATCAAGTGGCTTAATTTAATTCTCGCGTAATTAATTCCATTCTGTGTGATTTTTCATGTTTTCATACGCGAGTTAATGCCAGAAAATATGCCAAAATATGCCGATTTTTTATTGAATTAATTGTGAAATTTTCTGAATTTGCTTTGATCGAAATGCCGATTATTTTATTAAATGCCTGTGAAATATTTCTGACATAATTTAGTTGGGATTAGCTTAGATCGATTATTTTCTAGCACGTTTGAAACGTTGATTAATATTAGCACGTTTGAAACGTTGATATAATTGCTTAGATCGATATTATGGCATTACATTATCAGTGAATTTTCCGTTCCGAATATATACAATTCAATATGGTTATCACCAGATCAAATAATATTTTAGATCGGCTCCGGACACATCAGTTAATTTGTTTTGATTATGCCAATGAATAGCTATGTAAATATACATTTAGATTGATATTTATTAACGGCAAGTGATTAATTCGGCAAATATTATTAGCTTAGATCGTTTATAACTAACGGATTGTTATCGGCTCAGATTGTCAAGAATCAATGAAATATTATCAGCTTCGAACGTTTTTCAAATGGATATTATATCGGCTTAGATCGTTCAAAATAATGGAAAAGTATTAACCCAGAATTGTATACAAGTAATTAAATATTACTGGTTTAGATCGTTGACATATAATAATATCGGCAGATTTTAATAGAAATGTGATGAAATAATACAGCTTAGATCGTGATTACTGAATAATTTGAACTAATGTTGACGTTTTACCATTTTAGAAAGAATTTTCTTACACCTTGGATAATTAGCAAATTGGCAAATAGATCGTTGAAAGATAAACAGACCATACCAAGGAAGTTTCAACACAGATTATCAAGAAATGGATTATTAGCTTTGATCGTTAACACTAGTTTACCTCAGTTACTAGCTTAGAACGAATTACTAATTAATATCTGTAAAGTGTCTTTGTTTAGATCGGAAATTGAATACTAGCGAATTCGTATCACCTTAGATCGGACCTCAAATCCAAGGAGGCGAAGCTTATTATATTCGAACGGATTTCAAACCTTCAATATTGAACAAGTTTTAGTACATGAGAATGAATTCAAATTGCAACAGTCAAAATTTATTAGCTTAGAACGAATACCTGTGTGGTTTATAATTAAATTTAGCTTAGATCAAAAGAAATACCTGTGTGGATTTAATAAATGAATTTGCTTAGAACGGAATATATATTTAATAACGGCGCATCTTAGATCGAATTTTCAGCCAACAGGATAAATTCTTTACCATTTTAGAACGAATTCCAAATATTCAACAGTCGATGACGTCATATTACTAGAGCTACGTTGCCAGGAAAAACCCATATCAATGATGAAGAATGCGAACGTCGACCGAGCTACGAGAACCTTTATCGCCTGCTATCAGTTACCTGCTTCATGAATACAATGGAACCAGACGACGATGACGGAGTTATTTTAGATCGGGGAAAAACCCAATGAATAAATCCTGTGTTGGCTTATCAAGTAGATAAAAATTAGATCGAAACGCCGAAATATTTTATTTAGACGTGGGCAAAACCCAACGAATGAATTTTATCCTTATAATGTTATCTTTCAAAGCCCTTATATGGAATCATTACGTTGATATTTTAGATCGGTGGATTTTTCCAAACCTTAATAATGGAATTTTAGTTTGATGACTCAATACTGAATGGTGCTAAAACGTTATCTATCATAATCCTTATATGGAAATTATACTTTAGACCGATGGAGATGTCCGAACCTTTATTGAAGATTCTTGATCGATGACTCATATTAGCAATAAAATTTTAAATGTCTTTTGATGACTAATACTTTAGAACGATGTATATACCTGCTGTAACCTTTGTAAAGGTGACGTTGAAATTCCAAAACTATGACTCAAAATTTTGAACGATGTATATTATATTGATTTAGCTAGAAAATTTTTTTTGATCGATGACTAATATCCTTTGAAATGTGTACATTCTTAGATTGTTGATTCATTTTGATATGCTTAGAACGATGACAAATATAGTCGGATGACTTTAAACTATTTATGAATTGGCATGTTTTAGCAATGATTATTTAGATCGGCATTTTGAAATATCACGCTACCCTATGTGGAAACATGGAATTTGTGCATTGTTTATCCATATATTAAAAAGCCCAATTGCAAGGGTAAACTTCAGTGAATGCATAGATAGCAACATTTGAATATTAGACGAATATTAAATCAGCTACTTAAAAGCTTTTAGATCGACTACTTGGAATTATTACTGAATTTCAGATTAAAATTATCATTTGCTTAGATGTGGAGTTTTCTAAAACCTTTTATGGTCTCCAATAGATCAAAAATTGAAAATTATTAAATTTACTGCTAATTGCACAGATCTTAGATGTGGAGTTTTTTAAAACCCTACGTGGTCTCCAAATATAGGCCTTCTAGATCGTAAATAAATATTTAAATTTTCAAACGATGCTTATTATGTATGCTATCTAATGCAACCATATCTAAAGGTTACTCTGTACGTACGCCAGGTGACCAGATACTGGCAAAATTCACTGAGGTTTGCGGGTGGTTTGTTTGAGTACAGCGGTAGTCCTGGAAGCTAGGGGCTATCGATTGGCTCAAGCACGCCAGTGGATATAGATGGGGTATGCGAAACGCTACCAAATCTATATCGCCGTAAGTTTGGAAGAGCTCCATACAGACTTACGCTCGCCATATTGGAGTAACTCCTGCTGTACTTATATACTGACTAAAATTAGATGAATTTTGCTTATTGTTATAGAAGCTTTGAACGAAACGGTTACAAAATGACCCGTCATACAAGAAGATCGGAAAATATAGAAGAAGATGAAAATTTAGATCAAAATAGAACGAATAAAGTAATTTATTGATGATTGAATTTGATTATTAGACGAATTGTAATTGTACTTTGTTATCTTATTATACTTGATTTACACAGGAGTCTACTTCAAAAGAGAATCTAATTCTGCCACATCGACATCCCTGCCTGAAGGGAATGCTGGAGCAAAGGGTAAGCAAAATACTAAAAGAGTCATAGATTTAGATGTAAATAAAACTGATAAAAATAAAGATAGATCGGAAATTCCAAAAGAAAGCTTAGAACGTGAAAAAGATTTGAGAAAACGGGCTATTGATTCCCTTTCTAAAACAAAACATGTACATAGAGCGGTAATATCTGATTCTGATGATAATGAGAATACAATTAACGAACGTGAAACCGAAGCAAGTACTTCTGGTGTACCTTTAGATCGGCAAACTCAGCGACATAATACAACTCCGCTGTTATTAGTATCGGATCCTGAAAATCCTCATGTTATTCAGCACCTTGTTAAGAAGAAATCAGCAAGAAAATCTAGAAGAGTATCGAATTCTGAAAATTTAGATCGAATTGATATAAAATTAGAAAGAACTGAATCCTCAACAGACGAAGACTCAATTATTCCATTGCTTTATTGTCCAACAGAAGTACCATTTGATCAGCATAGACCGTTTCAAATTAAAATGGAGGTACCTGAGAACGAAATTCAAAAAGTCATTGTAAAAGAAATTATTGAGGCGAATAAACAGCTTCTTAGATCGGCAAAATTAGATCGTTCAATGGACCAGACCTGTTCAACCGAACCAGAGATCATTAGTGATGAGCAAACTGACTCTGATCGTTTCGAAGGTGAATCGGAAGAAGAAGATAAAGACTTTGTACCAGAAAATAGACCGTCTAATTCGCCACAGTTTGTATCTGATGAACCTAACTCTGATTCTCGCTCAGAACCTGAAGAAGATGGAGACCCATCATCACCAAGCTCGTCTAGTGACTCAGAAGATAATATGAATGATAAAAAGCGTAAGAAAAGGAATAAAAATAGATCGAAACACAATAAAAAGAAGCCTAGAACGTCAAAAAGTACCGAAAAAGCTCAGTCATCGAGTATAACGGAATTAGAACTATTTAAAATTCACCAGTTTAGAACGGTGGCTTCAAATGCCAGATATAAGTTAACAAAGAACGATTCATATGACAACTGGTATGCTAGATTCAGACGCGAACTAGAAGGAATGGGCCTTGATCCAGAAAAAAGAAAATCAAACGAAATTAGATAATAACCATATGCTAAATTTGCTCATGATGAGAATCGACAAAATGTATGTAGATGAGATCGCACAGTGTAGAACGTTCAAGAAAGCCATCAATATTTTACAAGATGTTAGAAGATCGGAATCTAATCAATCATCTAGATCGATCAAACAACAATTTTCTCGGCTTAGATTGTACCAATCCGAATCAATTTCAGAATTTTTCCAGCGTCTGCGTAAAATTAGATCGCAATATTTCACTATAGTTGGCAAAAACATACCAAAAGCGGACGTCTTTGACCAAATTGTACACGGCACAGAACGTATTTATCCGGACATCTATAATAAAATAGAATTTAGCGGCGGCTATCCGAAAACGAGTATTAGAGAGATAAAGAATTATTTACTAAAACAAGAAGCTAGAGCGAAAGATAATCAACCGCAAAGAGCGAATTATTTCAAAAATAGATTGAATTCAAATGGCGATTTTAATAGATCGAGAACCAATTCAAAAAATGAAAAACCCTGCCATCGTTGTAATAGATATGGACATCGCAGACGTGAATGTACCTTTCAAAAATTTTGCTATAATTGCCGAAAAGAAGGACATTATGCCAAAAACTGTAAATTTCCTGATAAACGACAAAATAAATCTAGATCGTACAACAATTATAATAAAGGAAATAGATCGTATCAATCGAATAATAATCGTTATAATCGTAATAAAAATGATGATTTTAGATCGAATTACCAGAATAATGACTCTTATCATGACAATAATCGAAGCTTTGATCGTAACAATAATTACAATAATTCCTATCGAGGTAATAGATCGAATCGTGGAAATTATAATAACAACTTTGATCGTAGAAATAATTATTACAATAATGATCGACGACCACAGCACCAAGCAAATTATCAAGATGCTGGACAAAATTTTAATAGATCGAATCAGAACTATCGTCGCGGAGGCAAACGCGGACGTGGATTTAATAAACCCCCTGAGAACGTTGATAATAATAATACTAGTAATTCGAATAATGCTAGCGATACTACTACAGTAAAAGAAAGTAAATAGATCGTTATTTATTTGTTTATTTACAGAAATGATAAAATGCCATGCTGGAATTGAACGTCAATTAGATCGTAACAATATATTAATTGCCAAATGTAATGCTGATATCAATAACAGCCAATTAGATCGAGCCAACCTTGCGATAGAAGACAGTGACAAACATTTATGCTTTATTGGCGATACTGGAGCGACGTCACATTTCATAAAAACAGACCGTAACTTAGAAAATAAAGTAGAATGTGAATCAACAATCGATGGTGCCCGTGCTGACGCAAAGATGTATTCGAACGTAAAAGGAACAATTACCGGAAAATCTGTTTACTGCAACAACAAGATCGCTATATCTGACGCTATATACGTACCAAACATGGTAGATAATTTACTCTCGCTACGAAAATTTGCGGAAATGGGCTACACAATTATATTGAACGATAGAAATGCTAGAATTATGGATGGAAAGAATTTAGTAATGAAAGGAATTTATAGATCGCCATTTTGGTATTTTCTTATAGATTGTAATTCATCAAGTGCGTTTGTAACTAGAACGAGAAATAGAATTTATACTATAGATCCAGTCGACAATATCGAAGAAAATGATTCAAGTGATAGTAGTGAAGACCTGGACCCTCCTACGAAACCAAATCCTTTCAAGAAACGCCAAAAACGAGACAAAATTGTATTTAACGTAGATGATATTGATGACTTAGACGAATACGACGAACTAGAAGTAAACTCAACCTTTACAAATGTAGAACGAGATAATGAAAATATAGATCAACGGCTGTGTATAGATGATATTTTAGTTCAACATGAAATTCCTCATGACTCTTATATCCAGAGAAATGAGTTGATTAGAACAGAACCAAAAGAGATGACCCCTGAAGAATTTCTCGAATTTAAATCACAATGTATGGTTTGGCATCGCAGACTTGGACACATGGAATACAAGAAAATGATCGAATTAAAAGCTAGAACGAATTTATTAAAACATGTAAAATTAGACCCACAAATGATTGAAAACTGTACAGATTGCAAAATTGCGAATATGAAGAAATTAAAATTTCACATACGTAGACGCAGAGCACTGAGACCGTTTCATACAATTCATTCTGATATTATTGGGCCAATTACACCTGTCTCTTACAAGAACAAATTTAAATGGATTATAAGCTTTGTGGATGATTATAGTAGATTTGCTGTATGCTATGTTATGCACAAAAAGAACGAGGCGTTAAATTGTTTCAAACTATACCTAGACCACATCAGAAACATCACTGACTCAGAACGTAAACACTTAGTTAGAGTATTTAGATCAGATAATGGTGGAGAATATACCTCAGACGAATTTAGTGAATATTTAGAACGGAACAAAATTCATCATGCCACCTCAGAGCCAAAAACGAGCCAACACAATGGCACCGTAGAACGTTTCAATCAGACTATTGCTGGCAAGATTAGAGTAATGCTTGTAGATTCTGGATTACCCACTTATTATTGGGATATAGCTCTTGGAGCGGCTGTATACGTGTATAATAGACAACCTCATGCTGGAATAGATTGGCTATGCCCTTTAGAACGTGTTTTTCCGAAAATTCAGATTAATCATGATCAATTACGTAGATTTGGAAGCCTTGTATTTTTAAAACGGCAAAATGTTACATCCAAATTTGAACCAAAAGGAATGTATGGAATCCTTGTAGGATACACGCCAACTGGGTATAAAGTTATGTTACCGAAATCGAAAAAGATCATTAGAACGAAACATGTTAGACCTTATGAAGCCAGAACGTATAAACATTTGACCGGCTTACCTGCTGACGATTTAGAACCTGAAATGAACGAAAACGAATGGATTAAAGATTTTAGATCGATTTATAGAAGAAATGAAGATGGAACGCCTATGCCTAATAGACCTGTTGAGACCCCTACCGAAATCAAAGAAACGGAGGGAGTAAGTGAGCCAGAACCAGAACCAGAACCTGAACCTGTACCCTCAACTTCGAACGTAATTCCGGCCAAAAGAAAACCTGGAAGACCTAAGAAAAGAAAAACCCTCAATCGCGAGAAAAAGTCGGAGGGAGCGAAGAAAGCAAAATTAGAAGAAAATTTGAACGAAAATGAAGACACTGTAAAGATTGAAATTGACACTGGCGCAACTACAATTAAAGAACATTTTGAAAAAGAATTAGAACGACTTAGAGCGTATATTGCTTTAACAGCAGATAATGAAGATATTGAAACTTTTGCATTAATGGCTGGCTTAGTTGGAGATCCTATTACTGTAGAAGAAGCCTTATCTGGACCAGATCATGAACATTGGGAAAATGCTATTGGTGAAGAATTTAAATCACATGATCGTCATAACACTTATATCTTTGTGAATAGACCGAAACCTGAAGAAAAACCCACAATTGTAGACTCGATTATGCTATTAAAAACTAAGATCGACACAAATGGCAGACTAATTTTCAAAGCACGATTAGTAGCTCGTGGCTATAAAGATAAACGATTTTACTCTCTCTCAGAAATTTACTCGCCTGTATCTAGACTGGCTATGGTTAGAATTGCACTGAGCATAATAAATAAATTCAACTTAGAAGCCTACCACTTAGATGTTAAAACTGCTTTCCTACATGGAGATTTAGATGCTATTACCTACCTAGAAATTCCAAAATCGATGAACATAGATGAAGAAACTAGAAGAACGAAAATTTTACTCCTGAAAAAGGCAATTTATGGATTAAAGCAAAGTCCAAAGAAGTGGAACGAACATTTCAATAAAGTTATGAAAAGACTTGGTTTTAAACAAGACATCAATGATCCCTGTATTTATTGGATTAGAGATCGAGATTTTGAAGCATTTTTAATTTTGTATGTAGATGACATCCTATTTGCTGGAAATAATATACCTAGAATGAATGATTTGATCGATAAATTGTTAAAATATCTTGAGATCGTTAACCTTGGTGAACCTAAAAAATTTGTTGGAATAGAAATTATTAGAAAGAGATCGGAAAGAATTTATTACTTACATCAGAAAAACTACACTATTGAAATTTTGAAGAGATTTAATATGGCAAATGCTAATGCCTATCCAATTCCTATGATTTATCAAAATAGAAATGACAAAGAACGATTATTGACTGCACTACTTTTACAAGGTAAAGAACCATCAAATCGTAAAGAACGTAAAGCCTTAAAAAGATTGAATAAACATATACAATATGGTCAAGCACCTTTTCCTTATAGAGAAGCTATAGGCAGTCTGATGTACCTAGCCAATGGCACAAGGCCAGACATTACCTACTCTGTAAACATGTTAAGTAGAAAACAAGCAAGTCCTTCAAGATTAGATTGGGAGAATGTCAAAAGAGTTTTTAAATATTTAGTTGGAACGAAAAATTATGGCTTAGAATATCGAAGTAATGGTAGACCGTTAACAGCTCATGCTGATGCTAGTTATGGAGACGACGTAGACACTAGAAAAGCGACGACTGGAACGATTATTAGATTACATGGAGACATAGTTTCGTGGTCATCCAAACGCCAAGGAAATGTATCAACTTCGACTTGTGAATCCGAATATGTAGCTTTGAACGCAGCCCTACAAGAGGCAGTAGCAACGAATGCGACTTTGAATAGAGCGACTGGCAAAGAATATTTACCTATAGAACTATTTGGAGACAATTCACCATCAATTCAATGTACCGAAAAACCTGGAGTTTCCTCTTTAAGACATATACCAGACATTAAATTTCATTACATCTTAGATCATGTTATAAATGAACGTGCCACAATAGAATGGGTTAGTTCCAAAGAACAAGACGCAGATATACTGACAAAACCTCTGACTGAGAAACCTTTTACTCAGCTTAGATCGAGAATTGTTTCAAAAATATCCTGTGTGGAAATTTAGAACGGCTCCTGATATTATTGTAAACGATTTTACTCCAATTGCACCTAGCCTAGATCAAGAATTACTGCTTAAAATATTCAAATATTGCTTAGATCGGGGATACAATGATTCTACTGACGCAAAATTAGATCGGCTCCAGAGATGCGAAATGTTATTACTTGGATCGGATATACAAAATAATTTTATTTTAAATTCGCAAAAATTAGATCGGTTCCAAATTGAAGAAAAACCTGAAGCTTAGATCGGTTATTCCTAGTTAGACCAACTTTGATCGGCTCGTACGTCGGAAATCAAGATCTAAAATTGTCCAAAGGGAGCCATATTGCACTGGAAAGATGAAGAATTAAACATCGAAAGATCGCTAATATGAAAATTGAATTTTTTTTTAGATCGATAAATTCAAAATGTTTAGAGTTAGAATTTTACCTCCCATCCAATAAATTGTAAATTTTTGCTCTTTAAAATAAAAGGAGGGAGTGTTAAACTGTATTTTGTATACGACATTCGTAGCCGCACTAGTGGCAACACTGCACCGCCTATCGGTTGTGGTGAGAGAGCGGCGCAGCTGTCTTGCTCGCTCTCACTTCGTTGAACTACTCGAACCCGTCCGCATCTCCGTCTGATACGTGACACTTGCTCGTGTATACTTACGTGTACTTTTGTTTTTCTCTCTCGTGATCAATACATTAATTATCCCACGTTGCATTGGTGTTATTATTTCTTCTTGGTATATTTGGTACGTATCCTACTACAAGTCTATCAATAACACCTCGAATTCTACCAATAAGCTGTAAGTATGTAAAAAATTAAAATTTTTCGTCTCTTCGACATTCACAGCTTCGTTCGTTACTTTCAATTTATTTCTGCGTTCTTGCGGTATTATCGAAGGGGAAAAAACCATCGTACTCATTGAAGCATTAAAACGGACAATTTCCTGGTTTATGTAAAAGAACGATTCATTTGATTGCTGTCGAAAGCGAAGAACGGTAGTAATGCTACCAGATGATTCTATCTGATCTGTCTGGAAGCGTAGTTCGAATCTTTATCGATTAATTGTCTCCCTAGATGCAGATTAATACGTAAAATTAATGGATTCGTAGAAAAAGGTTTTTTATTTAGTTTCAGATCCGTGTGCTCGATTCTGGTATTAATTTTTATTCCATAATCAGAGACGATTTGTACGCGAATCGAGGTTGCAATTTTTTTACGAGTGTGTTTTTATTTAGCAAATAGCAAGAATCGATCATTTCATAGAATTTATTTATGGCTCGAAATTTTACAACGTTGTTTTTTCGACTACGTTCAGAAATACTTTATTTTATTTCATTCGGTGCATTTTCATATTCGAGTCTTATCTCTGAAATTACGAATTCGCAACCTGTCCCAATAGTTTAAAAATATCCACCCATCCCTTTCCTCTCTCCGAAAGAACCACTCAAGCATGAAACCGAACACTCGAGATATTGTAAATACGCAGCCGGTGAATCTTGTCATCGTCGAATGATGTGCCAATGAGTTCATTGAACACTACTACGGTAGGTGTAATCGAACAGAAAATGAAATTAATTGCGGTAGTTTATTAAAAGCTTGGTTGATTGGTCAAGGATAGGTACCTGAGGTCACGACCTAATTTCTTCAAAGGTTAACAATTTTTTTTTCCAAATCCTTTCGTCGGAGAAAAAAATTTTTACGAAAAATACGTACCTACGTCCAAATCGCCCACGAGAACTCGTGCATCGGCGTCGCAAGCTTACTGGCAAAATCATATTTTAAAAATATACTCTTCTGCCGCGCCGGAGTTTAATGGCATTGAGAAATGCTTCAAGTGTCGTAGTTGAAATATAGAGGACGTAATATTTTAAAAATGATTTTTCCAGGTTTTCAGGATCAATTTTTAGAATATTCCCTGATAATTTTTTCACAGATAAGGTAAACTTACAATTTGAAATTCAAGGCTGTGCGTGAGTTGGTTCCCAGCGAAATAGGCATGATTTTCCACTTGAAGATACTCAAAGCAACTATCGCAACTGAAAATCGAGATCTTGTTATGAGAAAATCATTTTTAGTTGGATTTCCACTTGAATACCTCAAGTGCGTATTTTTTACTGCGATTATGCAAATTGAAAAAAATTTGAAATAATGGATTGAAGGCTCTAAAATGGCTGGAAACGATCAAATTCAATTTTGCAGACGGTAATTTCATCGATTATACAGTATGACACAAAAGTCTTGTCCACGAAAAACACTTCATGATATCTCGAAACTGAAAAGAGATATCGAGATGATTCAAACGGCAATATCTTGGAGACAAGGACATTGAAGATTGATAGTATTTTCAGTTTTACCTACAGGGTGTCCACGAATTGAGAAACCGGTTTCGGTTAAAAAATCGGGGTCTGGGTTTTTTAGGGATTTGAAGTCTACACACGGTGACGATTAAAATGTGATAATTTTTTTTCGAAACCGGTTCGAAAATTTGCAACCAGTTGTCAAAAATACCCCAAAAAATCGAGATTAGAAAAAATTTTCCAAATGAAATTTGTAGAGCTTTGTAAGCCAAACATTGCCAGTGAACTCATTTTATGAAATTTCAACAACAAAAAAGATATGAATTTTTTTTCAAATGAATGTTGAACATCGCACCGTTAAAAATCTAAAAAAATAGATACATAAGTTAGGTATTCAAATAAAAATAAAATTCAACATTAAAAATCTGTATTAAAAAAGTAGGTACAAAAGCAAAAAATTACAATATTACATCATCTTAATGTCTAAGTAGATATCAACATCAACTTATTATATAATAAATTATTATCCAAGTACATAAATGATAAATTAAACACAAAAAAACCAAACTGGTAAAAAATTAATAATAAAATACAACTTACAAATATATTGTATTTCAAACATTTAGTCAAATTTGGTCGCGGGGCAAAAAAATTGCACTGGGTAATATTTAGATAAATATGAGCGATAAAAAAGTTATTCACCTCGTTGGTGAATAAATGAGATGAGATAAATTGTTTTGTAAACAACGTATCGTGATGCGATGTTATTAAGTAAAACGTCACTGGTAATAAAAACTGCTTATATACCATGGTTATGGATGTTAGATAGTTAGACGATCCATTGAAAAATTATAATTTTTTTGTTGCAGATATCTCAAGTTAAGAAATTTTGGGAATAATTTTCGTTTACACCAATGAACATTTTTAGGAGTTGAGTGATTTCAAAATCGGAAAAAAATTTTACCCATGCTTTTCATTGTCACCCTAGATTAACCACATATCGTTTAAAGAAGGCAAGATACATGGGTACCAATATTGTATTGCTTCATACTCTGGTACAATGAAAAAAAAAAAAATTATTCAAAAAAATAAAACTTGTCCCAATTCAAATAGGTGAAATTTATTATTTTTCTGAATAATTTTTTTTTGTTGCAAAATTTATTTATATTTTCGATAAATTATAATATTTTTTTGACAAAAAATATTATTTTTTAGGACAAATTCCACTCATTTTGTGAATTGAGACTCGTTATTATTATTATTTAAAATTCATTATTTTGGTATTATGTTTCATTTTTCTTCATTTTGTCTCAAAGTAGAATAGGTATTTTCATCACTTTCCAATTTATCAAATAAAATGAATGATTTTTGACTGAAAGTTTGGTGAAAAATTACTGATTTGAAATTTGATCCTTCCTCCCTATTTTTTCTCATATTCTTAGCCCTTCGCTTGGTAAATTTCTGAGTGCGCCTACGATCGAATGACAGTATTGGCGAAAACATTCTGTTGGTGACTGAAATTTATAAGAGAAGTGGGTAATCTACCCTCAGTTCTCAAGAGTGTGGGGGGGGGGTCAATTTACCCTTTCCTAGAGCGCAAATTTCTTGATATGCCTCTGAATCGAACTCATACAATCAGTAAATTACATTCTCAGTCAATACAATGAAGTAATGAAATTGAGATTTTTTTTTCGTTCCAATAGAATTCATATCTTTTTCTTTCAAGTTTATCAATTTTAATTTTATGTATTTATATTTTTAGATGAATTTTATATTTTTACTTTATTTTTAAATATTATTTTTGAAGGTGAACCACCACATTTTTTTGACGTTATGACTCCTGACTCCAGAGTCAAGATAGAAAGTTGATACCTGACCCTGGGCTTGACTCCGGAGTCAATTTCAGACCTCAACTCCCTGACTCTGGTCGACTCCGGAGTCAAATCAGAGTTACTTTGAAGTCAATTTGACTCTAACTCCGGAGTCGACTCTTATGCCCTGCTGCAATCTCAGCTCAGAGAAATTTTACATCAAAAAACACAAAGTGAAATGATCTCACATCGGACTACCAGACACAGCAACGGTACCCCAATTACACAGACGAGTATATCAACTGTTAATTAAATTAAAACAAAAATCGCCGAAAAAGAAACAACAAACAAGTAGACCAAACATGCGGCAATAATAATGCGAAAAAATTGGGTGAAAGCAACGCCTATAAAGGAAGTGCGAATATTTTCGATGTACGTTAACGTATTCGTGTACATATCTACTTCACTTCATTAAAAGAAAGTGAGAACATTCGTGTTTAATCGTCTCAAACGGAATAGAAAAAAAACCTCTACAGTGGCGGCGCGTAACTAAATTTTTCGCATTTTGTTGTAGTCCCGGCCAGAGGTTCAAAAAATTTCAAAATTTCTTGGTTCTGTAACATCGGTTCATTTTAATTGTCTTATTTACAAAAATATTTGAAAATGATTTTGAAAATCTTTGAAAAATAATACTACGAATGGGAAAAATTTTGAAATTGGATCAAATTCTGGAAAAAAATTCCAAGTTGGATATTGAGAAAACATAATTTCCTGGACTAAGGAAATCGTGTACCTAAATAATATATGGATATAGAGAATAAATTGTAGCGTGTCAAATTTCCTATCTGTAGAGTCCGATTAGTTTTTTTCCAGGAGGCTCGATTATCGATATATTTACAATTTTTTAAAAAAAAGTTGAACTTTGCTAAATCTCCTAAAAACATCTAATCGGCCTCTACAGATGCACTGAAAAAAAAAATGTGTCCCAATTCCAAAACAGGTAAAATTTATTATTTTTCTGGATCAATTTTTTTTTCTGGTAAAATTTATTCATTTTTTTTGACAATTTTTATTATTTTTTCTGATGAAAAATAAAATTTTTCAGAACAAATTTCACCTATTTTGTGAATTGGGACTTGTTTTTTTTTTGAATAATTTTATTATTTTGGTAAAATTTATTCAGTTTTTTGATAAAATTCATCATTTTTTGAGTAAAATGTATTCGTTTTATCGACTTCAAAGATCAAAAATTATCAGAAAATGCGAAAAAATTCAAAAAAAGAAATTGAAATTGTGAAAAATCCTACAAGCTTAGTTTTATCCTAAATGGAAAGTAGACGAAGAAATAACTAATTTTGTTTGAGAAGGATATTATGTATAAAATTTTCATTTCCAAATGAACAGACATTAATAACCTCACTAAAAACCAGGGTAATAACGGTTAATAGTACGAGAAAGTAATATACAGGTCATCCTTAGCCAGGGTAGTAGTAAGGCATCGTTCATTTTTATTTTATTGATGTTTATTTAATTTAATTTTTTAATATATTTGATTTTACATGATTTAAAATTTTAATTTTTTTTGCACAGATTAGTGAGAGATCAAACCTTTGCTTAGGTAAAGGTAAGACATGCCTAAAATACTTTTGGTACTCGGCACGTTTGCATTCGAGGGATTTGGAGTGGCGATAATTAATTTGAAAATCGTATTTATTTTTTTTTTTTTATTTTTTTTTTTATTTTTTTTTATTATTTTCTACGGCATCTCACAATCATTAGAGAAAAAATCTTCAGTTCTTTACACAGTGTTTTTTTTTTTACTTTTTTCATAAATTCTGCATTTATTAAAGTAATAAATGAAGAAATATTATTGAAGTTACGTGAACATTTCAAGCTGATCAAAAAAAGGGCTAACTGGGTAAAGATAAATATACCAAAACTTTTATTAATTTTCGCCTTTTCGCGGGTTGTCTTTGTAGTAGAAAAGTTCTTTCACCTTTCGATACTGTACGTACGATTTGATTATAACCTACTAGAATAGATTCTATACACACGTCGAACAATAACCATATTTGCTTTGTATAATACGTTTACTACCGCTATAATGGGAATGTGCATGGTATTGCGGCGAGGCGCGACTTCGATGCTGACGCCGATTCTTTGCACCTATACACATATGTTCATTCGTATAGGTACGTAACGGTACATTGGAAGCTTTTTTGTCTTCTGTGTGTGCCAGAAGAGGCGCGAATGTCGTCTGGCGAACGAGCATAGTATTCGAAAAACTTGGCGATTTACCCGGAAAGATTAGATTTTCGATTTTTATTCCGAACACGTAGAGATTTCGATGTGAAGATTCATATTGCCCTAACTGGTTCTCATATGATGGCAATAGCGATGCGGAAATTTACGAATAATTACGAGATACAAAGGTACCAAGAAAATAACCTAGTGAAGCATTCTTCTTAATTGGTAATGGAATTATTAAAATTCCATCAAAAGTAATAGTAACGAAGATGGAATCGTTGTTCGAATCGTTACTGAAATACTTGAACTTTTGTTAATTGTGGTGCGATTTTTCATTGAAACAAAGCAAGCAAATTTTTCGTTTATATCTAATCCAAGTTCAGCTTGAGCCTCGATATAAAATCTTTATTCATTTTAACCTCATTTTAGAATTTTTTAAACATAAATTTTTCTTTAGTTACAGACTTCCTACCAGGGAAATTCAGGGCATAGGAGTCGACTCCGGAGTCAAGATTTGAGATCTGAAATTGACTCCGGAGTCAAGCCGAAGTCGAGAGTCAATGTCAGAAATTGACTCCGAAGTCGGAGTCAAGATTTGAGGTCTGAAATTAACTCCGAAGTCAAGGCCGAAGTCAGGAGTCAATTTTTTTGCTGACTTCTATGATTTGGAGTCAATCCGACTGAAAATCAACTCAGACTATGGTTCGATTCCAGAGTCAGGGGTTCAAGGTCAAAAACTGACTTCGGATACGAGCGAAGTCAAGAGCCAATTTTTACTAGAAAATAAGTAGACTTTAAAATCACAGCCGAACTGACTTCAAAACGTCTTTGACTCCGGTTTCATTCCAGAATCAAGAGTCAAATTGACTCCAAAGTGGATTCAAGATTCCAGACTGACTCCGGAGTCATGCTGGAAATAGGGAGTCAACTTTCTAATTTATTTTTTTTAAATTCAATTTACCCAAGTTATTTATAATTTTTAATTATTGAACAGAGGTCAAAGATGCTGAAACACAAACTGGAAATTGAAAATATTTTTCAATCTTGAGTCCTCCTTCCACCCAAAAAATCGTAAAAATTCACAATTTGATTAAAATTTTTCCAAATTCGAGCTCTATTAAGTCATTAAATAGGAGCCAAATTTAACATGGATTACTCAACTCCTATTGTAGATTTGGGGTTAATATCTTGACGTATTTTGTAGTTTCGAGGGAAGTTTTTTTTCTTCATTACCTCGACAACGAGGTGAATTTTATTAAAGAAATTTTCCGTCTTACCTTCAAATTTGTTATTATTATATAATTATACGATAATAGCCGGAAAGAAATTTTAATATATGATATCATATTAATACACGTACAAAGTTTAATATCAAGGGCGTCGTGTTTTATAACTCGAATTAAAATTATAAGAAAATTTTTTATACTCGTTTGCGATTGATACTGAATTTTCAAAGTCTACAAGAGTGGTAATAAAAACCCAGCTCAGTAACGAAACTTATCACATTGTCGGGTTTATTAATTTATGGATATCATTTTTCAAAATTGAAAAAATAATAATAACATTTGGAAGCCAATGGCTTACACAAATGTTTCTGAAAAATGAAGAAAAATTCAATGCAATGTGGAATAGTTCAAGGTGTGAAAAATAACTGATCATTCTATAGTCTGTAGGTTAGTAATGTTTGTTTTTATTGTCTCGACGTAAGAATTGTTATGCTTTGGATCTGCATGTCAATTATTTACAAAAAGTGCGAAAATTTCTTCGCAAATGATTACAAATATTGACATTGCATACGACCCAGCATAAATACATTATTACGTCGAGACAGACTGTAGAATGGCGGAGGCCTATGTATTTTGATTTTATTGAAAAATTAGGTAGGTAAATGAAAAATTCCAATTAATAATAAATCATTCGTTGTTGTTTTATTGAAAATTAATTGATCGATTTAAAAATCACAGAATTATTATAGAAAAATATAGAATTCGATTTTTTGTTTTTTAATATTTTTCAATTTCTGTTCTCAATGATTTTTTTTGTTTAGTTCGCGTGGAAAATTAAAAAATTGGAATGAAAATTGAAATTGGTTGAAATCACCCAGAATGATTTAATTTTTGAGCCACACGTGAAATTTGAGTCTAATTCATGTTTTTTTAATCAACTCCGACTCTGGCTTGATTCCGGAGTCAGGAAGTCAAGGTCGAAGATTGACTTCGGAATCAAGCGGAGTCAAGAGTCAGAATTATTATGTTCAATTTTTTAATTATTTTTATAGAATTTTGCTTTTTTTCAATAATTTTATTGTATTTTATGAATTTTATTTACTGGTATTTATATTTTCTAATTGTTGAGTGAAACTTTTTAAAAACATTTTTAATTTTTAAGCATGAAGCATATACGGAAAAACCGACTATGAAATTTTCCTGCGGAGATTTCAGAAAAACTCTCAACGACATAAATGAAGGAAAAACTTCAATTAGATCAGAATACAGAGAGAAAATTTGGAATAATTTAAATGAAGCTTGTGCAGAAATTTCAAAACTGATGTTAAAGCACAAAGAATCAACTTGGAATCTTATTAAGTATTAACATAGAATCCCATCTTCCATGGAATTTCTTGAATGAGCTAAAAACCCAAAATCTATTTTTAAATTTTGTGAAATTGGTTACTTTAAATTAAATTTGTGAATTTTTTCAAGTGAGCAACTTAAAAAAGAACAAAATAAAGTGAAAGAAGAGATTACTGAAGAATTGATCATTCCGAATTCCAAACAAAAACTTCCACAAATCGAATAAAGTTGAAGAAATCTTGCCACACTTTTTAAAACCAAGTAAGTTTTTTTTTTCATTTCAACCAACTTAGGGTTGCCACATGAGAAAATTTTAATGTTTTTTTTAAAAAAATTTCTGTGATAATTCACACATTTTCACAGATCAACTTCGACTCTGGCTTGATTCCGAAGTCAGGGAGTCAAGGTTAAAAATTGACTTCGGAATCAAGCGAAGTCAATAGTTAGGATCATTAAGTTCAATTTTTTAATTCATTTAGTTTATTCAAATTCAAATTTGGTTATTACATTAGTAATTTAAAATTATAGATTTTTTTTTCAACAATTTGATTGTATTTTATGAATTTTATTTACTGGTATTTTCATTTTCTAATTGTTGTGTGAAATTTTTTGAAAAATATTTTAAATTTTTAAGCACAAAGCATTTATGGAAAAACCGACTATGAAATTTTCCTGCGGAGATTTCAGAAAAACTCTCAACGACATAAATGAAGGAAAAACTTCAATTAGATCAGAATACAGAGAGAAAATTTGGAATAATTTAAATGAAGTTTGTGCAGAAATTTCAAAACTGATGTTAAAGCACAAAGAATCAACTCGGAATCTTATTACGTATTAACATAGAATCCCATCTTCCAGGAATTTCTTGAATGAGCTGAAAACCCAAAATCTATTTTTAAATTTTGTGAAATTGGTTGCTTCAAATTAAATTTGTGAATTTTTTCAAGTGAACAACTTAAAAAAGAACAAAATAAAGTGAAAGAAGAGATTACTGAAGAATTGATCATTCCGAATTCCAAACAAAAACTTCCACAAATCGAATAGAGTAAGTTTTTTTTTCATTTCAACCAAGTTAGGGTTGCCACATGAGAAAATTTTAATGTTTTTTAAAAAAATGTTCTGTGATAATTCACACATTTTCACAAATCAACTTCGACTCTGGCTTGATTCCGAAGTCAGGGAGTCAAGGTCAAAAATTGACTTCGGAATCAAGCGGAGTCATGAGTTAGGATCATTATGTTCAATTTTTTAATTCATTTAGTTTATTCAAATTCAAATTTGGTTATTACATTAGTAATTTAAAATTATAGATTTTTTTTCAACAATTTGATTGTATTATTTTATGAATTTTCAACAAGCCGTCTTTGAGCAAAGCAACGATCAAATTCAAAATCTCAACGGTGAAAATAAAGATCTCAAAGACGAAAACGAAGAAGTCAAAGGTGAAAACGAACATCTCAGAGGTGAAAACGAACATATCAGAGGTGAATACGAACATCTCAGAGGTGAAAATTTACTGGTATTTTCATTTTCTAATTGTTGTGTGAAATTTTTTGAAAAATATTTTAAATTTTTAAGCACAAAGCATATACGGAAAAACCGACAATGAAATTTTCCTGCGGAGATTTCAGAAAAACTCTCAACGACATAAATGAAGGAAAAACTTCAATTAGATCAGAATACAGAGAGAAAATTTGGAATAATTTAAATGAAGTTTGTGCAGAAATTTCAAAACTGATGTTAAAGCACAAAGAATCAACTCGGAATCTTATTACGTATTAACATAGAATCCCATCTTCCAGGAATTTCTTGAATGAGCTGAAAACCCAAAATCTATTTTTAAATTTTGTGAAATTGGTTGCTTTAAATTAAATTTGTGAATTTTTTCAAGTGAACAACTTAAAAAAGAACAAAATAAAGTGAAAGAAGAGATTACTGAAGAATTGATCATTCCGAATTCCAAACAAAAACTTCCACAAATCGAATAAAGTAAGTTTTTTTTTCATTTCAACCAAGTTAGGGTTGCCACATGAGAAAATTTTAATCTGATTCAAGTTTTTTTTAAAAAAAATGTTCTGTGATAATTCACACATTTTCACAAATCAACTTCGACTCTGGCTTGATTCCGAAGTCAGGGAGTCAAGGTCAAAAATTGACTTCGGAATCAAGCGGAGTCAAGAGTTAGGATCATTATGTTCAATTTTTTAATTCATTAGTTTTTGTATTTTATGTATTTTATTTACTGGTATTTACATTTTCTAATTGTTGAGTGAAACTTTTTAAAAATATTTTTAATTTTCAAGCATGAAGCATCTATGGAGGAAAAACTTCAATTAGATCAGAATACAATGAAAAAAATCGGAATAATTTAAATGAAGCTTGTGTAGAAATTGCAAAAATGATGTTGAAGCACAAACTCAAAATCTTAGTGAGCTAAAAAACCAAAATCTATTTAAATTTTGTAAAATCGATTCCTTTAAACTAAATTTGTCAATTTTTTCAAGTGAATAAATTAAAAAAGAAAAAATGCAGTAAAAGAAGAGATTACTGAAGAATTGATAATTCCGAACAAAAACTTCCACAAATCGAATAAAGTTGAAGAAATCTTACCACACTTTTTAAAATCAAGTAAGTAAATTTTTTTCATTTCAACCAAGTTAGGCTTAGCATGTGAAAATTTTAATCTGATTCGAGTTTTTTTTTTTAAAAAATGTTCTGTGATAATTCACACATTTTCACAAATCAACTTCGACTCCGGCTTAATTCCGGAGTCAGGGAGTCAAGGTCAAAGATTGACTTCGGAATCAAGCGGAGTCATGAGTTAGGATTATTTGTTCAATTTTTTAATTCATTTAGAGTTAAATTTTAATTAGGTTATTACGTTATTAATTTCAAAGTATAGAGAACCGAATCAGCCAAGATTCGTCGGTCCGTGTAGTATTTCAATTAAATAAAAAAAAAATCGCTCTGCATATGACATTCAATAGAATTCGAGTTCATCTTAATGCGCGCAAAAAAAAAAAATAACAAATTAAATATTCAACTCATTTATGCAATACGACTCTATACCTTCATTTCAATACATCACAACACATCGGGTTATTGAACTCTGATCTAATTTTACCGCACAAAGCATTCCCATCGAATGTATTCGAACAAGGAAAAATATGATACGATAATTTTTTTTCGCAAATAAATTGATACCGAAAAACCATACTATGTTTTCGATAAAAATTTTTATCTAAAATAATTTTTTCTCAACCTCCGCGTGTACCTAATCAAAATCCGAATTTCAATATTTGTTATATAAGCAGAGGAGTCAACGATTGTTACCAAGCAACCGTATCAAGGGGTTGATGGACGACCTTGCGATTCACGACATTTACTATATAAGTTGGTTTTACGAGACGTATCCCACGTATAGTGTTTACATTTTGGGGCAATGACACCGAAAATGTGCGTTTGGGCGTTCTCGCCTGTTCGACTATTAGAGAATGAAATTTCAATCTTTCGACTCGAGCCGCTTTTAGCGAAATTTATAGTCGCGAGGTGAGGCATTTTCCAGGCGGCGAGAGACGATAAATTAATTGTTTTTTTTCTCGTAGGTACTCGTGTAACGCACGACGTGAGATGCATTTGACAGGCTGAAATTTTCTATTTATTGTACATATTTCAATGCTGAACGATGCGTTTGAACGAGGCTAATTTATCGGCGAATTTGGGTTTATTTTTACGGCGAAAAAAAAAACGAATGGAGGAATTTATTTTAGAGGGGCTAAATACGGAGTAATCGAGAAACAAGGAGAAAAAATCTCGCTTACTGATAATAATTCAGTCCCTCTGAAAGATGAAATTTTATCAGCGAATTGAAATTAAACATATTAGCTTCTTGGTTCTTGTGGCTTTTAATAAGTAAGTAAGTTTTTTTTTTTTTAATTTCGGCCAAGTTGGGCTTGAGCTACATGGGAAAATTTTAATGTGATTCAAGTTTTTTTAAAAAAAATGTTCTGTGATAATTCACACATGTTCAAAAATTAATTCCGACTCTGGCTTGATTCCGAAGTCAGGGAGTCAAGGTCAAAGATGACTCCGGAGTCAAGAATCAAAATTTATTTTCAACTCTTTAAAACAATAATAATAATAAAAAACTTTGGAAGCCAATGGCTTCCACTAATATTTCTGAAAAATGAAGAAAAATTCGATGCAATGTGGAATATTTCAAGGTGTGAAAAATAACTAAAAAAAAATTCTATGAAAAATCCTTATCTACTGATTGACTCGTTTGCTGTTTTATTGAAAATTAATTGATCGATTTAAAAAATCACAGAATTATTACAGAAAATACAGATTTGAATTTTTCGTTTTTTCGTATTTTTCAATTTCTGTTCTCAATGAATTTTTTAGTTCGTGTAGAAATTTCAAAAATTGGAATGAAAATTGAAATTGGTTGAAATCACCTGGAATGATTTCATTTCCATTTTTTTCTTTTTGAAAATTCGCTGCCATCATCATTGATTTTTTGGTGGACATTAAAAATGGCGACAGAAAAAGTAATATTTTTATTAAAAAATTATTATTATTTTGATTGAAAAAAAAAGGAACATGAAATAAATCGAATTGAAATCAAAACGATCACTTTGTCATTTTCGATCGATTTTTACGTGAATTTTCATTTCCTGGTTTCTATTTGACTAAATTTGTTGATTTTTCCAGTTATGCGAGAAACGATTTGCAAGAATCCGTTCATAGAACTACAGAAGAATGTATAGCTCAACACTTTTTGAAACTAGTAAGTAAGTTCTTGTGGTTGTTTCAATTTTCGACCAAGTTGGGCTTGAGCCACATGTGAAGTATGAGTCTGATTGAAGTTTTTTTAAAAAAAGTTCTGCGAATTCAAAAATTTTCACGAATTAAATGCGACTCTGGCGATTCCGGAGTCAGGGAGTTGAGGTCAACGATTGACTTCGGAATCAAGCGGAGTCAATAGGATTATTATGATTCGATTTTTAAATTCATTTAGTTGAGAGTTAAATTCTAATTAAGTTATTACAATAGTAATTTTAAATTATAAAATTTTGCTCTTTTTTTAAATAATTTGATTGTATTTTATTAATATTATTCAAACAATTTTCACATTCTGGTTTCAATTTGACTATTATAGTTGATTTTTCTAAGTTATGCGAGAAACGATATGTAAGCATTCGCTCCCAGACCTTTTAAATTTCATCTCAGAGATTTGTCGAGACGTTTCGATAAATCTCCGAAGAAGAAACTGAAGAAAGATAAAGTTGTTTCTGAACCAGACGTTTCGATAAATCTCCGGAGAAGAAACTGAAAAAGGATAAAGTTGTTTCTGAACCAGACGTTTCGATAAATCTCCGGAGAAGAAACTGAAAAAGGATAAAGTTGTTTCTGAACCAGTGTTCATAAGAATTTCCATTTAAAAATAACTCTGGTCAATTTTTTGTCCATCTTTACGCGAACCACTCAGGTTCATGGTCTTTTTCATATTTTTTTCCTAATTTTATAATCCGCGTAGTATTACAGCGTATCGAGGGAAAATAGAGGATAGAGAGGTACGAATTTACCAATTATTCGTTCAAATTACCCCTCCCTTCGCCTGCCCTCCTCCCAGAACGAATTTCGTAGTCTTCGAAGTCAATACGCGTAAACGACGGAAGATCTGCTGAGCAGCAGCGATTCGATCGTTTGAAAAAAAAAAACTGCCAACGTAAAAGTGGGAGAAAATAATGTACGCGGCTTGTTATCACCAGGAAACAAAGAGAGGTGAATTTTATTCACCTAGACCTACGTATGAAACATTTATATGTATACGCACATTTATACGAAACATATTTAAATAATGAGAAATGTTATTGGAGACCTTGTATTCGCACATAACACTATCCACTAGCCTTCAATCGAAGGTTAGCCTTATAGCAAGGTCTGGATCACCGTTTTTATCTCAATATATTATACGGAGCGCGCTTTGTACCGTACGTAAATTTATTCATATTTTTTATCAATGTGGGTAAGTGGATAGAGCATCAATTACCCGCAGGAGTTGGTTATTTTGAGTATTTTTCAATGAATTTTCAAAATTCGAATTTGAAGTGAAAATAAAATTAATGAATGAAATTGAAAGTCATGCTACAGTCAACCATAAGCGATAAAAATGAGTTTTTAGTGATCGAACTTCCAATATGATTTACTTATTCCTAGTAAGGTTTGACGAGAACCTACTCTCTCATTTATAAATCAGTGAAAATTATCGAATATCACTGAAAAACAGTCAGAATTGCAGCATAGGAGAAAATAAATGAAAAATTTTCACAGAAAACGAGAAAAATCACTGAAAAATGAGTGAAAACCTTTGAAAAATCAGTGAAAATTTTTGAAAAATCAGTGAAAATCTAGTGAAAATTTTCGAAAAATCAGTGAAAATCTTCGAAAAATTAGTGAAAATTTTCGAAAAATCAGTGAAAGTCTTTGAAAAATCCGTGAATTTTGCTGATTTTTCCTGTGTTGCAATTTCGACTGTTCATCAGTGACTTTTCACTGATTCAGAATAAAAGAGTATTGTGTAAGAAAAATCCTCTTAATACTTGATTTTTTTTAAAAATAGTATACCTGATTTACTCATTTTTTTTTCCTTCTTTAGAATCAGACTGCATTGGTGGGTTCATATTTTAAAAAATCGAACTACATTAATTTAGAGTCTATTTTTGAGCAACAGACACAGAGAAGAAGTATAAAAAAAATAATATTCCTCGATTTTGGTTCAAATTGGGAAGGCGTTGTATTTGTTGTTTTATTTTTTAAAAATTATTTTCAATTTTAATAATCTTATTATTTACATTAAGTGATCTTGTATTTTAATTTATTCGAATAAGACGTTTATTTTATTACATTTTTGGTGCGAAATTTTTTGCATTCTTTAGAATCAGACTGCATTGGTGGGTTCATATTTTAAAAAATCGAACTACATTAATTTAGAGTCTATTTTTGAGCAACAGACACGGAGAAGAAGTATAAAAAAAATAATATCCTTTGATTTTGGTTCAAATTGGGAAGGCGTTGTATTTGTTTTTTTATTTTTAAATTTTTTTTTTTAATTTTAGTAATCTTATTATTTACATTAAGTGATCTTCTTGTATTTTAATTTATTCGAATAAGACGTTTATTTTATTACATTTTTGGTGCGAAATTTTTTGCATTCTTTAGAATCAGACTGCATTGGTGGGTTCATATTTTAAAAAATCGAACTACATTAATTTAGAGTCTATTTTTGAGCAACAGACACGGAGAAGAAGTATAAGAAAAATAATATTCTTCGACTTTGGTTCAAATTGGGAAGGCGTTGTATTTGAGGGGCTTGGTTCCAAAACTCACTTTTGCCACAAAAATCATTTTTGTTTTTATTGCGGATTCGGATACAGTTTCTCACGCTCTACAACCCTACAGTCTCCGTTTTCACGTTAATGAGTCGATTCCGCGAGAATCCGCGATCGAAAAGTGACTTCAGTTCCAAAACTCACTTTTGCCATTGGCAAAAGTGAGTTTTGATGCCAACTGTTTTTAAATGTATTTCTAACCGGCAAAAACGAATGATATTATCTGGTTAACAAAGTTACAATGTTCTAACGGTATTATAAATGATTTATAATGGCAAAGGGGCGTATTTCCGTACTGGACTGTGTTGTAGTTTCAAAAAAAGGGGGGAAAAAACCTCTTAGGTCCCTTTCTACAAAACGTATCACTACTACCTTTAGGGTAAAAACTTGTTCGTAGGTCATGAAAACAAATTTTAAACGTCGTAATGTAATGAAAATTTGCAAAAATCATGAGTTGGAATCAAAACTCACTTTTGCCATATGCAATTGTAACTTTAAAGCACAATGGCCGACTACTTTTGGATTTTTTTCACATAGGCCTCTTCATATACACCAACTTCATCAATCTAGACCATTTTTGGCATTGAAACCCAAAACGCGCACCTTGAAATCGTTTTTCGTGGTTTTCTCAAAAAGTACCTTGATGGCAAAAGTGAGTTTTGGAACCAAGCCCCTCATTTGTTTTTTTAATTTTTAATTTTTTTTTTAATTTTAGTAATCTTATTATTTACATTAAGTTATCTTCTTGTATTTTAATTTATTCGAATAAGACGTTTATTTTATTACATTTTTGATACGAAAAATTGTTCAGTTCAATAAAAGAAAAATATGGCATTTATTAAATAATCTTGTTCCTAATTCTCATTTGTTTTTTGAAAAATTAAATCACCTTTCACACATGTCAGAAGGGTCGTCTTAATACTTGATTATTTTTTTTCATTCTTTGAAATCAGACTGCACTGGAGGGCTCATATTTAAAAAAACAAACAATGTTAATTTAGCGTCTCTTTTTTGATCTTATTTTTCAAGATGAAGTTGAAGAAAAGTCATGAATTGTATAACAATAAACGAAAGCACCCCATGATTAATCTTCATCTGGAGAAGATCTCCGTATTTCTAATGTGCAGTGTACCCTGCGAAAGCTTGGTGATATCCTGAATGTAAATTTTGAGACTGTTTTTACCATTATTTAATCATATTTGAGCTCGTCTTGGCAGCTGTCTGTTAAACCTACTCGTGTTTGGAAATTGCTACGTCAAAGGTTGTGGGAAATTCGTGGTGAAAGATCACGCAGAGTACCTACTCGTACCATTTACCAGCACGTACCTAAGTGGTCACAATTTTACTAGGAGTCGATGTTTTCTCGATATGAAGAAGCATACAGGGTATAATTTCATTGCAATTTTTCATCGATGAGGAAATTCAAGATTGAGCAAAAAAATGCAAAAAACGAAGCACGAGCAGAACAAGAACTTCAGAAATCGAATACTCTGATTTTCATTCAAAGTAAGGCGTTGTAGTTGTTATTTTTTCTTATTTTTTAGGAGTCGAGGTTTTCTCGATATGTAGGAGCATACAGGGTATAATTTCATTGCAATTTTTCATCGATGAGGAAATTCACGATTGACCGAAAAAATGCAAAAAACGAAGCACGAGCAGAACAAGAACTTCAGAAATCGAATACTCTGATTTTGATTCAAAGTAAGGCGTTGTAGTCGTTATTTTTTCTTATTTTTTAAAATGAATTACCTAATAATTTTAGTATTTTTACAATCAGTAATCTTGTTGTATTTAAATTTATTCCAATATTTAAGACGTTTATTTTATTAAGTATATTTTTGGTGAAAAAAATTATTCCGTTCAATTAAAGAAAAATATTACGTTCAAGGCATTCATTAAATAATTTTCTTCCTAATTATTCTTATTTATGTTTTTTGAAAATTAAATCACCTTTTTCATGAGTGATAAACGAAAAAACCGAAGCACCCCATGTTAAGTCACCATATTCCTCGAAAAAAAAAAAAAACTCAAGAGAATTGAAACGGAGCTGAGCCAAAACGAAGTAACTTTTTTCATCGGATTTTTTTTCAAGGTACTCGATTGAAAAAAAACTCTGGTCAGAAAATGGGTAGAAAAAACAAAAAATTGAATTTTTCAAATCATCTCTTGACCGAACCGGCAACAAACACGTCACGTCACATTTGTGATAATTGAATTCGGTAAAAGTTTGAAAATTTTTTTCAATTCAATTTATCAAATGATCAAGTAATTTCAAATTTTCATTGGTGGATTTTGAAAAAAAAAGTTCAAATTTGAACTCGGGAAACATAACTCAGCTAATTAGCTTATCCCAAACTTATCTCGAAAGATCACGTAGATTTACCAGCATGTACCCAAATTTTGAAAATTTTCAATAAATTTAGAATAGATTCACAATATCTACAAACCACAGTACCTAGCATTGTTACTTTTTCTACAAAATGTGGGTGGGGTACTGGGTACACATTCATTGCAAACCTCTTATCAATGAGTAAATTCAAAATCGGGTGAACAAACCCAACAACAAACGATATTCTTAGATTTCGGTTCAAATTGGTAAGGCGTTGTAGTTGTTTTATTATTTTATAAAAAATATAATTAATTTTAGTATTTTTATTATTTACATTAAGTATAATCTTCTTGTATTTTAATTTATTGGAATAAGACGTTTTTATTACATTTCAGTGAGAAAAATTGTTCACTTCAGTAAAAGAAAAATATTAAATGTTCAAGGCATTCACCAAAAAATCTTGTTCCTAATTCAAATTCTTATTTATGTTTTGATATAAGTAACCCATGGATTGAAATTTGTTAAATTGACAACCGACTGAACCAACATGAACATGATTAAAATCTGAACCCCAAACGAAGTAATTTTTTAAATTTTGGCCAAGTTGAGCTTGTGCCAAAATTGAAATTTTTTTCAAATTACTCGAATGAAGAAAAACTGGTCAGAAAATGAGTAGAAAAGGTTGAATTCTTCAAATCATTTCTTGACTGAGCCGGCAACGAAACCGAGAAATTCCATAAAATTGAATAGGTGCATGGTAAAAGATTCAAAAATTTTTCAATTCAATTTTAGAATAATTAAGTCATTAAAAATTTTTACAAGTAGATTTTTCTTATAGTTTTGAAATGAAATCAGAGAAAATTATCGGTTTTTCCAAGTGTAGAAAATTCTCAACTGAAATAGATTCACAATATCTACGAACCACAGTACCTAGCATTGTTACTTTTTCTACAAAATGTGGGTTGGTGCTGGGTACACATTCATTTCAAACCTCTTATCAATGAGTAAATTCAAGATCGGGTAAACAAACTCAACAACAAACGAATATTCTTTGATTTCGGTTCAAATTGGTAAGGCGTTGTTGTTTTTTTATTTTTTGAAATTATTCTTAAAATTATTACTTCTAGTCGTGTTGCTGTAGTTCAAAACAAAATTTAACTTGAAGAAAGCAAACTGTTCCTTATGAATCACCCACCTAAATTACTGAGCCATTTTAGGTTTTTTCTTTTGTATTATTTATATTGAATCTTCTAGTATTTTAATTAACGAATTTGAATGAGACGTGTATTTTATTATAATTATTATTATTATATTCTTGGCGAAAAAATTGTTCTGTTCAATAAAAATAATACACATCGCTGCAATTAGAAAATTCTAGATAATTTTGATTTCCCTTTTCGGTTTGGGAAGTATTCCTTCGAGGGTTTCTATGAATGTAAGTATCATGTTTCATAGGAACTTTCGAAGGAATGAGCTAAAAATTGAAATAGGTTTCGAAAAAATGAATAAAAATAATCCTTCATGCAGGTGAAATTGATCTAATTTTAGAAGCTATCATTTTTTTCAAAAAAAAGTGGGAAAATTTTCCAAAATTGCCAATTTTTAATTGAAAAATTGAACTTGAGGTAGAAAAGAGGCAAAAAAAGTAGATTTGAATTGAAAAATTGTTAAGATATTGAAGATTTTTTCAAAAATTTGGATGATTAGTCTAGCAGTGAAGATATTTTGTGAAGAAAATGGCCATTTTTTTCAAAAAAACCAACCTAAAAAAATTTGGATTTTGAAAAATCATATTGAGGATTGAGTTTGAAAATTTGAGGATATTGACAGATATCAACCTCCTCCCTACTAAAAAAAAAAAATCGAAAGTGATTAAGCGTATTTTCAATTCTTCTCAGTTTTCACAGCTAAATGAATTGAGAAGAGAGGATGAGGCGAGGGAGAGGAAACAGATAGCTTGTCAATACACTTTCACTCCAAAAAAAATCAGTTCGAGCGACGTTCAAATTTTAAAAATGTGTAAAGCGTTCATTTTTCTGGGAAATTGAAAAGAAATTTGCATTTCAAGATGAAAAATTATGCTTTGATTGAGGAAACCGAAGTCGCCGAATATGCCTTATCAAGAAATACGATATTGGTTCAAATGGGTAAGGCGTTATCGTTGTTTTTTAAAATTATTAATTTTAGTTTTTTCATAATTTGTATCAAGTAAGTACCTAATCTTCTTGTAATAATCAACATTTATTTAAATAAGACGTTTATTTTATGCCAAGCATTGGATTGCCTAATAATGGAGCCGAAGGACACAGAATTTTTACTTTTTCTGAATATCGGAAATAACATTATTTCATTTTCTTGTAATATTGAAAATTTATACGAGCATCTTTCTCTCCATTTTCAGCGAATTGAATAAGTAATTGAAGATTTAAATCAATTTTTATAAAAATTCAGCCATTTATTTGAAATATTTGAGAAGTGTTTTTTCAAAATGCCCCGAGTGCAAAAAAAAACCTCACATGAGAAAAACAGCTGAGGTATGAATTTTAATTTTTTTTCATACCAAAATAGAACACTGTGGCATTTCTTCGATATAATTACAAGATGGGCTGCTAGTGTGAAGGTTTGTAAATACTAACATAAGGTACAACCGAAAACCAGATCCGGGTAAGGTTTCTTTAGTCGATTTCTTTTTTTTTTTGAAATTATCATGTTCAAGGCATTCGCCAAAAAATCTTGTTCCTAATTCTTATTTATTTTTTGATAAGAGTAACCCATCTAAAAAGAATCGCCATTTTTATAATAAAATTTGTCATCTTTATCAGCTTTGATTATTTTTTACTATAACTTGGTTGTAATCGAATCAAAGCGTGAAGGTAACTTTTGATTTTAGTCGAATTCACGTTGCAAAATGAGAAGAAAAAAAAACTCGATGAATGTGACAGCGGAAGCATTATTGTATACGTAGCTATAACCCATAGATATACGTAGACAATAAGTCTGTATGAGTACACATCGCGATATAGAAAGCAGTGCTTTACCACACAGACATAGAGAGGAAAAAAATATGCATAACGAAGCAATAAGGCAGAGGAGGAAAACAGATACAGATAACAAGCATAAAACTAACGGTACTGGAGGTCATCGTTACGCCGACAGCCATATTTTAACAACAAATCGCAACCGGCTTATAAGACGAAGATTCTGGTCGCTGATCTGCGCGTATACGAGTTTTCCACAAGCATGAGGCGTGAGACGTGAGGTATCGAGCGTAGGAAGGAGGGGAACAAGAGGTTCGCGTCTTTCGTCTTGTATAATAATGATGCATCGCATCGCATGGGCCGGAATGGAAAAAGTGGTCGTGTTTACGTATGCACCTGGTCTCAGAATTATCGAAAAATTTATTTTCTTTGGATTTTCGAACAGTGTTGCAAGAAAGAAAACAAAAACCGAGAACCAAAAAGAACCGAATTTTCAAAAAACCGACCAGAACAAAAACTGTTGAACAAGAAAATTCTAAAAAAAAAACGAAATCCGAAAAAAATGTTCGAAGAAACGAATCGAGAACGAAACCCCATTTTTTTTGGTCCTTTGGGTTTCTTATTAAGTGCACTCTCATTTATAAATCAGTGAAAAAATTTTCACTGAAAACGAATCAGTGAGAAAAATCACTGAAAAATCACTGAAAAATCAGTAAAAGTACACTCTCATTTATAAATCAGTGAAAAAATTTTCACTGAAAACGAATCAGTGAGAAAAATCACTGAAAAATCAATGAAAATTCACTGAAAAATCAGTAAAATTTTAAATTTTTGAAAAATTTGTGAAAACCTTTGAAAAATCAGTGAATTTTGCTGATTTTTCCTGCGCTGCAATTTCGACTATTCATCAGTGACTTTTCACTGATTCAGAATGAGAGAGCAGATATGGTTTATCGTTTTCGATTTTTTTTAAAATCTTGGGTAAGGCGATTGTTTTATTCGTTTTACTCGAACCTTATTGTTTTTGATTTCTTTTAAAATCTTGGGTTAGGGTGACTGTTTTATTCAAAACTTTCGCTAAAAATTTCAGCTTGAAATAATTTTTTAAAGTCAAAACTTCAAAGTTCCATTATCTCCGTTATTTTTTAAACCAATTTTCGATTTTTTTGGTTAATGTTCAGAATAGATTCCTTTCATCATTTGGGCAACAAAAATCAATTTCGATTTTTCCGACTTGTGGTCTTATTTCACAGAGCTCATCACATAGGTATTTGATTTTTGTTTTTGAAGGTTTTATCTTTTATCAGGGTATCTAACAAACTTTGTTGAGCAAAAATACTGACTTGTACTGACCTTTTTGATTGACTTTTGGCATGACTTTTCAAAGTCTACCCCTCCCCTCCTCCCTCAAAAAAGTCAATACATCTAGCAAGACCGAAAATTTTTGGTAACAATTTGAAAAAAATGAAATTTTTGCGTTAATGGGTGAATTTTTTGCTAATTTTCATGATATTTTAAATCGGTGATTTTTCACTGATCTTTCACTCAAAATTATTGATTTTTTTGACAAATCAGAAATTAATTGAAAATCGGTGACATTTAACTTACAGATCTGTGAAAAATCATTCATTTTCAAAATCAAGTGATTAAAATACAACTGTTCGAGCGAAGCGAAGGCGAAAATTTTTCAAATGATACTGTTCAAGAAGACCAAAAAATACACTTTTTCATATTTTTCTAGTAAAAAAAATCCCTGTTGATAATTTTAAAAAATGCGGGCATGGTACAAATGTACTCCTCTGAATCTCCCTTTTGCTGGGCTTGACTGAGCCCGAGCACAACGAACGAAAATTTTTGAAAAATGGGCATTCAGAATTTGAAATTTTATTATAACGAAAATCGAATTTTTTGAGAACTAAAACCAAAGAAAAACCGAAAACTGAAAAGAACAAAAACAAGAACTGAAAACAAAATTTTAAAAAGAACCCAAGAACGAAAACCAAAACCCGAACTGAAATTCATGGGAACGAAAATCGAGAATCAAATCCTTAATTTTCGGTTTTTGCAGCACTGCTTTCGAACTATTTTTCATGCCCCAAATTTGCTCGAAAGACACTCCCTCCTTTCTATCGTGTAAACTGATTTTAAAGAGTATTTAAATCCACGATTTTTCCAAGTTTTAATGCAGATTGTATTGAAGAAAAAAACTTTCAAGTTTGAACTCTGTGAGAATAACTTAGCTTATCCCAAACTGAACGTGAAAGATCATGCAGAGTACTCGTACGATTTACCAGCACATAATACCCAAGTGTTGAAAATTCTCAACAAATTCAGAATAGATTCACAATTATCTAGAATCACAGTACCTGGCAATTAAAATTCGTTTCAATTGTATTTTATAAATTTTTGATATGCTTAATTTGAATTTTAAAAAAATAATTTTTTAAAATCTTTTCATTAAAATATTTCCTTTTTATTCGATCAATATAATATTTTGATCGAATTGTCTAAATAATAATCACCAAGGCCCCTTAGATAACATGCTGACCGTCTGCAGATTTATGGTCACTCTATGACTGGATCGTCTGGAGTCGTATTAGGTGAAGGTTGTTACGTCATAATGTATGCCCAGACGGAGACGCTGACTTCGTTGCAATAGGTATAGCCATAGGTGTGTTTGGGTACCTAGTCATTATATGCAATCGTTTTTTTATGGAATTTTTGCAAAAACGTTCCAGTGTGAGGCTTCCTTTTTCATAAAATTTCTCTAATTTTTTCAATGTTTTAAAACAATTTTTGGTGAAATTTTTAAATATTTTTTATTGGGGATGGGAAAGGGGGTTTCAATTGTGCACCTCTGCGAACCAATGCAGTTTTACTTACCATGTTTTTCAATAAAAAATTTATTTTTCTACCTTGAAGAAGTGGGACAGCCTCCGAGTCCCCTAAATGCTCTTCTGCTTCTTACTCCCTCATTTATAAATCAGTGAAAATTATCGAATAGGTATCACTGAAAAACAGTCAGAATTACAGCAGAGGAGAAAATCAGTGAAAAAATTTTCACTGAGACCAAATCAGTGATAGAAATCACTGAAAAATCAATGAAAATTCACTGAAAAATCAGTAAAATTTTTGAATTTTGTTGAAAAATCAGTGAATTTCGCTGATTTTTCCTGTGCTGCAATTTCGACTGTTCATCAGTGACTTTTCACTGATTCAGAATGAGAGCGTACACTTCGATCTCATTTTGAATATTTTTTTGGGATTATTTCAGTCATCATCGGTTCCATTTAAATGACGAAGTAATCTTCGGGTAATTTTTCTAAAATTACAGATCTTTTCACATTTAGAGCCGACGTAAACAAATGCCGAATTACTGACCTTAGACTGAACGCTAATGAGTAGTTTCTTTTTCGAAGGTTCTTTTTTTCAAGAAACGTGTATGAGCCTAACTATCCGCACTATCTGCTGGTACATTAAGGTCAATTTATCAACCTTAACATTTACCAGCAGTTAACCTCGAATACAAACACTTCATTGATTTGTGAATTTCGCCAAACATTTGCAAGAAAAATGTGATTCTATTTTTACAAAATCTAGGTGGGGTTAGGCACAGGGTACAATTTTATTGAAAACCTCTTATCGACAAATAAATTGAAGATTGGGTAAAAAAAATGTAAAAACCAAACCTACACAGAGAGGAAGTAGGAGAAGTCAAATATTCATAGATTTTGGTTCAAATTGGTAGTGCGTTGTCGTTGTTTTTTCAATTTTTTGAAATTATTATCGATTTTAGTTGTTTTTTTTTAATTTGTATTAAAACAATAATCTTTTTGTATTTCAATTAATATATTTGACGTTTATTTTATTGTAAGTATTATTATTATGCAAGACGCACATTGAGACATACGATGGGATAGAAATTAAGGTGGACCGAAAAAACAATATTTTCGATTTTTAAAAACATACCCTCCCCCCCCACGGCAAAAGTTGTTGGTTGATAAGGCTTGAAAAATAAAAAAAAATTCAAAATTGATTCATATCTTCCGATCGCGCACTGGCGTTCAAGTTTTCAAAAATCAGCAAAAATTTTAAATTTGATAAATTTTGAAAAAATTAAAAATTGATTAAAATTAATTTTAGAGCTTATTTAGTGACCACATAGACCAAAAAACACTTTTTATTTGGAAAAAATTAACATTTTATAATTTTTTTTGATTTCTCTTCATGTGAAGAAATAGCAGAAATTTGAAAAAATGTAAAACATGAATTTTTTCAAAAAAATTCTGCTTTTTGGTTTGAATAGTCATTAGATGAGCTCTAAAACCAATTCAAATAAATTTCAAATTTTTCCAAAATTTTCTAAAGTTTTTGAAAAAATATTGAATTTTTGCCAATTTTTGAAATTTTTAATGCCGATGCTCGATCGGATTTTGGATTTTTTTTATTCTTCAAGTCTCATCAGCCAACAACTTTTGCGAAAGGTATTTTTTTGAAAATCGAAAAAATTGTTTTTTCGGCCCACCTTAATAGAAATAGATCAACCAATTTCCCACATTTATTCACAGCTTTCTACTGAATTTCGAAAACATCTACGTAGACTAACGAGATCTCAATTTACCAAGCGAATGCCAATGAGGTACCTAATACCTATATTTCTAATTCTCATTTATGTTTGTAGAAAAAGTAAAACATTTTTTTCATGAGTGATAAACAAGGAAACCAAAGCACTCCACGTTTTGTCACTTTCACTGAAAACTCGATCATTTCATCGAATTTATTTATGACTCGAATTTTTATAAAACGTTTTTTTTCGACTTTCAGAAATACTTCGTTTTATTTCATTCGAAGCATTTTCATATTCGAGTCCTATCTCAATCTCAAAATTAAAATTAAGAATTCGCAACCTGTCCCAATAATTTAAATATCTTTCCTCTTTCCGAAAGAACATGAAAGTCGAATCTGTGATCCAGCAAAAGATCAAGCAATGTGGAATCCCAGAAATAGAACTTCTGATGATCCATCTCCAGTTAATATTAAAATACAACCGAGAACCAAATCAGGGTAAGGTTTCTTTAGTCAATATATTTTTTGAAATGGATCGACACGTGACGTGAATTTTTTTGGGAGGAGGAGGGGGGAGAATTGACAAACTTTAATTTTTAGCTTCTTTGATAATATTCCTAATTATCTATAATTCAAAGATATGAAAAAATCTTGTGGCCTTCTTTAGGCCATCGTGTAGTTGTAACTTTTCCCGTTATCTTACAACTGCGGACAAATCCAGTTATGGAAATTTCTCCGCGAATACCGTTAGGAATTGTTCCATAACGTAAGACTTGAGACATACCTAACAAGATGACTGCCTTTTTAATCATTTTATCCCTTACTACGAGCCTTGCTCCGATACTCCGCTCACTTTCACCGCACAACGTTCACTTTCACATCTACGATGGTGTGTTATTATCACTGTACACTCTTCGTCCTCAAGTAATTTTTTTTCTCTTCTCTGCATCTTCATCTTTTCCGTTGCCTTCCTCAATTTTACCCATGATGAAAAAATTTACGAAATTGAAGGAATTTTGCCTTTAAATTTTTTTCTGCTAAAATATCAGTTTAAAAAAAAAACAGGAAATAAAGTAGAAATATGTTTTTTCAAAGCTCTGGGGAAAATTTTCGCAAAATTTGTTCAAAAAGTAAATTCTTCGAATACCTAATTAAAGCTATTTTCATTTAAAAATTATCGAACCCATGTAGACGACAAGAAAAAATATACAACATGACGTCAAACTAGAGATAAAAAAAAATAACAATAAAAAAATCGGTGTAATATGTGCAATGTATAAAAATATTACGTTCGACCGAAGCTGCTTGCGGACGGTCTGGCGCGTATGCGACAATATCGGTCTACGAGGGTGACGAGAATTTCGCACCGAATTCGATCAGATTCGCATTTCAAGTTGATGTAGGTCAACATTGCGTTTAATTAGGTCGCGCGTAATATCGACGAAATACGTAATTAGTATAATTCGGTTCGTTTTTTTCCTTAGTTTTAGATTTGTTCAATTTTTCCATAAAAAAATTGAGAATTTTTAAATTCGAAAATACTTATGCCTTATCTTTGGGGGGAAACAGAATAGGCAAATGACCTTCACCATGTAAAATACAAAGGTCATTTGCCTGATATATATTTGCCTTGAATTCGTCGTGAAAACATCGACTGAATTCGTAATTTAGATTTTTTTTCCTAAAAGACCACAAGACGTGTTGCTTGCATTTTTGACAAAATGTACTTAATGTTTTCGATACTGTCAAGAGTGGGAGGAGGTGAGGTCTGGATCGAATGGAAGAGAATCAATTTACCCTCCTAAAGGCAAAATTTCATTTTCTGTGTAGAAAACTTCAGTTTGAATGAGGAAAATTGCAAAAATCATCGAACAACGTGATATGATCGGTGTTTTTTTTCTTTTTTCTTTATTTTTTCTTTCTCTTTTCCTTTTCTTTGAGCGATTCTAAAAAGTTAAGTTTTTCAGATTCGAAATAAATTTTCAACGAGGATCGTTTACTCGATCAAGGTTTTGATTTCACGTTTTGGTATTTTCATCATTTCTAGTGATAGATTGAATTGATTTAGATAATTAGGAATATTATCAAAGAAGCTAAAATTAAAGTTTGTCAATTCTCCCCCCTCCTCCTCCCAAAAAAATTCACGTCACGTGTCGATCCATTTCAAAAAATATATTGACTAAAGAAACCTATAATGAGTACCACTATCTACTGACAGTAATCATTACCGCATTCAGAATGCTACAAAATTCAAAAATACAGTAACTAGTAACATGATTAAAGTACTCATTACGTTACTTATGGAGTACTTAATACCAATTGGTCAGTTCGCAGTGTTGCCGAATTCAAATAATCTTGAAAAGTTCCGAAAAATGTTCCAAAATACATTTAAAAAATCCGGTTTTTTATTTCACCTATAATTTTGTTTTAAAAAAAGGGGCGATGAGAATTCGAGAAAAAATGCAAGAAAGGGTCGAACTTTGAAGGAAAAAATTGTCAATTTTTGTAAATTTGGCCTTTTACGAACAGTGAAATAAATTTATTTGAAAATCAGCAATTTTTAAATGATTTTTTCCGACAAATGGTACATTGACAGAAAAACCAGTCATTTTTGATTAAAAAATCAGTAACAAATCAACAATTTTCAATGAAAATTATTTCATTGATTCAAAAAAAAATAATAATAATTTTCTCAAATTAAATTCGAAGCCGGAAAACAGATTCGAGGAAAAAATTTAGACCTCGTCGTAAAAATTTCGAATCCGGAAAAATACAGACAAAATTGCCTGGGCAAAGCTTGGGCAAAATTTTTTGAAAAATCACTCCTAAAACGCAATAAAATTTTCGAATGGTCCGGAAATCGAAAAGATCCGGAAGAGTTCCAAAAAAATAAAAGATCCGAAGAGCTTCAAAAGTTCCATTTTCCGGATCTTTATCCGGAATTCGGAAATTTCTCTTCGAGTTGGAATATTTCTCTAGTAAAACAAAAATTTTGAAAAAGTGTAGGTAAATTTATTTAAATTTTAAGCCCCTTACACGTATTTTGGAAAATTCGTAGCCGGTACTTGTGTACACTTTGCACCCTGTTATCACCAGCACTGCTGTTATGTTGTGCTTCCAATTTTTTTTTGTTCGAATGAATATTGGCAATGTATGAGTCCGATCAAAGCGAGGGCGAAAATTTGTAGAAAAATGTGTTCAAAAAGCTGAAATTTCATTTAAAAAATTGTAATTTGAGAAAAATTCGCGACTTTCACGATCAGTAGACACTCTGAATAAGTAATTTTGGAAAAAATTTGTGACTTTCGTGCCAATTTCGCGACTTTCACGACCAAAACCTGAATTTACGACTATTTCGCGACATTCGCAACCGGTAGACACCCTGATACGAGAGGGTATATTGTTGAAAAAATTTGGATTGCCTACAATTTTGAAATATTGAAAAAATAAAACAAGAGCAATGACGAAATTTTGATGTACTCATTGAACAAGAGAGAGAGAGAGAGAGTTTGTAACGATTATCGATTAAGGAACGTGAAAATAAGAGCTGAAAAACTGAAAAATTGGAAACATATTTGAATAGAAATTTCAAGATATTTGAAAAATTAAAATTGTTTGAAAAAATTTATATGTAAAAAAACGAATATTCAAAAAAAACATTAAATTAAATGGAATAAAATAAAATTGTACCCTACCATCTCCCGCAGACGTATCAACTGAATTTCCAACTTGAGACTCATTTTCATCAGTGACCATAACTTCTTGAGGATCGTCGATTAGTTCTTCAGCTGCACGATCATGTTGCCCAACAGACATTTCTTCATCCTCTGCCAACGTAGTATCATCTCCGCCCTTTTGTAATAGAAAAATGATTAGGTCGTATACAGTTTGACATTGTCCAAAAAATAGAATTTACAAAAATCAATCTATAAGTAGCCATTTCTTTAATTCTAAATTTTTACTATACGTATAACCTGTACGTACACAGTAACTACTCCTTGATTGAAATTTTTTCAATTTTTTCCTAGATGCCCAAAACCCCCGCGGAGTGGGAAATTATTGCACAAGAATTCAAAGAGAAGACAAAGTTTCATCATTGTATAGGGGCTCTTGATGGTCGTCATATGTGTATAGAGAATCCGTACCATGCTGCTTCGAAGTATATCAATTATAAAGGAACATTCAGTGTCGTTTTGTTGGGCATGTGCGATGCCAATTACTGCTTCATTTATGCCAACATTGGGGCTCAGGGAAGAATATCCGACGGAGGCGTATTCAATAATTGTTCCCTGGCATCCAAGGTGGACAGAGGAACCCTCAACTTGCCCCCTGAAGAACCGCTCGCCGAGGGAAGAATTTCAATGCCGTATGTTATTGTTGCTGACAACGCTTTTGCTTTAAAAAGAAATGTTATGGTTCCTTTTAGCGGAGCGAATAGCTTAAAACGAGATTCGAAGGAACGCATTTTCAACTACCGACTTTCAGCGGCTAGATCCAGAATAGAGAATACATTTGGTATTATGACAGCAGTTTTCCGGGTATTTCGAAAACCTATGCTACTTCAACCAGAGAAAGCCGGAATAGTTATCGAATGTGCTGTAATTCTACATAATTTTTTGAGGCGAAGCAGAAGTTCCAGAAATATTTGTTCTCCACCCGGGACATTTGACACCTTAAACTGTACAAATGGTGCTTGGCGAGAGAATAACAGCAATCCGAGTTCGAGTTTACCACTCTTAAATACCCCGAGAAGATCTTGTGATACAGCAAAAGGAATTCGCGAGGAGTTTTCAAAATTTTACGTTTCGGATGAAGGACGTGTTCCTTGGCAAGATAATTTACAATAATATAGATATATGAACTTAGTATTTTCTAGATTTTGTATTAATTTATAAAAATTGAATATAGTATTCATACTTACAGCATCTTTCGCAAAAACAGGCATGTAAGTGTCGTACATGAAAGCATTGATAACGTCGTAGGCAAACCACTCCAGATCGCTTCGATTCTTCGACTTTACGGCGGTATGATCGGTAAGACTGCAATAAATTCTTCCACTTATCTTTTAGGTCCTTCACAGTGCCGGCGTTAAAAATTTCTATTTTACGAATTTTCTCCCATTCATCATTTCCTTTGGTTTTGCTTTTTTTCTGCGGGTTGTTGGGGTCCCACAGAATTGGCCGTGCGTGTACTTCTCCAATAAAACTCAGTGCAAGTTCGTCCGTCCACTCCATTGTTTTATTTACGTAAAAAGTAGTAATTAAAACACCATAAAACACAAACAGCACGTAACACTATCCGCGTCAAACGACAAACTGAAGGAAGATTTGACGAATTATCATCAAATACGACGCATCACGCATAGTGTGTAGCCGGCTTCAGTCATCGATCTGGAATTTCCCGACAAGGGACAGACAAACGATTCGCGGAGTTGATTATTGGATTCAATACGATTACTAACCAAACGTCGAACTACTACTACGGATAAATCTCAGCAATTAGCTCACCGAGTAATAATTTACACCCTGGAAACCAGTGATGCCAACATTTAAACAATGTATCACATCTTCAATATTATTAAATCAGTATCAGCTGATTACTAAATCAAGATGAAGAAACCCATTTTAATAATTACTATTTCGAACGTAGCGAAGTACACTGTAAAAAATTCTCACTCCACCCTGCAATTTTTGCAAAAAATCTAATTACTATTTCTGAATAAAGCAAAAGTGGTAATTTTTTCGTTTACTGTCAAATGTACCCATTGGGCATCCAGTAGTAGATGGAGAAGCTAGCGATGAAATTATCAACTAAAAAAAAACAAAACACATTTTTATCGAAAATAAATTTAGTACTAGATAAAGTATCGAGTATTTTTCATCAAAGTACGTGATTAAATTTTGTTTAATAATGAGACAACATTATAAAACAATGCCACCTTTTGAGGAAAAAAATATTAAAATTATTAATATTAGTAGTCCATTTTGTATGAAGTATGAAATCTTTAGGTATTTTCAATGTTTTCGTCTCGTTGCTCAATCAAAGGCAGGAAAATATGCAAAAACATAGGTATTTTTTCTATTTACAATTTTGTTGTTTTTTTACAAAACGTAATGAATTTCTACAGCCTTCGTCATCATTTATGTATTTTTATTGCCATAATTTGCTTCTCTTATCACGATTTCTAAATTTCTTCCCTCCTTCAATATATTAGTAAAATAGTCCATGATGATAGATGCGAACGAAATTTCGTAAATGCTGGATGATTTTTTTCGTGATATTTTTTCGTCGTAGAAACGAGGTCAGGTTTTCCAAAACAATAAACGTGACTAAGTATTACGTTTTCCTTTCCCCTTCTCTGGTTTTTTCTCCTTTCTCATTTCAAAAGCAGTTTTCTATAAAATTTTTACTAGCGAAAAAATATCTTCGTATTATTATTAATTTCCTAATTCTTGTAACCTTACATACGAGTTTGTTTTTACCTCAGAGGCAAATTAAAATTTTGACATGCCTTAGTAACTTTTGGACCTCGATTGCGAGTCGAAAAAAACCGACTTAAAAGTTGCGGAAAATTACTTCAAATATCGATAAAAGTTCTATTTTCACGTAAGCGTATCAGTTTCTGATAATAATTAAATGCCACTGAGTAATAAATTTTTTTCTAAAAAAGTGGGGGGTCGGGTCAAGTGGAATAAAGCTCAAAAGCTCAGCTTCCTGCGCACAGAATCGCACCAAAATCTAATTATCTTTTCTCTAGTGCGATCTATGCCTGCTGTAAAAATTACAGTCTGGTCTGATCAATTTGACGAGAGAAATCAAAATTTTGCTGTTTTTTCGATTGCATGTTGAATATTATTTTTTTTCTGACGCGATTTCTTTCGCCAAACTGCACAGATCGGGCTGAAATTTTTACAGCAGGCGTAGATCACATTGAAGAAAAGATAATTAGATTTTGGTGCGATTCTGTGCACAAAAAGCTGAACTTTTGAGCTTTATTTGTTACGCAAAAAAATTCATAGCGTGGAATTCTATCAACCAAAATTGAAAAGGGCGGGGGGAATTTGTAGCCAAAAGATGAGGCTTTCGAATGAGCCAAAAACAAAAATTCTATCTTTTATAGGGAACTCGCAATTTTGATTTAAAAAAAAATCGTTCCACTTGACCCGAACACACCCCTACGTTATTTTTGGAAAAAATAATCGTATTAAATAGAAAACGCGACCAATAGAAATGAAAAAAATCAAAAAACGTTTGGTGGAGTTTATGAAAGTAAAAGCCAAAAATTAACTTTTTACAGCCAAAAAACAGAAACTTTTACGTTCACCGGAAAGCAGCTCCTCAGGCAATTTCCCTGATTTTACAATCATCCTACAAAAAATTTCAACAGGGGAGATGAAATTTTAAAATGACCTTCTCCCCCTCCCCCTCAATTATTTCACTACGCTACTGATCATAACTCCATGAAAAATGATTTCCTATGTACTTTCGTAGAATGAAAAAAGGGTATAAAATTATACCCGAGCGAACGAGAAGAATTTTTTCTTGAAAAATTGATGACTGAATAGACAAAGAAATGCAATCGAATGTGAATTTTTTTATACGTAGGTACATTATAAAAATTAATTACATTTTAGCAGAGTATATCAGAGATGATGAAATAACTGGGCCTAGAAAGAACAAAAGCTAAATTTTTTCTGATAAATTTTAATTCAACTAGAAATGACCTAAAAAATGTTCCTGGATTCCAGTAACTACAATACAGCGTAGCTTTCTCACAAAATGATTATTTTTCTTCGAGATTTTTAAATGAAAATTCCAATATTATCCAACTTTTCAACATCGAAGAAATTCTTTCCAAGTTTTTCTCTCATGAAAATGGCAAACGAGTTTCTAAAATTAATAAGACATTTTAGGAAAAATAAAAGGATGGCTAAGCTCACCGAAGGGTAGGCTCAGGGACTCGAGCCCCCTTTCCCCTTGAGCTCAGAAATGAGATTTTCTTATCACAAAAATATGAAAGCACTTTTTTTCTGATCTTCAAATAGTATTTTTCGAAGAATTTTCACTATCGTATCGCTTTGTAACATTTCCGTCATTTTATTTAGAAAATTAATGCTTTTTTACAGATCTATACATCTAAAATGACTAAATCTGAAATCAGCCATTTACAGTACAAATAAAAGAAATTTGTCATCGCTTTAAACAAGAAAAATACGTGTTTGATTTATGCAAGTCAAAAAATACAATTTTGTTTTCCCAAAACGGCCTAAATCCAAGATTTTCAATTTTGAAACCTCCGTGGTACGTTCCCTTCGATTGAAATTTTTTTTGCATGTTTATGGAAACCCCTTGACTGACGAACTAGCCAATCAGTTTCACGAAAATTTTTTTTTTCAAAAAATGGGACACAGTATTTTGCTTTTACTGAAAAATTACAAAAATGGACTAAGGCCATGGGTACGTTTATGGACGGTGGGTTGGGAATTTGTTACAATACACTTCGCAACGTTCAAAATAATAATATCTAAAATGATTTTCTCCATCTTGATTGAATGATCAGCTGGTGATCAGCTGGTGATCAGCTGGTGATCAGCTGGCATAAAAGTACTGATGTATTACTTTTTTTTTTTTAAATGTTGACATCATCGCTTTACATGGTATGAAACCGATGAAAGTATGATCATCCGGATACTAATTATTAATAATCGATTCAGTCCTGTATTTCCAAGTTTTTCGTATTCGCTTTTGTCATCGCTATTATAGACTCCGAACCTCAGAAATCTATAATAATTATAAATATTTATCGCATGCCTGGTTAATTCTGGCATCTGGCTTCCCCAATTTGTAGACAAAAAAGAAAAATTACAAATTTTTTCCTAATTTAATTTTTATAACGCTGCATATTCATTTTATTTTGATTCCGAACAGTATTGTGCATCAAAATAAATTAAATTGGCTGCGCTATAAAAATTAAATTAAGAAAAAAACATGATTTCTTTCTTGTCTACAAACTGGGTCAAAAAGAAAGCAGAATTTATAGGACACCCGGTAGATGATTATTTTCCCCCTTCTTCGTCGTGGCTCGAGAATTTTCTCATTTCTTCCTTGAAATTGTGACTGGTGTCAATGTTTCTTTTTTTACTGATTTGACCAAAATTTTGTAACTTTTCGATGGCGTTTTGATGGATTCTTTATCATCATAAAAATTAGTTCAAGTTTCACGAAAACTTTACGAATAATTTATCCTGGAATCCTTCTCCATTTCTTTTAATATTGAAGTTAATATCATGGTACCACTTTTTAAAACACTTCCTTAAAAAAATGTCCAAAAAAAAATTGAATTTTAAATTAATTTTTGTAGAATGAAAAATATGGAAAAATAAGTTTTACGAAAAAATTCAATATTTTATAAAAATCAGAATTATACTTTCTTTTTTTTCAGACTTTTCTCCGGTCAAATAAGATGCAGTGTTGCCAATTCGCAAATAATTATAATTTTTTTAGATTTTTAAATAATTTCAAGGATAAATACAGATGTATGATTTTTTTTCCTGCAAGTTTTTCAGAAAATGGACCATGTATCGATATTTCTTTCACCAAAACTATATCAAAGCTCGTCACAAATTTGAAGAAAATGTTAAAAAATTCTGTCAAATTCAGTCCTAATCGAAAGGATGTCTTTCATTAACGTCGTTCTTCCACCAGGTACTCTTCGTCCCATCGAATTTCGATATCGATACCCTTACACCCGAAATCATCTCAAATTACACTTTGCGATCGCAAGCTAATACAGAATAAAAAACCAGTTACACTAATTATTGTAAACATCCCGGAAAAGATATTCAGCGTCGAGAAACATTGTACTTGAATACAAATACACGTACATGTACAAACATTCGCGGTTACTACTGGTTATTTCAAAGTCATCTAGTTTAAGTTGCATTGACAATGAGACAGGACATTTTAGTTTGCGTGGGCCGATTTTAGCTCTCTGAGGTTCACCTGCCCATGACCTATTTCTCTCAGCAACAACCTTCTTAACACCCCCTCGCTTTTACATCCACCATGACCTTACACACACTTCTCTCGAGCCAGAGGGCCAGATTACCTTCCTTCAGCGTTATGCTGATGGTACCAGATGAAGGTAGAGGAAAAATTACAGCGGGGTGAAAAATTCATGATCTATGAACTTCATCTCTTCGCTATTTCAAGCGAGAAAGTTCATTTTCTAGACAGCAAAATCATCCATTCGTATCTATAATTCCATATCGTCTTAAAATTATCTTAAAAATTAATATTTATCTTAGAATTAAAAGAAACATGGGAATCTAGATCGTTCGAATCGTTTCGGTCATAGCGAGAAACTGAGAATTCCACTTTTTTAATTTCTTCTTATCGTCTGAAAGAGGAGATGAGACGAACAGCTTCGTTGTTTTCATTCTGAATGATTGAATCCGTTGAACATTATTTTTAAAAAATCGGTAGCAAAATTTATAAAACTGAACGAAAATCAAAATTTGAAATTATCAGTAGGTACAAAAACACTTCACTAGATTTCATAGAAGTTGAACGGAAATAAATATTTCACCAAGTTCTTTTTGAATCCGACAATTCTAAAATATTATTGATAACGAAGTCAAACATTATTGTATCTTGACCGATTGTTATCACTTTCTAAAAACAACACAATAATTGAAGCAAAAATTGGAAAACTCACCAGAATTCAATTTTCTTGTGTTCCTCGATAGAGCAAATTCTTTTCAAAAAATCCAATAGCATAATAATTGAGACTCTTCTTGATCACATTTATCACTAAATCAACACTCACACTACCGAAATCTCAAGAAAATTGAAAAAATTGTAAATTTAAAATAAGCGAGAAAAAATTCGCGAAATTTTTCGAAAACAGTTTTTTAACCCGGGGTTCGTTAAACTGCGACGAAAATACCGAAAAAAAAATGTAAACAAATCGAACGCACGCACGACACAAAATTCCACCACTTCAATTAATCCGAGGATACTAAACAAGCCATCCACGATCGGCGAGAAACGACTTGGCAGTATACGTACAATCGTTCGCCAACGGAAAAGACCGAAGATTCCCGAACAATGGTCACCACGGCAAAAAGACACGATGCCCAAGTTTTTGAATACTACTTTATTAATATTTTTGAAAAAACAAAGTAATTTTTTTCAAAAATTTAATTTTTATTTTTAAAACTTTTTTTTTTGAAAAAAATTTTATGAGTTTTGTACAAAATAATGTATCTATCGCGTTTTTTTTTTTTTTTTTTTAATTGTCGATTTTGGAACTAGACTTGGTCTTTTAGTCATAGGCGGATTTAAGGAGGGCGCGGGGGGGCTTAGCCCCCCAGAAGTGAAATTAGCCCCCAAAAACTTTTCGTATTTGATTCTAAAATATTTTAAAATTACATGTACCAAGAAAAAATGTCTTTTCTGGGCAATAAATACCCAATTTTTTCAAAGCTTCGCTCGGGCATAACCAAAATTACACTTCAACAGATTATTTGAAATAACATTGCGAAAGAAGGCTCCTCTTCTCCCGGAACTCCTTCTTGTACTCCATGTCTTCGTTCTCAATTTGTACTCTCTCAAAAAAGCCTCCAAGTCCATTGTTAGTAAATATGTTCTCCCGCCTCTCTCCCGAAAATAACATCGAAAGTAGGAACTTTGATAGTATAAAAATGCAAAAAAACGACTTTTTTGGGCATTGAAATTCCAATTTTTCAAAGCTTTACTCTCGCTTCGCTCGGGTATAAATTAAATCGCAATTACATAAATTATTCAAGGCGACAGTTTCAAAAAACGTTGCCTCTTACTTCTTCACAACATTTTTCTGGCATTTCAAGTCCTTGTACCCACTTCGCAGTTTGCACCCGTCTAAAAAATCTTACGATACCATCGACCTGGGGCTTAGCCCCCTCCCTGATCCATTCTTCCAAATTCACCTATGCTTTTAGTACCAAAATCGACAATAAAAAAAAAAAAAAGCGATAGGTACATTTCAACAGAACGTACTACAAAGCTTTTTTTCGAAAGAAACCTGAATGTATCTGCCGAGTAGTCTTACTAACTCCCAAATTTTTATAGTTTTTCACTAGTTTCATGTTCAAATTGAAAAAAAATATTCCTGTTTGAAAATTTTCAAATTGATTGCATTTTAAAAATTTTCATAATTTTTTCAACGTTGTAAATTTGAACTTTATTAAAATACCTTTCCATTGGAAAATTTTTTCCATCTCGACAAACAATCAAATTAAAAAAATAGATAAGTAATTTAATACCTATAATGAAAAATTTACTATCTAATTTCTTCGATGCTTTTTTCTCAGAAAGAATATTCAAGATTATCACGTTCGGAAACAGACATGTCAAGTGTTGGGTGTTTTGCTAGCAAGAAAATTATACGTATTTCAAGAAATTGAAAAAGTTTATGCAACTTTCGAACATCGACTTTCGCATTTGTCGAAATATCGCTGTCAAAGGGTTAAATTTTCGAAATCCGAAGCAAACTCAATAAATCAATCGATAAAACATCATAATGAAACGGATAAAAATTCACGAAATCAATCACAAAACCTCTTAAAATTGAAATGAAACAGCCAGCTACATACGAGCTAAATCCTTTCAAAACTTCTAACCCATATTCGTAATTCTCAAAAGACCTCAAGGGATGAAAGCAGTCGGTCAACGAATATAATGGCATAAGTGGGTGAAAAATTATCGCGTACGATGACGTCTTCTGTACGTCGAAGGGGAACCGAGCAGAGAGACGGAAAAGATGCTTCGAAGTCATTCACCTTCGTTCCGCGCCGAACCGAACGTGAACCACGATTTGGCATTTTGTATTCATACGTATCTAGATTTATACAAATAAAAAAATAAACGTAGGTACCGACGATGAAAAAATTCCCTCATTTAAATGATTCATTTTTCATTTTCGTTCGAGCGAGAATACATAGAAAATTTTCAAAACTTGACGGTACGAGATGGAAGTTGGTTGTGGTAGAATGGATTCTACGTGTACGGTTATTCCATTGATGGGAATAGGTTTGGAATTTTCTAAATTATATAATACGATGGCAGTGTTCACTTTCCCGCTTTACGGTGTGTATAAACAATGAATGGATTTAGCTTTCTTAAACTAATAAAACCCATAGATAATGAACAGTTAGCTCGAATTATCGCGTACACACAATAACGAGGAAATGAAAAAATTAAAACTTTTCATTGTTTCGAGCTAACTTCTGGACTGATTCGGAAAAAGATAAAGTTACTTATTATCCAGCTTCAATTTGAACCTACCTTATACTTAATTCAAATTGAAAAAATTTAAGAAAATCATTCCTCGTTCTAATAATTGAGCCAGAATTAGATGAAATCTTCGGTAGGATGGCTGAAATCGAGTCACGTGATTTTTCTTAATGACAAGTACCTTTTACATGTATCGATGTAATTAATCGAATATTCGAATTTTTTAGGCGTGTGGATTAAAAAGGTTATCGATTGATAGCTCAATTTCATCATTTAATTTTTTTTAATAGATTTTTTAATGTGGCTAAAGGCCTTCTATGTAATGAACATCTTTCTTTAATTGATCAAGGTTGAAATAGGATCATTTGATTTCTTCGATACAAATTCAGATGTGTTCGCAAATTAAACTTGATTCGGGATTTTTTTTTTGAAGAAAACTAGAAACCTACTTTCGTGATTTGTATTTCGTATTTCTATTTTCCAATTCGTATGCATCGAAGAATGGCTGTATCTATTCGAAAAAGTAATTAGATTTGTTGAAATCTACTTCATAATTAATTATTTTTTTAATTATTGAAAAAGAAGCTGACACTGGTTTAGTTACCGTTTTCAGTACCTCTAAATTTAGGGATCCTACACCTACTACTTACTAACTTATCTCCAGAAAAAAAATAAAAAATTAGAATTAGTTGCTACGAAGATAAGCGAACGAATACTCTGTTCGATTATCTATTTGTTTCACAAGTTGTACGTGAACAAATATCTGATTATTTTCATTTTACACTAAATTTTATTTAGATATCCCATCATACTTTACCTCGCTGATAGTCGAGGTTAATTTCGAAGATCAAGGCTCACTACAGCTACAGAAACAACATTTGAAACTAATATTTTGACTATTGAGTGAGCTAATGGATTTTTGATAATGTTTTAAATGAAATTAGTAATTCTGTACGTTGAGAATGATTTTAAAATGAAAATTCCTATATTGAAGAAACATTAACCGATTTTCGGATTATGTGGAATCTATTTTTAGAACGAAAATTAAAATTCGATTTGAAAAATAAAAATAGCTCTGATGTTTGAATGCATTTTTTATTACTAGTTTGAAATACTCGTACTTTATCGTTGAAAATTTCTCAGATTGTGGTGAATTTTGCATCGAAATGTAAGGATGTTTTGGGTAAGTTCGAAGCTTTTATTTGATAGAAAAATTAAACCTAGATATGATAATTCAAGAAAATTTTTCAAAGAAAATAGAGATGAACCAAAGTCAACATGAGCAGGACTTGAAACGTAAAATTTTCTCCAATTTTAGGATACAATTTGTTGTAATTTTTTCGATTGAAATTGTTAATTTTTCATCACGAAATTATCACTTTTCCAAATGATTTCTTGAAACCACGTTATAGAAGTTTTTTAGAGCTTGGAAGAAGAATGAAGGAGAAATCAATCCATACGAAATGAGGAAAATTTTCTGAAATCAAATTTCTCACAGGTTTTTCATGCTTAACGAAATGCCATTTTATTAATCGTGTAAAAAATTCGATCTTCAAAGTTGACCTCTGAAATTTGATTTTCATAGATTGATTTCCAAAACGTAAAAAAAAATGGAAAAGTTTGAACGAATTGATATAGGTAGATACGTATCGATAACGATAAAAAACAATAAATCATTTTTAAAAAAAAAAAGTTGGAATAAGAATGATTTTTTCGTTTCACATTTTAGTCACAGCAGATTTTAAATCTCAATCGTATTTTTACTGAATCATATTTCGTTAGAATTAATAGGTACATTTCAAGACATATTTACGAACTGATGAAATTTTTGCTTCGAAGCAAAACTTGTGTGATTTTTATTTTCGATATTTCTTGGTCTCTCCATTCTCACGTGTAACCAACTTCCTGCAAGTGTTCACGATGTTTTTCTACGTATCACTTTCTTTACCACTTTCAGCCTTTTCAAACGAAGGATAAAGTTTGACACGTTTTCTACAATGCCCGCTTTCCAAGAATTTTTCGCAGCTGTATCTTTTCTCCCTTAGCTTAACTGTAAGACAAATCTTTTGTTTTACGTTCGATGGCGTTCCAATGCTCTGAAATCTCTACCCGCTGGTGTTATTTTTCGTAGTGTATCATCCGTGGTTCTTCAAAAATTGAAATATAATATCAAATAAATACATTCACAACTTTCCTTTGCCACCTTGAAATCAATCATTGCTCAAAATCTAAGAGAAAAAGGGAAAAGCAGAGACCAGAAGCCGAAAGATAAAGCTCTGGCTTTTAGCTTTTATTACTGTAAATTTCAATCGAATTCAATTTTTCGTCTGAAATTTGCAGTCAAAAGCTCTATAAGTAAAAAATGAAACGACATTGTCAATTTCACAAGGTCTATGAATTGGAGAGAAAAAATTGGAAAATTTCACTAGAAAAATGAACGTGTTTTGGATTTCATCTCACGAAAATAGAATGTAATTTACTAATTTTACAATTTTATTCATCATTTTTTGACATGTACTTAAAACGAAATCGAATTTTATCCAGTTCAATATTAATACCCAGCCAGAACCAATAATTTCAATTTTTGAAAAGAAGTTGTAAGAAAGCCGAAAACAAAGCTTTCGGGCTGGTTTTCAGCTTTTCAAAAGCTTCAAATTATCAGCTCAATCGGCTTTTTAGCTTTCGGCTGGCTTTCGGTCCCTGGAGAAAAGGTTTCGTATCAGAGCAAAATCTTATCATAGGCAATTTTTTAATTGAAAAAAACATGGAAACCTCAGTAACCGTGAATCAATCTCATCTCTCGAAATCGTTCGTGGGTTTTGCTAGTTTTTCTTATCAAATTGTTTCCTGTCCTCTCTATTCACGATATCTTTCTACGTATCTATTTCTCCACCTCTTCCTGCCTTTTCAAACGAAGGTTAACCTTTGGCACGTAGTCGTTGCATATACGAACAATGCACATTTTCCAAGAATTTTTCACAGCTGTATCTTTTCTCCTTTGGCTCAACTGTAAGACAAAAACTTTTGTTTTACGGTTTGGTGGTACATTTCCAATGCTCTGAAATATTTTTCCGCAGGCGTTTATTTTTCGTATCCGTATTTTTTCAGGTAATAGAAATGAAATGAGAGATAAATTAGCGAAAAGATAAATTCAGACCTTCGAATAGGAGATTTTTTCGCTACATATTTTTTTCGTACGTTCCTTGCGGTTGGAAAAACCTCCTCTCTCAGATGAAAAGATTCTTTCGAAATCAGAATTTAAATTCTTTTTGAAATTACCCCCTCCCTCTACGAATTGGAATCATCTCCCTGAAACGAACCTATCAAAAAATTGACGTTACCACGTAAAAAAAATCACTCTAGAGAAAAAAGAACGAAAACCACGGAGAATTTTGAAATTCTCGTCAAAAAAGAATCTTCGACAGAAATTTATCTCAAAGCTAAAAGAGAAATTTTACGTATACGTACACTGCTCGTATGTGAAATTTTATCACGTTGATAATTCAAAAATCTAAATAAATGGTCAATACGTAAATTAAATTCACTCTTCAATCGCATCATCAGAAATTTACACCAAGACCCTCAAAAAAATCATCAAATTATTCAAAATAAATGAGAAATTTCAAACTCGTCGATGGGAAATAATAATTTCAATCTTCCGGCACTGATTCTTATGCATAAATCTGCTACATCGACTACGTTGACAAAATCAGCAAAGCTCAACTTATGATCATATTCAGCAACATGGCACAGCTGATCAGGCCGATAGATAGTAAAAGTACGAGACGTGAGAGGCAGGAAGGTTAGTAACCGAGAGTGTTGTTATATCAGGTGTATCTTGGAAAGGAGAAAGGTGCAGCGCGGGCGATATAGGTAGAGGTACTTGGGAGAAAGTTCATTGCGATATGATCCGTAATACATGAGTTCACCTACCAAAAGTATTTTTATAAATATGGCACGAGACGACGTAACGTAGAAATAATTATATCTTGGCCTGTGCGGTAATACGCGTAAGAGTAAAATGGTAATGATGAATTAATACAATAATACCGCTTATGAGCTAGAATCTCGGAAGACTGAAATTTCCTCCTCGTTAGTTCTACTTAATTATATATTTTACCATATTTTATAAAAATCGTTACCGTTGGTTCAATTTTTTACAGAAATTGTGTAGATGGTCGTTACATTCTCTGGCTTTTTTTGGTATTCACACGTTGGTAAAATTGTTCCCTGATTTTATTTGTATCATGTAATCTAGTTTGAAACCAAATAATTCATGAACTTTAGACAAAATGTCTCCATTTATGATACGAAGGAATGTGTTTCTATGATTTGAAATAACTATTCGCTCGCATGCTAAGTATGATAAGTTTTAACGGTCTCAGTCTCGAGCAAAATCGTTTTTTTTTTCCAACTCATTATTACCTTATTATCTACACTAGGTGCATACCATGGTACTTAATAATAGAGCGGTTAATTTCGCTGCAGATGCGATACCAGGAAACTAAAGCGTTGGAGTAATTTTCTTCTTGGTAGAAATAATATCATAATTTAACGAAATGATTAAAATGCCAAAATTTTTCATCGTTTATGCATATTGCATTCGTGGTCTTAGACCATCAAATCTGATATAACGTTGAAAAAATTACAGAGATGAATTTTTTTACGTTTTTTAAAGTCTGTAGAAATCATCGATGAAAGATCGGAGGTAGAAATATCAAAAATCATAGAAGTTTCGAAAATTGCGAAATTTTTTATTTAATTAAATGTAGTAACTGCGAAAATTATCTGCTTGAAAATTACTCAATGATTTCGAAAATATTTATGAATTTTTTTGTACTACCTCCTTAGATAATTTTATCGAAAGTTTTAAGAAAACGAAATACCTAAATTAATTTACTTCAGAAGCCATCTGCAATTTTTCGTTACGAAAATCCTTTCTTTAAAAAAAATATTCTTCTTGAAAGTTGTGTTTTTTTACACTTCGAGCAATCAAAATTTGACAAGGTAGGTATATCTGATTTTGAATCTTTCGATGACTGAGCCGAACTAAAAATTGAAACTATTCAGCTTTATTCGAAGCCAGAAACGAAACCAAGGAATGATGAACAGAGAGGCTAAATATCAAATAAGGTCATAAAAAAAAATTAGATGGGCAAACAAATATAATCTAAAGAGGTGTAAGGGAGAAGGCAACTCGATCGAATATGGAATTCGTTCGTTAACGTCTTAGTAAGACTACTCGGCAGATATAACACCTACATACCTAATTAAAAGGCCGGATGACTGGAATTCAATGAATAGAAAAATTAGGAATTCGAAATCTTCAAATGAGACGAAATAATGCTTAAAATGTCCTGAGAAGCGTTCAATTGAACACAAAAAATTATTAAAATTATGGAAAAATATAATTAAAGCTTATGAAAAGTCATATTGATCAAATTCCACAAATTTTTATAAAAATACATATTCAACATTCAGTTTTCTTTCAAAAAAAAAAGCTTTAAAAATAAAAATTGAATCAAGAATTTCTAAATTAAATTTCTAAAAAAAATTACTTTGTATTTTCAAATAATTAAAAATAATATGAATTAAAGTATTCATAAAATTGGACGTATTAATATTTAATTTGATTGAATACCCAAATCGAAATAATTAGGTACATTTTACACGAAGTACCGACTGTTTCAATTTTTGACATGATAACAAATCGTTTTAACAAAGATTTGTGATAAATTTAGCTGGAATGCTGGAAATATATTTGTCATATTCTTCATTTTAATTTTGGTAATACATTTATATGGCGGCTGGGAAGAACAGATTTTTACAACAAAAAAAAAAGAACTTCAAAAACAAAGCTCTACGTTTCTTCAAATCTAATAAATGATCATATATGATCATACCGAAAGGTACAGAATTGTCTTCGATTATCATTTTCCAATTCACCAATCAATTTAAGTAAATAGAATGTGATTCATCTTATCAGTATTTGTTTCTCTTAGCATTCAGAAATACAACAAAAAGTGATCGAAGTACATAGTCTTTACCCATAAGTAAGGATTAGGTATTCGACTTGATCTAACAACGATAATACGATCACCGTAATTTCTACTTCAAATGTTATAATTCAACAACATACTTATAAATACCAAAGTGTTTCAAAGCAACTACATCGTTGATAAAATGAATAAATACAAATAGCAAAAGCATCAAACTACTCCAACAAACACCGGATCACTAGCTACTTGTAGTCTTGAACTCGAGAACTTACTCAGGTCTTTTCGTTGCATCGCGTCCGAGTCAAATCCACTGAATCATTTAACAGCACACAGCACTGAAAAAATACATATAAGTTAGAAAAAGTTGATAAATTGTAACGTTCAATCAAATTGATACCACAACGGAGAAGAAAGTTTGAAACATTGGAACCGATTACCGGATTCTTGCGTTAAAAGTATCGAAGTTGAATTACAAGTACATACTTACTTAGAGGTTTCTTCACATTCATATTCATCTGATTTTCCAAAATAGCACGAACAATACTGCAAAAATGAATAACGACTTAGCTACAAATGGAACATTTTCAATTTCTGATCGGATTCTTAGATCAGCTTTAGTTGAGTGGTTAACATTACAGTTATAGAGCTTACTCAGAATTTATCTTCACCACTGGATCCTTAGTTGAGAAACTGTAAAGATAATCAATGTCTTATTAGCTATATAATTGCTGAATAACATAAAACAGCAGAAAATCGTCGATCAGAAGTGAACTTCGAACAGACCATATCGCTACGTATCCAACTAAAGTTCCGAGTATCTTCAAAGCTATGCGAATACTCACTCGATGTTCATTCTGTTCTTCTTTGACACCCTGGCTGAATTCACGAAGAAAAGCTACGTTAATTAATTACTTAAATATAATAATTCGCGAAACGTTACGACATTAACCACGACAACCACGTTTACAAGATGTACTATTGTACTGAAACTGGAACTGGAATATGAATACATTACATTTTTTTGTTTTATGAAAAATAAACAAACACGATGAACCAATGAGATGTCTCATTTCATTTTTTCAAGACATCTGATTGGCTGATCCAGCCGGTATTAGTTTGAATTTTTTGATTAGATGAAATTCGTTGAAATTCTGAAAAAAATTGAACATTATTTAACTATTTATACATGGATGATATTGTCCTCTATCGTATCATTTTCTATAATTTTTAGAATGATTTTGTTGTATTAGATTTCTTCTGGACTAATACGAGTAGAAGTCTAATCATTACGAAATGCTATTTCAACTTCAACATAATGACAACACAATGATGGCGTCAGTAAACGAAAACATTTGGATAATCATAAATCAACGGCATACTTATACGACAACAGAAAAAAAACAAATAGGTACAATTAGAAATAACAACTCGCAGATACTCCATTTTGATTGTTTAGTTTCATAAAACATTCGTATCAGTTAAAATAAATAAAATACATCGATAAAAATGAAAAATGGTTCAAATATCACATTGTCAAACTCACACAAACTCAAATATAAAATAAATTAAAACACTCAAACAACCAGACCGGTAAAATAAACATTCATTTGTACGTAATCAATTCTTTGTGAAAATTCGAATACTCTGAGCTTTTTGGATCGTGCGTGATTGACCATAGTTCAGGTAAATGACGAGGATTCATACTATTTACGAAATGATTTCTCCATATAATTTCCAATTCGCCTAGTTCGTCTCGTTCTTCAAAATACTTGACAACTTTTTGGCCATGCGACATCGTGCGATCGTTAGGTAACGGTAATCTAGAACGAGAGGAAAATTAGTAAATTATTATTATTTTTGGTACATATTAAAATCGGGAATGAATTACTTCATAGCTTTAATCTCTTGTAAAAGATCGTCAGTAATTTCTTCACAGTTTAGGATATCACGAATGGTGGATTTAATTTCTTCTATTCTATTTGCTGATATCAATGGATTTTTCGAGAACAAAGCATTCGCTGCGTACTTTAATTTGTTTACTCTGCGTCCTTCTTCAGTCTGATAAGAAAAAATACCGTAAATATTAATTTTTTAGTTCGCTTTTCTCGTAGGGTAACGAACTGACCAGTTTGGTTGGTACAATAGGTGCATCACATTTGATAACCAAATCTCGGCGTAATTTCTGATCGTATAAGGTACTTCTGGTATGACACATGGCACATAATAAAACCACATCGTGAGATTTGTAGTCTTTCTTTTCCTCTAAAAAATAATATCGATAGTTATTCAATACAGGAGGTATCCAACCGATAGAAAGCTTGAAATTTTCGTACTTGGAAAATGAGTCCGATACTCGCAAGGAACGACGTTCTTTCGCCTCAACAAATTAGTTTGACCACAAACCACGCATTTGTTTTCTTTTTCCTTCATGTAATACAACGAATCAGGAGTTCTTTCAAATACACGTGGCATAAAGTTCAGTCTTACAGCTCTTGGAGATTGTGATACTTCAACTCCTAATCCTCTTTCAATGTACCTAAACGTGAAATTTGATGTTATAAAAATTTTCAAAATATTACACCATACGTACAAAAATCTCACCAGTCTAATTTCTTATTGTTACAAACACATAAAACGTTTCCTTCGGGATCTTGAAGAAAACAGTTTTCGTACAATGCTCTCTTGATATTAATTCCTTTGTTTTGTTTAATATTTAGAACCTCATCGTCTTTGGAATTTTTTCTCCGATTTGGCTTATTTCTGAACGAATAATTCACATCCAATACGTTATGCCAGGTGTTTAGAAAAATATGCCAAGCTTCGTTTTCGTCAAGTTCACGAGATCCCTTAATTGAAAGAAAAAATCAAGCATTACTTATTTGATATTAGACATACTATTTGAAAAATTTTACAGTATCTTACTTCGGTTAGCATCATCCTTTCGATAATTTTTACCGGTATTAGAGCATCCATTGCGGCATATTTCATCTGCAGATCTGATAAAATGTCTGCTTCCCAATTACTACACTGTAATGATTTATCTTTATTCAGATCGATGTTCAGTACTTCTTTGGCCATTTTTTTCAGTGAGCCTGGTGGTAATCCTAAGCTTCTAGCAGCCACACTGATATCCAAACAGCTTAAAACGCTGATATTGTAATCGGAATGCAATAAATGGACATCTGACTTTATTGCTGAGCCGACTTTGATAATACTGCTATCTTCGAGAAAACTCTATAGGGGAAAATTAAGTAAAATGTAAGTAAGGATTTCGTTTTATACCAGTAAGTAACTGAAAGATCAAAATTCAAACTTACAACGAGATTAGGAGGAACTGAAGACAATTTTGAAAGCCTAATTAGGACACAACACCCATCACTTGTTGCTAACTGCAGTAGTGCAATAGGATGCCTAACTTTGTCGTAGACCCATTCACAATCTAATCCAACGACTCGGTACTGGTGTGTCTTTCTAAAGAAATAAAACAGAATTTTGATTAGCAATGAGCCATGATTATTGCATTTATACAATTGAGAACATCGAAATACAAACTTCAATAGTTCATTGACTGCTTGTACGCAGACTTCATCATTATCGGCGATCACAATTTTGGTAGGTTTGACAATGGGCAGTAATACTGTAGATGTGGATTTCTCTCTGTGTTTCCAATTTTTAACATATTTCATAGCAACAAAGATTACCGTACAAGTAATGGTCAGCAAGCTTATGTGATGTTTGTACACCTTGGTCAAGTGGTCAAAGTTGGCTACATTCTTCCAGAAAACATTCTTCAATACTGACGACGCATTTAAACTCGTTGTAGACATTTTTTAGCGATAATTTTCCACAAATTTTAGTAAATTTCATCATTTTTTCATGTTTTAAAAAAATTTTGATAATCGTTATCACCGGAAATTGGAAATTTTATTTGCCACCACGATAAGCCGATGCCTTGTCACGTTGTCAGTACAAAAAAATTGAAATTTTCGCCATCCAGTAAAATCTACATATCTATGGAAATACAAAATGTTGCGGTTATTTTCCAATCTTTGATTACACGAATAAAAATCACCTGAAAAATGCAATAATTCGAAGAATACGTTTAAAAAAAGCATTCGAAAGTACGTAAAATTCGCCAACCTTACTATCGCTTTCTTATTGTTACTAAATTTCGAAATCCAAACCCATCGTATCATCGTAACACTCAAACATGTAACTTTCTTTCGTTGTCCATCTGATCGTTTTTTCGAAGAGGAAAACTGATATTACTTTGAATTTGTGATACATTACGCTCAACAATGAGTTCAAACGACGTGGAGAAGAAACCCGAACCTTCATCGGAAGTTGAAGATACAGAACCTGCTTCGAAACCTGAAACTGATTCCGGTGCCAAAAATGTTCCTGAGAAAAATGATACAGTGATCGAAACATCAACAAAGACCGACGAAAGTAAGAAAGAATCCGATGATAAAGAATCTACATCTGATAATCTATCGAAAGATGAAGAACCTCCTGAGGAGAAATCCGATTCGACTGTAGAAGATACGAGTTTTTCTTTTGACGATGCAAAATCGGAAAATGATATTTCACAAGCGTCGGAAGCTGATAGTATCAGTTCGCAATCAAACGATATCACTAATGTAATTATCAGCTCACCGAATATTAATAATATTAGTTCGGATGATATTAAATCAGAAAAGAAGCTAGATTCGCCGGTACCGTTATCGAATGGCGATGTCAAGGATCATGGGAAAGAAAATGAGAAAAATAATGTCCTCAGTGACGATTTAATATTTGTTAAACCTAAAGATAAGGATCGTGGGCATTGTTACTGGTACGTTGTCGATTTTGAAAAGATTTTATCTGCATTTATATTCGTATTTTATATTTTATATTTTATGAATTGCAGTGGAAAAGATCGTAATTTGAATATTGTCGAGTTATTATGCGCAAACTGTAATCGATGGTTTCACGAGTCATGTATAGGCTATCAGTTAGGAAAATTAGTACCGTTTATGATGAATTACGTATTTTTATGTAAGAACTGTTCACCAAGTGGGTTAGAAGTATTCAAGAAAAATCAATCTAGTAAGAATTTTGTACTTTTTAAATCAAAATTGTATATAAATCGATTACATTACTATATATTGGTTAATTTTTTCCACAGCTACAACTCAGTTATGTGTTACTGCTATTGGAAATCTAATACAAGGCAGTATTAAAGAAGGAAAACCAAAGAAATTTTTCTCTAAAGATAAAGATATTATTCCTTATATTGATTCACATTGGGAAGGAATGACTACCACAGCTCGCCGTGTAACTCAATCGTGGCATTCGACCGTAAGATTTTTTTCAAGCCTAAATTCGAATAATAAAAACCGATTCATCTTAATTGATGATTATAGGTGCTCAGAACGTTAACGAAGGACTGCGGAACCTACTTTAGAACTTGCACGGATTCGGCAGAGAATACCTTTGGATTATTTAACCAAGATGTTACTCAGATTAAGCCTAATTATGAAGCTATGTTGAAAGGCGGTCAAATAAAAATGACCGAAAAGGGAGTACAACCAGGTAAGTTGAATTTTATCGAAAAATTCATCACCCAGAAGGAAAAAAATTAACGAATATTGTTTCAGTTGGAGGAACTGGCGTTAAAGGACGTGGTGGAGCTAAACGAAAAACACCCGGTGAAGGTTCGAGTATCGGTGTTGGTAAAAGAAGCAGAATAGATACAGCTCCGGTGAAGTTATCAGCCCATGGGTATCCTTTAGAACATCCTTATAATAAAGAAGGATACAGATATTTCTTAGCAGAACCGGATCCAAATGCTCCGTTTAGACAAGTGAATAATTTCTGCGCCTAATTAGGAAATTATTTTTGTTTCGTTAGTATTTCGAACGTAGTTTTGATTTTTCAGGAATTCGATGAATCGAGCGAGTCAGCTGGTAAGCCTATTCCTGGATGGTTGTATAGATCTTTGTGCCCTAACTCAGTATTAATAGCTTTGCATGATAGAGCACCTCAATTACGTGTTTCCGAGGATAGGCTTTCTATTATTGGAGAAAAAGGATACTGTATGGCTCGAGCTACACATTGTAAGCAATCAGACGATCTCTGTTAATATTTTGCTACTTTTTTTTTTTTATTATTATTATTAAGGGTTTTTTAATACTGGACGTGTATAATTGCCAAGATTTTTACGCCCTTTGCTACGTTTTGAATTGTTTTTTTGATCTTGTGTTTCTTGCAGATGTTTCTCGAGGAACGTGGTATTACGAAGTGAACGTTGATGAAATGCGAGATGGCAGTGCTTCTAGAATTGGCTGGGGTCAGAGCTTTGCGAATTTACAAACACCATTAGGCTTCGATAAATTTGGATATTGTTGGAGATCTAGGTAAATATTTCATTCATGGAAAAAAAATTGATTGATCGAACGATACAAAATAAATTCATATTTTTGATTCTAGAAAAGGAACAAAATTTCACGAAGCCAGAGGTAAACATTACAGTAGTGGATATGGCGAAGGAGATACTTTAGGACTACTTATTCATTTACCCGATACCAAGTCTGGTTCTTCTGTTATTCCACCTACGTTCAAAGATCGAGTGAGTAATTATCCCTTTTCATTAATCAGTATTTTAATATTGAATTTATTCAACACATCTGATTTTTTTTTCATTTTATTCTCAAATTAATTAAATTTAAATTTTTTTAGCCTTTGGTGAAATTCAAAAGTCATCTGTACTACGAAGAAAAAGACAATCTAACCGAAATAACCAAAAGTTTAACTCCTCTAAAAGGTAGCAAAATAGTATTCTTCAAGAATGGCGAATGCCTAGGCGAAGCATTTCTTGATATTTATGAAGGTCAATATTATCCGACGATTTCATTATATAAATCATGCGTGTTGTCGTTAAATTTCGGACCAGAATTTAAATATCCTCCACCCAAAGATCAGTTTTCATATAGACCTGTAAGTTCACATCTTTCTTCAATAATAAACCTAGTACAATAAAATTAATCGTAGTAATTTTCCCAGATGTTTGAACGTGCTGAAGAAACCATTTGCGAACAGACATTATCCGATGCTATTTTTTTGACCGAAAACGAAGGAAAATTGAAGCTCGATTTATGATATTATTTTTCATGTTCTGTAAATAATTTGTATTACCTATCGTGTTTTTGTGAATTACAATTTTTGTAATTTTTTTTTACTTCAAATAAAATGTGGTTCTTTTTGTAAAAGAACATCTATAGATTTAATGGTTTTTCTAATTTTGAAAACTTCGCAAATGTGATAATTTTTTGATTTAAAATTCAACCTTTTACCCTTTTTTATTTTTAAATTTGATCGAGCTCATTTCAATTTTGGTGGTCATTCATATCATCCAAAGGTTCTTTGACATCGTTGTATTATCACCAGAGAATACATGAGTGGATTCGTTACACCTAATTTGATATATTTAATAACGGTGCAAGCTCGTGGAGAAAATTCTTCGAACATAGTAAATCGAGAACCAACGCTAATTGCCAACTAATTAACTAACGATTTTATGGATATTTTTATTTGTATTCTGTTGATAGGTAGTTGTTTTAGGTACCTTGCTTCGTCTCTTTCTCAAAACTAAACATTAATATCCCAAAATCTTTTGTTTTTCATTTTTAAAGTTGAATTTTTATTGTGTTTATCACAATAACCTTGAATGTTATGATTTGCTCAAATAAAACTTGAAATCGATAGGTCTAAATCAAGAAGTTGACGATTTCTTTGATATTTCGCTTCAAAAAAAAAAAAAAAAAAAAAGAAATCGCGTTAATATTCGTGATTTAAATTCAGGACCTATAGGAACTCGGCATTCGGGCTCAAGGACTATCTTGGGAAATCATTTTTCCATGTTTATTAATCAATATATATTTGCTAATCAGTGAGAAATAAAATTCGATGTCGAAAATGATTACCTTTAGTCGTTAGTACTTATTTGGAATACATTTTACAATAATTTTCAAAATATTTAAACATTGAATATCTGCGGAGAAAAAATGAACTGGTTAAATGCCAATTTTTTTTTCTAAACATGCGCCATTTTTTTGTCTACATGGCAACTTGTAATTTTTAATTTGGCCATGAAATGATTGCATAATAAATTGAAAACCACGAGGGTGCAGTTTCTTTCCGATGATTTCACAGGCTAATTTCAAAATTGAAAGGGCAACAATGAATTATATATCGATTGAAATGAAAAAAAAAAAAAAATGGAAAATTTAATCGTACGAATAAAAGTAAGGTAGAATTTTTGATGTAGAAATAGAAAGTTTTTTTAGACTCTTTTGAGAAAAAAATCGATATTCAATCAAACATTTTTTGCGGAATTAAATCATTAAAAAGTAAAAAAATGAGATGATTTTTTGATTCTGTCATCTGTCTCGTATAATTTTTCAGAATTAATCATGAAATACTTATAAAGTATCAAAAGTTTACAAAAATTCAATTATTGTGAGCAATTTTTTCAACAGTTTCCTTATTATTCGCAACTTACAATTTCATTAAAAATTTGTTGATTTTGTTTTGAGAGAGAAGTTTTCCGATTTTTTTTTTTCATAAATGCCAGATTTTTCGTGAGATTTCCTGGATTTGACGAGTTTCGCTTTCTTTGTCGAGGAAGATGGTTCATCTTCACTAGGTAGGTACTAGGTAGGTACTTGATTAAAAATCTAACGAAAAAAATCATGTCATTTTACACAATGGTATAGTTTAATTACAAAATTGAAGGAGTAAAAAAAACTCTGAAATGTTTAGCATTAAATAATTCTCAAAATAAGCAATTATGAATATATTTTGCTCAGAATGTTGGATTTCATCAGACAAGATGGAACCTAAAAAATAAAATAAATCCATAGCAACCTCTGAGGCCACAAAACGGTGATTCAATTTGACATCTAAATATTTTCAAAATACCTGGGTTTAAAATAACTTTTTAAATAAATAAATAAGTAAAATAACATGTTGGGTCCTTAATATCAATCAAAAATTAATTTATTCGTCAACAAAGTAATTATGTAGGTACCTACGTATCTATCGTCAATTTCTAGGAATTTAAGATACTTTTTATACCTATATCTCACCAGAGGCAGTTCGAATCAATTTGTGGAAAGGGGGAATGAATATCATCAGATGAGAAATTTCGAAAAGAGAAGAAAGGAAAAAAGGAAAGCTTATCGAGTCAAATAATACAACAAAAACAAATGTAGATATCGAGACATTATCACTGAAAAAAAGGGAGCAGCAGATCTTTTACATATTCTATGCAGGCCTACATTGAACAATTTTCAAAACGATTATAAGAATTTTTCAGCGAGTTCGATAATTTATTTTTAAAAAGATATACCTGTAAGGAAAAAATAACTGAATTGGTCGAATGCCAATTTTTTCGAAAAAAAATACGTTGTCATTTTACCCAATTTGGTTATAAAAATCCGAATTTGGCCATGAAAATGTTACGTAATAAAAGCGAAGATAGGTTCATTAAGTTATGGAAATTCATACCTACCTACGAAAAAAAAAAAACTAAAAGAATGAATTGAAAACAAAATATTTATATCTGGGTAGGTCCTGAATAGACGTGAGTACAATGTACTCGTACAAGGATTCGGATAATTTATTTATTATTTATTTTGAATAAATAATCTACGACTAGATGCTTCATCTTTCGCGAAAAAGTATCTACCCTCATGACGATATATTTTTCCTTTCATAAACAATATTTATATTAAAAATTAAATGGGTACCCCAGGTCGTATTTCTTTTGATACATAGAAAAGCGAGTGGAAAAAACCGCGTGTTTTCTGGTTTTACGTTACTCGATTTGTTGTTTGACATTAATGGTCGTTGCATAATTTAACAAGTTTCTTAATGTACCCATCTAAACTTTGCAGCGATACTGAAGTGGCGAAAATACGTTTATCAAAAGTGGTTTCTAATAAAAATCTTCATCGACTTTATTTTTTTCGTTGTTTAGGTAAAATAGCCAAGTACATACATATAATATAGGAATGAGATTATACATTTAAGTTGAGTTGTTGTACGATGCTTGTAATTTTATTTTTAAGATGATGATCATTTGGGTAGGTATGTTAGATAGGTCATTTATTAGAGACACGTAAAATAGAGATTGAGCCGATAGAGGTTTCGAGATTGCGGAATTAAATTCTTTGGAAATTTTCTTTCAAGAGATGAAAAATTCAATTCAACATCACGTCAAAAATTTGATAACACTAAAAACTTTTCAATATTCTGCATTCTATCTTCTATTCCCTTCTTCTCCATCAGCTCGTTATTTTTTCGTCAAATAATATTAAAAATGAGTTTTTAGAAAAAACAAAATGAGCCATCCTATATCAGTTCGTCCACAGAGTGGTGGTGGGAAGATCAAAGTTTTGAGGAAAAGTTAGATATGGTAGGTAAGTAGGTATATTTTGAGCATGAATGACTCGAGAACTAACGAGATGGATGGAAAGATGATTTTTTCTAGCCTGTAGACGGTATAGGATATTCGAAAAGATTTTTTGGAGATTCTTTGGAAATCAGTCTTGTCACTTTTTCAATGCCAAAAATCAGCTAGAAAAGTTAAAAAATCACATTCTCGAAAATTTTGAAAAAATTCTGTACTACAACTTAATTAATAGTTAAAAAATTAAAGTGACGTTTTCTCGTAACCTCGAATAACAAAATTTCAAAAATTAGAAAAAAATTCGATTTTTTTTCAAAGATCGGATTCGGAATTTGCGACAGTGACAACATTTTTTTTACTTCAATTCCATGGGTCCATGATATGATGTTCGAGTCAAATGATCCTAACCTGAAAATTATCATTTTCTGGAAACATTAAGAAAAATTGTAAAATGATTCAGAATTCCCATCACTATTTCGACCATTTTCCAATCAGGTTTTGATAGAATGAATCTAAGGATGATTATTTCGTAATTTTTTGTCTGAAATTCGAAAAAATTGTAGCTGAAAAGTTGTATTTAGAATTCAAAAGGATCCGGTAAAAATTCCAACTTCCTAACTCCACCCTTACTCTTTCTCACATGACCAAAAAATTCGACTTGGTATTTAAAAAAGTGGAAAATTTAAAAAAATTACAAAAAATGATCCTTAATTTAGGTACTTAGGCAGTGTTAGGTATTTTGAGTTTTTTCTCATCTCAGCGTTTTTTTTTCAAGAGTTTTTCACGTAGGTACCTGTTTTGATTCATCTTTCCCAATAAAAGTTAAAAACGGTCCTTGACCCAAAATTGGTCAAAATGGGCTCAAAATGTTACTTATGGTCTAAAAACATCCTCAATTTTTTTTGACCCCTTACCCCCACCCCTTTCGGAATTATCGCACTTTTAATGTCGAAATTTCAACACGCGATATCTCTAGAAGGAATGGGTAAAAAATTTGAATTTTTCAGAGTTATACGCCCTGTCATGACAATTTTAACTCAAAATTTCACTTTAAGTATGGATACCTTTCTTGTTACTATAAAAAAGTAGTTAAGTAACAAAATCTCATTATTATTTGGTTTTGATTTTTTTTCACTATGTACCTAGCAACCAATTTCAGAATCCAAAAAAAAATATATGTGATGCAAAACCGCCTGGCAGAACTACTTAATAAAAAAAAATTCCAGCCATGTATCCCCTCAATTTTTTAAAAATTTTTTTGAAAATTTCAATGTAAAAAAAATGGGAAAATGTGAACCGAAAATTTTCAAAAAATTCTCATTCGTACTACCCCGCAAGATGTATGTTTACCCACTCCTTCCAGAGATATCGCAGGAAAAGCTCTTTTCAATGAAAAGATAGCGTTGTGTGACAAATTTCATCCACATGGATTATTATAGACGATTTTTTTACACCTCTCTCCTCTTCACATAGATTAAAGATATTCCTCGTGATATATGTTTTTTCCCCAAGTATAGATATCTCAAGAAAAAAGGAAGCGGTCGGAAAAGATGTTTTTGGTCACAATTCAATTTTTGGTAGAATTTAAAAATTTTTTGGAAGTAGGTAGGTATTTTTTGGAGTCAGTTTAATACTTTTCAGCTATGTTTCGTTTTACGATCACCTTTGAAGCCACTTCAGATTTTCAAAAATTCCAGTCCGTTCTGTGAAAATGGTCACCTTTTGAAAACTACCCCCCCCCCCCCCCCCAGAAAAATTGAAAAATTCACAGCAGTTATCAGTTATACGAGTTTATACAATGCGAATTTTTATCTAGACATTTTGAACAGTGGAATATTCTAATTGACCTGGTTCCTTTAAATTCAAATAAAAATGCTCCATATATAAACAACGCCAGCCTTGTAATCTTGTTTACGTGTTTATTTTCAATACGACTGCGGAAATTAGTTCACCTTAATTAGAACCTTTTAATTATCTTTGGAAAAACATCTTAAATTCTCAAACTACGCAACTCCAAGGAAAAAATTCATCAAATACGATTTTTACCTTATCTGTAAGTAGGTACCTAGGTATTTCTTTATCTGTACCTATCAAACACTTTTGGTGAAAAATCTCGCCTGTTATGAGGTATCATTTCCTGGATTCGGGTAGAAATGTATTTCTGGAAATATCTTCAAGTGTGAAATTATTCATAGATATTCATCGTTTCAAGTTGGTCCTCTGCATAAATGAGCAAAGAATCGTAGGTAGCTAATTACTCTGATATCTCATTGCCTAAATGAAGGCTCTTGTCCGAATAATTAATTATCTACGGAAACAGCTAACACAATATTTGTACTTGTGGTTGAAATACGTATTATTAAGAAATAAATCCACGTATTTCTCGGTCGATTCAATACTTACCCATAAAATTGGAGAATAAGGGGATATTATTTAGTTAATGAGTGAGAGCTGGTGACAGCAAATTAGTCGAATGAGTACGTGGAAATACCCATTTTATTAGTAAATCGCTTCGAGTAAACTATGAAATTTTAAAAGGGCTAATTACGAGTTGAGAATTATCCTTAATCACTTTTAGAGGGAATTCATTACATGGGAAAATTACGATTAATTGTGCACTTTGAGAACTAATTCAATGTAAAATAGGCAATTACCTATTACCACTTTTTCTATTGAATAAAAATTCAAAATAATGTTCGACATTTTTACCTGAATATATATTTTTTTTTCAAAAATAAAAACAACTTGTTTTGTTTTTGTAGCAAAAAATATTCCAAAAGTCCAAGGCTTTGGCACACCATCCACGTAATTCCCTAATCCTAGATAGAAAAATAATAAAATTTTCCACTCGTATATGCAACAAAACAATATTCCATTTCATTTTAATAATTTTGCATTTCTCAATCTTGCCAATAAACTGATAAAACTGCTCGTGGTCTATAAGGAACAAATTATAACAAGGAATAAAATTATCAAAAGTAAAAAAAAGAACAGTAAATTTAATCACATGCAACGATATCAATTGCTTTTGAATTTTGCACTTCGAATACGAAGAAATTATCGACTCATTATTAATAAATTACAGAAGCGTATTAATTTACAAAAATAAAATCATCGTTTGGGTCTAGTTGTAAATAAGAAGTTGAAGGTTGAACGTGAACTTGTAATCTGAAAATTATCCTCCAATCGGAATACAGCTTGTGTAAATTAATCTATAACCTTCGCACTTATCTTGGGCATCGATTTTCTAAAACGAGTTTAACATTTAACCGGTCCCTATATAAAAGCCAGTTTTCCTTTGAGTTCATCATTTCGCATTTTACGTCTTGCTGGACAAACCATTGTTCTTTGTTCACTGTGTTTTGTGTAGTTGTGTTCGTATTAAAAATCAAAATGAAATTCGTAAGTAACATCATTGATGATGGTTATACAGTAATTTTTTTCAAAGAAAAAGTCATTTTTTAAAGAATTCTTATTTGAGCTTTTGGTTGAATTTATTTTATATTGATTTTTTTCTTCCCTGATGTAAACGGGTTAAAATTTTTCTCGATTTTTTTAGTTTCCTCAGTCTTTCATTTTTGAAAAATAAAACTGCTCCTTTTCTAGGCACGACTTAAAATTTCAAAATTAAAAATCAAAATAGTCGTAGATCGAAAATTTGGACAATATTTTTCAGAGCAGTCTTTCCAAAAACTGTTGAAAATTTTCGATTTTTCTTATTCATATAGGTACTTATGAGAAATACTTCAAGAAGTCAAAAAAGTCCTTTAGAGATGAAAAAAATTGAAAGTTATAAAATGTTTCATAACAACTTTTCGTCGTAACTTAACCTAAGCACTTCAAAAGGAAATTACAGAAAAAATTCAACCCTTTTTTCCTCTCAATAACATGAAATAATTGGAGCCGAATTCTTTTTAAAATTTGTGATATAAGAAATGAAACAGTTAAATTTTTTGAATCATTTTATATTTTTGGAAAATTGTCATAAAATTTGTTTTTAAAATAATGAGGTACTTTTGATTATTTTTCAACTTATTATGATTTATCTTGACATTTTTTAAATTTGCGTTGACCTAAAGTCTTAATTTCTTATCTACAAAAGACTTGGAATTACAAAAAAATTGATTTTATGAGCCAAGATTTTTAAAAATTCCAGTAATATAATCAATAAAATTCAAACTTATGTATTATTCTTAATTTAAACTAGGTATTCATTTGAAATGAAAAATTTCAAAAATTTCAATTTTTTTCAATTTTTAATTGTTATTTATTTCGACATTTGAGAAATTTGGGCCAACCCACTTGATTTTCACCATGAGAGGATAAAAAATTTTCAAATCAATGGTAGATCACTACAATAATTTATTAAAAATTTTTAATGATTCATTTCAAAATAACAGAAGTAGGATTTTTTTCAATTATCATCAAGGAAAAATATTTTAAATTTTCATTAATTCATTTCGGAATTTTATAAGCCAAGGTCAACTTGTAGCACCCATTCTTTTCATTTAAGGAGACCAAATAAATTGTAACTCAATTTTCCATCAAAACAATATTTCGAAAATTTATTCATTTTTTTTTTCTTCAAAATTGTAACAAAATATTTCAACATTATCAATAGGACTAATCTGAAGTTTTTTATTTTTCATTTCAAGAGGCTGAAGGGCTGAAATATTTTTCAACCCTTTTTCTTGTTGAAAGTGATCACATTGAGAAATTAGAATAAAAAGGTTGAAATTTTTTATTTTCAAATGTAAAAAATACGCTTAGGTATCAATTGAATTTAATTTTTCTAACTAAAAATGCAATTTTGCGATTAGTGGGAGCAAACCCCTCTTCGCCCTTCGTTTGGACTGATTCCCGGATTTTCAGGCACCGCTGATATATTTATTGAATTTAAAAAAGAAAGTGTTAAAATTAGGGATTAAGTATTATAGTTTTACACTAAAACAAATAAATTTGAAGAAAGGGGACTAATAATGGCCGAGCATTGATAAAATGAACTTCTTTAAAATTCCCTACTCAAAAAATACTCGTAAATGTTCGAAAAATTCTACTCAAATTCAAATGTGTCATAAATACATTCAAAAATTATACATACCTACCTAGAAAAAACCATTGAATAATTCACAGTTTTTAAAAAAAATAGGAATGATATAATTTACTTAATTCAATAAGAAATCAAGAAAATACTTGAATAGGAATCAAAACTTTTTGACGAAAGATTTTTTCCAAAAGTTTCAAATTTGAATTCTAACAAAGTACCTACTTAATTTGACAACTTTTTACTTTTTTTTGGATTTGAATCAGCATTGATTTGAAGAAAGATATTGTTTCACAAAAATTTTCTATGAAGAATTATGTGTTTAAATTTGATATGCCTATGTAGGTATCTAACGGGAAAATTTTAATCACCGCGTTTTATATATTCTTGATTAATGGATAAAAAATACCTAATAATCAGTCTGCAAGGTAGTAGGTAGCTAGGTACCTAGATACCTACTTATTGGAGCCTCTTCCCCGAGTTGTCTCGGAATTTTTTCATCATCGCCACATTTCTTATGTTCTCAATTTAAGTTGAAATACCTACTTGATTGTAATCGTAAAAATTTTCAATAATGATAATATCACAACTGAGAATTATTGATGAAAAGTCATCTAGTATAAATATTGTATTATGGTATAACATAATCGAAATCACTGATGATAATTTTTTCTCATTTTCAGGTACTTGTTTTATTAGTCTGCGTTGCGGCAGTTTCTGCTCAATTTGGAGGAGGAGGCCGGCCCATCAGTGGGGGTGGTTTTAACAACCAAGGTGGTGGCTACAATCAAGGCGGTGCTGGTGGCCACCAACAAGGTGGCGGAAGTAGTGGCTTTGGACAGCAGGGATCCCAGGGTGGATCACAAGGATTTCATGAACGAGAAGTCACTTCCTTTTCAAGTGGCGGATCCCAAGGCAGTGCTGGTGGACAACAAGGCGGTTTCGGCTCGAGTGGTTTCGGCCAAGGTGGTGCCAGCGGCGGTGGATTCCAAAATAGTGGAGGTGGAATTGGTGGCCGACCAATTGGAGGTGGTGGATTTGGAAACCAAGGATTCGGACGTTAATTCGAACCTAGCAACCTGCCAGTAAAATTAAACAATAAAAAATTTTGTTCAAAAAATTATTTTCTGAATGTTTATTTCTTGTCATTTTTAATTTATAAAATCAAATTTTTTTACAGTCATTCATCTTCCTTAATTTATTTAAGCAATGAAATAAAGCTCGTAACTGGTCAAAATTTCGATCTAATATACTTGTAAGCATGTTTTTTTTTTTAAATTTTAATAAAATGAAATTGAAAATTCCGTAAGTAATAGGTATTGCTACATTTAGTTCAACTTTTTTTTTTACATTCAATTGTGTATAATTATAAAATGAATAGGTATCATTAGAAATGCTTCTGATGAACCACATAGAAGAAAAATAGCATTCGTAGAATTGATACGCCTTTTTACATTTGAAGAGCGGTTTTCCAAAACGCATTATTGACAAAAACGTGTTTTCGAGATAAACGAGAAAAACTTTATCCATCCAGTAAAACAAGTATATTCGGTATGAAACCTTTTTAACATGGTTATGGAGATGGTCCTCAACCCACTAAGTGACATGTCAAAGTTTGAAAGATCGTTACCTACCCACAATGGACATCGAAAAATGGCGATAATGCGTTTTGGAAAACCGATTGGAATCATTCCATGTCAGTTAATACGCAAAGTAGTAAGGGGGGTCGGCGATTTTTCTGATTTTATTTTTCATGTGGATAGACCTCGATGAGAGATGACGAATGCCGCAAACCGCGACTCTCAAAGTTTTTTTGGAGGGCAGCCACGAGCATTTAAAGTTTTGAGGCAAAATTGGATATGGTCAAGATATGGTAAACTTTGAGCGTGGATAACTCGAAAACTATGATAGGTAGAAAGTTGAAACTTTTTCCATTGTGTAGGGCCTTTGGTGACCTTTTTGACGATTTTTTTAAAATCAGTGTTACCACTTTTGGAAAACATATGTTGAATTAAGGATGTCGCTTTATGCTGAATAACATCGAGATTAAGTAGGTTTTTGGGTAGGTAAGTGGTACATGTTGTGTAGTATGTTGTTCTGAACAGTTTAGCGCAAAAAACCCATTTTCGAAAAAATTGTCAATAATGCGTTTTGGAAAACCACTCTTCATTTCAATTATCGACAAAAAGAGTTCATTTGAAAACATAAAATGAGAAAGAATTACTCACTAATTTTTTCCCCTCGTATGAAACTTACTTTGAGAAGTTTCACTACATATAATAAAATTTCAAGGCGTAATTCAACATTTTTTTTAAAAAAATCCATTTCGTTAGTTCTTTACCCACATAATCAGCTGGTGGAAAAAAATCACTGAAATTCTCGTATTTTCAGTATCCAAAAGTTGAATCATGCTTTCGCAGCTATAAATCAATAGTTTGTTATTTTGACCTTTGATTCTATTTTTTGACGCTTTTTCGCTTGTTTGACTAAAAAAAATCTGAAGAGGGAGAAGCTTTAGGTATTAACAATTTTAGAAAATTTTCAATTGCCTATTACAGGGCATTCATTATTTTTTTGGCCTCTGGAATTGGGTAATTATGACCATCATTGTAAATTGAGTCCATCCTTAGGGAACTATTTTTCTGTTATTTTTGCATTTAAAGTCTTATTCAAAAAAAAAAAATCAAATGGGTATGAAGTAATAGGTAGGTAATTTTAATTCTTTGTATTATTTTTTTTCAGGGAGAGAATGAGGTAGGTTCCTATAATGAAACACGATGTCAAAAAATTCAACATCAAATACAAAACACTAAAATTTACAATTTTTTTAAGCTTGGTTCTCCTCTCTATTTTTTTATTATGCTGAGTTTTCGAGAAAGCCTACATACTACATATTTTTGATATCTAACACAAAAATTTCTAAATTTAAAGTTTCACGCCCCGATTCAGAGCCCTTCTAGGAGTTCACAAAATAAATATCAGAATCGTAATCATGATGGCAAAACATTTTATTTTTCTATGTACTAAACAATAAAATATTCAGAAAAATGAATTCTATCGATATCTCCCCTCAAACCCACGGTGAATTTGAAGTAAAATCCTAAAAAGTGTGATTTTAGCTTCCAAATCTCCCTGGACAGACCACAAACTTAAAAATTAGATAACTATCACTTTTGGTCCTGTGCAAATTGCAAAATTTATTCATTTTTGATTTTTACTAAATTCAAATTGCTTACTCAAATACCTTATTTAAATTAAAGCTAATATATTTTTGGAATAATTTTTGATGAAATTTAAAAAAAAAATCATGCTAACGCTAAGGTATGCCAATCAGATTTTGATTTACTTACGTGATTTTCAATTTTCATAAGAACTATTCGAGAGTACTTACTTGCACAAAACATTTCAAAAAACTTCAAAGGCACTTCTTTTACATTGAGAATTTTTATGGCTTGCCTAGATGCCCAAAGCATTGAAAGAAAAAAAATTAAATTCTATGAAAATTGTAAGTATAAATCAAAAATTCCACAAGGCCAAAAAAATTGTGGATCGATTTTGAGATGCATCAGTACGGTAATTTATTAGTAACATTGAAAAATTTTCAATTTCATTGAGTAAGGTGTCAAAGTGCATGATTTTGATCTTCTCCTTTTTGAACCCCTATCTGAGAATATTTCGACTTTAGACCCAAAAATCGAGCCTCTGGACCAAGATAGTGGAATTTTTCACCCACGAAATATTGAGTCTGATGACAATGAAAAAAATCACCAATTTCTCCCGTACTTACCTACTTGAATAATCAAATGATGAGAAACAATGTGTTTTTGTTTAAAGACTAATCAAAACTTTTCGCCGTTAAAAAGTAATTAAGTACTTATTTGAGACGACTGATCGATATTTTTGTAAATTTTAATAAGGTTCGAAAGGATAAAAGAAAAATAATCACCTACCTATGGGAACTTCCAATAAAAATCAACATTTCAGTAATGATCAAATGAAGTACTATTCTCATTTTTAATTAGTCCGAGTGTACTTTTTTTTTTTGCATATATCTTGTAATAACACGTTCGAGTGCAAACGTTTGCTGCTAAATATGAAATAGGTAAGCATCTACCAAATACCTATACATATAAGTAATTGAGATAGAAAATAGATTTTTTTTAAAAATTAGGTACTGAGAAACTCGATAACTGCGGAATCCAGCGGCCAATAGCCCTTGTATTCCTACTCCGTCGAGGCACAAATATTTTCAAAAAAATTACACTTTTTCTTTCATTTTTTGAAATGATTCGTTTTGACTTTCAAAATTGTATTTTTGGGTATTTAACAAAGGAAATAAGTTCTGAAAAATTTCTGAATTATAGAAAAAATTACCCAAAATTTAAGATACATTGTTCAAGTTTTGTAAAATCATTCAAATTTTGAAAACTGTTTCGTGAAAAACTGCACCAAGACTTTAAAAACTGCCCATTGTTCCAAAAAATTATTCAAATTTTGCAAAATTATCAACGTTTGAAAGAATTTCCAAGGTTTGGGAAATTAAATGGTCCAAGTTTTAAAAAATTAGAATGTGGGGAAGGAGACCGAAAATTATTCTAGTTTTGAAAAAATTATATCAGCTGTTCAAGTCATTTGGATCTACGTACTATAATGTACTCTTGTAACCAAATTACACGTAAAATGCGTCAGACGCGAAATTCGAAAATATTGCGAACAATAAAACGTTTGTTTTTACGAATAGGTATTTTCGAAATTATGGGAAAAATTGAAAAAAAATTACCGGTAATGGTTCAAAAATGACAAATGATTTTCTTCGTGTGTTTTTCTGTTCGGATCCTAAATTAATTATTCGTTTTTCTCTACTCTCAACATTCTCAAGTTGAATTTTCCTCAGATTTTTTCTACTTGCCGACTGTAAACAATTCAAAGTCTTGAACTTTTGCCAAAATTCAGAATTTTTTTAACCACCTTGTTTTAGTTTTTTTTTAGGATATTCCCAAACATTTTTTCACGCCAAAAATTCAACCAAAAATTATATACCTACTTAGTTACTCAAATTTCTCTAATTTTCTCAAATTAAAAACGTTTCCTGGTTTGAATTTTCTCAATTTTTTATTTTTTCCCCATACCTATGAACTTCAGTACTTCAAAAACTTTTTCCATTAAATTTTTGAGACTTTTCAATTACCTACGAAAAAAGTAAAAAAATTTCAAAACATACCTTAGAAAATTATTACAAAAATTTTAAATTGTAAGTACAAAAAACTTGAAAAAATTTCAAGGAAGATTAAAAATTATTCGTGAAAATTTCAGCTAAAAAAGATTTGAATTTATTAAAAAAAATAATAAGTAAAAATGAGAAATTCGAGAAAATTATGCAAATGAAAATTTGAAAACTTTTAGAATCTGCCTACTTACGTAGAAAGGAAGTAAAAATTTTTAGAAAAATTGAACTTGGAAAATTTTGAATAGAAAAATATTAAAAAGTCGAAACTTGAAATCAAAAATTAAGTATACAGTGAAACATACCTACCTATTTATTACTTTTTAAACGTCAATAAAAAAAAATTCCATCTATTATTACCTAAATAATAGTTCTGCAAAAGGGTTCAATACATTTTCTAGATTTGTGCTCGATGCATTTTCCGTGTAAATTTCGCCTCGGTAATTTAATCAACCATTGAAATTTCGCAGGATTTGAAATATTCCAGAATTGAATCCACGACAGTTGAATTACCTACTTAAGAAATAAAAATCAAAAATGAACCTTTATTTGACAATTTCCATTTTGAATTTAATATTTTCATCAATACCGCTGATAGAATCAGCAAAAATATTAGGAATTTTTCCAACACGAAGTAGAAGTCATCAAGCGATCCATCAGACAATTATCAACGGCTTAGTTGCCAAAGGTCACGAGGTCACGATAATCACCCATTTTAAATCTAACAATAGCGCACCTAATTACAAAGAAATTTCGTTTCCCAGTAAAGGAAATGCAGATCTTATGGATACTATTGACATTAAAGATGGAGTCAATTTAATTGGAGTACAAAAATACATTGAGTTAAGTCGTTTGTATGAATTACCGTTGTTCGAACAGACTGTTAAGATGGAGTACATAGAACAATTGATCAATTCCAAAGAGAAACCTATCAATTTAATCATCGCCGAAGGGTACACATCGCGATGTTATAATTTACTGGCCCATAAATTGAATGTTCCATTGATTCTCGTTTCACCACCGACTAAAGTGCATATAATTGATCATTTAATTGGTGTTCCGAACAATCCTTCCTTTTCAACATTCCTTTTGAGCAAATTTACCACCAAGATGAATTTCTTCCAACGTCTTACAAATACGTTTTACTTTACTGTGCTAAATTGGTACCACAATTATGGGTCTAAAAAAGATATGGAGAGATTTGCTCGTGATATATTCAACATGGAACTACCATCGGATGAAGAATTGAACAAAAGAGCTGCTTTGGGTTTGTATAATAATCATTTTAGTTTTATTTCTACACCTAAACCACCCAATGCAATCAATATTGCCGGAATACACATAACTGAACCGAAAAAATTACCCAAGGTGAGGAATTTTTCAGCAATATAGCAGACGACAGCAGGGCAAGGAAAAGTAAAATCATTAATAATTTCATTGTAGGATGTGGAAGATTTCATCGAAGAATCAGATCACGGTGTTATATTTTTTTCTTTTGGAAGCACTTTGAAAGCCAGTAGCATACCGCCTGAAAAATTAGAGGTTATCAAAAAAGTATTTTCTGCAATACCACAGCGAGTAATATGGCGAGTGAATGAACTGAATATAACTGAAGTTTCGTCAAATGTTAAACTGGGTAAATGGTTTCCTCAAAGGGACATCTTAGGTAGGTAGCCATTTAATTAAAAATATTCATAAGTTATTCGCCATCTACTTCTGAATAAACTATTAATCAATTTTAGAACATGAGAATGTCGTTGGATTCATCAGTCATTGTGGATTGTTAGGAACACTTGAGGCTATTCACACAGCAACTCCAATAATTGGAATGCCAATTGGATTTGATCAACCTCAAAACGCTAATCTCTTGGTCGAAAATGAAGTCGGTATCTATGTAGACTTGCTCACAATGGATGAAAGTACCCTGCTCAATGCAATTAATGAAGTAGTAAATAACTCCAAGTAATGAATTTTTCCACATTTTTTGAATGTTTCTCAAAGTTTTCTTCCTTTCTTTCACGTGATAATTTTTCATGTCCAGATATCGTGAAAATATGCAGAAGTTATCCAGAGTGTTCAGAGATAGACCAATGTCACCTCTGGATGAAGCTGTCTATTGGGTGGAATACGTATTGAAGCATAAGGGAGCCCCTCATTTGAGAATAGAAGCTGCCGATATGCCTTTGTATCAATACTTATTGTTAGATGTACTTTTATTCATACTGGCTAGTATCATTGGTATCGTGTACTTTTTTATATTTCTCCTTAAAATTATGATTATTTCTCAATTACGTCACTACCGGTCAACAAAAAATAAAATTCAGTAAAAAGCGAATGCGTTTTGTAACACACCTATTATCCAAAGAAATGAAATTACCCGAAAATAATTTGTGTTTTATGAAAAGGAACTATAAAAGGGGAAGAACTACACTGTCAAAAATCCAGGCCCAAGAAAAGGACTTGAGGTAAATAAGTAGGTATGTAAATTTTTCGAAAACGCGTTTTCCGATATAATCAATTCAATTTTGTACAATTGTCCGAAAATCATTGGAGAATGCGTTTTTAGTAGATACCTCAGTAAAGTATCCCTTGGGTCTCTTTCTTGGATCCAACTTTTTGAGCAGAGTATGTTTTTGAAATAAACGATTCAAATCACTACCTGAGGAAGGGAGAGCTAGGAATTTCGGAAGCTCGGAAAGGAGATTTTTTCATTACAAAAACGTGAAAAAAGTGTATTTTTTCTCTTATTTGTTAGGTGTAGGTATGTTTATTTATAGTGGCAATTTTATTATCTATCTCGTACTTTTGTAAATTTCTTTTTAAATTAATTATGTATTTCTGCTCTTTGTCACCGAAAATTGAAAAAAAAATTTCAGTGAAATTTTACGCAATTTATGGATATATTAAGTTTCGAAATTTATTCAAAATGCCAGTTATTTGCAGTTGAAATATTAGTTCAAAAGAATTCAAGAACACATGTAAATCAAAATGTGTTTACCTTCCAACCACAAAAATATCAGTTGGGAAAATACTTTCTCAGAAAGGAATTTTTTGAGATATTTGATTTGCTTTTCAAGTGTCGAATATGAACAGCTAAAGTTAAAATTTTATGAAAAATTCGCAAGTCAAAATGCAATTAGCTGCAATAAGGTTTCAAAGTTTTTGAAAAATTTCATCAAAAATTATTCAAAGAGATCAAAAAAAAATTGACGCGATTTTGAGGTGTTTGAAAGAGCAATTAGAATTAGGTAAAAATTAAAAATTCGTTCATGTCGCCATCTTCAACTTTTCAATCATCCCGTTGAAGGCAGAAATGATATCCAATTTCAAGGCCAAACATTCGGGGAGAGGTGGAAACTCAAATCACAACATTTTAGAGAGGTGACCGAAATTCCCAGTAAGGCACAATACCCGACAGTAAGAAAATCCATGTTTTTCAAAAATTCACCCATTTTGAGACCTTCTAATATCTTCATCAGAATGTGTTTTTTTTTTCAACTTACTTTACTGTACATTCTCAAAAAAAGTCGAGACCATTGATAGCTTAAAAATTTTGAAACTGAAAGACGATATTTTCAAAATGATAACCCCAGACAGTTTTCAGTTGGCAAATAGTTGAAAAATAGTCGACTATAATTCATAAAAATGTTTTCCAGTCGGCAAAATCGAAGTGAATGTTTTTTTTGTTTTCTAAAAATGAAAAAGGTGAATTTAGGAACTAGTTTCACAAATTCATTTTTAAAATCAAGTTTTCGCTTTTGTTGACTTTGTTTTGCTGATAGGTACCTACTACATAACTTGAACTGCCCGAAAGAAAATAATTCAAATATTATTATGTTGGAAAATTATGGGTTCAGTCGGAAATTTGCAACTTGCCACAAAATCGAAATTTTTTAATTTTCCGACTGAAATGAAATCATTAATTTGTCGACTCGTGATGGTAAAATATGAAGTTTGAAAGTTGAACCACCTGTTTAAAAATACATATTTTTTTACCATGCGAGAGGGGGTACAAAGGGTGTATTTGTACCGGATTTCCTTTTTTTTTTTCAAATATGAAGAAGGCCTCGCATACGGGCCTCTGAAGAAGATTCACCGCCCTTGATGGGGGAAAAACTCTACTTTTTTAGGCTTTCCAATGAGAATTATCATTTCCTCGAGGTTTCAGCCATACTTACATATTTTTTTTAATTCACGTAGATAGAAAGTACACCATACTGAAGGCCATCGTGGATGGATGGGAAAAAATTTTCGACAATGTTTTCAAGCGGAAACTCGGGCTTGAAAATTTCAAATCGAGTTTTTACACGATTTTTTAAAGATGCAAGTCCAAAAATTTTATATTTCGAGTAGGTACCTACCTAAAGCATACGTGCAACATACTAATATTTTTTCAGAATTGTTTAGGCGGTGCAACGACTCAAGGGCGGAAACTTTCGTGTCGCGCATGTCGCAAGTGTGACATGCGAAATTTTTTGGCGACATGCCGAATTTCATAGGTGCACCCAAGGGGGAGGGCTCGCGGAGCTCGAGCCCCCTCTAAGGTTTGGAAAAAAGATTTTTTTTATTGCAAAAAATATTTTAAAAGTGCATTTTCTTGCTTTTCAAACAGTATTTTTTCCAAAAAAATTTCACCCTCGCTTCGCTCGGGCAGTAGTTTAGTAATAAGTAATTTCAAGTGGAAAATTTAATAATTTTTTGACTAATTTTTCAGTCAAAAATCACCAATTCTTCAATAAATTCCTAATTTGCCGGAAAAAATTGATGATTTGTGATATGACTAATTTAAAATTTAACCCCCTCTCCCCATTTTTCTCAAATGCTATGTTTGGTAAATATAAAAATTAAATACCCTACCTGCAAAAAATCATTTTATGTTTTTGATTAAAATTTTGCGACATGCGGAAAAAATCTAAGTCTCCGCCTCTGCAACGACTACATCCCCATTTTTTATAATGTTTTTCACTAATAAAATGTGTTTTTTTTTCTTGTAATAATATCCCCAAAAAAGTATTGGTACTGCAGATCACTTGTCCAATTTTTATTTCATTCCTTTCCCTTTTCGCAATTTTTGAAATTTTAAGTACCTACCTACGTTCTGCATGGGCGCACCCAGAAATTAATTAAGGGAGTGGCTGAGAATTTGAGAAAAATGCGGGGGGCAAATTTCAAATTAGTCATTTTCACTGATCTTTCGGCCCAAAATCATAGATTTTTTTCTGACAAAACGGGAAATTTATTGTGGAGTCAGTGATTTTCGACTGAAAAATTAGTCAAAAATGCTCAACTTTCAAAACAAAAGAAAATTTTTGAATATTGTTTGAAGAGCAAAAAAGAGCTTTTTTAAATTTTTTTTTGCAATGATAAAATCTTATTCCGAGTGCAAGAGGGGTTCCCCTTGAGTGCGCCTATGACTTTCTCAAATTTGAATCAGTCAAAAATTGAAGATTGACTGATCGGAATAGATAGAATTTAGTCATTGATTCGCAGTGAAATTGCACCAATTCCAATATTAATCAGTAAAATTTGATTACCAATCAGTGAAAAATTACTGATTCAATAAGTGAATTTTCAATTTAGAATCTGTCATTTTTTTCCATTAAAATAAATCAGTAAAAATTTCAATTCAATTAAAAGTTTTACAAATTCATTCCAGTAAATTTTTTTACTCATTTCTACAGTGACTCAATTTTGTCTATTCAATCGGTCAATTTTGACTAAGTAATTCGAATTAAGAGAGTAAGTACGTAGGCAGTTATACAGGTATAGCGAAAACTAAATATGGAATATGTATAATAGATTGAAAATCGTGGCGAAATGATGATGAGCCGTGTGGGGACGGCTCGGCTCAATTACAGGTACTTAATGCTAAATGCTTATGCTAACGGTCACTTATATGCCTTTGGCTTACCATTTCCAAATCACGTAGCTTTTTTCAAATCGTTTCGCTAATCACGTAGGTATAGGTACCTATACTTATTTCCTAGATAGAACCTATTATAGCTTCTTTTCTACTACAATATTGAAGTTTCAAAACTAGTTTTTCTATGAGTTGAATAGAGTTTCGACTAATAGTTCCACAGCCAAAAATTTAGTTCAAGTTTTATTTGACATTCTCGCGTAACTGAACGGTACATTATTTTCATACAGACGTAACGCATTAAGTGATCTGTTTTTTAATGTTTCAATTGTACAATTTTTTGTGGTTTGATGTAAATCTTCACGTATTCATTAAAATGCTCAATAAAACTAATTTCGAAGACGCGATTCGGGTGTTGTCAAACATTTTTATTGCTCTGCTCCTCGTTAGTGAAAATACGCTTCAAGTTAATTGTCGTAAGTCCATTATATCTCGAACTCCTAATAATATATAGGTATTATATAGATATTATGACAATACGAATGGTATTCATTCGAATATTCCGGTTAATCAGAGGCGTGCCGCATGACACACCTTAAATTTTTTCAATTTAATTTTCTGAAAACGTTATATTTCACTTTCACATTGTCCCAAAAAAATCCAAATAATTTTCATAAATTTTTCCTGCTTCCTGATAAAAATTTCTCAACTTCTTAAAACATTTTCAATTTTAAAATTCAGTAAAGATTGGTTTTGACTGAGAAAACTCATTCCAATTTACGACTTTTTAAAAATTTTGCGAATTTTTTAAATATTATTTTTCAAAAAAAGAGCTTGTAATAATAAGATGGTGAAATCTGCACTTTCTCCATTGGGGCTGAAACTCATTTAAAATGTTAGTCTTGATGTAAAACATACCCCAAAATTTTTTTGGCTCGATCGCCCCACCCTAACCCCAGTAAAATGGCCGTAAATGCCCTTCATAACTGAGGGGTGTAGAATCAAAAGTGGCTTTCTCCACTTTTTATCAAAAATGAGTTAAGCATGGTTTTTCAGATACTACAAGGCAGGCCGCATCCAATGTACTAATTGAAATTTTCAAATTTGGCTGCTTAGTACTTGAAAACAGCATGCAAAGATAAGGGTAAGGTAGCCTATTATCGACCACTTTTTTTTGGAGCCCCACAACTTTTAACGTATAAGGGTTAGAAATGTCGTTAATGGCTTAATGGATACCTACATCCTTCTCCTACAAGTGTGGAAAGCCCCGGGGTCATCCAAAAATTTTAAGTATTTTTTTTGAAATTGTTGAATGACCCCATAACAATATCAACAACGAAACATTTAGTGGCCATGTATTTGTCATTTCAGGGGGCGGAAAATAATTGTTTTCCGCTTGGTTTCTCGGTTGTTTACATTTATTTTCCACCCATTTGTTAAACTTAAACTCTTATTTTCCAAAACAAAAACATTGCCGGAAAGTACTCATTTTCCGATCGTATAAAATTAAAAGAATTTTCAAATGTTATTTTTCAGAATCACTATTGAACGAAAAAAATTCATCACAAAATGCAGGATATCTTCGTAAGCTTATTTTTACAGAGGGAAATCGAATAAACGCCATTGATCCAAACGGTGAAAATTTGATTGAACTCGCAGCGTTAGCTCCTTGGAGTTTTGTATTCAGTTGTGAAAGAAAAATGCTATATTGGATCGAAGTGGACACTAAAATTCGAGCAGTTGATGTTTTCAAGCCACAGTCTAGTAGTGTAATATTCGATGACGATTCATCAGAATTAAACGGTCTTGCATTGGACTTTATAAATGATAAACTGTACATTGGTAACGATGCTTCTCTAGCGATCGAGGTAGTTGATCTAAAAAATGGTATTCGCGGTATTATCCCTATCCCTGGTGACATAATGTCGGCCATCCTCGACATAGCCGTGGACCCAGAAGAGGGATATTTATTCATTCTCGGCTATTCAGAGGTTTGTAAATTCAAGTATATAGGTAGGTACTTTTTTTTTACAAGGTGATAATTAATTCTATTTTTTTTTGCTTCTAATGTTCGGATTAGTGGTGGCAGCTAAGCAGCTTAGATTTCTTCCGCATGTAGCAAAACTCGAGCAAAAATTTCCAACGTTCAAATAATGTCGCATGGGGTGGGGGCAACTTACCACCATAATTGAAAATTTCTGTTTTTAGCTGGAAATTTTCAATTTTGATTTGGAAATTTTAATATTCTGCCCTTCTCCCAACTAATATTTCTCACTTCAGTGCATCTCAGCATTCAAACAAGTTGAATAAGAAAAATTATGTACCTTATTAAGTTTATTTAGAAAAAAACGAACGAACAAAAAACTTTACAGAGACGAAACTTCACTTCTGGTTGGCGGAGGGGGTGGAATCTACAAATTTTTCGATTCAAAATCTATAAATTTTCCAAATTTTCCGACTCAAATTTCCCTTAAAACATGGCCGAAAATCTCAAGATGAATACGAAAAATTTGGTGAGCAATAAAAACAAAATTTTCTTATTTTTTCGTGCTACTTTTTTGGTTTCCCCAAAAAAAGTTCGAAAATGGAAAATTTCATTCAAAGTTGTCACTTAATGAATTTTCTCACTCGAAAATATCGAATCCAAGTTCACTAAGCCCGAGCGAAGCGAGTGCGAAAATTCTTGAAAATATAGAGGCATTCAAACTTCAAAGCTAAAATTACTTCATTTTTATGCAATTGATGTTTTTTAGTTTTTAAGTGGGTGTGAAATTTTCAACCGTGCCTGAGCGCAGCGAGGACTGAAATTTGAAAAATTAATGACTTCCAGAAAAAAATAGTTCGTTTTGTAATCATTTATTGTCTGGAAAAATTCTCAACATTTTTTCCGTGTGCAGCAGCTTGCTACATTAGTATGCTATAAAGAAGTTGCCACCGCTGGTTCGGATCACATCGGATATTTCCGGAAATAACTTGTATTATATCAGGTTGCTACATACCGGGTGCTCGATACATTCAAAATATTTTGGCATACCTAAAAAACAAAAATTCAACCAAATACTTCAATTGAAAAATTTTTATGCTGGAAAGAAGATTTTTCATCCATTGTATTTAAAATTTTGAATTACCTATATAAATTTCATTAATAGGCATAAGGCAAACATTTTTCCTTTTTCATGAATTAGACAATCAAGTAGGTACTTACACAGCTTTGAGCTTTGACGTAACATAACATACAAAACTTACCCTTTTAGCTAATTTTTTGGGGTCAAAACTGAAATATCCGCACTACACGTGTAAAAATTTCTGCGTGGAGAAAGTGCAAGGAAAAAATTTCAAAAATTGTGAAAAAATTATGAGGGAAATTTCGATAAATACAAAAAAACGCGAGATCGTAAAAAAAAACATTATTTATGAAAGATGAACGAATTTTTCAGGGTCGAAGTTTTAAAAAATGTCTGAAAATAGATAATAATGCATTAACTATGAGATACAGGCCAAGTTGAACGAAGTATTTCTGACTATATATTCGATAATGATAAAAACATTTGTGCAGGAAAAATGAATTTAGTGGATATTATATAGGTATAGGTACCACATATTGACATATTTTTTCTTTTTCTTACAAATAACTACCTACTTACAAAGCAAACATCGCAGCTTGATTTTTAACAAATCACATTTCAATTTTACTGCAGTTGATCAGAACGGATTTAGATGGTTTAAATCTTCATTATATCATAGAAGGATCACTAGAAAAGGGAGCAATCGGAGAATCAAAAAAAAGTATGAATCACCCGGATAGTATAGTATTGGATACAATTGAAAAACGAATATATTGGGTGGACGAGTTTGATGGAACTACTTGTATTTCGAGTTCAACTTACAGTGGTACAAATAAAAAAATGCATTTGCAATATGAGGTCGATACGTCTCATGAAGCAAATTTCATAAGGTGCCGGTTACCATTGGCATTTATTTCAAACACCCCATACTGGATCGATAAAGTTCATGGAGTAAGTACTTGAAGAAAAAATTGTTACCCATCATTTTATAGAATCTGCGCCGTGTCGTGACTACTAAATCCGTGGTAATTTGTATGTTGATTATTCCGTAGGTAATCAACAGAATTGACTTGAGCAATCCCAACTACAGCAAAACAATATACCATGGTACGGCGGAAAACATGTCCTTGTCCTCGATCGCTTCCATCGATTGCAAACTCAGTCACTATCGTCAAAAGACAACAAATCCATGCAAAAAGAAGAACGGTGGCTGCCAACATTTGTGCATTTTATCCCGAAGCAGTGAAAGTAATTACAGATGCTTTTGCAAAATTGGTTACGAGCTTAGTGAGGATGGCAAATCTTGCATTCTACCAACAAAATACATCATGTTCGTCAAAGTAATTTTATATTTTTTAAAAATGTTTTCACTGTAAAAACTTCAAAAACATCTACTTAATGATGTCCATTCTATTAATTCAGAATGGTCGTGTTCGAGGTGTCAATTGGAGAAAAGATATAAAACAATACGTTGAAGTCTTAGGCCCTTCAAATACTGCAAATTTTCTGTTGGAGTTGGATATCAACGAGGGGATGATTTTTTCTCATGGTTCCGAATCGCTATATAGAAAGAATTTAAGCAAGAAGAAAAAATTCATCTTGAATCCTGATGTCCTGACCACAGAAGTTACTGAAATTGTTTTCGATTGGGCCAGCAAAAATCTTTACTACACGTCTAAGTACTGCCCATTCAACAATACGTTGAGCGTATTGAATACAAAAAATTCGACTTACAGTAAAATTTTGGCCGTAGCTGCCGAAACCAACAGCTTCGGTTCTGGTTTGGCAGTTCATCCCAATAAAGGTTATGTCTACTTCGTTGAGACAATTCAGGGACTTTATTATTCCAGTTTTTCATCCCTCACCAGCAATGTAACAAGAATCTACACAGATGGTTCGAATTCGACCACGGTGCTTAAAATGCGGAAAGAGATTACCTGCATCACCATTGATTTCAACGAGGATAAACTTTATTGGTCTGAATTTCAGGTAAAAAAAGGCTAAACCTTAATTTTTTTTCTTTTGGTATTTTTATTTTTTTCTCACTGCATAGTTTTGTTTTCTTGTTTTTAATTTTTTTTTTTTAGATTCGGAATAATTTTTATTATGAGAATTCAATATTATATTATTCAAATTTGGATGGTAAGGAGATAACAAAAGTCAGTGTGCTGAAATATCCACCTTTGTCATTGAGCATTCAAATGGACTGGATTTATGCTTTAGATATAGAATTTTTACAGTCACCAGGGGGGAATTATCATCATTATAGTTTGGATAAAATTACAAAAAAAGATGGTCAACGAGAGAGATTATACTCAGCCACCTCTAAGGGTTTAAAAATTTTCGACCCTTCGACTCAAATAACAAGAAGCGATCACCCATGCGCTAGTAGCGAAAATACTTGCGATAAATTTTGTTTCGCAGTGCCTAAAACACACACAGCAGAAAGTTTGCAACGCGTCTGTGGATGTCCTTATGGAGAAAAATTGGCCGAGAATGGTCGGTCGTGCATTGACAATAGCAAAGCAGAACCACCCGCGTCCTTCCTACCTTGTGAAAAAATATGGTAACTATTTAACCTACTCACCTTCCGCAAACAGAAAAGGAATATTATGTACTGAGAAATAGTAGTTTATATGTACATATAACTAGGGATCAATCGTGCACTCTAGTGCCTTGTTGTATAAAAAACTTTTCTTAAATTATACAAAATAATCACATTTTTTCATCATTGTTGCGATATTGAAAGTCGAACTTGAACCCAAAATTTGAATGAATTTGATGATACAAATAAAATCAAAATTATTTTATTAAACTTAAACCTGCAGATAGGTAGGTAGGTACATAAGTAGGTACTTGTAAAGAAAAAGAAGCTGAAGATTGAATAAAATTAAAAATTGAATCAAACAAACACCATTCGGAGATCAAAAATTCAAAATTGAATTATTAGTTACCAAGATATATTGAACCTATTGAACACAGCTTCGGTGCAGTAAGCCATCATCAACACTTCACTTTTTAATAAATCAGACACTCAAATTAATACACTTCAAATGAAAAAAAAATTACAAAAACGAAATATTTTATTATTAAAAAATTCAAAGTGGAGCCCAGCTCCTTCAATTTACAATAAATTCACAATAATACTACTTATAGATATCGATCTAGGATGACTGCTACATGATAATAATTAATCTAAGAATATGATCAAAAATTGATGTACGATAATATATCTAAGTAAAGTAAAGGGATTAATGAAAATTTATTCGGCTTAAATTTGAAATTGATCTACAATCTTCTTTCTTCTTCTTTTTCTTTTCTTTTTTTTTTTCTTTTTTTTACCTATATAAAGGGAAGTTCGAAATCTTTGTCACAGCATCACGGCTAAACGGCTTCATGAAATTTGCTGAAATTTTGACTGTAAATTCAGGTGACCATGTAGATTAACCACTCGAAATCGGTTTTTCAAAATTTTGCTTTAAAACGCTGCAATTCAACTTTAAAGTTGTACGAAAATTAAAGTTACTTTCACACTTCGGAGAGAAACGGAGGTGAAATTTTTTGCTAAACAGCCAAATATTATTATCTATTATATAAAGTAATTTTCAATATAAAGGTACCTCCACACTCAACAGAAAAACGGAGGGGAGCAGAGGTAAGATTTTTTGCTAAGCAATATTCTAGTTTTCCTACACTTCGATTCGGGTGTCCAAAAAAATTATGCAGGGTTTGAAAAAATGATTCAAAATGTCTGCAGTGTACAAAAAGGACTCTATCATTTTTCAAATCAGTGAATAGTCGCTGAAAAAAGGTCAAAATGGCAGCACAGGGAAAATCTAGGTTCGGCGCATTCAATTTAAAAATTCGTTTTCAACATTTCAAGATTTTGAAAAAAATACTTTGTGGATTCATTACTTCATTAGGAATCCGGAATTGAAAATTTGAAGCATAAGTATAAAAGAGAGGAGAAGGGAAGATATACTTAAAACCAAAAATTCAAGAAAAATTTAATTTTCAAAAATATTCTAAAAAGAAGTGATTTTGACAGAAACACACATTTCAGGCGTGAGATACTATAGAATATTTCAAAAGTGAATTACAAAATTGGTAAATTTCAATTTTTAATTGACTCTATATTTTAGACAAATTTTTAAACTACAGTCCAAGTGGGAAAAAATGTTCATTGGCCGTGCATTTTCGCTGGACAAAAAAATCAGTAGATTTATTGTAATTTGTAGGTATAGGTCCGGTGATCCCAAAAAAACTTCTATTCTGGCTCTGTTCGTACCCTCCGCCCGATTCCCCTCCCTCGAGTAAAAGTTCGTGTTTTATGAAAATTACATATTTTTACCCGGGCACAATAGGGAGCTGAGCCCTAAAAACATAAAGTTTTTTTCTCAATTTTTAAATTTAATTTTAGACAATTTTTTTTCATATTCTGGTAGCGGGCACTACCTCGACTCCAAATATATGTCGCATCCCTTGGGTCACGGACACAATGGGGGTGCTGCGATTTTTCGCCACATTTGATCATTTTTGGCACAATAATGCCTCTGTAGCGGTCATGCGGTAGGTTGGACAAAAAATTGAGCGCTCTGTATTCTTGGGTTCATTCTGGGTCCAATGAGTCTAATTTTGAGGAAAACAGTTCGCTCAATAGGTCGTGGTGAATTTTTAAAGTTGGAAAATCGCACGATTTTCTCCTCCCTTCATTGAAAAATAAGTTATCAAAAAAATCTGAAATATGGGTCGCGACCTATTAAAATGGTTTAAAATTTCACGAGCAGAACTAAATTATTGATGAAAATTTAATTTGAGCATTTTAACATATTTTGAGCCCCAAATTGAGAGGGAGGGGAGGGGTCAAAAGTGAGATTTGACGAAGATGTCGTGTGGCATATCAAAATGCATATTTTCGAGATCGTAGATTACAAATTTCATACTAAAAAATTTTTGGACGAAAGGGGGTGAGGGGGAGGAATCCACATTTTTTTTACAATGATTATAGGTCCAACAAAACCACTTTGCAAAAACCGCGTAATTTCACATCTTATTTCGTGTTACCCTGATATCCAACACGTAACAGATGTTGCAAATTTCATCCGGGGCGGTTTTTCTCTCAGAACACGCGTTTTTGCCAAATTTCACTTATGATACCGCCCTCGTCCCTTGCCCTTTTACCCAAAAATTTTTTAGTACAAAATTCGTATTCTATGACTTTGAAAACAAGAATTTTGATACGACATTTTTGCCAAAACCTCACTTTTGACCCCTTCCACCTCACCCCCTTTCACCCAAAATTTTTTTAGTACGAAATTTGTAATGTACGATCTCAAAAATATGCATTTTGATATATCACACAATATTTTTGCCAAATCTAATTTTTGACCCCTCCCCACCCTCTCAATTTGGGGCTCAAAATGGGTTAAGATTCAATTAGTGAATTTTCATTTTAGAATCAGTAATTTTTTTCCTTAACTGTTAAAATGAATCAGTAAAAATTTCAATTCAATTAAAAAGTTTTACAAATTCATTCCTGTAAATTTTTCCAGTTATTTCTACAGTGACTCAATTTAGTCTATTCAACCGGTCAATTTTGACTAATTCGAATTGAGAGAGTAAGTACGTAAGCTACGTATGCAGTTATACAGGTAAGTATAGCGAAAACTAAACATGGAATAGGTATATCGCTTTAAATAGTACTATAAGAAAAAATTCGCAACATTTTCGAGTTCAGCAGCTCAAACTACCTCCATGAACTTTTGTGCATTATTATTGTCTTCAGCACCAGTTGAATTTATGAGCAAAAGAAGTAAGGAAGTACTTAAAAGTCGGTATACCTGAAAAATAATTTGTATAGAGCTAAACTAGCTTTCATTCAGGTATTATAGGTAGGTATCATGGGGAGTATTTTCAAGGTACGTTTAATTTTTGTTTTACACAAAACCTTCAAAAAAAAAATGAAAAATGAAACTAAAAAAAAATAATCTTACCGTAACAGATAACGTAGGTACCTATCTACAATACCTAACTTGTTCTATGTATTGTAGTAATTTTCTATAAGTCATTAGTAAAAATTGTAAAATTTTATGTTTTTCGAGTATGTATACGATTCATTAGTGGTTTATATTTTTTAAATATTTGTATCTAAAAATTCTACATTGCCTAGGTCAAATGTTTTATAAAGAACAGCCATGTTTACAAATCAGTAAGTAAATGTTCATGATGACAATTTTAATTATTTAGGTATTTTTTTAACGCATGAAATTTCATAGTTAGGTACGTAGTAACATAATAAAATCCACACAGAATTGAAACCCAAAGACTCGATAACAGAATTTGAGGAAAATCAAACTTCGGGACATTAGTGAGAATAAACGAAGAAACCCAAATAAAAAAGAATGTACCGAGTAATTATTCTTATGGCATTAATTTTCTCCATCTTATATTCAACAAAATCAGCCAAAATACTGGGAATTTTTCCAATACAGAGTAGAAGCCATCAATCTATCCACGAATCACTTATTAATGGTTTAGCTGCTAGAGGTCATGATATCACAGTAATAAGTCACTTCAAACTGGACAATTTGACGAGCTCAGCAAATTACCAGGAAATTTTGTTCACCGACGAAAGATATATAGATTTCAAGGACAGTATTGATATCGAGGAAAGGGCTGATTTCGTGGGAATTGATTATTTTAGTAAAACTGCTCCAATCGTAGATGAAATACCATTCGAAGATGTTGTTAATTTAGAGTACATTAAAAAATTAATCAACTCCAAAGGGAAAGATATTGATTTGATAATTACGGAGGTTTATGCAACACAATTATATCATTTGCTGGCACATAAATTGAACGTTTCGTTGGTATTGGTTTCACCTATGAATTTGACCCCAAAAACGGATCGTTTTATTGGCCATTTTCAAAACCCTTCTACTGCTCCATTCATTTTTAGCCCTTTCACCACGAAAATGAATTTTTTTCAACGTCTCTTGAATACCTACTACCATGCCAAGATGTATTGGTGCGAAAATTATGTTTATAATGAAGTTATGAAGAGATACGCACGCGATGTGTTTAATATGGAGCTACCATTGGATGAAGAATTGAACAAAAGAACTGCTTTGGCATTATATAATAGTCATTTCAGTTTTATTTCTAGGCCAACTCCACCTAATGCGATTAATATTGCTGGGATACATATAAAAGAAGCGAAACAATTACCTCAGGTGAGTACGTATATTTTTTCACAAAGGAGGCATACCAACTCAAAGTAAAATTTTGAGCTTCCACGAAAAAAGAAATTGAAAGAAGGTACTTACATCATAAGAGAACCACACATCGAAAATTTAAACTTTTGCGATTTTTTAAAACTTCAAAATTATTACCTCTCGTAGCCCTGTAAAATATGAAAATTTGGTCTAAAAGTCTAAGCAATGAAAAAAAAAAAACATAAAAATTGTCCATGTCATTTTTGAAGAGGAACTTTTTCTCGAGCCTGAAATTTTAAATTAGGGTTCTCTTTTAGTGTACTTTTGATTTGATTTTCTTTGGGCTTAAAATTTCATTTTGAGTTGGGATACCACCCTTCTCAGACACTAGGTACATACATCGAAAACACCCTCTCGCTCGCTCCTGAAACGTTACGTCATTTTTGTATTTTACAGGAGGCTTGATTAAGATTTCTTAATTTTTTTGGGCAGTCAAAAATTTTTTGTTGCGTAGAGAAATTCTTGATGAAAATTTCAAATTTAAAAAGAATTTTTGAACAAATTGTTCGACATTATGAAAAGTTGGTCATTAAAAAAATTAATTTAAAAAAGCAATAGGTAGAGGTATCGAATTTCAAATCAAAAGCCAGATATTCATTAAAACTACAACACGTTTTAAAAAATTTTCAATTTTTGAAACAGGCGAATAAAACTTTTCAAAAAGTTGTAAATTAAGTAGGTACCTATTTACTTGATTTATATAAGTTTCTTAAAAATTCCAATCGTTAATTTTTGTGATGGTTTTAGAAAGACAAAATGGTCCACTTTTTTTTGACAGAAATCAAATTAGCTACCAACCTACGTATTTCATTTTTCATAATTTTCTTTTTTTTATAACTTCGTTTGTTAATTTTTCTTAGAAGTGTAATTTCGAAATTTTGTTTAGTGTCTGATATTACTTATCGTTCAAGTTGAAAAAAATTTCCAAATTTTTAATACCTACCTAAATCGTTGAAGTTTTAAAAATTCTCAATTGCTGGAAAATGTCCAATTTTTGAAAGATCCTCCAAGAAAATCATCCAATTTTTAGAAAAATTTTCGATTGTCCAAGTTTCGAAAAATATTACCTAATCATGTTTTGGAATATTGGTTACCAAAAGGTTACCATTTTTTAATGAGCTGTTCGTTCGTATTTTGAAAAATTTTTCAACTTAGGTATTAATAAATTTTTATTTTGAAAATAAAATTTCCCAATTCTTAAAATTGTTCATTCAGCAAAAAAAATAATCATTGGAATTTTATTTGATTTTTTTTTTAATCGCTACATTACCGAGTTCATTTTCCATAATCATGATGGTGAGTTTGAAATTTTTTGCATCTTTTAAACTTCAATTCTTTGTTGAAACATTCATAAGTTAGGTATCATATTCGAACTTTATAATTTTATCGATGAACAAAGTATTTAAACAATAGAAGTTAAATCGAAGAAAATTGATACTCGTTCATAGAATATAGAGCTGTTCAAATTGTCCAAGTCCACAACAATATTGGAAAAAATTGGGTAAACCGAAATGCAGCTCTCAGCTCTTCCATGCAAATCAAAAATTACGTATTATTCTCAAAAGAGGCAAAACAGTTTTTTTTTTCAAAAATAAAAATTCAACTCCACTTCTAGGATCTCTAGCTTAGACTTTTTCAACCTGAAAAGGGGAGGGACCTCAAAAATCGCTTAGGAAGTCCTCCATTCGAATTAAACACCAACATCAATTATTTTTGTCTAAATCCAGTGGATTTCATTCTTCCTTTTTTTTTTTTTATTTATTCCAATCCACCTAAATGAATATTCATTGTAGGATATAGAAGATTTCATCTCAGGATCGGATCATGGTGTTATCCTATTTTCTTTCGGAAGCACAATCAGAGCGAACAGTATATCAGCTGAAAAATTAGAGATTATTAAAAAAGTGTTTTCTGCGATACCACAAAGAGTGCTATGGCGAATAAACGAACTGAACATGACCGGCATGCCATTAAATGTCAAGATGGGTAAATGGTTTCCTCAGCGAGATATTCTAGGTACCTACTTGTAATTAAAATACTGACAAATTATTCGCTGATGCACAATTTTTAAAACAATTATTACATGTTCTAGAGCATAAAAATGTAATTGGTTTCATCAGTCATTGCGGATTATTAGGAATATGGGAAGCTATTCACACAGCAACGCCCATCATTGCAATACCAATGACATTCGATCAGCCTCAAAATGCTAATTTGTTACATGAACGTGAAGTCGGTATTCGTGTTGATTATTCTACAATGGATGACAGAACCTTGCTAAATGCAATAAATGAAATTGTGATAAATCCCAAGTAATTCAGTTCAGTTTTTCTCTATTTTAAATAGGTAGGTACCTACTGGAAATTATTCACATCCAATAAAATAATGAATTTTCAAAAAAAAACACAAAAAAACATATTTCACATGTATTTTTTGCTAGTTTGCTCAAAATGTACTTATCTAATGATTTCTCATGTCCAGATACCGTGAAAATATGAAAAGGTTGTCAAGGGAATTTAGAGATAGGCCAATATCTCCATTGGATGAAGCTATGTATTGGGTGGAATACGTATTAAAATACCAAGGAGCTTCTCATTTGAGAACAGAATCTGCTGATATGCCTTCGTATCAATATCTATGGCTAGATGTACTTTTACTTATATTGGCTGTCATCATTGGCATCGTGTACTTCTGTAAATTCCTCTGTAAAGTGATAATTGTTAAATTATGCCGACAAAGAACGAAGAAAAATAAAATTTGATGAAGCTTTTTAATTGCTATTTATGTACTTGAATAAGGCGAAATAACTTGAAAACATTTATGGATTGAGCAGAAAATCTCAAAATCCGAATTTTGGATTTTAGATTTAAAATATTTATTCTCATAGCGGGTTTTAGATTTCGGATTCATAATTATAATTTTCAATTTTTTAATGGACCAATGAGAAGTTTTATTTTAAATTTACTACATTTTTACATACTTTTTTAAAAAACTACGCATCTTTACTGAATAAATAGGTGAGTAAACATACGTGATTACGATTTCGTTAATATGGACAAGTTTAAGGAAATTAAATTTAAAAAAATACTTTTGATTAATCAAAAGTAGACATTAAACGATGAAAATTGGGGAAAAAATTGAAAATCGGTCCATTAGAATTTGCGTAATGATTTTCTGAACGTTGCGTTTTTTTTTTTCAAATTTTCAACAGAAATTCTCTTTTTCTGGCCCATTCTGGGAATTGTCTCTGGACTGTTTATGACATTTAGATTAATCAAATTTGGTTACATGTTTTGTCTTCAAAAATTAAAGAAAAATAAAACTCAGTGAAATCCGAACAATCTTTCTAATATTTTATGGTCATTTAAGTGTATTAAAAAAATACCTCCTTCGATAAATTCTTATTTTACAGATAGATACAAACCGAAGTTGGGATGACAGCAGGAGAAGAAGAAATTAAAAATTTTCCTCTGTGATAAAATTTTCACCTATTTTTCTGATTCAAAATATAACTCTTTCAACTTACCACAAAAAATTTCACGAAAACGGTGATGAATTTCCCTGAGTGAAAATCTGTCAACAGTTATCGAAAATTATAGGTTTGTAATACTGTATCATGAAATAAATGCATTCAAATCACAAAATTGAAAAAAAAAAGTGCTAAACAGCAAGAAATTGTAGAAATATTTATAAAAGTGGTCATAACACAAGTCGACACAATTTTTGTATCTGGATTCCGATTGTTTCGTCTCACGAATAGTAAAACCCCTTAGCCAGTAATAGTGCAACATTTACTGAGTCGATGTAAGTAGATTTGCCTACCTTCGATTCAAGCTGGTTTTGGGTTCTTTTGAAGAAATTTTCATCATGAGGGTTGAAAGGAAAATGATCGTGGACTTATAAATAGACTATCTAGGAGAACTGTGATTTCAAATAATTGTTTCAAAAAAGTGTTTAATCGTTTTGTAATGGTGAAAATTTGTATCAATAAGGGTAAAAGACCCAAATATCGACCCCCATCTTTGTTTTTTGAATTACTCGACCTGTAATTCACCTAAAAATGCCGTCGATGGCTCTAAATGTCGGATATATGGTCTAGTTTCATATCCCGAAACCCCAGCCCCCAAAGTTTTTCCCCCGATTTTTGGCGAATTTTTTTCCAAAAAGTGAAAAAATGAAATTTTGAAAAATGGTCCCCTAATATCGACCCCCCTGAAAATTCGCTAAAATGATCAAATAAACATCGGAAAATGAATATAATTATGGAAAATAAAGTTCACATACGATAATTAACCGTTTAAGCAATACGAACAGATGTATTTTTTTTTATTCGCGCAGTCGTCGATCGCCGCGTCGCATACTTCATGCGCCCACAAGAAGCACTGACGACATTTGATTCAAATTTGACCATGTTGGTCAGTGGCGTATCGCCAACCGCAAAATTGGCATTCAGGATTGCAGTCATCTTCGTCGAAGTCGTCGTCGAAATCTCTGTTAGCAGCTGACTCAAAATCCGAATCCGAATCAGTTTCTGGCGGGGTAGGGGGTCGCGGGGGTCGATAATAGCGAACCCTATACTTTTTTTTTTCAATAAAATATTTAAAATACTTACTTTCATCAAAATTTTAAAACAATTACGGCATTAAATTCCTCGTTTCCTTCACTATTGATACAAATTTTCACCATTACAAAACGATTAAACACTTTTTTGAAACAATTATTTGAAATCACAGATGAATTTTATTTTCGCTTTCTCAAAAATGTTTTTTCAATTTATCTCCGCGAGTTTTAGCTTTTGGGTTGCGATTTTGGTGTCATTTGAAAATTAAATAATTAAATATTAATTTACAAAATTTAATATTTAAATATTAATATTTGAAAATTAAATATTTAAATATTAATATTTGAAAATTAAATAATGAAATATTAATTTACAAAATTAAATATTTAAATATTAATATTTGAAAATTAAATATTGATATTTGAAAATTTAATATTGATATTTGAAAATTCAATATTGATATTTGAAAATTCAATAATTAAATATTAATTTACAAAATTAACTATTTAAATATTAATTTTTGAAAATTAAATAATTAAATATTAATTTACAAAATTAAATATTTAAATACTAATGTTTGAAAATTAAATATTGATATTTGAAAATTAAATATTGATATTTGAAAATTAAATATTGATATTTGAAAATTAAATATTGATATTTGAAAATTAAATATTGATATTTGAAAATTAAATATTGATATTTGAAAATTCAATAATTAAATATTCATTTACAAAATTAAATATTTAAATATTAATATTTGAAAATTAAATATTGATATTTGAAAATTCAATAATTAAATATTCATTTACAAAATTAAATATTTTAATATTAAAATTTGAAAATTAAATATTTAAATATTAATTTACAAAATTAAATATTTAAATATTAATATTTGAAAATTAAATAATGAAATATTAATTTACAAAATTAAATATTTAAATATTTAAATTTGAAAATTAAATATTGATATTTGAAAATTAAATATTGATATTTGAAAATTCAATAATTAAATATTAATTTACAAAATTAAATATTTAAATATTAAAATTTGAAAATTAAGTAATTAAATATTAATTCACAAAATTAAATATTTAAATATTAATATTTGAAAATTAAATATTTTAATAATAAAATTTGAAAATTAAATATTTAAATATTAATATTTGGAAATTAAATAATTAAATATTAATTTACAAAATTAAATATTTAAATATTAATATTTGAAAATTAAATTATTAAATATTAATTTACAAAATTAAATATTTAAATATTAAAATTTGAAAATTGAATAATTAAATATTAATTTACAAAATTAAATATTTAAATATTAATATTTGAAAATTAAATATTTAAATATTAATATTTAATAATTAAATAATGAAATATTAATTTACAAAATTAAATATTCAAATATTAATATTTGAAAATTAAATATTGATATTTGAAAATTCAATAATTGAATATTAATTTACAAAATTAAATATTTAAATATTAAAATTTGAAAATTAAATATTTAAATATTAAAATTTGAAAATTAAATATTTAAATATTAATTTACAAAATTAAATATTTTAATATTAATATTTGAAAATTAAATATTGATATTTGAAAATTGAATAATTAAATAATAATTTACAAAATTAAATAATTTAATATTAAAATTATAATTGAATATTAATTTACAAAATTAAATATTTAAATATTAATATTTGAAAATTGAATAATTGAATATTAATTTACAAAATTAAATATTTAAATATTAATATTTGAAAATTGAATAATTAAATATTAATTTACAAAATTAAATATTTAAATATTAATATTTGAAAATTAAATATTTAAATATTAATATTTGAAAATTAAATATTTAAAAATTAAATATTTAATTATTAATATTTAAAAATTAAATAATGAAATATTGATTTACAAAATTAAATATTCAAATATTAATATTTGAAAATTAAATATTGATATTTGAAAATTCAATAATTAAATATTAATTTACAAAATTAAATATTTACATATTAATTTACAAAATTAAATATTTAAATATTAATTTTTGAAAATTAAATAATTAAATATTAATTTACAAAATTAAATATTTAAATATTAAAATTTGAAAATTGAATAATTAAATATTAATTTACAAAATTAAATATTTCAACATTAATATTTGAAAATTAAATAATTAAATATTAATTTTTGAAAATTAAATATTTAAATATTAATTTTTGAAAATTGAATAATTAAATATTAATTTACAAAATTAAATATTTAAATATAAATATTTGAAAATTCAATAATTAAATATTAATTTACAAAATTAAATATTTAAATATTAATATTTGAAAATTCAATAATTAAATATTAATTTCCAAAATTAAATATTTAAATATTAAAATTTGAAAATTAAATAATTAAATATTAATTTACAAAATTAAATATTCAAATATTGAACTTTGACAGTTGAATAATTAAATATTAATTTACAAAATTAAATATTTAAATATTAAAATTTGAAAATTAAATATTTAAATATTAATTTTTGAAAATTAAATAATTAAATATTAATTTACAAAATTAAATATTTAAATATAAATATTTGAAAATTAAATAATGATATCTGAAAATTGAATAATTAACTATTAATTTACAAAATTAAATATTTTAATATTAAAATTATAATTGAATATTAATTTACACAATGAAATATTTAAATAGTAATATGTGAAAATTAAAGACTGACATAATAATTTACAAAATTTAATATTTAAATATTAATATTTGAAAATTAAATGTTTAAATATTAATATTTGAAAATTAAATAATGAAATATTAATTTACAAAATTAAATATTTAAATATTAATATTTGAAAATTAAATATTGATATTTGAAAATTTAATATTGATATTTGAAAATTCAATATTGATATTTGAAAATTCAATAATTAAATATTAATTTACAAAATTAACTATTTAAATATTAATTTTTGAAAATTAAATAATTAAATATTAATTTACAAAATTAAATATTTAAATACTAATGTTTGAAAATTAAATATTGATATTTGAAAATTAAATATTGATATTTGAAAATTAAATATTAATATTTGAAAATTAAATATTGATATTTGAAAATTCAATAATTAAATATTCATTTACAAAATTAAATATTTAAATATTAATATTTGAAAATTAAATATTGATATTTGAAAATTCAATAATTAAATATTCATTTACAAAATTAAATATATTAATATTAAAATTTGAAAATTAAATAATTAAATATTAATTTACAAAATTAAATATTTAAATATTAATATTTGAAAATTAAATAATTAAATATTAATTTACAAAATTAAATATTTAAATATTAATATTTGAAAATTAAATATTGATATTTGAAAATTAAATATTGATATTTGAAAATTCAATAATTAAATCTTAATTTACAAAATTAAATATTTAAATATTAAAATTTGAAAATTAAGTAATTAAATATTAATTCACAAAATTAAATTTTTAAATATTAATATTTGAAAATTAAATATTTAAATATTAATATTTGAAAATTAAATATTTAAATATTAATATTTAAAAATTAAATATTTAATGATTAATATTTAAAAATTAAATATTCAAAATTTCAATTACAAAATTTCATAATCAAATATTTATATTTGAAAATTAAATATTGATATTTGAAAATTCAATAATTAAATATTAATTTACAAAATTAAATATTTAAATATTAATTTTTGAAAATTAAATATTTAAATATTAATTTGTGAAAATTAAATAATTAAATATTAATTTACAAAATTAAATATTTAAATATTAAAATTTGAAAATTGAATAATTAAATATTAATTTACAAAATTAAATATTTAAATATTAATATTTGAAAATTAAATAATTAAATATTAATTTTTGAAAATTAAATATTTAAATATTAATTTTTGAAAATTAAATAATTAAATATTAATTTACAAAATTAAATATTTAAATATTAATATTTGCAAATTCAATAATTAAATATTAATTTACAAAATTAAATATTTAAATATTAATATTTGAAAATTCAATAATTAAATATTAATTTACAAAATTAAATATTTAAATATTAAAATTTGAAAATTAAATAATTAAATATTAATTTACAAAATTAAATATTCAAATATTGAAATTTGAAAATTAAATAATTACATATTAATTTACAAAATTAAATATTTAAATATTAAAATTTGAAAATTAAATATTTAAATATTAATTTTTGAAAATTAAATAATTAAATATTAATTTACAAAATTAAATATTTAAATATTAATATTTGAAAATTAAATACTGATAATTGAAAATTAAATATTGATATTTGAAAATTGAATAATTAAATATTAATTTACAAAATTAAATATTTTAATATTAAAATTATAATTGAATATTAATTTACAAAATTACATATTTTAATATTAAAATTTGAAAATTAAGTAATTAAATATTAATTTACAAAATTAAATATTTAAATATTAATATTTGAAAATTAAATATTTAAATATTAATATTTAAAAATTAAATAATGAAATATTAATTTACAAAATTAAATATTTTAATATTAAAATTTGAAAATTAAGTAATTAAATATTAATTTACAAAATTAAATATTTAAATATTAATATTTGAAAATTAAATATTTAAATATTAATATTTAAAAATTAAATAATGAAATATTCATTTACAAAATTAAATATTCAAATATTAATATTTGAAAATTAAATATTGATATTTGAAAATTCAATAATTAAATATTAATTTACAAAATTAAATATTTAAATATTAAGATTTGAAAATTAAATATTCAAATATTAAAATTTGAAAATTAAATATTTAAATATTAAAATTTGAAAATTAAATATTTAAATATTAATATTTGAAAATTAAATATTGATATTTGAAAATTAAATATTGATATTTGAAAATTAAATATTGATATTTGAAAATTGAATAATTAAATATTAATTTACAAAATTAAATATATTAATATTAAAATTATAATTGAATATTAATTTACAAAATTAAATATTTAAATATTAATATTTGAAAATTAAATAATTAAATATTAATTTAAAAAATTAAATATTTTAATATTAAAATTTGAAAATTAAGTAATTAAATATTAATTTACAAAATTTAATATTTAAATATTAATATTTGAAAATTAAATAATTAAATATTAATTTACAAAATTAAATATTTAAATATTAATATTTGAAAATTAAATATTTAAATATTAAGATTTGAAAATTAAATATTGATATTTGAAAATTCAATAATTAAATATTAATTTACAAAATTAAATATTTGAATATTAAAATTTGAAAATTAAATAATTAAATATTAATTTACAAAATTAAATATTTTAATATTAAAATTATAATTGAATATTAATTTACAAAATTAAATATTTTAATATTAAAAGTATAATTGAATATTAATTTACAAAATTAAATATTTAAATATTAATATTTGAAAATTAAATAATTGAATATCAATTTACAAAATTAAATATTTTAATATTAAAATTTGAAAATTAAGTAATTAAATATTAATGTACAAAATTAAATATTAAAATATTAATATTTGAAAATTAAATATTTAAATATTAATATTTAAAAATTAAATAATGTAATATTAATTTACAAACATAAATATTTTACTATTAAAATTTGAAACGTAAGTAATTAAATATTAATTTACAAACTTGAATATTTAAATATTAATATTTGAAAATTAAATATTTAAATATTAATATTTAAAAATTAAATAATGAAATATTAATTTACAAAATTAAATATTCAAATATTAATATTTGAAAATTAAATATTGATATTTGAAAATTCAATAATTAAATATTAATTTACAAAATTAAGTATTTAAATATTAAGATTTGAAAATTAAATATTTAAATATTAAAATTTGAAAATTAAATATTTAAATATTAAAATTTGAAAATTAAATATTTAAATATTAAAATTTGAAAATTAAATATTTAAATATTAATTTACAAAATTAAATATTTAAATATTAAAATTTGAAAATTAAATAATTAAATATTAATTTAAAAAATTAAATATTTTAATATTAAAATTTGAAAATTAAGTAATTAAATATTAATTTACAAAATTAAATATTTAAATATTAATATTTGAAAATTAAATAATTAAATATTAATTTACAAAATTTAATATTTAAATATTAATATTTGAAAATTAAATATTTAAATATTAATATTTGAAAATTAAATATTTAATTATTAATATTTTAAAATTAAATAATGAAATATTAATTTACAAAATTAAATATTTAAATATTAAAAGTTGAAAATTAAATCTTTAAATATTACTTTTTGAAAATTAAATAATTAATTATTAAGTTACAAAATTAAATATTTCTATATTAATATTTGAACATTATATATTGATATTTGTAATTTTAATATTGATATTTGTAAATTCAATATTGATATTTAAAAATTCAATAATTAAATATTAATTTAAAAATTAAATATTTAAATATTAATTTTTGAAAATAAAATAATTAAATATTAACTTACAAAATTAAATATTTAAATACTAATATTTGAAAATTAAATATTGATATTTGAAAATTAAATATTGATATTTGAAAATTAAATATTGATATTTGAAAATTCAATAATTAAATATTAATTTACAAAATTAAATATTTTAATATTAAAATTTTAAAATTAAGTAATTAAATATTAATTTACAAAATTAAATATTTAAATATTAATATTTGAAAATTAAATATTTAAATATTAATATTTAAAAATTAAATAATGAAATATTAATTTACAAAATTAAATATTTTAATATTAAAATTTGAAAATTAATTAATTAAATATTAATTTACAAAATTAAATATTTAAATATTAATATTTGAAAATTAAATATTTAAATAGTAATATTTAAAAATTAAATAATGAAATATTCAGTTACAAAATTAAATATTCAAATATTAATATTTGAAAATTAAATATTCATATTTGAAAATTCAATAATTAAATATTAATTTACAAAATTAAATATTTAAATATTAAGATTTGAAAATTAAATATTCAAATATTAAAATTTGAAAATTAAATATTTAAATATTAAAATTTGAAAATTAAATATTTAAATATTAATATTTGAAAATTAAATATTGATATTTGAAAATTAAATATTGATATTTGAAAATTAAATATTGATATTTGAAAATTGAATAATTAAATATTAATTTACAAAATTAAATATATTAATATTAAAATTATAATTGAATATTAATTTACAAAATTAAATATTTAAATATTAATATTTGAAAATTAAATAATTAAATATTAATTTAAAAAATTAAATATTTTAATATTAAAATTTGAAAATTATGTAATTAAATATTAATTTACAAAATTTAATATTTAAATATTAATATTTGAAAATTAAATAATTAAATATTAATTTACAAAATTAAATAATTAAATATTAAGATTTGAAAATTAAATATTGATATTTGAAAATTCAATAATTAAATATTAATTTACAAAATTAAATATTTGAATATTAAAAAATGAAAATTAAATAAATAAATATTAATTTAAAAAATTAAATATATTATTCATAAAAATATAATTGAATATTAATTTACAAAATTAAATATTTAAATATTAAAATTTGAAAATTAAATAATTAAATATTAATTTACAAAATTAAATATTTAAATATTAAAATTTGAAAATTAAATAATTAAATATTAATTTACAAAATTAAATATTCAAATATTTAAATTTGAAAATTAAATAATTACATATTAATTTACAAAATTAAATATTTAAATATTAAAATTTGAAAATTAAATATTTAAATATTAATTTTTGAAAATTAAATAATTAAATATTAATTTACAAAATTAAATATTTAAATATTAATATTTGAAAATTAAATACTGATATTTGAAAATTAAATATTGATATTTGAAAATTGAATAATTTAATATTAATTTACAAAATTAAATATTTTAATATTAAAATTATAATTGAATATTAATTTACAAAATTAAATATTTTAATATTAAAATTTGAAAATTAAGTAATTAAATATTAATTTACAAAATTAAATATTTAAATATTAATATTTGAAAATTAAATATTTAAATATTAATATTTAAAAATTAAATAATGAAATATTAATTTACAAAATTAAATATTTTAATATTAAAATTTGAAAATTAAGTAATTAAATATTAATTTACAAATTTAAATATTTAAATTTTCATATTTGAAAATTAAATATTTAAATATTAATATTTAAAAATTAAATAATGAAATATTCATTTACAAAATTAAATATTCAAATATTAATATTTGAAAATTAAATATTGATATTTGAAAATTCAATAATTAAATATTAATTTACAAAATTAAATATTTAAATATTAAGATTTGAAAATTAAATATTCAAATATTAAAATTTGAAAATTAAATATTTAAATATTAAAATTTGAAAATTAAATATTTAAATATTAATATTTGAAAATTAAATATTGATATTTGAAAATTAAATATTGATATTAGAAAATTAAAGATTGATAATTCAAAATTGAATAATTAAATATTAATTTACAAAATTAAATAAACTCATATTAAAATTATAATTGAATATTAATTTACAAAATTAAATATTTAAATATTAATATTTGAAAATTAAATAATTAAATATTAATTTAAAAAATTAAATATTTTAATATTAAAATTTGAAAATTAAGTAATTAAATATTAATTTACAAAATTTAATATTTAAATATTAATATTTGAAAATTAAATAATAAACTATTAATTTACAAAATTAAATAATTAAATATTAATATTTGAAAATTACATATTTAAATATTAAGATTTGAAAATTAAATATTGATATTTGAAAATTCAATAATTAAATATTAATTTACAAAATTAAATATTTGAATATTAAAATTTGAAAATTAAATAATTAAATATTAATTTACAAAATTAAATATTTTAATATTAAAATTATAATTGAATATTAATTTACAAAATTAAATATTTTAATATTAAAATTATAATTGAATATTAATTTACAAAATTAAATATTTAAATATTAATATTTGAAAATTAAATAATTGAATATCAATTTACAAAATTAAATATTTTAATATTAAAATTTGAAAATTAAGTAATTAAATATTAATTTACAAAATTAAATATTTAAATATTAATATTTGAAAATTAAATATTTAAATATTAATATTTAAAAATTAAATAATGAAATATTAATTTACAAAATTAAATATTTTAATATTAAAATTTGAAAATTAAGTAATTAAATATTAATTTACAAAATTGAATATTTAAATATTAAGATTTGAAAATTAAATATTTAAATATTAATATTTAAAAATTAAATAAAGAAATATTAATTTACAAAATTAAATATTCAAATATTAATATTTGAAAATTAAATATTGATATTTGAAAATTCAATAATTAAATATTAATTTACAAAATTAAGTATTTAAATATTAAGATTTGAAAATTAAATATTTAAATATTAAAATTTGAAAATTAAATATTTAAATATTAAAATTTGAAAATTAAATATTTAAATATTAAAATTTGAAAATTAAGTAATTAAATATTAATTTACAAAATTAAATATTTAAATATTAATATTTGAAAATTAAATAATTAAATATTAATTTACAAAATTTAATATTTAAATATTAATATTTGAAAATTAAATATTTAAACATTAATATTTGAAAATTAAATATTTAAATATTAATATTTGAAAATTAAATAATGAAATATTAATTTACAAAATTAAATATTTAAATATTAAAATTTGAAAATTAAATATTTAAATATTAATTTTTGAAAATTAAATAATTAAATATTAATTTACAAAATTAAATATTTAAATATTAATATTTGAAAATTAAATATTGATATTTGAAATTTTAATATTGATATTTGTAAATTCAATATTGATATTTAAAAATTCAATAATTAAATATTAATTTAAAAAATTAAATATTTAAATATTAATTTTTGAAAATAAAATAATTAAATATTAACTTACAAAATTAAATATTTAAATACTAATATTTGAAAATTAAATATTGATATTTGAAAATTAAATATTGATATTTGAAAATTAAATATTGATATTTGAAAATTCAATAATTAAATATTAATTTACAAAATTAAATATTTTAATATTAAAATTTGAAAATTAAGTAATTAAATATTAATTTACAAAATTAAATATTTAAATATTAATATTTGAAAATTAAATATTTAAATATTAATATTTAAAAATTAAATAATGAAATATTAATTTACAAAATTAAATATTTTAATATTAAAATTTGAAAATTAAGTAATTAAATATTAATTTACAAAATTAAATATTTAAATATTAATATTTGAAAATTAAATATTTAAATAGTAATATTTAAAAATTAAATAATGAAATATTCAGTTACAAAATTAAATATTCAAATATTAATATTTGAAAATTAAATATTCATATTTGAAAATTCAATAATTAAATATTAATTTACAAAATTAAATATTTAAATATTAAGATTTGAAAATTAAATATTCAAATATTAAAATTTGAAAATTAAATATTTAAATATTAAAATTTGAAAATTAAATATTTAAATATTAAAATTTGAAAATTAAATATTGATATTTGAAAATTAAATATTGATATTTGAAAATTAAATATTGATATTTGAAAATTGAATAATTAAATATTAATTTACAAAATTAAATATTTTAATATTAAAATTATAATTGAATATTAATTTACAAAATTAAATATTTAAATATTAATATTTGAAAATTAATTAATTAAATATTAATTTAAAAAATGACATATTTTAATATTAAAATTTGAAAATTAAGTAATTAAATATTAATTTACAAAATTTAATATTTAAATATTAATATTTGAAAATTAAATAATTAAATATTAATTTACAAAATTAAATATTTAAATATTAAGATTTGAAAATTAAATATTGATATTTGAAAATTCAATAATTAAATATTAATTTACAAAATTACATATTTTAATATTAAAATTTGAAAATTAAATAATTAAATATTAATTTACAAAATTAAATATTTTAATATTAAAATTATAATTGAATATTAATTTACAAAATTAAATATTTAAATATTAATATTTGAAAATTCAATAATTAAATATTAATTTACAAAATTAAATATTTAAATATTAAAATTTGAAAATTAAATAATTAACTATTAATTTACAAAATTAAATATTCAAATATTGAAATTTGAAAATTAAATAATTAAATATTAATTTACAAAATTAAATATTTAAATATTAAAATTTGAAAATTAAATATTTAAATATTAATTTTTGAAAATTAAATAATTAAATATTAATTTACAAAATTAAATATTTAAATATTAATATTTGAAAATTAAATACTGATATTTGAAAATTAAATATTGATATTTGAAAATTGAATAATTAAATATTAATTTACAAAATTAAATATTTTAATATTAAAATTATAATTGAATATTAATTTACAAAATTAAATATTTTAATATTAAAATTTGAAAATCAACTAAATAAATATTAATTTACAAAATTACATATTTAAATATTAATATGTGAAAATTAAATATTTAAATATTAATATTGAAAAATTAAATAATGAAAGATTAATTTACAAAATTAAATATTTTAATATTAAAATTTGAAAATTAAGTAATTAAATATTAATTTACAAAATTAAATATTTAAATATTAATATTTGAAAATTAAATATTTAAATATTAATATTTAAAAATTAAATAATGAAATATTCATTTACAAAATTAAATATTCAAATATTAATATTTGAAAATTAAATATTGATATTTGAAAATTCAATAATTAAATATTAATTTACAAAATTAAATATTTAAATATTAAGATTTGAAAATTAAATATTCAAATATTAAAATTTGAAAATTAAATATTTAAATATTAAAATTTGAAAATTAAATATTTAAATATTAATATTTGAAAATTAAATATTGATATTTGAAAATTAAATATTGATATTTGAAAATTAAATATTGATATTTGAAAATTGAATAATTAAATATTAATTTACAAAATTAAATATATTAATATTAAAATTATAATTGAATATTAATTTACAAAATTAAATATTTAAATATTAATATTTGAAAATTAAATAATTAAATATTAATTTAAAAAATTAAATATTTTAATATTAAAATTTGAAAATTAAGTAATTAAATATTAATTTACAAAATTTAATATTTAAATATTAATATTTGAAAATTAAATAATTAAATATTAATTTACAAAATTAAATATTTAAATATTAATATTTGAAAATTAAATATTTAAATATTAAGATTTGAAAATTAAATAGTCATATTTGACAATTCAATAATTACAGAGTACATTACAAAATTAAATATTTGAATAATAAAATTTGAAAATTAAATAATTAAATATTAATTTACAAAATTAAATAGTTTAATATTAAAATTATAATTGAATATTAATTTACAACATTAAATATTTTAATATTAAAATTATAATTGAATATTAATTTACAAAATTAAATATTTAAATATTAATATTTGAAAATTAAATAATTGAATATCAATTTACAAAATTAAATATTTTAATATTAAAATTTGAAAATTAAGTAATTAAATATTAATTTACAAAATTAAATATTTAAATATTAATATTTGAAAATTAAATATTTAAATATTAATATTTAAAAATTAAATAATGAAATATTAATTTACAAAATTAAATATTTTAATATTAAAATTTGAAAATTAAGTAATTAAATATTAATGTACAAAAGTGAATATTTAAATATTAATATTTGAAAATTAAATATTTAAATATTAATATTTAAAAATTAAATAATGAAATATTAATTTACAAAATTAAATATTCAAATATTAATATTTGAAAATTAAATATTGATATTTGAAAATTCAATAATTAAATATTAATTTACAAAATTAAGTATTTAAATATTAAGATTTGAAAATTAAATATTTAAATATTAAAATTTGAAAATTAAATATTTAAATATTAAAATTTGAAAATTAAATATTTAAATATTAAAATTTGAAAATTAAATATTTAAATATTAATTTACAAAATTAAATATTTAAATATTAAAATTTGAAAATTAAATAATTAAATATTAATTTAAAAAATTAACTATTTTAATATTAAAATGTGAAAATTAAGTAATTAAATATGAATTTACAAAATTAAATATTTAAATATTAATAATTGAAAATTAAATAATTAAATATTAATTTACAAAATTTAATATTTAAATATTAATATTTGAAAATTAAATATTTAAACATTAATATTTGAAAATTAAATATTTAAATATTAATATTTGAAAATTAAATAATGAAATATTAATTTACAAAATTAAATATTTAAATATTAAAATTTGAAAATTAAAGAATTAAATATTAATTTTTGAAAATTAAATAATTAAATATTAATTTAAAAAATTAAATATTTAAATATTAATATTTGAAAATTAAATATTGATATTTGAAATTTTAATATTGATATTTGTAAATTCAATATTGATATTTAAAAATTCAATAATTAAATATTAATTTAAAAAATTAAATATTTAAATATTAATTTTTGAAAATCAAATAATTAAATATTAACTTACAAAATTAAATATTTAAATACTAATATTTGAAAATTAAATATTGATATTTGAAAATTAAATATTGATATTTGAAAATTAAATATTAAAATTTGAAAATTCAATAATTAAATATTAATTTACAAAATTAAATATTTTAATATTAAAATTTGAAAATTAAGTAATTAAATATTAATTTACAAAATTAAATATTTAAATATTAATATTTGAAAATTAAATATTTAAATATTAATATTTAAAAATTAAATAATGAAATATTAATTTACAAAATTAAATATTTTAATATTAAAATTTGAAAATTAAGTAATTAAATATTAATTTACAAAATTAAATATTTAAATATTAATATTTGAAAATTAAATATTTAAATAGTAATATTTAAAAATTAAATAATGAAATATTCAGTTACAAAATTAAATATTCAAATATTAATATTTGAAAATTAAATATTCATATTTGAAAATTCAATAATTAAATATTAATTTACAAAATTAAATATTTAAATATTAAGATTTGAAAATTAAATATTCAAATATTAAAATTTGAAAATTAAATATTTAAATATTAAAATTTGAAAATTAAATATTTAAATATTAAAATTTGAAAATTAAATATTGATATTTGAAAATTAAATATTGATATTTGAAAATTAAATATTGATATTTGAAAATTGAATAATTAAATATTAATTTACAAAATTAAATATATTAATATTAAAATTATAATTGAATATTAATTTACAAAATTAAATCTTTAAATATTAATCTTTGAAAATTAAATACTTAAATATTAATTTAAAATATTAAATAGTTAAATATTAAAATTTGTAAATTATGTAATAAAATATTAATTTACAAAATTTAATATTTAAATATTAATATTTGAAAATTAAATAATTAAATATTAATTTACAAAATTATATATTTAAATATTAAGATTTGAATATTAAATATTGATATTTGAAAATTCAATAATTAAATATTAATTTACAAAATTAAATATTTGAATATTAAAATTTGAAAATTAAATAATTAAATATTAATTTACAAAATTAAATATTTTAATATTAAAATTATAATTGAATATTAATTTACAAAATTAAATATTTAAATATTAATATTTGAAAATTAAATAATTGAATATCAATTTACAAAATTAAATCTTTTAATATTAAAATTTGAAAATTAAGTAATTAAATATTAATTTACAAAATTAAATATTTAAATATTAATATTTGAAAATTAAATATTTAAATATTAATATTTAAAAATTAAATAATGAAATATTAATTTACAAAATTAAATATTTTAATATTAAAATTTGAAAATTAAGTAATTAAATATTAATTTACAAAATTAAATATTTAAATCTTAATATTTGAAAATTAAATATTTAAGTATTAATATTTAAAAATTAAATAATGAAATATTAATTTACAAAATTAAATATTCAAATATTAATATTTGAAAATTAAATATTGATATTTGAAAATTCAATAATTAAATATTAATTTACAAAATTAAGTATTTAAATATTAAGATTTGAAAATTAAATATTTAAATATTAAAATTTGAAAATTAAATATTTAAATATTAAAATTTGAAAATTAAATATTTAAATATTAAAATTTGAAAATTAAATATTTAAATATTAATTTACAAAATTAAATATTTAAATATTAAAATTTGAAAATTAAATAATTAAATATTAATTTAAAAAATTAAATATTTTAATATTAAAATTTGAAAATTAAGTAATTAAATATTAATTTACAAAATTAAATATTTTAATATTAAAATTTTAAAATTAAGTAATTAAATATTAATTTACTAAATTTAATATTTAAATTTTTATATTTGAAAATTAAATATTTAAATATTAATATTTGAAAATTAAATATTTAAATATTAATATTTGAAAATTAAATATTTAAATATTAATATTTGAAAATTAAATAATGAAATATTAATTTACAAAATTAAATATTTAAATATTAAAATTTGAAAATTAAATATTTAAATATTAATTTTTGAAAATTAAATAATTAAATATTAATTTACAAAATTAAATATTTAAATATTAATATTTGAAAATTAAATATTGATATTTGAAATTTTAATATTGATATTTGTAAATTCAATATTGATATTTAAAAATTCAATAATTAAATATTAATTTAAAAAATTAAATATTTAAATATTAATTTTTGAAAATAAAATAATTAAATATTAACTTACAAAATTAAATATTTAAATACTAATATTTGAAAATTAAATATTGATATTTGAAAATTAAATATTGATATTTGAAAATTCAATAATTAAATATTAATTTACAAAATTAAATATTTAAATATTAACATTTGAAAATTGAATAATCAAATATTAATTTACAAAATTAAATATTAATATTTGAAAATTAAATATTGATATTTGAAAATTAAATATTGATATTTGAAAATTCAATAATTAAATATTAATTTACAAAATTAAATATTTAAATATTAAAACTTGAAAATTAAATAATTAAATATTAATTTACAAAATTAAATATTTAAATATTGAAATTTGTAAATTAAATAATTAAATATTAATTTACAAAATTAAATATTTAAATATTAAAATTTGAAAATTAAATAATTAAATATTGATTTACAAAATTAAATATTTAAATATTAAAATTTGAAAATTAAATAATTAAATATTAATTTACAAAATTAAATATTCAAATATTGAAATTTGAAAATTAAATAATTAAATATTAATTTACAAAATTAAATATTTAAATATTAAAATTTGAAAATTAAATATTTAAATATTAATTTTTGAAAATTAAATAATTAAATATTAATTTACAAAATTAAATATTTAAATATTAATATTTGAAAATTAAATATTGATATTTGAAAATTGAATAATTAAATATTAATTTACAAAATTAAATATTTAAATATTAATATTTGAAAATTAAATATTGATCTTTGAAATTTTAATATTTATATGTGTAAATGCAATATTGATATTTAAAAATTCAAGAATTAAATATTAATTTAAAAAATTAAATATTAAAATACGAATTTTTGAAAATAAAATAATTAAATATTAACTTACAAACTTAAAGATTGAAATACTAATATTTGAAAATTAAATATTGATATTTGAAAATTAAATATTGATATTTGAAAATTAAATATTGATATTTGAAAATTCAATAATTAAATATTAATTTACAAAATTAAATATTTTAATATTAAAATTTGAAAATTAAGTAATTAAATATTAATTTACAAAATTAAATATTTAAATATTAATATTTGAAAATTAAATATTTAAATATTAATATTTAAAAATTAAATAATGAAATATTAATTTACAAAATTAAATATTTTAATATTAAAATTTTACAATTAAGTAATTAAATATTAATTTACACAATTAAATATTTAAATATTAATATTTGAAAATTAAATATTTAAATAGTAATATTTAAAAAATTAAATAATGAAATATTCAGTTACAAAATTAAATATTCAAATATTAATATTTGAAAATTAAATATTGATATTTGAAAATTCAATAATTAAATATTAATTTACAAAATTAAATATTTAAATATTAAGATTTGAAAATTAAATATTCAAATATTAAAATTTGAAAATTAAATATTTAAATATTAAAATTTGAAAATTAAATATTTAAATATTAATATTTGAAAATTAAATATTGATATTTGAAAATTAAATATTGATATTTGAAAATTAAATATTGATATTTGAAAATTGAATAATTAAATATTAATTTACAAAATTAAATATATTAGGTAATATTAAAATTATAAGTGAATATTAATTTACAAAATTAAATATTTAAATATTAATATTTGAAAATTAAATAATTAAATATTAATTTAAAAAATTAAATATTTTAATATTAAAATTTGAAAATTAAGTAATTAAATATTAATTTACAAAATTTAATATTTAAATATTAATATTTGAAAATTAAATAATTAAATATTAATTTACAAAATTAAATATTTAAATATTAATATTTGAAAATTAAATATTTAAATATTAAGATTTGAAAATTAAATATTGATATTTGAAAATTCAATAATTAAATATTAATTTACAAAATTAAATAGTTGTATATGAAAATTTGAATATTAAATATTTAAATATTAATTTACAAAATTAAATATTTTAATATTAAAATTATAATTGAATATTAATTTACAAAATTAAATATTTAAATATTAATATTTGAAAATTAAATAATTGAATATCAATTTACAAAATTAAATATTTCAATATTAAAATTTGAAAATTAAGTAATTAAATATTAATTTACAAAATTAAATATTTAAATATTAATATTTGAAAATTAAATATTTAAATATTAATATTTAAAAATTAAATAATGAAATATTAATTTACAAAATTAAATATTTTAATATTAAAATTTGAAAATTAAGTAATTAAATATTAGTAGTATAGGAATACATATTCTGGGTACTTTTTTTTCTGGTAATCCGTGTGACGTCATCAATTCAGTGACGTCATCAGTTCTGTGAGGTCATTGACCTAGTGACGTCATCGAATCAGTGACGTCATCAAATTCCATGACGTCATCAATCATGCTGGCAAAAACGTCACTCGTTCGAAGTCCAAAAAAAAAATTTCCCGCTAAAATTTGAAAAATAATTTTCCCGCCAAAATTTGAAATTTTTGCGCCTGGTAATTCTCTGATTAAAGTGGAAAAATTTCCCGCCAAAATTTGAAAAATATTTTCCCGCTAAAATTTGAAATTTCTGTACTCAATTGTATTCCTTTTATTTTTTATAATAATATTTCTCTTCTTCATTTCAAATCATCTCTTGAATTTTTCATTTTATAAAAATTAATCTTCTTAAAGGCTAAGAAGCTGAAATACAAAAGGTTATAACAAACGATTCGAGTATTAGGAGCATAGGAAACATGAACTGGTTCAATGTTTATATTTTCCAAACAAACTTTAAAAATTGGCCTGGTTATTTTCTTTTTCCGCTAAAATTTGAAATTTTTGTACCCAATTGTATTCCTTTTATTTTTTATAATAATATTTCTCTTCATTTCAAATCATCTCTTGAATTTTTTATTTTATAAAAATTAATCTTCTTAAAGGCTATCACACGTTCGAAGCCCCCCAAAAAAATTTCCACCAAAATTTGAAAAATAATTTTCCCACCAAAATTTGAAATTTTTGTACCCAGTAATTCCCTGACAACATTCTTAGTTCCTAATTTAATTACTAGAGACCGCCAAAATTCTGAGAAATAATTTCCCCGCCAAAATTTGAAATTTTAAAAAAAAATAATTTTCCGCTAAAATTTGGAATTTTTGTGCCTTTTCAAATTGGAATTTTTTTTGGTGAAATGTATCTTCTTTCTCTAGATTCATTTGATAGGAGACACATTTCATCAAAATAAATCATCTTCCATGGTAATTTAATTGAAACAATGGTTATTATTAATAAGCCAAGTATTAGGAGTATAGGAATATCAACAGGTTTAAAGTTTACTACTAGAGATCCAAGTGGTTTAAAAATGAACAACTTTTTCAATTTTTCTTATTTTTTAATTTTTTTTACGGTAAATTGTTTTTCAGATGTTTGTTTATATGAAATTATTTTTGTTCAAAATCATTTCTTAGATTACTCATTTTATAAAAATAAATCTTCTTCCATGCTAGAAAATTGAAATAAAGGATATTCAACCAAAAATTTGATCTGGTAATTTTCGATATCACAATTAGTTAATATTTTGATCACCAGAGTTTGCTATTTTTTAAAATTTTTCAAAACGTCACATGTTCGAGCTCCAAAAAAATTTCCCGCCAAAATTTGAAAAATAATTTCCCCGCTAAAATTTGAAATTTTTGTGCCTTTTCAAATTAGAATTTTTTTTGGTGAAATGTATCTTCTTTCTCTAGTTTCATTTAATAGGAGACACATTTCATCAAAATAAATCATCTTCCATGTTAAAATAATTGAAATAATGGTTTTACAATCAACAAGCCAAGTATTGAGCATAGGAATACCAACAGGTTTAAAAGTTTACTACTAGAGATCCAAGTGGTTTAAAAATGAACAATTTTTTCAATTTTTTTAATTTTTTTATTTTTTATGGTAAATTGTTTTTTCAGATGTTATTTGGTATGAAATTATTTTTTTTCCTAAAATCATCTCATTGATTACTCATTTTATGAAAATAAATCTTCTTCCATGCTAGAAAATTGAAATAATGGATACTATCTACAAGTCCAGGCTTAAAGTTTATTGTTAGAGATATAAATGGTTCAGAAAATATAAACATTGAACCAGTTTATGTTCCTATACTCCTAATACTGAATTTGATTGCGAGATAGTTTTCTACAGTTTAGTGATATGTATAGTGTTATTAAACCCTTAACAGTAAGCTGTACCAGTGGCAGCATGGTTAGAGTAATGGTTTACTATGCAGAAGGTCTGGGTTCGATCCCCACTGAAGGTATATGATATTTTTTTATGAGAAATTTTTTGAAGAGATTTATTATTACCGACAAAATTTAATTATTTGAAATATGGTTACTGATAATAAGTCGAGTATTATAAGCATGGTAATATCAACTGGGTTAGAGTATATTGCTAGAGATGTAACTGGTTTAAAAATAAATTATTTTTTAAATTTTTATGGAATTTTTTTTTTGAAAACTCAATCCAAAAAAATTAAATTTTGTAGTAATAAATCTCTTCAAAAAATTTCTCATAAAAAAATAGGTATCAAAACATTATACCATCAGTGGGGATTGAACCCCAGACCTTCTGCATAGTAAGCCATTGCTCTAACCATGCTACCACTGGTACAGCTTGCTGTGAAGGGTTTAACAACACTATACATATCATGAAACTGTAGAAAACGTATCTCGCAATCAAATTCAGTATTAAGAGCATAGGAACATAAACTGGTTCAATGTTTATATTTCCGTCCAAAATTCAAATTTTTGCCTGATATATGCGAATCACTCTAATAATGTTGTGGATCACACTGCACTATAATGACTTTGTAAATCACATTTATGATTTCATAAATCACTCCAATGACATGGAAAATTACTTAATGACACTATAGATCACTCCTAAGGCAAAGAAAATGACCTCAATAACTCTTTAAACTACTACATCATCTTTATAAATCACTCCAATTACATGATTAATCACTTCAGTGTCGCAAGAAATTATTTTATTGATGTATATGATATCACTCCAATAACTTTATGCGATAAATGGCATGGAGAATTACTAGAATGGCACTAAAGATTACCCTCCCAAGACAATAGTTTTGTTTTCATTAGCTTGTAAATCACTTTACTGGGTATGTAGATCACTCTTATAATATTAAAAATCATTTTGGTGATACAGAAAATAACTCTATTGTCAAATAACACTAAATATTACTCCCAAGATAGAGAAAATAATCTCAATAACTCTGTAAACAACTTCATCAACTTTGTAAATCGCTCCAATAACATGAATAATCACTTCGGTGACACAGAAAATTACTCTTCACTCCAATAACTTCATGGAGTAAATTACTCCAATAACATGGAAAATTACTTGAATGACACTAAAGATCACTCAAGATGTATGAAATCACCCCCCAATGACTTAATAAATTACTTTGAAGGCATGGAAAAACTCCAATTACATGAAAAAATTACTTAGATGATATAGAAAATAAGTCCCTCAATGTATGAAATCACCTTACCCAAAGAAAATTTTTTGGTATGGTTAGGCATGTTCAAGCATGAGCATGACTGGATTACTCTGCTCAGATCCGATCATTCATACAAAAAGGTATCTAGATTTAATGAGATGGTAAAATCATTCCTATGGCTTGGTGACTTGAAAAATTACTCCAGCATCTTAATAAATTAGTTTACTGACTTGGTAGATTGAAGACCGCTGACATGGAAAATAATTTTATTGACTCTGTAAACCATCACATTGACTCAACACCAATAACATTTAAAAAATGATTTTAAGTTCAAATAAATGAAAAAAAAAACACCAGTGTAAATCATTGTACAGTATGTACCAGCTAACTTGCAACCCTGGGTAACTACTCGTGCAACGATCCAACATCGTCGGCCAGGGAAGTTTCGCACGTTGCAACACCTTCGCACAAGTTTTAGGAACCGAACGTAGCAAACCCGACCTCATTTGGAGATGATTTTGAGATTTTATCATCAGTTTAGTGTCGCAAGTTCGAAAAAAATTTCATGCAAACAGGCAAATAAAGTTATGTATAGCAATGATGTGACGAGCTATTACGCGTAAAAATCCCAATGGAATGCATTTACAGCTTATGTTATTGTTGATAATTATAATTTTATACAAAATCAACATATTTTATAAGTTTTGGAGCTTTGACAAAGTAGACGTTTATGATTTAGAAATTTTGGGTTGCGAGTTAGCTGGTCTATCTATTAATTGACGAAGAAATTTACTCAAATGATTATGAAATTCACTGCAATGTAACATTATAAATGACATTGACGAAATGGAAAAATTACATCAATGACACATAAAATCACTCCTAAGAGATGTAAAATTACTGCAATGACTCTGTAAATCATCCCTCTTATTTTGTAAATCACTGTGGTGACACAGAAAATCATTCCCATAACATATGAAATATCATCAATATACATCAATTTATAAGCTTTCACATCATTCTGGAAGTGATTTGCAAAGAGATTGCACTGATTTTTTGTTCAAACCATCGAAGTGATTCACTGTGTTATTGAGGTGGTTTATAAAGTTAATGGAGTGACATTCCAAGTCACAAAACTGATTTCCTTGTCATTGACACAACTTACATGTCATTTAGGTGATTGATGAGGACATTGGAATAACTTTCTGTGTCCTTAAAGTAATTTAAAGACCATTGGAGTGAATTATTCTTCTATATTGGAAAGACTTGTATCATTTAGGTGATTTTTGTTGAGACCTTTAAGTGATTGATGAAGGTGTAGAAATGATTTATGAAGTTTTGGGAGTGCCTTCAAAGAAATTTCTGTGATTTTATCAGCTTTTGGAGTGATTTACCAAGTCATTGAAGTGATTCACATTGTCATAAAATTAATGGGAGTGACAAGTCATTCAACTGATTTTCATGTTATTGACATGATTTATATGTCATTTGAGTGATTAATGAAGATGTTGAAGTAATTTTCTATACCAATTAAGGTAATTTATAAAGACGTTGGAGTGAATTTCTATGTCATTAAAGCAATTTGTTAAGACTGTTGAGTGATTGATAAAGACATTGGAGTGATTCATGAAGTTGTGGGAGTGATTTGCAAAGCAATTTCAGTGATATTGCAAGCAATTGGAGTGATTCACATTGTCATTGGAGCATTTTATGTAAAAAGTTGAAGAAGAGACTTTTGGAGTCATTGAATTGATTTCCATATCATTTAAATAATTGATGAAGACATTAGACTTACCTTCTGTGTTATTAAGGATATATTACTTACTCATGTACTAAGAATTCTCACTAGCATTCTTTAGTCCCATCAATCTAGACCAGAAAGGAAGAGGGACATTACCAGACACCAAGCACCTAGGACACCCATCTCCCTCACTAAACCCAAATTTGTCTCGGAAATGGAAGAATGGTAACCAAGTGAAGTTGAGGTGTGGGGAGAACACCCAAGGAATGGAAAAACAGCTGGGATGGAGCATCTCAGTGGATGAAGACAGTGGGGTTATTCATGAAGTTTTGGGAGTAATTTGCAAAGAAATTTCAATGATTTTATTAGCAGTTGGAGTGGTTAGTGATTTGGTTAGCTATTGAGGTAATTCTTATTGTCATTGAAATATTTCACATACAAAGTTAATGGGGTCAAAGTGATTTTAACTGATTTCCATGTTATTACCATGATTTAAATGTCATGTGAGTGATTGATGAAAACATTACAGTAATCTTCCATGTCATTAAGGTGATTTACAAAGATATCGGAGGTTGTTGTTCTTCTATATTGGAAGGACTTTTGTTTTAATGAGAAAAAACATTACTAAACAATCAAAATACCCTAGAGGATGTGAACAGAGAGAGTGAAGGATTAAATCTCAACAGAGGTCCATGGATCACATTATCATTGCAAGAATTTTACCAAATCATTACTTAAGTGGTTTCAATTATTGGAGAGAAGTTTGTTCTATGTCATTGGAGTGATTGATGGGGACATTGGAGTCAATTTCTATGTTATTGGAGTGATTTGCAAATATCTAAATAGTGATTGATGAGAATATTAGAGTGATCTTCTCTATATAATTGTTGTGATTCATAGTTAAGGAAGTGAACCATCACATTGTTAGAATGATTTGCAGACATTGGAGTCATGTCCATGCCATTTATATGATTTTGCATGTCTTTTCCCATGCCATTTGGTTGATTCACAAAGTTGTTAACCACTTATCACATTCTTGGAATGATTTTCAGGCCATGGAGTGATTTTCCAAGTCATTGGTTAAAGTGAAATAAAAGTCATCAGACTGATTTTTGTGTCACCAGAGTGAATTATTATACCATTTGTGTGGTTCTTCATGTCATTTGTGTGATTTTCCACATCATTTAGGTGATTTGCAAAGTTGTGGGTTACTTTACAAAATTATTGTTGAGCTTTGCAATGTTATTGAAGTATTTCATGAAGTAATTAGAGTACCTAAGTTGTTGTTGGAGTGATTAACAGAATTACAGTAACTTCCCAAATCATTGAACTCATTTCCATATTTTTCATATTTATTTGAGTGGTTGATGAAGATAGTGGTGTGATTCATGAAGTTCTGGAATCAATTTTCAATGAAAATTCAGTATTTTGAGGTCTTGGAGTGATTCACCAAGTCATTGGAGTGATTCACATTGCCATTGCAGTACTTCACTAGCAAAGTTAATGGAGTGACTTTCCAAGTCATTGACTATAAATCATTTACACAACTACGCAAAACACTTTCATGTCATTACAAAATTTGTCCAATGACTTGACTTGGTAAATCACTCCAAAAACTTGAAAATGTAAAATAACATGGAGAATGACTTCAATGACACTAAAGATTACCCCCAAGACAATAGTTTTGTTCTCATTAGCTTGTAAATCACTTTTCTGGGTATGCAAATCACTCTTATAATATTAAAAAATCATTTTGGTGATACAGCAAATAACTCTATTGTCAAATAACACTTGGCATAAGCTATCAATGTGATTCACCGAGTCATTGGAGTGATTGACTTAGCATTCAATAAAGTTCCTTCGAGTGATTTATGAGGACACTAGAGTGATTTTCTCTATATAATTGTTGTTTCACAGTCATGCACTGAGTGAACCATCACATCCTCAGAATGATTTGCAGACATAGGAGTGATTGGTAGAAGGGAGGTGAAAGTCATCAGATTGATTTTTTGTGTCACCAAAGTGTATTACTAAATCATTACAGATTCTTCTCTTTGGTCTGAAGACCCGCGCTCCTCGGAGTACTTTCCTTCCACCTCAGAAAATGACTGGATTGTCGAGGGAGACTTAGTTTAGACAGCTCCCAGGGTGTCCCCTCCTCATGGTTATACTTTTGTTAGTATAACCATTACAGCTTGTGTTTAATCTCCTACCATTATATTAGATGATTGCTTCAGGTGATGGTGGACATCATTTTTTCATCACATGCAACGTTAATAGAGTGACATTCCATAACATTGAACCTATTTTCATGTCATTGGCATGATTTACATACCATTTAAGTGGTTGATGATATCATTGGCATAATTCATTCAAGTGTTCGACAAAGACATAAGAAGAATTTTCTATGTCATTGAAGTTGTTTTGTAAAGGCATTGGTTGGAAGGAATTTTTCTACATTGGAAAGACACTCATGTCATTGGAGAGATTTGTATTTTATAAGGACCTTTGAGTGATTGAAGAGGATAATAGAATGATTCATCAAGTTCTCTGAGCAACTATTAGAGTGTTGGTATGAGCTATCGGTGTGATTCACCGAGTCATTGGAGTGATTGCGTGATTTTCTCTATATAATTGTTGATTCACAGTCATGTGAGTGAACCATCGCATCCTCAGAATGACTTGCAGACATAGGGGTGATTGGTTGAAGCGAGGTAAAAGTCATCAGATTGATTTTTTGTGTCACCGAAGTGTATTACCAAATCATTACAGATTCTTCTCTTTGGTCTGAAGACCCGCGCTCCTCGGAGTATTTTCCTTCCACCTCAGAAAATGACTGGATTGTCGAGGGAGACTTAGTTTAGACAGCTCCCAGGGTGTCCCCTCCTCATGGTTATACTTTTATTAGTATAACCATTGCCCTCCCTAGGGAGCTCCGCTCCCATGGGAGGCGACAGCTTGTGTTGAATCTCCTACCATCTTATTAGATGATTGCTTAGGGGGATGGTGTACATCATTTTTTTCAAAACCTGGTGTTCTGCAAGCGAAATAATAATACAAATAACCCATACATTTGGGACTAACCAGTCCATCATTCACAATTTCTCATCCCTGCGATGTTTTTCCCAAAATTTTATGCTTCTTGTTATTGCAAACAAAAATTTCAGCCAATTCAGGTATAACATTGTACAAATGTATAAAATAATTCCATCAACTGTTATACTTTTGTTAGGGAGCTTCGCTCCTAACAAAGTATAACCATTGCCTCCTAGGAGCTCCGCTCCCGCGGGAGGTAATGGCAGTTGATGGAATTATTTTATACATTTGTACAATGTTATACCTGAATTGGCTGAAATTTTTGTTTGCAATAACAAGAAGCATAAAATTTTGGGAAATACATCGCAGGGCTGAGAAATTGTGAATGATGGACTGGTTAGTCCCAAATGTATGGGTTATTTGTATTATTATTTCGCTTGCAGAACACCAGGTTTTGAAAAATGATGTACACCATCCCCTAAGCAATCATCTAATAAGATGGTAGGAGATTCAACACACGCTGTCACCTCCCATGGGAGCGGCGCTCCCTAGGAGGGCAATGGTTATACTAATAAAAGTATAACCATGAGGAGGGGACACCCTGGGAGCTGTCTAAACTAAGTCTCCCTCGACAATCCAGTCATTTTCTGAGGTGGAAGGAAAATACTCCGAGGAGCGCGGGTCTTCAGACCAAAGAGAAGAATCTGTAATGATTTGGTAATACACTTCGGTGACACAAAAAATCAATCTGATGACTTTTACCTCGCTTCAACCAATCACCCCTATGTCTGCAAGTCATTCTGAGGATGCGATGGTTCACTCACATGACTGTGAATCAACAATTATATAGAGAAAATCACGCAATCACTCCAATGACTCGGTGAATCACACCGATAGCTCATACCAACACTCTAATAGTTGCTCAGAGAACTTGATGAATCATTCTATTATCCTCTTCAATCACTCAAAGGTCCTTATAAAATACAAATCTCTCCAATGACATGAGTGTCTTTCCAATGTAGAAAATTCCTTCCAACCCATGCCTTTACAAAACAACTTCAATGACATAGAAAATTCTTCTTATGTCTTTGTCGAACACTTGAATGAATTATGCCAATGATATCATCAACCACTTAAATGGTATGTAAATCATGCCAATGACATGAAAATAGGTTCAATGTTATGGAATGTCACTCTATTAACGTTGCATGTGATGAAAATGATGTCCACCATCACCTGAAGCAATCATCTAATATAATGGTAGGAGATTAAACACAAGCTGTAATGGTTATACTAACAAAAGTATAACCATGAGGAGGGGACACCCTGGGAGCTGTCTAAACTAAGTCTCCTCGACAATCCAGTCATTTTCTGAGGTGGAAGGAAAGTACTCCGAGGAGCGCGGGTCTTCAGACCAAAGAGAAGAATCTGTAATGATTTAGTAATACACTTTGGTGACACAAAAAATCAATCTGATGACTTTCACCTCCCTTCTACCAATCACTCCTATGTCTGCAAATCATTCTGAGGATGTGATGGTTCACTCAGTGCATGACTGTGAAACAACAATTATATAGAGAAAATCACTCTAGTGTCCTCATAAATCACTCGAAGGAACTTTATTGAATGCTAAGTCAATCACTCCAATGACTCGGTGAATCACATTGATAGCTTATGCCAAGTGTTATTTGACAATAGAGTTATTTGCTGTATCACCAAAATGATTTTTTAATATTATAAGAGTGATTTGCATACCCAGAAAAGTGATTTACAAGCTAATGAGAACAAAACTATTGTCTTGGGGGTAATCTTTAGTGTCATTGAAGTCATTCTCCATGTTATTTTACATTTTCAAGTTTTTGGAGTGATTTACCAAGTCAAGTCATTGGACAAATTTTGTAATGACATGAAAGTGTTTTGTGTAGTTGTGTAAATGATTTATAGTCAATGACTTGGAAAGTCACTCCATTAACTTTGCTAGTGAAGTACTGCAATGGCAATGTGAATCACTCCAATGACTTGGTGAATCACTCCAAGACCTCAAAATACTGAATTTTCATTGAAAATTGATTCCAGAACTTCATGAATCACACCACTATCTTCATCAACCACTCAAATAAATATGAAAAATATGGAAATGAGTTCAATGATTTGGGAAGTTACTGTAATTCTGTTAATCACTCCAACAACAACTTAGGTACTCTAATTACTTCATGAAATACTTCAATAACATTGCAAAGCTCAACAATAATTTTGTAAAGTAACCCACAACTTTGCAAATCACCTAAATGATGTGGAAAATCACACAAATGACATGAAGAACCACACAAATGGTATAATAATTCACTCTGGTGACACAAAATCAGTCTGATGACTTTTATTTCACTTTAACCAATGACTTGGAAAATCACTCCATGGCCTGAAAATCATTCCAAGAATGTGATAAGTGGTTAACAACTTTGTGAATCAACCAAATGGCATGGGAAAAGACATGCAAAATCATATAAATGGCATGGACATGACTCCAATGTCTGCAAATCATTCTAACAATGTGATGGTTCACTTCCTTAACTATGAATCACAACAATTATATAGAGAAGATCACTCTAATATTCTCATCAATCACTATTTAGATATTTGCAAATCACTCCAATAACATAGAAATTGACTCCAATGTCCCCATCAATCACTCCAATGACATAGAACAAACTTCTCTCCAATAATTGAAACCACTTAAGTAATGATTTGGTAAAATTCTTGCAATGATAATGTGATCCATGGACCTCTGTTGAGATTTAATCCTTCACTCTCTCTGTTCACATCCTCTAGGGTATTTTGATTGTTTAGTAATGTTTTTTCTCATTAAAACAAAAGTCCTTCCAATATAGAAGAACAACAACCTCCGATATCTTTGTAAATCACCTTAATGACATGGAAGATTACTGTAATGTTTTCATCAATCACTCACATGACATTTAAATCATGGTAATAACATGGAAATCAGTTAAAATCACTTTGACCCCATTAACTTTGTATGTGAAATATTTCAATGACAATAAGAATTACCTCAATAGCTAACCAAATCACTAACCACTCCAACTGCTAATAAAATCATTGAAATTTCTTTGCAAATTACTCCCAAAACTTCATGAATAACCCCACTGTCTTCATCCACTGAGATGCTCCATCCCAGCTGTTTTTCCATTCCTTGGGTGTTCTCCCCACACCTCAACTTCACTTGGTTACCATTCTTCCATTTCCGAGACAAATTTGGGTTTAGTGAGGAGATGGGTGTCCTAGGTGCTTGGTGTCTGGTAATGTCCCTCTTCCTTTCTGGTCTAGATTGATGGGACTAAAGAATGCTAGTGAGAATTCTTAGTACATGAGTAAGTAATATATCCTTAATAACACAGAAGGTAAGTCTAATGTCTTCATCAATTATTTAAATGATATGGAAATCAATTCAATGACTCCAAAAGTCTCTTCTTCAACTTTACATAAAATGCTCCAATGACAATGTGAATCACTCCAATTGCTTGCAATATCACTGAAATTGCTTTGCAAATCACTCCCACAACTTCATGAATCACTCCAATGTCTTTATCAATCACTCAACAGTCTTAACAAATTGCTTTAATGACATAGAAATTCACTCCAACGTCTTTATAAATTACCTTAATTGGTATAGAAAATTACTTCAACATCTTCATTAATCACTCAAATGACATATAAATCATGTCAATAACATGAAAATCAGTTGAATGACTTGTCACTCCCATTAATTTTATGACAATGTGAATCACTTCAATGACTTGGTAAATCACTCCAAAAGCTGATAAAATCACAGAAATTTCTTTGAAGGCACTCCCAAAACTTCATAAATCATTTCTACACCTTCATCAATCACTTAAAGGTCTCAACAAAAATCACCTAAATGATACAAGTCTTTCCAATATAGAAGAATAATTCACTCCAATGGTCTTTAAATTACTTTAAGGACACAGAAAGTTATTCCAATGTCCTCATCAATCACCTAAATGACATGTAAGTTGTGTCAATGACAAGGAAATCAGTTTTGTGACTTGGAATGTCACTCCATTAACTTTATAAACCACCTCAATAACACAGTGAATCACTTCGATGGTTTGAACAAAAAATCAGTGCAATCTCTTTGCAAATCACTTCCAGAATGATGTGAAAGCTTATAAATTGATGTATATTGATGATATTTCATATGTTATGGGAATGATTTTCTGTGTCACCACAGTGATTTACAAAATAAGAGGGATGATTTACAGAGTCATTGCAGTAATTTTACATCTCTTAGGAGTGATTTTATGTGTCATTGATGTAATTTTTCCATTTCGTCAATGTCATTTATAATGTTACATTGCAGTGAATTTCATAATCATTTGAGTAAATTTCTTCGTCAATTAATAGATAGACCAGCTAACTCGCAACCCAAAATTTCTAAATCATAAACGTCTACTTTGTCAAAGCTCCAAAACTTATAAAATATGTTGATTTTGTATAAAATTATAATTATCAACAATAACATAAGCTGTAAATGCATTCCATTGGGATTTTTACGCGTAATAGCTCGTCACATCATTGCTATACATAACTTTATTTGCCTGTTTGCATGAAATTTTTTTCGAACTTGCGACACTAAACTGATGATAAAATCTCAAAATCATCTCCAAATGAGGTCGGGTTTGCTACGTTCGGTTCCTAAAACTTGTGCGAAGGTGTTGCAACGTGCGAAACTTCCCTGGCCGACGATGTTGGATCGTTGCACGAGTAGTTACCCAGGGTTGCAAGTTAGCTGGTACATACTGTACAATGATTTACACTGGTGTTTTTTTTTTCATTTATTTGAACTTAAAATCATTTTTTAAATGTTATTGGTGTTGAGTCAATGTGATGGTTTACAGAGTCAATAAAATTATTTTCCATGTCAGCGGTCTTCAATCTACCAAGTCAGTAAACTAATTTATTAAGATGCTGGAGTAATTTTTCAAGTCACCAAGCCATAGGAATGATTTTACCATCTCATTAAATCTAGATACCTTTTTGTATGAATGATCGGATCTGAGCAGAGTAATCCAGTCATGCTCATGCTTGAACATGCCTAACCATACCAAAAAATTTTTCTTTGGGTAAGGTGATTTCATACATTGAGGGACTTATTTTCTATATCATCTAAGTAATTTTTTCATGTAATTGGAGTTTTTCCATGCCTTCAAAGTAATTTATTAAGTCATTGGGGGGTGATTTCATACATCTTGAGTGATCTTTAGTGTCATTCAAGTAATTTTCCATGTTATTGGAGTAATTTACTCCATGAAGTTATTGGAGTGAAGAGTAATTTTCTGTGTCACCGAAGTGATTATTCATGTTATTGGAGCGATTTACAAAGTTGATGAAGTTGTTTACAGAGTTATTGAGATTATTTTCTCTATCTTGGGAGTAATATTTAGTGTTATTTGACAATAGAGTTATTTTCTGTATCACCAAAATGATTTTTAATATTATAAGAGTGATCTACATACCCAGTAAAGTGATTTACAAGCTAATGAAAACAAAACTATTGTCTTGGGAGGGTAATCTTTAGTGCCATTCTAGTAATTCTCCATGCCATTTATCGCATAAAGTTATTGGAGTGATATCATATACATCAATAAAATAATTTCTTGCGACACTGAAGTGATTAATCATGTAATTGGAGTGATTTATAAAGATGATGTAGTAGTTTAAAGAGTTATTGAGGTCATTTTCTTTGCCTTAGGAGTGATCTATAGTGTCATTAAGTAATTTTCCATGTCATTGGAGTGATTTATGAAATCATAAATGTGATTTACAAAGTCATTATAGTGCAGTGTGATCCACAACATTATTAGAGTGATTCGCATATATCAGGCAAAAATTTGAATTTTGGACGGAAATATAAACATTGAACCAGTTTATGTTCCTATGCTCTTAATACTGAATTTGATTGCGAGATACGTTTTCTACAGTTTCATGATATGTATAGTGTTGTTAAACCCTTCACAGCAAGCTGTACCAGTGGTAGCATGGTTAGAGCAATGGCTTACTATGCAGAAGGTCTGGGGTTCAATCCCCACTGATGGTATAATGTTTTGATACCTATTTTTTTATGAGAAATTTTTTGAAGAGATTTATTACTACAAAATTTAATTTTTTTGGATTGAGTTTTCAAAAAAAAAATTCCATAAAAATTTAAAAAATAATTTATTTTTAAACCAGTTACATCTCTAGCAATATACTCTAACCCAGTTGATATTACCATGCTTATAATACTCGACTTATTATCAGTAACCATATTTCAAATAATTAAATTTTGTCGGTAATAATAAATCTCTTCAAAAAATTTCTCATAAAAAAATATCATATACCTTCAGTGGGGATCGAACCCAGACCTTCTGCATAGTAAACCATTACTCTAACCATGCTGCCACTGGTACAGCTTACTGTTAAGGGTTTAATAACACTATACATATCACTAAACTGTAGAAAACTATCTCGCAATCAAATTCAGTATTAGGAGTATAGGAACATAAACTGGTTCAATGTTTATATTTTCTGAACCATTTATATCTCTAACAATAAACTTTAAGCCTGGACTTGTAGATAGTATCCATTATTTCAATTTTCTAGCATGGAAGAAGATTTATTTTCATAAAATGAGTAATCAATGAGATGATTTTAGGAAAAAAAATAATTTCATACCAAATAACATCTGAAAAAACAATTTACCATAAAAAATAAAAAAATTGAAAAAATTGTTCATTTTTAAACCACTTGGATCTCTAGTAGTAAACTTTTAAACCTGTTGGTATTCCTATGCTCAATACTTGGCTTGTTGATTGTAAAACCATTATTTCAATTATTTTAACATGGAAGATGATTTATTTTGATGAAATGTGTCTCCTATTAAATGAAACTAGAGAAAGAAGATACATTTCACCAAAAAAATTTCTAATTTGAAAAGGCACAAAAATTTCAAATTTTAGCGGGGAAATTATTTTTCAAATTTTGGCGGGAAATTTTTTTGGAGCTCGAACATGTGACGTTTTGAAAAATTTTAAAAAAATAGCAAACTCTGGTGATCAAAATATTAACTAATTGTGATATCGAAAATTACCAGATCAAATTTTTGGTTGAATATCCTTTATTTCAATTTTCTAGCATGGAAGAAGATTTATTTTTATAAAATGAGTAATCTAAGAAATGATTTTGAACAAAAATAATTTCATATAAACAAACATCTGAAAAACAATTTACCGTAAAAAAAATTAAAAAATAAGAAAAATTGAAAAAGTTGTTCATTTTTAAACCACTTGGATCTCTAGTAGTAAACTTTAAACCTGTTGATATTCCTATACTCCTAATACTTGGCTTATTAATAATAACCATTGTTTCAATTAAATTACCATGGAAGATGATTTATTTTGATGAAATGTGTCTCCTATCAAATGAATCTAGAGAAAGAAGATACATTTCACCAAAAAAAATTCCAATTTGAAAAGGCACAAAAATTCCAAATTTTAGCGGGAAAATTATTTTTTTTTAAAATTTCAAATTTTGGCGGGGAAATTATTTCTCAGAATTTTGGCGGTCTCTAGTAATTAAATTAGGAACTAAGAATGTTGTCAGGGAATTACTGGGTACAAAAATTTCAAATTTTGGTGGGAAAATTATTTTTCAAATTTTGGTGGAAATTTTTTTGGGGGGCTTCGAACGTGTGATAGCCTTTAAGAAGATTAATTTTTATAAAATAAAAAATTCAAGAGATGATTTGAAATGAAGAGAAATATTATTATAAAAAATAAAAGGAATACAATTGGGTACAAAAATTTCAAATTTTAGCGGAAAAAGAAAATAACCAGGCCAATTTTTAAAGTTTGTTTGGAAAATATAAACATTGAACCAGTTCATGTTTCCTATGCTCCTAATACTCGAATCGTTTGTTATAACCTTTTGTATTTCAGCTTCTTAGCCTTTAAGAAGATTAATTTTTATAAAATGAAAAATTCAAGAGATGATTTGAAATGAAGAAGAGAAATATTATTATAAAAAATAAAAGGAATACAATTGAGTACAGAAATTTCAAATTTTAGCGGGAAAATATTTTTCAAATTTTGGCGGGAAATTTTTCCACTTTAATCAGAGAATTACCAGGCGCAAAAATTTCAAATTTTGGCGGGAAAATTATTTTTCAAATTTTAGCGGGAAATTTTTTTTTTGGACTTCGAACGAGTGACGTTTTTGCCAGCATGATTGATGACGTCATGGAATTTGATGACGTCACTGATTCGATGACGTCACTAGGTCAATGACCTCACAGAACTGATGACGTCACTGAATTGATGACGTCACACGGATTACCAGAAAAAAAAGTACCCAGAATATGTATTCCTATACTACTAATATTAATTTACAAAATTGAATATTTAAATATTAATATTTGAAAATTAAATATTTAAATATTAATATTTAAAAATTAAATAATGAAATATTAATTTACAAAATTAAATATTCAAATATTAATATTTGAAAATTAAATATTGATATTTGAAAATTCAATAATTAAATATTAATTTACAAAATTAAGTATTTAAATATTAAGATTTGAAAATTAAATATTTAAATATTAAAATTTGAAAATTAAATATTTAAATATTAAAATTTGAAAATTAAATATTTAAATATTAAAATTTGAAAATTAAATATTTAAATATTAATTTACAAAATTAAATATTTAAATATTAAAATTTGAAAATTAAATAATTAAATATTAATTTAAAAAATTAAATATTTTAATATTAAAATTTGAAAATTAAGTAATTAAATATTAATTTACAAAATTAAATATTTAAATATTAATATTTGAAAATTAAATAATTAAATATTAATTTACAAAATTTAATATTTAAATATTAATATTTGAAAATTAAATATTTAAATATTAATATTTGAAAATTAAATATTTAAATATTAATATTTGAAAATTAAATATTTAAATATTAATATTTGAAAATTAATTAATGACATATTAATTTACAAAATTAACTATTTAAATATGAAATTTTGAAAATTAAATATTTAAATTTTAATTTTTGAAAATTAAATAATTAAATATTAATTTACAAAATTAAATATTTAAATATTAATATTTGAAAATTAAATATTGATATTTGAACTTTTAATATTGATATTTGTAAATTCAATATTGATATTTGAAAATTCAATCAGTAAATATTAATTTAAAAACTTAAATCTTTAAATATTAATTTTTGAAAATAAAATAATTAAATATTAACTTACAAAATTAAATATTTAAATACTAATATTTGAAAATTAAATATTGATATTTGAAAATTAAATATTGATATTTGAAAATTCAATAATTAAATATTAATTTACAAAATTAAATATTTAAATATTAACATTTGAAAATTGAATAATCAAATATTAATTTACAAAATTAAATATTAATATTTGAAAATTAAATATTGATATTTGAAAATTAAATATTGATATTTGAAAATTCAATAATTAAATATTAATTTACAAAATTAAATATGTAAATATTAAAACTTGAAAAGTAAATAATTAAATATTAATTTACAAAATTAAATATTTAAATATTGAAATTTGTAAATTAAATAATTAAATATTAATTTACAAAATTAAATATTTAAATATTAAAATTTGAAAATTAAATAATTAAATATTGATTTACAAAATTAAATATTTAAATATTAAAATTTGAAAATTAAATAATTAAATATTAATTTACAAAATTAAATATTCAAATATTGAAATTTGAAAATTAAATAATTAAATATTAATTTACAAAATTAAATATTTAAATATTAAAATTTGAAAATTAAATATTTAAATATTAATTTTTGAAAATTAAATAATTAAATATTAATTTACAAAATTAAATATTTAAATATTAATATTTGAAAATTAAATATTGATATTTGAAAATTGAATAATTAAATATTAATTTACAAAATTAAATATTTTAATATTAAAATTATAATTGAATATTAATTTACAAAATTAAATATTTAAATATTAATATTTGAAAATTGAATAATTGAATATTAATTTACAAAATTAAATATTTAAATATTAATATTTGAAAATTAAATAATTAAATATTAATTTACAAAATTTAATATTTAAATATTAATATTTGAAAATTAAATATTTAAATATTAATATTTAAAAATTAAATAATGAAATATTAATTTACAAAATTAAATATTTAAATATTAATATTTGAAAATTAAATATTGATATTTGAAAATTTAATATTGATATTTGAAAATTCAATATTGATATTTGAAAATTCAATATTGATATTTGAAAATTCAATAATTAAATATTAATTTACAAAATTAACTATTTAAATATTAATTTTTGAAAATTAAATAATTAAATATTAATTTACAAAATTAAATATTTAAATACTAATGTTTGAAAATTAAATATTGATATTTGAAAATTAAATATTGATCTGTGAACATTAAATATTAATATTTGAAAATTCAATATGGATATTTGAAAATTCAATAATTAAATATTCATTTACAAAATTAAATATTTAAATATTAATATTTGAAAATTAAATATTGATATTTGAAAATTCAATAATTAAATATTCATTTACAAAATTAAATATTTTAATATTAAAATTTGAAAATTAAATAATTAAATATTAATTTACAAAATTAAATATTTAAATATTAATATTGGAAAATTGAAAAATTGAATATAAATTTACAAAAGTAAATATTTAAATATTAATATTTGAAAATTAAATATTTAAATATTATTATTTAAAAATTAAATATTTAATGATTAATATTTAAAAATTAAATAATGAAATATTGATTTACAAAATTAAATATTCAAATATTAATATTTGAACATTAACTATTGATATTTGAAAATTCAATAATTAAATATTAAGTTACAAAATTAACTATTTAAATATTAATTTTTGAAAATTAAATATTTAAATATTAATGTTTGAAAATTAAATAATTACATATTAATTTACAAAATTAAATATTTACATATTAATATTTGAAAATTAAATAATTAAATATTAATTTTTGAAAATTAAATATTTAAATATTAATTTTTGAAAATTAAATAATTAAATATTAATTTACAAAATTAAATATTTAAATATTAATATTTGAAAATTAAATAATTAAATATTAATTTACAAAATTAAATATTTAAATATTAAAATTTGAAAATTGAATAATTAAATATTAATTTACAAAATTAAATATTTAAATATTAATATTTGAAAATTCAATAATTAAATATTAATTTACAAAATTAAATATTTAAATATTAATATTTGAAAATTCAATAATTAAATATTAATTTACAAAATTAAATATTTAAATATTAAAATTTGAAAATTAAATAATTAAATATTAATTTACAAAATTAAATATTCAAATATTGAAATTTGAAAATTAAATAATTAAATATTTATTTACAAAATTAAATATTTAAATATTAATTTTTGAAAATTAAATAATTAAATATTAATTTACAAAATTAAATATTTAAATACTAATGTTTGAAAATTAAATATTGATATTTGAAAATTAAATATTGATATTTGAAAATTAAATCTTGATATTTGAAAATTGAATATTTATATTTGAAAATTCAATAATTAAATATTCATTTACAAAATTAAATATTTAAATATTAATTTTTGAAAATTAAATAATTAAATATTAATTTACAAAATTAAATATTTAAATATTAATATTTGAAAATTAAATATTGATATTTGAAAATTGAATAATTAAATATTAATTTACAAAATTAAATATTTTAATATTAAAATTATAATTGAATATTAATTTACAAAATTAAATATTTAAATATTAATATTTGAAAATTGAATAATTGAATATTAATTTACAAAATTAAATATTTAAATATTAATATTTGAAAATTAAATAATTAAATATTTATTTACAAAATTAAATATTTAAATATTAATTTTTGAAAATTAAATAATTAAATATTAATTTACAAAATTAAATATTTAAATACTAATGTTTGAAAATTAAATATTGATATTTGAAAATTAAATATTGATATTTGAAAATTAAATATTGATATTTGAAAATTCAATAATTAAATATTCATTTACAAAATTAAATATTTAAACATTAATTTTTGGAAATTAAATATTGATATTTGAAAATTCAATAATTAAATATTCATTTACAAAATTAAATATTTTAATATTAAAATTTGAAAATTAAATAATTAAATATTAATTTACAAAATTAAATATTTAAATATTATTATTTGAAAATTAAATAATTAAATATTAATTTACAAAATTAAATATTTAAATATTAATATTTGAAAATTAAATATTTAAATATTAATATTTAATAATTAAATAATGAAATATTAATTTACAAAATTAAATATTTAAATATTAATATTTGAAAATGAAATATTGATATTTGAAAATTCAATAATTAAATATTAATTTACAAAATTAAATATTTAAATATTAAAATTTGAAAATTGAATAATTAAATATTAATTTACAAAATTAAATATTTAAATATTAATATTTGAAAATTCAATAATTAAATATTAATTTACAAAATTAAATAGTTAAATATTATTATTTGAAAATTCAATAATTAAATATTAATTTACAAAATTAAATATTTAAATATTAAAATTTGAAAATTAAATAATTAAATATTAATTTACAAAATTAAATATTCAAATATTGAAATTTGAAAATTAAATAATTAAATATTTATTTACAAAATTAAATATTTAAATATTAATTTTTGAAAATTAAATAATTAAATATTAATTTACAAAATTAAATATTTAAATACTAATGTTTGAAAATTAAATATTGATATTTGAAAATAAAATATTGATATTTGAAAATTAAATGTTGATATTTGAAAATTAAATATTGATATTTGAAAATTCAATAATTAAATATTCATTTACAAAATTAAATAATTAAATATTAATTTTTGAAAATTAAATAATTAAATATTAATTTACAAAATTAAATATTTAAATATTAATATTTGAAAATTAAATATTGATATTTGAAAATTGAATAATTAAATATTAATTTACAAAATTAAATATGTTAATATTAAAATTAGAATTGACTATTATTTTACATAATTAAAAATTTAAAGATGAATATTTGAAAATTGAATAATTGAATATTAATTTACAAAATTAAATATTTAAATATTAATATTTGAAAATTAAATAATTAAATATTAATTTACAAAATTAACTATTTAAATATTAATTTTTGAAAATTAAATAATTAAATATTAATTTACAAAATTAAATATTTAAATACTAATGTTTGAAAATTAAATATTGATATTTGAAAATTAAATATTGATATTTGAAAATTCAATAATTAAATATTCATTTACAAAATTAAATATTTAAACATTAATTTTTGGAAATTAAATATTGATATTTGAAAATTGAATAATTGAATATTAATTTACAAAATTAAATATTTAAATATTAATTTTTGAAAATTAAATAATTAAATATTAATTTACAAAATTAAATATTTAAATATGAATTTTTGAAAATTAAATAATTAAATATTAATTTACAAAATTAAATATTTAAATATTAAAATTTGAAAATTGAATAATTAAATATTAATTTACAAAATTAAATATTTAAATATTAATATTTGAAAATTCAATAATTAAATATTAATTTACAAAATTAAATATTTAAATATTAATATTTGAAAATTCAATAATTAAATATTAATTTACAAAATTAAATATTTAAATATTAAAATTTGAAAATTAAATAATTAAATATTAATTTACAAAATTAAATATTCAAATATTGAAATTTGAAAATTAAATAATTAAATATTTATTTAAAAAATTAAATATTTAAATATTAATTTTTGAAAATTAAATAATTAAATATTAATTTACAAAATTAAATATTTAAATACTAATGTTTGAAAATTAAATATTGATATTTGAAAATTAAATATTGATATTTGAAAATTAAATGTTGATATTTGAAAATTAAATATTGATATTTGAAAATTCAATAATTAAATATTCATTTACAAAATTAAATATTTAAATATTAATTTTTGTAAATTAAATAATTAAATATTAATTTACAAAATTAAATATTTAAATATTAATATTTGAAAATTAAATATTGATATTTGAAAATTGAATAATTAAATATTAATTTACAAAATTAAATATTTTAATATTAAAATTATAATTGAATATTAATTTACAAAATTAAATATTTAAATATTAAAATTTGAAAATTGAATAATTAAATATTAATTTACAAAATTAAATATTTAAATATTAATATTTGAAAATTAAATAATTAAATATTAATTTAAAAAATTAAATATTTAAATATTCAAATTTGACAATTAATTAATTAAATATTAATTTACAAAATTAAATATTTAAATATTAATATTTGAAAATTAAATAATTAAATATTAATTTACAAAATTTAATATTTAAATATTAATATATGAAACTTAAATATTTAAACCGTAATATTTGAAAATTAAATATTTAAATATTAATATTTGAAAATTAAATAATGAAATATTAATTTACAAAATTAAATATTTAAATACTAAAATTTGAAAATTAAATATTTAAATATTAATTTTTGAAAATTAAATAATTAAATATTAATTTACAAAATTAAATATTTAAATATTAATATTTGAAAATTAAATATTGATATTTGAAATTTTAATATTGATATTTGTAAATTCAATATTGATATTTAAAAATTCAATAATTAAATATTAATTTAAAAAATTAAATATTTAAATATTAATTTTTGAAAATAAAATAATTAAATATTAACTTACAAAATTAAATATTTAAATATTAATATTTGAAAATTAAATAATTGAATATCAATTTAAAAACTTAAAAATATTAATAGTAAAATTTGAAAATTAACTAATTAAATATTAATTTACAACATTAAAAATTTAAATATTAATAATTGAAAATTAAATATTTAAATATTACTATTTAAAAATTAAATAATGAAATATTAATTTACAAAATTAAATATTTTAATATTAAAATTTGAAAATTAAGTAATTAAATATTAATTTACAAAATTGAATATTTAAATATTAATATTTGAAAATTAAATATTTAAATATTAATATTTAAAAATTAAATAATGAAATATTAATGTACAAAATTAAATATTCAAATATTAATATTTGAAAATTAAATATTGATATTTGAAAATTCAATAATTAAATATTAATTTACAAAATTAAGTATTTAAATATTAAGATTTGAAAATTAAATATTCAAATATTAAAATTTGAAAATTAAATATTTAAATATTAAAATTTGAAAATTAAATATTTAAATATTAAAATTTGAAAATTAAATATTTAAATATTAATTTACAAAATTAAATATTTAAATATTAAAATTTGAACATTAAATAATTAAATATTAATTTACAAAATTAAATATGTTAATATTAAAATTTGAAAATTAAGTAATTAAATATTAATTTACAAAATTAAATATTTAAATATTAATATTTGAAAATTAAATAATTAAATATTAATTTACAAAATTTAATATTTAAATATTAATATTTGAAAATTAAAAATTTAAATATTAATATTTGAAAATTAAATATTTAAATATTAATATTTGAAAATTAAATATTTAAATATTAATATTTAAAAATTAAATAATGAAATATTAATTTACAAAATTAAATATTTAAATATTAAAATTTGAAAATTAAATATTTAAATATTAATTTTTGAAAATTAAATAATTAAATATTAATTTACAAAATTAAATATTTAAATATTAATATTTGACAATTAAATATTGATATTTGAAATTTTAATATTGATATTTGTAAATTCAATATTGATATTTAAAAATTCAATAATTAAATATTAATTTAAAAAATTAAATATTTAAATATTAATTTTTGAAAATAAAATAATTAAATATTAAATTACAAAATTAAATATTTAAATACTAATATTTGAAAATTAAATATTGATATTTGAAAATTAAATATTGATATTTGAAAATTCAATAATTAAATATTAATTTACAAAATTAAATATTTAAATATTAACATTTGAAAATTGAATAATCAAATATTAATTTACAAAATTAAATATTAATATTTGAAAATTAAATATTGATATTTGAAAATTAAATATTGATATTTGAAAATTCAATAATTAAATATTAATTTACAAAATTAAATATTTAAATATTAAAACTTGAAAATTAAATAATTAAATATTAATTTACAAAATTAAATATTTAAATATTGAAATTTGTAAATTAAATAATTAAATATTAATTTACAAAATTAAATATTTAAATATTAAAATTTGAAAATTAAATAATTAAATATTGATTTACAAAATTAAATATTTAAATATTAAAATTTGAAAATTAAATAATTACATATTAATTTACAAAATTAAATATTTAAATATTAAAATTTGAAAATTAAATATTTAAATATTAATTTTTGAAAATTAAATAATTAAATATTAATTTACAAAATTAAATATTTAAATATTAATATTTGAAAATTAAATATTGATATTTGAAAATTGAATAATTAAATATTAATTTACAAAATTAAATATTTAAATATTAATATTTGAAAATTAAATATTGATATTTGAAATTTTAATATTTATATTTGTAAAGTCAATATTGATATTTAAAAATTCTATACTTAATTATTAATTTAAAAAATTAAATATTTAAATATTAATTTTTGAAAATAAAATAATTAAATATTAACTTACAAAATTAAATATTTAAATACTAATATTTGAAAATTAAATATTGATATTTGAAAATTAAATATTGATATTTGAAAATTAAATATTGATATTTGAAAATTCAATAATTAAATATTAATTTACAAAATTAAATATTTTAATATTAAAATTTGAAAATTAAGTAATTAAATATTAATTTACAAAATTAAATATTTAAATATTAATATTTGAAAATTAAATATTTAAATATTAATATTTAAAAATTAAATAATGAAATATTAATTTACAAAATTAAATATTTTAATATTAAAATTTGAAAATTAAGTAATTAAATATTAATTTACAAAATTAAATATTTAAATATTAATATTTGAAAATTAAATATTTAAATAGTAATATTTAAAAATTAAATAATGAAATATTCAGTTACAAAATTAAATATTCAAATATTAATATTTGAAAATTAAATATTGATATTTGAAAAGTCAATCATTAAAGATTAATTTACAAAATTAAAGATTTAAATATTAAGATTTGAAAATTAAATATTCAAATATTAAAATTTGAAAATTAAATATTTAAATATTAAAATTTGAAAATTAAATATTTAAATATTAATATTTGAAAATTAAATATTGATATTTGAAAATTAAATATTGATATTTGAAAATTAAATATTGATATTTGAAAATTGAATAATTAAATATTAATTTACAAAATTAAATATATTAATATTAAAATTATAATTGAATATTAATTTACAAAATTAAATATTTAAATATTAATATTTGAAAATTAAATAATTAAATATTAATTTAAAAAATTAAATAGTTTAATATTAAAATTTGAAAATTAAGTAATGATATATTAATTTACAAAATTTAATATTTAAATATTAATATTTGAAAATTAAATAATTAAATATTAATTTACAAAATTAAATATTTAAATATTAATATTTGAAAATTAAATATTTAAATATTAAGATTTGAAAATTAAATATTGATATTTGAAAATTCAATAATTAAATATTAATTTACAAAATTAAATATTTGAATATTAAAATTTGAAAATTAAATAATTAAATATTAATTTACAAAATTAAATATTTTAATATTAAAATTATAATTGAATATTAATTTACAAAATTAAATATTTAAATATTAATATTTGAAAATTAAATAATTGAATATCAATTTACAAAAATAAATATTTCAATATTAAAATTTGAAAATTAAGTAATTAAATATTAATTTACAAAATTAAATATTTAAATATTAATATTTGAAAATTAAATATTTAAATATTAATATTTAAAAATTAAATAATGAAATATTAATTTACAAAATTAAATATTTTAAGATTAAAATTTGAAAATTAAGTAATTAAATATTAATTTACAAAATTGAATATTTAAATATTAATATTTGAAAATTAAATATTTAAATATTAATATTTAAAAATTAAATAATGAAATATTAATTTACAAAATTAAATATTCAAATATTAATATTTGAAAATTAAATAGTGATATTTGAAAATTCAATAATTAATTATTAATTTACAAAATTAAGTATTTAAATATTAAGATTTGAAAAGTAAATATTTAAATATTAAATTTTGAAAATTATATATTTAAATATTAAATTTTGAAAATTAAATATTTAAATATTAAAATTTGAAAATTAAAAATTTAAATATTAATTTACAAAATTAAATAAATAAATATTAAAAATTGAAAATTAAATATTTAAATATTAATTTACAAAATTAAATATTTAAATATTAAAATTTGAAAATTAAATAATTAAATATTAATTTAAAAAATTAAATATTTAAATATTAAAATTTGAAAATTAAGTAATTAAAGATTAATTTACAAAATTAAATATTTAAATATTAAAATTTGAAAATTCAATAATTAAATATTAATTTACAAAATTAAATATTTGAATATTAATATTTGAAAATTAAATATTTAAATATTAATATTTGAAAATTAAATATTTAAATATTAATATTTGAAGATTAAATAATGAAATATTAATTTACAAAATGAAATATTTAAATATTAAAATTTGAAAATTAAATATTTAAATATTAATTTTTGAAAATTAAATAATTAAATATTAATTTACAAAATTAAATATTTAAATATTAATATTTGAAAATTAAATATTGATATTTGAAATTTTAATATTGCTATTTGTAAATTCAATATTGATATTTAAAAATTCAATAATTAAATATTAATTTAAAAAATTAAATATTTAAATATTAATTTTTGAAAATAAAATAATTAAATATTAACTTACAAAATTAAATATTTAAATACTAATATTTGAAAATTAAATATTGATATTTGAAAATTAAATATTGATATTTGAAAATTCAATAATTAAATATTAATTTACAAAATTAAATATTTAAATATTAACATTTGAAAATTGAATAATCAAATATTAATTTACAAAATTAAATATTAATATTTGAAAATTAAATATTGATATTTGAAAATTAAATATTGATATTTGAAAATTCAATAATTAAATATTAATTTACAAAATTAAATATTTAAATATTAAAACTTGAAAATTAAATAATTAAATATTAATTTACAAAATTAAATATTTAAATATTGAAATTTGTAAATTAAATAATTAAATATTAATTTACAAAATTAAATATTTAAATATTAAAATTTGAAAATTAAATAATTAAATATTGATTTACAAAATTAAATATTTAAATATTAAAATTTGAAAATTAAATAATTAAATATTAATTTACAAAATTAAATATTCAAATATTGAAATTTGAAAATTAAATAATTAAATATTAATTTACAAAATTAAATATTTAAATATTAAAATTTGAAAATTAAATATTTAAATATTAATTTTTGAAAATTAAATAATTAAATATTAATTTACAAAATTAAATATTTAAATATTAATATTTGAAAATTAAATATTGATATTTGAAAATTGAATAATTAAATATTAATTTACAAAATTAAATATTTTAATATTAAAATTATAATTGAATATTAATTTACAAAATTAAATATTTAAATATTAATATTTGAAAATTGAATAATTGAATATTAATTTACAAAATTAAATATTTAAATATTAATATTTGAAAATTAAATAATTAAATATTAATTTACAAAATTTAATATTTAAATATTAATATTTGAAAATTAAATATTTAAATATTAATATTTGAAAATTAAATAATGAAATATTAATTTACAAAATTAAATATTTAAATATTAATATTTGAAAATTAAATATTGATATTTGAAAATTTAATATTGATATTTGAAAATTCAATATTGATATTTGAAAATTCAATATTGATATTTGAAAATTCAATAATTAAATATTAATTTACAAAATTAACTATTTAAATATTAATTTTTGAAAATTAAATAATTAAATATTAATTTACAAAATTAAATATTTAAATACTAATGTTTGAAAATTAAATATTGATATTTGAAAATTAAATATTGATATTTGAAAATTAAATATTAATATTTGAAAATTAAATATTGATATTTGAAAATTCAATAATTAAATATTCATTTACAAAATTAAATATTTAAATATTAATATTTGAAAATTAAATATTGATATTTGAAAATTCAATAATTAAATATTCATTTACAAAATTAAATATTTTAATATTAAAATTTGAAAATTAAATAATTAAATATTAATTTACAAAATTAAATATTTAAATATTAATATTTGAAAATTAAATAATTAAATATTAATTTACAAAATTAAATATTTAAATATTAATATTTGAAAATTAAATATTTAAATATTATTATTTAAAAATTAAATATTTAATGATTAATATTTAAAAATTAAATAATGAAATATTGATTTACAAAATTAAATATTCAAATATTAATATTTGAAAATTAAATATTGATATTTGAAAATTCAATAATTAAATATTAATTTACAAAATTAAATATTTAAATATTAATTTTTGAAAATTAAATATTTAAATATTAATGTTTGAAAATTAAATAATTAAATATGAATTTACAAAATTGAATAATTAAATATTAAAATTTTAAAATATAATAATTAAATATTAATTTAGAAAATTAAATATTTAAATATTAATTTTTGAAAATTAAATAATTAAATATTAATTTACAAAATTGAATATTTAAATAATAATATTTGAAAAATAAATAATTAACTATTAATTTACAAAATTAAATATTTAAATATTAAAATTTGAAAATTGAATAATTAAATATTAATTTACAAAATTAAATATTTAAATATTAATATTTGAAAATTAAATAATTAAATATTATTTTACAAAATTAAATACTTAAATATTAATATTTGAAAATTAAAAAATAATGAAATATTAATTTACAAAATTAAATATTTAAATATTAAAAATATAAAATTAAATAATTAAAAATTAATTTACAAAATTAAATATTCAAATATTGAAATTTGAAAATTAAATAATTAAATATTTATTTACAAAATTAAATATTTAAATATTAATTTTTGAAAATTAAATAATTAAATATTAATTTACAAAATTAAATATTTAAATACTAATGTTTGAAAATTAAATATTGATATTTGAAAATTAAATATTGATATTTGAACATTAAATGTTGATATTTGAAAATTAAATATTGATATTTGAAAATTCAATAATTAAATATTCATTTACAAAATTAAATATTTAAATATTAATTTTTGAAAATTAAATAATTAAATATTAATTTACAAAATTAAATATTTAATTATTAATATTTGAAAATTAAATATTGATATTTGAAAATTGAATAATTAAATATTAATTTACAAAATTAAATATTTTAATATTAAAATTATAATTGAATATTAATTTACAAAATTAAATATTTAAATATTAATATTTGAAAATTGAATAATTGAATATTAATTTACAAAATTAAATATTTAAATATTAATATTTGAAAATTAAATAATTAAATATTAATTTACAAAATTAACTATTTAAATATTAATTTTTGAAAATTAAATAATTAAATATTAATTTACAAAATTAAATATTTGAATACTAATGTTTGAAAATTAAATATTGATATTTGAAAATTACATAATGAGATTTGAAAATTAAATATTGATAGTTGAAAATTCAATAATTACATAGTCAGTTACTAAATTAAATATTTAATCATTAATTTTTGGAAATTAAATATTGATATTTGAAAATTCAATAATTAAATATTCATTTACAAAATTAAATATTTTAATATTAAAATTTGAAAATTAAATAATTAAATATTAATTTACTAAATAAAATATTTAAAGATTATTATTTGAAAATTAAATAATTAAATATTAATTTACAAAATTAAATATTTAAATATTAATATTTGAAAATTAAATATTTAAATATTAATAGTTAATAATTAAATAATGAAATATTAATTTACAAAATTAAATATTCAAATATTAATATTTGAAAATTAAATATTGATATTTGAAAATTCAATAATTAAATATTAATTTACAAAATTAAATATTTAAATATTAATATTTGAAAATTCAATAATTAAATATTAATTTACAAAATTAAATATTTAAATATTAAAATTTGAAAATTAAATAATTAAATATTAATTTACAAAATTAAATATTCAAATATTGAAATTTGAAAATTAAATAATTAAATATTTATTTACAAAATTAAATATTTAAATATTATTTTTTGAAAATTAAATAATTAAATATTAATTTACAAAATTAAATATTTAAATACTAATGTTTGAAAATTAAATATTGATATTTGAAAATTAAATATTGATATTTGAAAATTAAATATTGATATTTGAAAATTAAATATTGATATTTGAAAATTAAATATTGATATTTGAAAATTCAATAATTAAATATTCATTTACAAAATTAAATATTTAAATATTAATTTTTGAAAATTAAATAATTAAATATTAATTTACAAAATTAAATATTTAAATATTAAAATTTGAAAATTGAATAATTAAATATTAATTTACAAAATTAAATATTTACATATTAATATTTGAAAATTAAATAATTAAATATTAATTTTTGAAAATTAAATATTTAAATATTAATTTTTGAAAATTAAATAATTAAATATTAATTTACAAAATTACATATTTAAATATTAATATTTGAAAATTAAATAATTAAATATTAATTTACAAAATTAAATATTTAAATATTAAAATTTGAAAATTGAATAATTAAATATTAATTTACAAAATTAAATATTTAAATATTAATATTTGAAAATTCAATAATTAAATATTAATTTACAAAATTAAATATTTAAATATTAATATTTGAAAATTCAATAATTAAATATTAATTTACAAAATTAAATATTTAAATATTAAAATTTGAAAATTAAATAATTAAATATTAATTTACAAAATTAAATATTCAAATATTGAAATTTGAAAATTAAATAATTAAATATTTATTTACAAAATTAAATATTTAAATATTAATTTTTGAAAATTAAATAATTAAATATTAATTTACAAAATTAAATATTTAAATACTAATGTTTGAAAATTAAATATTGATATTTGAAAATTAAATATTGATATTTGAAAATTAAATGTTGATATTTGAAAATTAAATATTGATATTTGAAAATTCAATAATTAAATATTCATTTACAAAATTAAATATTTAAATATTAATTTTTGAAAATTAAATAATTAAATATTAATTTACAAAATTAAATATTTAAATATTAATATTTGAAAATTAAATATTGATATTTGAAAATTGAATAATTAAATATTAATTTACAAAATTAAATATTTTAATATTAAAATTATAATTGAATATTAATTTACAAAATTAAATATTTAAATATTAATATTTGAAAATTGAATAATTGAATATTAATTTACAAAATTAAATATTTAAATATTAATATTTGAAAATTAAATAATTAAATATTAATTTACAAAATTAACTATTTAAATATTAATTTTTGAAAATTAAATAATTAAATATTAATTTACAAAATTAAATATTTAAATACTAATGTTTGAAAATTAAATATTGATATTTGAAAATTAAATATTGATATTTGAAAATTAAATATTGATATTTGAAAATTCAATAATTAAATATTCATTTACAAAATTAAATATTTAATCATTAATTTTTGGAAATTAAATATTGATATTTGAAAATTCAATAATTAAATATTCATTTACAAAATTAAATATTTTAATATTAAAATTTGAAAATTAAATAATTAAATATTAATTTACAAAATTAAATATTTAAATATTATTATTTGAAAATTAAATAATTAAATATTAATTTACAAAATTAAATATTTAAATATTAATATTTGAAAATTAAATATTTAAATATTAATATTTAATAATTAAATAATGAAATATTAATTTACAAAATTAAATATTCAAATATTAATATTTGAAAATTAAATATTGATATTTGAAAATTCAATAATTAAATATTAATTTACAAAATTAAATATTCAAATATTGAAATTTGAAAATTAAATAATTAAATATTTATTTACAAAATTAAATATTTAAATATTAATTTTTGAAAATTAAATAATTAAATATTAATTTACAAAATTAAATATTTAAATACTAATGTTTGAAAATTAAATATTGATATTTGAAAATTAAATATTGATATTTGAAAATTAAATATTGATATTTGAAAATTAAATATTGATATTTGAAAATTAAATATTGATATTTGAAAATTAAATATTGATATTTGAAAATTCAATAATTAAATATTCATTTACAAAATTAAATATTTAAATATTAATTTTTGAAAATTAAATAATTAAATATTAATTTACAAAATTAAATATTTAAATATTAATATTTGAAAATTGAATAATTAAATATTAATTTACAAAATTAAATATTTACATATTAATATTTGAAAATTAAATAATTAAATATTAATTTTTGAAAATTAAATAATTAAATAATAAATTACAAAACTAACTATTTAAATATTAATAATTGAAAATTAAAGTATTAACTATTAATTTACAAAATTAAATATTTAAATATTAAAATTTGAAAATTGAATAATTAAATATTAATTTACAAAATTAAATATTTAAATATTAATATTTGAAAATTCAATAATTAAATATTAATTTACAAAAGTAAATATTTAAATATTAAGAGTTGAAAATTCAATAAATAAATAATAATTTACAAAATTAAATATTTAAATAATAAAATTTGAAAATTAAATAATTAAATATTAATTTACAAAATTAAATATTCAAATATTGAAATTTGAAAATTAAATAATTAAATATTTATTTACAAAATTAAATATTTAAATATTAATTTTTGAAAATTAAATAATTAAATATTAATTTACAAAATTAAATATTTAAATACTAATGTTTGAAAATTAAATATTGATATTTGAAAATTAAATATTGATATTTGAAAATTAAATGTTGATATTTGAAAATTAAATATTGATATTTGAAAATTCAATAATTAAATATTCATTTACAAAATTAAATATTTAAATATTAATTTTTGAAAATTAAATAATTAAATATTAATTTACAAAATTAAATATTTAAATATTAATATTTGAAAATTAAATATTGATATTTGAAAATTGAATAATTAAATATTAATTTACAAAATTAAATATTTTAATATTAAAATTATAATTGAATATTAATTTACAAAATTAAATATTTAAATATTAATATTTGAAAATTGAATAATTGAATATTAATTTACAAAATTAAATATTTAAATATTAATATTTGAAAATTAAATAATTAAATATTAATTTACAAAATTAACTATTTAAATATTAATTTTTGAAAATTAAATAATTAAATATTAATTTACAAAATTAAATATTTAAATACTAATGTTTGAAAATTAAATATTGATATTTGAAAATTAAATATTGATATTTGAAAATTAAATATTGATATTTTAAAATTCAATATTTAAATATTCATTTACAATCTTAAATATTTAAAAATTAATTTTTGAAAATTAAATATTGATATTTGAAAATTCAATAATTAAATATTCATTTACAAAATTAAATATTTTAATATTAAAATTTGAAAATTAAATAATTAAATATTAATTTACAAAAGTAAATATTTAACTATTATTAATTGAAAATTAAATAATTAAATATTAATTTACAAAATTAAATATTTAAATATTAATATTTGAAAATTAAATATTTAAATATTAATATTTAATAATTAAATAATGAAATATTAATTTACAAAATTAAATATTCAAATATTAATATTTGAAAATTAAATATTGATATTTGAAAATTCAATAATTAAATATTAATTTACAAAATTAAATATTTAAATATTAAAATTTGAAAATTGAATAATTAAATATTAATTTACAAAATTAAATATTTAAATATTAATATTTGAAAATTCAATAATTAAATATTAATTTACAAAATTAAATATTTAAATATTAATATTTGAAAATTAAATAATTAAATATTAATTTACAAAATTAAATATTTAAATATTAAAATTTGAAAATTAAATAATTAAATATTAATTTACAAAATTAAATATTCAAATATTGAAATTTGAAAATTAAATAATTAAATATTTATTTACAAAATTAAATATTTAAATATTAATTTTCGAAAATTAAATAATTAAATATTAATTTACAAAATTAAATATTTAAATACGAATGTTTGAAAATTAAATATTGATATATGAAAATTAAATATTGATATTTGAAAATTAAATATTGATATTTGAAAATTAAATATTGATATTTGAAAATTAAATATTGATATTTGAAAATTCAATAATTAAATATTCATTTACAAAATTAAATATTAAAATATTAAAATTTGAAAATTAAATAATTAAATATTTATTTACAAAATTAAATATTTAAATATTAATATTTGAAAATTAAATATTGATATTTTAAAATTGAATAATTAAATATTAATTTACAAAATTAAATATTTTAATATTAAAATTATAATTTAATATTAATTTACAAAATTAAATATTTAAATATTAATATTTGAAAATTGAATAATTGAATATTAATTTACAAAATTAAATATTTAAACATTAATATTTGAAAATTAAATAATTAAATATTAATTTACAAAATTAACTATTTAAATATTAATTTTTGAAAATTAAATAATTAAATATTAATTTACAAAATTAAATATTTAAATACTAATGTTTGAAAATTAAATATTGATATTTGAAAATTAAATATTGATATTTGAAAATTAAATATTGATATTTGAAAATTCAATAATTAAATATTCATTTACAAAATTAAATATTTAAATATTAATATTTGAAAATTAAATATTGATATTTGAAAATTCAATAATTAAATATTCATTTACAAAATTAAATATTTTAATATTAAAATTTGAAAATTAAATAATTAAATATTAATTTACAAAATTAAATATTTAAATATTATTATTTGAAAATTAAATAATTAAATATTAATTTACAAAATTAAATATTTAAATATTAATATTTGAAAATTAAATATTTAAATATTAATATTTAATAATTAAATAATGAAATATTAATTTACAAAATTAAATATTCAAATATTAATATTTGAAAATTAAATATTGATATTTGAAAATTCAATAATTAAATATTAATTTACAAAATTAAATATTTAAATATTAAAATTTGAAAATTAAATATTTAAATATTAAAATTTGAAAATTAAATATTTAAATATTAATTTACAAAATTAAATATTTAAATATTAAAATTTGAAAATTAAATAATTAAATATTAATTTACAAAATTAAATATTCAAATATTGAAATTTGAAAATTAAATAATTAAATATTTATTTACAAAATTAAATATTTAAATATTAATTTTTGAAAATTAAATAATTAAATATTAATTTACAAAATTAAATATTTAAACATTAATATTTGAAAATTAAATAATTAAATATTAATTTACAAAATTAACTATTTAAATATTAATTTTTGAAAATTAAATAATTAAATATTAATTTACAAAATTAAATATTTAAATACTAATGTTTGAAAATTAAATATTGATATTTGAAAATTAAATATTGATATTTGAAAATTCAATAATTAAATATTAATTTACAAAATTAAATATTTAAATATTAATTTTTGAAAATTAAATATTTAAATATTAATTTTTGAAAATTAAATAATTAAATATTAATTTACAAAATTAAATATTTAAATATTAAAATTTGAAAATTGAATAATTAAATATTAATTTACAAAAATAAATATTTAAATATTAATATTTGAAAATTAAATAATTAAATATTAATTTTTGAAAATTAAATATTTAAATATTAATTTTTGAAAATTCAATAATTAAATATTCATTTACAAAATGAAATATTTAAATATTAATATTTGAAAATTAAATAATTAAATATTAATTTACAAAATTAAATATTTAAATATTAAAATTTGAAAATTCAATAATTAAATATTAATTTACAAAATTAAATATTTAAATATAAATATTTGAAAATTCAATAATTAAATATTAATTTACAAAATTAAATATTTAAATATTAATATTTGAAAATTCAATAATTAAATATTAATTTACAAAATTAAATATTTAAATATTAAAATTTGAAAATTAAATAATTAAATATTAATTTACAAAATTAAATATTCAAATATTGAAATTTGAAAATTAAATAATTAAATATTAATTTACAAAATTAAATATTTAAATATTAAAATTTGAAAATTAAATAATTAAATATTAATTTACAAAATTAAATATTCAAATATTGAAATTTGAAAATTAAATAATTAAATATTAATTTACAAAATTAAATATTTAAATATTAAAATTTGAAAATTAAATATTTAAATATTAATTTTTGAAAATTAAATAATTAAATATTAATTTACAAAATTAAATATTTAAATATTAATATTTGAAAATTAAATATTGATATTTGAAAATTGAATAATTAAATATTAATTTACAAAATTAAATATTTTAATATTAAAATTATAATTTAATATTAATTTACAATATTAAATATTTAAATATTAATTTTTGAAAATTGAATAATTTAATATTAATTTACAAAATTAAATATTTAAATATTAATATTTGAAAATTAAATAATTAAATATTAATTTACAAAATTTAATATTTAAATATTAATATTTGAAAATTAAATGATTAAATATTAATATTTGAAAATTAAATAATGAAATATTAATTTACAAAATTAAATATTTAAATATTAATATTTGAAAATTAAATATTGATATTTGAAAATTTAATATTGATATTTGAAAATTCAATATTGATATTTGAAAATTCAATATTGATATTTGAAAATTCAATAATTAAATATTAATTTACAAAATTAACTATTTAAATATTAATTTTTGAAAATTAAATAATTAAATATTAATTTACAAAATTAAATATTTAAATACTAATGTTTGAAAATTAAATATTGATATTTGAAAATTAAATATTGATATTTGAAAATTAAATATTAATATTTGAAAATTAAATATTGATATTTGAAAATTCAATAATTAAATATTCATTTACAAAATTAAATATTTAAATATTAATATTTGAAAATTAAATATTGATATTTGAAAATTCAATAATTAAATATTCATTTACAAAATTAAATATTTTAATATTAAAATTTGAAAATTAAATAATTAAATATTAATTTACAAAATTAAATATTTAAATATTAATATTTGAAAATTAAATAATTAAATATTAATTTACAAAATTAAATATTTAAATATTAATATTTGAAAATTAAATATTTAAATATTATTATTTAAAAATTAAATATTTAATGATTAATATTTAAAAATTAAATAATGAAATATTGATTTACAAAATTAAATATTCAAATATTAATATTTGAAAATTAAATATTGATATTTGAAAATTCAATAATTAAATATTAATTTACAAAATTAAATATTTAAATATTAATTTTTGAAAATTAAATATTTAAATATTAATTTTTGAAAATTAAATAATTAAATATTAATTTACAAAATTGAATATTTAAATATTAAATTTTGAAAATTGAATAATTAAATATTAATTTACAAAATTAAATATTTACATATTAATATTTGAAAATTAAATAATTAAATATTAATTTTTGAAAATTAAATAATTAAATATTAATTTACAAAATTAAATATTTAAATACTAATGTTTGAAAATTAAATATTGATATTTGAAAATTAAATATTGATATTTGAAAATTAAATATTAATATTTGAAAATTAAATATTGATATTTGAAAATTCAATAATTAAATATTCATTTACAAAATTAAATATTTAAATATTAATATTTGAAAATTAAATATTGATATTTGAAAATTCAATAATTAAATATTCATTTACAAAATTAAATATTTTAATATTAAAATTTGAAAATTAAATAATTAAATATTAATTTACAAAATTAAATATTTAAATATTATTATTTGAAAATTAAATAATTAAATATTAATTTACAAAATTAAATATTTAAATATTAATATTTGAAAATTAAATATTTAAATATTATTATTTAACAAGTAAATATTTAATGATTAATATTAAAAAATTAAATAATGAACTATTGATTTACAAAATTAAATATTCAACTAATAATATTTGAAAATTAAATATTGAAATTTGAAAATTCAATAATTAAATATTAATTTACAAAATTAAATATTTAAATATTAATTTTTGAAAATTAAATATTTAAATATTAATTTTTGAAAATTAAATAATTAAATATTAATTTACATAATTTAATATTTAAATATTAAAATTTGACAATTGAATAATTAAATATTAATTTACAAAATTAAATATTTACATATTAATATTTGAAATTTAAATAATTAAATATTAATTTTTGAAAATTAAATATTTAAATATTAATTTTTGAAAATTAAATAATTAAATATTAATTTAAAAAATTAAATATTTAACTATTAATATTTGAAAATTAAATAATAAAATATTAATTTACAAAATTAAATATTTAAATATTAAAATTTGAAAATTGAATAATTAAATATTAATTTACAAAATTAAATATTTAAATATTAATATTTGAAAATTCAATAATTAACTATTAATTTACAAAATTAAATATTTAAATATTAATATTTGAAAATTCAATAATTAAATATTAATTTACAAAATTAAATATTTAAATATTAAAATTTGAAAATTAAATAATTAAATATTAATTTACAAAATTAAATATTCAAATATTGAACTTTGAAAATTAAATAATTAAATATTTATTTACACAATTAAATATTTAAATATTAATTTTTGATAATTAAATAATTAAATATTAATTTACAAAATTAAATATTTAAATACTAATGTTTGAAAATTAAATATTGATATTTGAAAATTAAATATTGATATTTGAAAATTAAATGTTGATATTTGAAAATTAAATATTGATATTTGAAAATTCAATAATTAAATATTCATTTACAAAATTAAATATTTAAATATTAATTTTTGAAAATTAAATAATTAAATATTAATTTACAAAATTAAATATTTAAATATTAATATTTGAAAATTAAATATTGATATTTGAAAATTGAATAATTAAATATTAATTTACAAAATTAAATATTCTAATATTAAAATTATAATTGAATATTAATTTACAAAATTAAATATTTAAATATTAATATTTGAAAATTGAATAATTGAATATTAATTTACAAAATTAAATATTTAAATATTAATATTTGAAAATTAAATAATTAAATATTAATTTACAAAATTAACTATTTAAATATTAATTTTTGAAAATTAAATAATTAAATATTAATTTACAAAATTAAATATTTAAATACTAATGTTTGAAAATTAAATATTGATATTTGAAAATTAAATATTGATATTTGAAAATTAAATATTGATATTTGAAAATTCAATAATTAAATATTCATTTACAAAATTAAATATTTAAACATTAATATTTGAAAATTAAATATTGATATTTGAAAATTCAATAATTAAATATTCATTTACAAAATTAAATATTTTAATATTAAAATTTGAAAATTAAATAATTAAATATTAATTTACAAAATTAAATCTTTAAATATTATTATTTGAAAATTAAATAATTAAATATTAATTTACAAAATTAAATATTTAAATATTAATATTTGAAAATTAAATATTTAAATATTAATATTTAATAATTAAATAATGAAATATTAATTTACAAAATTAAATATTCAAATATTAATATTTGAAAATTAAATATTGATATTTGAAAATTCAATAATTAAATATTAATTTACAAAATTAAATATTTAAATATTAAAATTTGAAAATTAAATATTTAAATATTAAAATTTGAAAATTAAATATTTAAATATTAATTTACAAAATTAAATATTTTAGTATTAATATTTGAAAATTTAATATTGATATTTGAAAATTGAATAATTAAATAATAATTTACAAAATTAAATAATTTAATATTAAAATTATAATTGAATATTAAGTTACAAAATTAAATATTTAAATATTAATATTTGAAAATTGAATAATTGAATATTAATTTACAAAATTAAATATTTAAATATTATTATTTGAAAATTAAATAATTAAATATTAATTTACAAAATTAAATATTTAAATATTAATATTTGAAAATTAAATATTTAAAAATTAAATAATGAAATATTGATTCACAAAATTAAATATTCAAATATTAATATTTGAAAATTAAATATTGATATTTGAAAATTCAATAATTAAATATTAATTTACAAAATTAAATATTTAAATATTAATATTTGAAAATTAAATATTGATATTTGAAAATTTAATATTGATATTTGAAAATTCTATATTGATATTTGAAAATTCAATAATTAAATATTAATTTACAAAATTAACTATTTAAATATTAATGTTTGAAAATTAAAGAATTAAATATTAAGTTACACAATTAAATATTTAAATACTAATGTTTGAAAATTAAATATTGATATTTGAAAATTAAATATTGATATTTGAAAATTAAATATTAATATTTGAAAATTAAATATTGATATTTGAAAATTCAATAATTAAATATTCATTTACAAAATTAAATATTTAAATATTAATATTTGAAAATTAAATATTGATATTTGAAAATTCAATAATTAAATATTCATTTACAAAATTAAATATTTTAATATTAAAATTTGAAAATTAAATAATTAAATATTAATTTACAAAATTAAATATTTAAATATTAATATTTGAAAATTAAATAATTAAATATTAATTTACAAAATTAAATATTTAAATATTAATATTTCAAAATTAAATATTGATATTTGAAAATTCAATAATTAAATATTAATTTACAAAATTAAATATTTAAATATTAATTTTTGAAAATTAAAAATTTAAATATTAATTTTTGAAAATTAAATAATTAAATATTAATTTACAAAATTAAATATTTAAATATTAAAATTTGAAAATTGAATAATTAAATATTAATTTACACAATTAAATATTTACATATTAATATTTGAAAATTAAATAATGAACTATTAATTTTTGAAAATTAAATATTTAAATATTAATTTTTGAAAATTAAATAATTAACTATTAATTTACAAAATTAAATATTTAAATATTAATATTTGAAAATTAAATAATTAAATATTAATTTACAAAATTAAATATTTAAATATTAAAATTTGAAAATTGAATAATTAAATATTAATTTACAAAATTAAATATTTAAATATTAATATTTGAAAATTCAATAATTAAATATTAATTTACAAAATTAAATATTTAAATATTAATATTTGAAAATTCAATAATTAAATATTAATTTACAAAATTAAATATTTAATTATTAAAATTTGAAATTTAGATAATTAAATATTAATTTACAAAATTAAATATTCAAATATTGAAATTTGAAAATTAAATAATTAAATATTTATTTACAAAATTAAATATTTAAATATTAATTTTTGAAAATTAAATAATTAAATATTAATTTACAAAATTAAATAATTAAATACTAATGTTTGAAAATTAAATATTGATATTTGAAAATTAAATATTGATATTTGAAAATTAAATATTGATATTTGAAAATTAAATATTGATATTTGAAAATTCAATAATTAAATATTCATTTACAAAATTAAATATTTAAATATTAATTTTTGAAAATTAAATAATTAAATATTAATTTACAAAATTAAATATTTAAATATTAATATTTGAAAATTAAATATTGTTATTTGAAAATTGAATAATTAAATATTAATTTACAAAATTAAATAATTTAATATTAAAATTAAAATTGAATATTAATTTACAAAATTAAATATATAAATACTAATGTTTGAAAATTAAATATTGATATTTGAAAATTAAATATTGATATTTGAAAATTAAATATTGATATTTGAAAATTCAATAATTAAATATTCATTTACAAAATTAAATCTTTAAACTCTAATACTTGAAAATTAAATATAGATATTTGAAAATTCAATAATTAAATATTCAGTTACAAAATTAAATATTTTAATATTAAAATTTGAAAATTAAATAATTAAATATTAATTTACAAAATTAAATATTTAAATATTATTATTTGAAAATTAAATAATTAAATATTAATTTACAAAATTAAATATTTAAATATTAATATTTGAAAATTAAATATTTAAATATTAATATTTGAAAATTAAATATTTAAATATTAATATTTAATAATTAAATAATGAAATATTAATTTACAAAATTAAATATTCAAATATTAATATTTGAAAATTAAATATTGATATTTGAAAATTCAATAATTAAATATTAATTTACAAAATTAAATATTTAAATATTAAAATTTGAAAATTGAATAATTAAATATTAATTTACAAAATTAAATATTTAAATATTAATATTTGAAAATTCAATAATTAAATATTAATTTACAAAATTAAATATTTAAATATTAATATTTGAAAATTCAATAATTAAATATTAATTTACAAAATTAAATATTTAAATATTAAAATTTGAAAATTAAATCATTAAAGATTAATTTACACAATTAAATATTCAAATATTCAAATTTGAAAATTAAATAATTAAATATTAATTTACAAAATTAAATATTTAAATATTAATATTTGAAAATTAAATATTGATATTTGAAAATTCAATAATTAAATATTAATTTACAAAATTAAATATTTAAATATTAAAATTTGAAAATTAAATATTGATATATGAAAATTAAATATTGATATTTGAAAATTAAATATTGATATTTGAAAATTAAATATTGATATTTGAAAATTAAATATTGATATTTGAAAATTAAATAATTAAATATTAATTTACAAAATTAAATATTTAAATATTAATATTTGAAAATTAAATAATTAAATATTAATTTACAAAATTAAATATTTAAATATTAATATTTGAAAATTAAATAATTAAATATTAATTTACAAAATTAAATATTTAAATATTAATATTTGAAAATTAAATAATTAAATATTAATTTACAAAATTAAATATTTAAATATTAATATGTGAAAATTAAATAATAAAATATTAATTTACAAAATTAAATATTTAAATATTAATATTTGAAAATTAAATAATTAAATATTAATTTACAAAATTAAATATTTAAATATTAATTTTTGAAAATTAAATAATGAAATATTAATTTACAAAATTAAATATTTAAATATTAAAATTTGAAAATTAAATATTGATATTTGAAAATTAAATATTGATATTTGAAAATTAAATATTAATATTTGAAAATTAAATAATTAAATATTAATTTACAAAATTAAATATTTAAATATTAATATTTGAAAATGAAATATTGATATTTGAAAATTCAATAATTAAATATCAATTTACAAAATTAAATATTTAAATATTAATATTTGAAAATTAAATAATTAAATATTAATTTACAAAATTAAATATTTAAATATTATTATTTGAAAATTAAATAATTAAATATTAATTTACAAAATTAAATATTTAAATATTAATATTTGAAAATTAAATAATTAAATATTAATTTACAAAATTAAATATTTAAATATTAATTTACAAAATTAAATATTCAAATATTAATATTTGAAAATTAAATATTGATATTTGAAAATTCAATAATTAAATATTAATTTACAAAATTAAATAATTTAAATATTAAAATTTACAAAATTAAATATTTAAATATTAAAATTTGAAAATTAAAAAATTAAATATTAATTTACAAAATTAAATATTTAAATAATCAATTTTGAAAATTATAAAATAAAATATTAATTTACAAAATTAAATATTTAAATATTAATTTTTGAAAATTAAATAATTAAATATTAATTTACAAAATTAAATATTTAAATATTAATGTTTGAAAATTAAATATTGATATTTGAAAATTAAATATTGATATTTGAAAATTAAATATTTAAACATTAATATTGATATTTGAAAATTCAATAATTAAATATTCATTTACAAAATTAAATATTTAAATATTAATTTTTGAAAATTAAATAATTAAATATTAATTTACAAAATTAAATATTTAAATATTAATATTTGAAAATTAAATATTGATATTTGAAAATTGAATAATTAAATATTAATATTACAAAATTAAATATTCTAATATTAAAATTATAATTGAAATATTAATTTACAAAATTAAATATTTAAATATTAATATTTGAAAATTGAATAATTGAATATTAATTTACAAAATTAAATATTTAAATATTAATATTTGAAAATTAAATAATTAAATATTAATTTACAAAATTAACTATTTAAATATTAATATTTTGAAAATTAAATAATTAAATATTAATTTACAAAATTAAATATTTAAATAGTATTGTTTGAAAATTAAATATTGATATTTGAAAATTAAATATTGATATTTGAAAATTAAATATTGATATTTGAAAATTCAATAATTAAATATTCATTTACAAAATTAAATATTTAAACATTAATATTTGAAAATTGAATAATTAAATATTAATTTACAAAATTAAATATTTAAATATAAATATTTGAAAATTCAATAATTAAATATTCATTTACAAAATTAAATATTTTAATATTAAAATTTGAAAATTAAATAATTAAATATTAATTTACAAAATTAAATATTTAAATATTATTATTTGAAAATTAAATAATTAAATATTAATTTAAAAAATTAAATATTTAAATATTATTATTTTAAAATTAAATATTTAAATATTATTATTTAATCATAAAATAATGAAATATTAATGTACATAATTAAATATTCAGATATTACTAGTTGAAAATTAAATATTGATATTTGAAAATTCAATAATTAAATATTAATTTACAACATTAAATATTTAAATATTAAAATTTGAAAATTAAATATTTAAATATTAAAATTTGAAAATTAAATATTTAAATATTAATTTACAAAATTAAATATTTTAATATTAATATTTGAAAATTAAATATTGATATTTGAAAATTGAATAATTAAATAATAATTTACAAAATTAAATATTTAAATATTGAAATTTTAAGTGAATTTAAAGTTACAAAGTTATATATTTAAATATTAATATTTGAAAATTAAATAATGAAATATTCATTTACAAAATTAAATATTTAAATATTAATATTTGAAAATTCAATAATTAAATATTAATTTCCAAAATTAAATATTTAAATATTAATATTTGAAAATTAAATATTTAAAAATTAAAAAATGAAATATTGATTTACAAAATTAAATATTCAAATATTAATATTTGAAAATTAAATATTGATATTTGAAAATTCAATAATTAAATATTAATTTACAAAATTAAATATTTAAATATTAATATTTGAAAATTAAATATTGATATTTGAAAATTTAATATTGATATTTGAAAATTCAATATTGATATTTGAAAATTCAATAATTAAATATTAATTTACAAAATTAACTATTTAAATATTAATTTTTGAAAATTAAATAATTAAATATTAATTTACAAAATTAAATATTTAAATACTAATGTTTGAAAATTAAATATTGATATTAGAAAATTAAATATTGATATTAGAAAATTAAATATTAATATTTGAAAATTAAATATTGATATTTGAAAATTCAATAATTAAATATTCATTTACAAAATTAAATATTTAAATATTAATATTTGAAAATTAAATATTGATATTTGAAAAGTCAATAATTAAATATTCATTTACAAAATTAAATATTTTAATATTCAAATTTGAAAATTCAATAATTAATTATTAAGTTACAAAATTAAATATTTTAATATTAAAATTTGAAAATTAAATAATTAAATATTAATTTACAAAATTAAATATTTAAATATTAATATTTGAAAATTAAATAATTAAATATTAATTTACAAAATTAAATATTTAAATATTAATATTTGAAAAGTAAATATTGATATTTGAAAATTCAATAATTAAATATTAATTTACAAAATTAAATATTTAAATATTAATTTTTTAAAATTAAATATTTAAATATTAATTTTTGAAAATTAAATAATTAAATATTAATTTACAAAATTAAATATTTAAATATAAAAATTTGAAAATTGAAAAAATAACTATTAATTTACAACATTAAATACTTACATATTAATATTTGAAAATTAAATAATTAAATATTAATTTTTGAAAATTAAATATTTAAATATTAATTTTTGAAAATTAAATAATTAAATATTAATCTACAAAATTAAATATTTAAATATTAATATTTGAAAATTAAATAATTAAATATTAATTTACAAAATTAAATATTTAAATATTAAAATTTGAAAATTGAATAATTGAATATTAATTTACAAAATTAAATAATTAAAGATTAATATTTTAAAATTAAATAATTAAATATTAATTTACAAAATTAAATATTTAAATATTAATATTTGAAAATTAAATAATTAAATATTAATTTACAAAATTAAATATTTAAATATTAAAATTTGAAAATTAAATAATTAAATATTAATTTACAAAATTAAATATTCAAATATTGAAATTTGAAAATTAAATAATTAAATATTTATTTACAAAATTAAATATTTAAATATTAATTTTTGAAAATTAAATAATTAAATATTAATTTACAAAATTAAATATTTAAATACTAATGTTTGAAAATTAAATATTGATATTTGAAAATTAAATATCGATAATTGAAAATTAAATATTCATATTTGAAAAATAAATATTGATATTTGAAAATTCAATAATTAAATATTCATTTACAAAATAAAATATTTAAATATTAATTTTTGAAAATTAAATAATTAAATATTAATTTACAAAATTAAATATTTAAATATTAATATTTGAAAATTAAATATTGATATTTGAAAATTGAATAATTAAATATTAATTTACAAAATTAAATATTTTAATATTAAAATTATAATTGAATATTAATTTACAAAATTAAATATTTAAATACTAATGTTTGAAAATTAAATATTGATATTTGAAAATTAAATATTGATATTTGAAAATTAAATATTGAGATTTGAAAATTCAATAATTAAATATTCATTTACAAAATTAATTATTTAAACATTAATATTTGAAAATTAAATATTGATATTTGAAAATTCAATAATTAAATATTAATTTACAAAATTAAATATTTTAATATTAAAATTTGAAAATTAAATAATTAAATATTAATTTACAAAATTAAATATTCAAATATTAATATTTGAAAATTAAATATTGATATTTGAAAATTCAATAATTAAATATTAATTTACAAAATTAAATATTTAAATATTAAAATTTGAAAATTAAATATTTAAATATTAAAATTTGAAAATTAAATATTTAAATATTAATTTACAAAATTAAATATTTAAATATTAATATTTGAAAATTAAATATTGATATTTGAAAATTGAATAATTAAATAATAATTTACAAAATTAAATAATTTAATATTAAAATTATAATTGAATATTAAGTTACAAAATTAAATATTTAAATATTAATATTTGAAAATTGAATAATTGAATATTAATTTACAAAATTAAATATTTAAATATTAATATTTGAAAATTGAATAATTAAATATTAATTTACAAAATTAAATATTTAAATATTATTTTTTGAAAATTATATATTTAAAAATTAAATATTTAATTATTAATATTTAAAAATTAAATAATGAAATATTGATTCACAAAATTAAATATTCAAATATTAATATTTGAAAATTAAATATTGATATTTGAAAATTCAATAATTAAATATGAATTTACAAAATTAAATATTTAAATATTAATTTTTGAAAATTAAATAATTAAATATTAATTTTTGAAAATTAAATAATTAAATATTAATTTACAAAATTAAATATTTAAATATTAAAATTTGAAAATTGAATAATTAAATATTAATTTACAAAAATAAATAATTAAATATTAATATTTGAAAATTAAATAATTAAATATTAATTTTTGAAAATTAAATATTTAAATATTAATTTTTGAAAATTCAATAATTAAATATTCATTTACAAAATTAAATATTTAAATATTAATATTTGAAAATTAAATAATTAAATATTAATTTACAAAATTAAATATTTAAATATTAAAATTTGAAAATTGAATAATTAAATATTAATTTACAAAATTAAATATTTAAATATTAATCTTTGAAAATTCAATAATTAAATATTAATTTACAAAATTAAATATTCAAATAATGAAATTTGAAAATTAAATAATTAAATATTAATTTACAAAATTAAATATTTAAATATTAAAATTTGAAAATTAAATATTTAAATATTAATTTTTGAAAATTAAATAATTAAATATTAATTTACAAAATTAAATATTTAAATATTAATATTTGAAAATTAAATATTGATATTTGAAAATTGAATAATTAAATATTAATTTACAAAATTAAATATTTTAATATTAAAATTATAATTGAATATTAATTTACAAAATTAAATATTTAAATATTAATATTTGAAAATTGAATAATTGAATATTAATTTACAAAATTAAATATTTAAATATTAATATTTGAAAATTAAATAATTAAATATTAATTTACAAAATTTAATATTTAAATATTAATATTTGAAAATTAAATATTTAAATATTAATATTTGAAAATTAAATAATGAAATATTAATTTACAAAATTAAATATTTAAATATTAATATTTGAAAATTAAATATTGATATTTGAAAATTTAATATTGATATTTGAAAATTCAATATTGATATTTGAAAATTCAATAATTAAATATTAATTTACAAAATTAACTATTTAAATATTAATTTTGGAAAATTAAATAATTTAATATTAATTTACAAAATTAAATATTTAAATACTAATGTTTGAAAATTAAATATTGATATTTGAAAATTAAATATTGATATTTGAAAATTAAATATTAATATTTGAAAATTAAATATTGATATTTGAAAATTCAATAATTAAATATTCATTTACAAAATTAAATACTTAAATATTAATATTTGAAAATTAAATATTGATATTTGAAAATTCAATAATTAAATATTCATTTACAAAATTCAATATTTAATGATTAATATTTGAAAATTAAAGAATTAAATTTTAATTAACAAAATTAAATATTGACATATTAAAATTTGAAAATTGAATAATTAAATATTAATTTACAAAATTAAATATTTAAATATTAATATTTGAAAATTCAATAATTAAATATTAATTTACAAAATTAAATATTTAAATATTAATATTTGAAAATTCAATAATTAAATATTAATTTACAAAATTAAATATGTAAATATTAATATTTGAAAATTAGATATTGATATTTGACAAGTCAATAATTAAAGAGTAATGTCCAAAATTAAATATTTAAATATTAATATTTGAAAATTCAATAATTAAATATTAATTTACAAAATTAAATATTTAAATATTAATATTTGAAAATTCAATAATTAAATATTAATTTACAAAATTAAATATTTAAATATTAAAATTTGAAAATTAAATAATTAAATATTAATTTACAAAATTAAATATTCAAATATTGAAATTTGAAAATTAAATAATTAAATATTTATTTACAAAATTAAATATTTAAATATTAATTTTTGAAAATTAAATAATTAAATATTAATTTACAAAATTAAATATTTAAATACTAATGTTTGAAAATTAAATATTGATATTTGAAAATTAAATATTGATATTTGAAAATTAAATATTGATATTTGAAAATTAAATATTGATATTTGAAAATTCAATAATTAAATATTCATTTACAAAATTAAATATTTAAATATTAATATTTGAAAATTAAATATTGATATTTGAAAATTCAATAATTAAATATTCATTTACAAAATTAAATATTTAAATATTAATATTTGAAAATTAAATATTGATATTTGAAAATTCAATAATTAAATATTAATTTACAAAATTAAATATTTAAATATTAAAATTTGAAAATTAAGTAATTAAATATTAATTCACAAAATTAAATATTTAAATATTAATATTTGAAAATTAAATATTTTAATAATAAAATTTGAAAATTAAATATTTAAATATTAATATTTGGAAATTAAATAATTAAATATTAATTTACAAAATTAAATATTTAAATATTAATTTTTGAAAATTAATTTATTAAATATTAATATACAACATTAAATAATTAAATATTAAAATTTGAACAATGAATAATTAAAAATTAATTTACAAAATTAAATATTTAAATATTAATATTTGAAAATTAAATATTTAAATATTAATATTTAATAATTAAATAATGAAATATTAATTTACAAAATTAAATATTCAAATATTAATATTTGAAAATTAAATATTGATATTTGAAAATTCAATAATTAAATATTAATTTACAAAATTAAATATTTAAATATTAAAATTTGAAAATTAAATATTTAAATATTAAAATTTGAAAATTAGATATTTAAATATTAATTTACAAAATTAAATATTTAAATATTAATATTTGAAAATTAAATATTGATATTTGAAAATTGAATAATTAAATAATAATTTACAAAATTAAATAATTTAATATTAAAATTATAATTGAATATTAATTTACAAAATTAAATATTTAAATATTAATATTTGAAAATTGAATAATTGAATATTAATTTACAAAATTAAATATTTAAATATTAATATTTGAAAATTGAATAATTAAATATTAATTTACAAAATTAAATATTTAAATATTAATATTTGAAAATTAAATATTTAATTATTAAATTTTGAAAATTAAATATTTAAATATTAATATTTGAAAATTAAATATTTAAAAATTAAATATTTAATTATTAATATTTAAAAATTAAATAATGAAATGTTGATTTACAAAATTAAATATTCAAATATTAATATTTGAAAATTAAATATTGATATTTGAAAATTCAATAATTAAATATTAATTTACAAAATTAAATATTTAAATATTAATTTTTGAAAATTAAAAATTTAAATATTAATTTTTGAAAATTAAATAATTAAATATTAATTTACAAAATTAAATATTTAAATATTAAAATTTGAAAATTGAATAATTAAATATTAATTTACAAAATTAAATATTTAAATATTAATATTTGAAAATTAAATATTTAAATATTAATATTTAATAATTAAATAATGAAATATTAATTTACAAAATTAAATATTCAAATATTAATATTTGAAAATTAAATATTGATATTTGAAAATTCAATAATTAAATATTAATTTACAAAATTAAATATTTAAATATTAAAATTTGAAAATTGAATAATTAAATATTAATTTACAAAATTAAATATTTAAATATAAATATTTGAAAATTCAATAATTAAATATTAATTTACAAAATTAAATATTTAAATATTAATATTTGAAAATTCAATAATTAAATATTAATTTACAAAATTAAATATTTAAATATTAAAATTTGAAAATTAAATAAATAAATATTAATTTACAAAATTAAATATTCAAATATTGAAATTTGAAAATTAAATAATTAAATATTAATTTACAAAATTAAATATTTAAATATTAAAATTTGAAAATTAAATATTTAAATATTAATTTTTGAAAATTAAATAATTAAATATTAATTTACAAAATTAAATATTTAAATATTAATATTTGAAAATTAAATATTGATATTTGAAAATTGAATAATTTAATATTAATTTACAAAATTAAATATTTTAATATTAAAATTATAATTCAATAATAATTTACAAAATTAAATATTTAAATATTAATATTTGAAAATTGAATAATTGAATATTAATTTACAAAATTAAATATTTAAATATTAATATTTGAAAATTAAATAATTAAATATTAATTTACAAAATTTAATATTTAAATATTAATATTTGAAATTTAAATATTTAAATATTAATATTTGAAAATTAAATAATGAAATATTAATTTACAAAATTAAATATTTAAATATTAATATTTGAAAATTAAATATTGATATTTGAAAATTTAATATTGATATTTGAAAATTCAATATTGATATTTGAAAATTCAATAATTAAATATTAATTTACAAAATTAACTATTTAAATATTAATTTTTGAAAATTAAATAATTAAATATTAATTTACAAAATTAAATATTTAAATACTAATGTTTGAAAATTAAATATTGATATTTGAAAATTAAATATTGATATTTGAAAATTAAATATTAATATTTGAAAATTAAATCTTGATATTTGAAAATTCAATCATTAAATATTCATTTACAAAATTAAATATTTAAATATTAATATTTGAAAATTAAATATTGATATTTGAAAATTCAATAATTAAATATTCATTTACAAAATTAAATATTTTAATATTAAAATTTGAAAATTAAATAATTAAATATTAATTTACAAAATTAAATATTTAAATATTAATATTTGAAAATTAAATAATTAAATATTAATTTACAAAACTAAATATTTAAATATTAATATTTGAAAATTAAATATTGATATTTGAAAATTCAATAATTAAATATTAATTTACAAAATTAAATATTTAAATATTAATATTTGAAAATTAAATATTTAAATATTAATATTTGAAAATTAAATATTTAAATATTATTATTTAAAAATTAAATATTTAATGATTAATATTTAAAAATTAAATAATGAAATATTGATTTACAAAATTAAATATTCAAATATTAATATTTGAAAATTAAATATTGATATATGAAAATTCAATAATTAAATATTAATTTACAAAATTAAATATATAAATATTAATTTTTGAAAATTAAATATTTAAATATTAATTTTTGAAAATTAAATATTTAAATATTAATTTTTGAAAATTAAATAATTAAATATTAATTTACAAAATTAAATATTTAAATATTAAAATTTGAAAATTGAATAATTAAATATTAATTTACAAAATTAAATATTTACATATTAATTTTTGAAAATTAAATAATTAAAAATTAATTTACAAAATTAAATATTTAACTATTAAAATTTGAAAATTGAATAATTAAATATTAATTTACAAAATTATCTATTTAAATATTAATTTTTGAAAATTAAATAATTAAATATTAATTTACAAAATTAAATATTTAAATATTAATATTTGAAAATTAAATAATTAAATATTAATTTACAAAATTAAATATTTAAATATTAAAATTTGAAAATTAAATAATTAAATATTAATTTACAAAATTAAATATTCAAATATTGAAATTTGAAAATTAAATAATTAAATATTTATTTACAAAATTAAATATTTAAATATTAATTTTTGAAAATTAAATAATTAAATATTAATTTACAAAATTAAATATTTAAATACTAATGTTTGAAAATTTAATATTGATATTTGAAAATTAAATATTGATATTTGAAAATTAAATATTGATATTTGAAAATTAAATATTGATATTTGAAAATTCAATATTTAAATATTCATTTACAAAATTAAATATTTAAACATTAATATTTGAAAATTAAATATTTATATTTGAAAATTCAATAATTAAATATTCATTTACAAAATTAAATATTTAAATATTAATATTTGAAAATTAAATATTGATATTTGAAAATTCAATAATTAAATATTAATTTACAAAATTAAATATTTAAATATTAAAATTTGAAAATTAAGTAATGAAATATTAATTCACAAAATTAAATATTTAAATATTAATATTTGAAAATTAAATATTTTAATAATAAAATTTGAAAATTAAATATTCAAATATTAATATTTGGAAATTAAATAATTAAATATTAATTTACAAAATTAAATATTTAAATATTAATATTTGAAAATTAAATTATTAAATATTAATTTACAAAATTAAATATTTAAATATTAAAATTTGAAAATTGAATAATTAAATATTAATTTACAAAATTAAATATTTAAATATTAATATTTGAAAATTAAAAATTTAAATATTAATATTTAATAATTAAATAATGAAATATTAATTTACAAAATTAAATATTCAAATATTAATATTTGAAAATTAAATATTGATATTTGAAAATTCAATAATTAAATATTAATTTACAAAATTAAATATTTAAATATTAAAATTTGAAAATTAAATAATTAAATATTAATTTACAAAATTAAATATTTAAATATTAAAATTTGAAAATTAAATATTGATATTTGAAAATTGAATAATTAAATAATAATTTACAAAATTAAATAATTTAATATTAAAATTATAATTGAATATTAATTTACAAAATTAAATATTTAAATATTAATATTTGAAAATTGAATAATTGAATATTAATTTACAAAATTAAATATTTAAATATTAATATTTGAAAATTGAATAATTAAATATTAATTTACAAAATTAAATATTTAAATATTAATATTTGAAAATTAAATATTTAAATATTAATATTTGAAAATTAAATATTTAAAAATTAAATATTTAATTATTAATATTTAAAAATTAAATAATGAAATGTTGATTTACAAAATTAAATATTCAAATATTAATATTTGAAAATTAAATATTGATATTTGAAAATTCAATAATTAAATATTAATTTACAAAATTAAATATTTAAATATTAATTTTTGAAAATTAAATATTTAAATATTAATTTTTGAAAATTAAATAATTAAATATTAATTTACAAAATTGAATATTTAAATATTAAAATTTGAAAATTGAATAATTAAATATTAATTTACAAAATTAAATATTTAAATATTAATATTTGAAAATTAAATAATTAAATATTAATTTTTGAAACTTAAATATTTAAATATTAATTTTTGAAAATTAAATAATTAAATATTAATTTACAAAATTAAATATTTAAATATTAATATTTGAAAATTGAATAATTGAATATTAATTTACAAAATTAAATATTAAAATATTTAAATTTGAAAATTGAATAATTAAATATTAATTTACAAAATTAAATATTTAAATATAAATATTTGAAAATTCAATAATTAAATATTAATTTACAAAATTAAATATTTAAATATTAATTTTTGAAAATTAAATAATTAAATATTAATTTACAAAATTAAATATTTAAATACTAATGTTTGAAAATTAAATATTGATATTTGAAAATTAAATATTGATATTTGAAAATTAAATATTGATATTTGAAAATTAAATATTGATATTTGAAAATTCAATAATTAAATATTCATTTACAAAATTAAATATTTAAATATTAATTTTTGAAAATTAAATAATTAAATATTAATTTACAAAATTAAATATTCAAATATTGAAATTTGAAAATTAAATAATTAAATATTTATTTACAAAATTAAATATTTAAATATTAATTTTTGAAAATTAAATAATTAAATATTAATTTACAAAATTAAATATTTAAATACTAATGTTTGAAAATTAAATATTGATATTTGAAAATTAAATATTGATATTTGAAAATTAAATATTGATATTTGAAAATTAAATATTGATATTTGAAAATTCAATAATTAAATATTCATTTACAAAATTAAATATTTAAATATTAATTTTTGAAAATTAAATAATTAAATATTAATTTACAAAATTAAATATTTAAATATTAATATTTGAAAATTAAATATTGATATTTGAAAATTGAATAATTAAATATTAATTTACAAAATTAAATATTTTAATATTAAAATTATAATTGAATATTAATTTACAAAATTAAATATTTAAATACTAATGTTTGAAAATTAAATATTGATATTTGAAAATTAAATATTGATATTTGAAAATTAAATATTGATATTTGAAAATTCAATAATTAAATATTCATTTACAAAATTAAATATTTAAACATTAATATTTGAAAATTAAATATTGATATTTGAAAATTCAATAATTAAATATTAATTTACAAAATTAAATATTTTAATATTAAAATTTGAAAATTAAATAATTAAATATTAATTTACAAAATTAAATATTCAAATATTAATATTTGAAAATTAAATATTGATATTTGAAAATTCAATAATTAAATATTAATTTACAAAATTAAATATTTAAATATTAAAATTTGAAAATTAAATATTTAAATATTAAAATTTGAAAATTAAATATTTAAATATTAATTTACAAAATTAAATATTTTAATATTAATATTTGAAAATTAAATATTGATATTTGAAAATTGAATAATTAAATAATAATTTACAAAATTAAATAATTTAATATTAAAATTATAATTGAATATTAAGTTACAAAATGAAAGATTTAAATATTAATATTTGAAAATTGAATAATTTAATATTAATTTACAAAATTAAATATTTAAATATTAATATTTGAAAATTGAATAATTAAATATTAATTTACAAAATTAAATATTTAAATATTAATATTTGAAAATTAAATATTTAAAAATTAAATATTTAATTATTAATATTTAAAAATTAAATAATGAAATATTGATTCACAAAATTAAATATTCAAATATTAATATTTGAAAATTAAATATTGATATTTGAAAATTCAATAATTAAATATTAATTTACAAAATTAAATATTTAAATATTAATTTTTGAAAATTCAATAATTAAATATTAATTTTTGAAAATTAAAAAATTACATATTAATGTACAAAATTACATATTTAAATATTAATATTTGAAAATTCAAAAATTAAATATAAATGTACAAAATTAAATATTTAAATATTAATATTTGAAAATTAGAAATTAAATAATTAAATATTAATTTTTGAAAATTAAATATTTAAATATTAATTTTTGAAAATTCAATAATTAAATATTCATTTACAAAATTAAATATTTAAATATTAATATTTGAAAATTAAATAATTAAATATTAATTTACAAAATTAAATATTTAAATATTAATATTTGAAAATTGAATAATTAAATATTAATTTACAAAATTAAATATTTAAATATTAATATTTGAAAATTCAATAATTAAATATTAATTTACAAAATTAAATATTTAAATATTAATATTTGAAAATTCAATAATTAAATATTAATTTACAAAATTAAATATTTAAATATTAATATTTGAAAATTAAATATTGATATTTGAAAATTGAATAATTAAATATTAATTTACAAAATTAAATATTTTAATATTAAAATTATAATTGAATATTAATTTACAAAATTAAATATTTAAATATTAATATATGAAAATTGAATAATTGAATATTAATTTACAAAACTAAATATTTAAATATTAAAATATGAAAATTGAATAATTAAATATTAATTTACAAAATTAAATATTTACATATTAATATTTGAAAATTAAATAATTAAATATTAATTTTTGAAAATTAAATATTTAAATATTAATTTTTGAAAATTAAATAATTAAATATTAATTTACAAAATTAAATATTTAAATATTAATATTTGAAAATTAAATAATTAAATATTAATTTACAAAATTAAATATTTAAATATTAAAATTTGAAAATTGAATAATTAAATATTAATTTACAAAATTAAATATTTAAATATTAATACTTGAAAATTCAATAATTAAATATTAATTTACAAAATTAAATATTTAAATATTAATATTTGAAAATTCAATAATTAAATATTAATTTACAAAATTAAATATTTAAATATTAAAATTTGAAAATTAAATAATTAAATATTAATTTACAAAATTAAATATTCAAATATTGAAATTTGAAAATTAAATAATTAAATATTTATTTACAAAATTAAATATTTAAATATTAATTTTTGAAAATTAAATAATTAAATATTAATTTACAAAATTAAATATTTAAATACTAATTTTTGAAAATTAAATATTGATATTTGAAAATTAAATATTGATATTTGAAAATTAAATATTGATATTTGAAAATTAAATATTGATATTTGAAAATTCAATAATTAAATATTCATTTACAAAATTAAATATTTAAATATTTGATTTTGTAAATTAAATAATTAAATATTAATTTACAAAATCAAATATTTAAATATTAATATTTGAAAATTAAATATTGATATTTGAAAATTGAATAATTAAATATTAATTTACAAAATTAAATATTTTAATATTAAAATTATAATTGAATATTAATTTACAAAATTAAATATTTAAATATTAATATTTGAAAATTGAATAATTGAATATTAATTTACAAAATTAAATATTTAAATATTAATATTTGAAAATTAAATAATTAAATATTAATTTACAAAATTAACTATTTAAATATTAATTTTTGAAAATTAAATAATTAAATATTAATTTACAAAATTAAATATTTAAATACTAATGTTTGTAAATTAAATATTGATATTTGACAATTAAATATTGATATTTTAAAATTAAATATTGATATTTTAAAATTAAATAATTAAATATTAATTTACAAAATTAATTATTTAAACATTAATATTTGAAAATTAAATATTGATATTTGAAAATTCAATAATTAAATATTCATTTACAAAATTAAATATTTTAATATTAAAATTTGAAAATTAAATAATTAAATATTAATTTACAAAATTAAATATTCAAATATTAATATTTGAAAATTAAATATTGATATTTGAAAATTCAATAATTAAATATTAATTTACAAAATTAAATATTTAAATATTAAAATTTTAAAATTAAATATTTAAATATTAAAATTTGAAAATTAAATATTTAAATATTAATTTACAAAATTAAATATATTAATATTAATATTTGAAAATTAAATATTGATATTTGAAAATTGAATAATTAAATAATAATTTACAAAATTAAATAATTTAATATTAAAATTATAATTGAATATTAAGTTACAAAATTAAATATTTAAATATTAATATTTGAAATTGAATAATTGAATATTAATTTACAAAATTAAATATTTAAATATTAATATTTGAAAATTGAATAATTAAATATTAATTTACAAAATTAAATATTTAAATATTAATATTTGAAAATTAAATATTTAAAAATTAAATATTTAATTATTAATATTTAAAAATTAAATAATGAAATATTGATTCACAAAATTAAATATTCAAATATTAATATTTGAAAATTAAATATTGATATTTGAAAATTCAATAATTAAATATTAATTTACAAAATTAAATATTTAAATATTAATTTTTGAAAATTAAATATTTAAATATTAATTTTTGAAAATTAAATAATTAAATATTAATTTACAAAATTAAATATTTAAATATTAAAATTTGAAAATTGAATAATTAAATATTAATTTACAAAATTAAATATTTAAATATTAATATTTGAAAATTAAATAATTAAATATTAATTTTTGAAAATTAAATATTTAAATATTAATTTTTGAAAATTCAATAATTAAATATTCATTTACAAAATTAAATATTTAAATATTAATATTTGAAAATTAAATAATTAAATATTAATTTACAAAATTAAATATTTAAATATTAAAATTTGAAAATTGAATAATTAAATATTAATTTACAAAATTAAATATTTAAATATAAATATTTGAAAATTCAATAACTAAATATTAATTTACAAAATTAAATATTTAAATATTAATATTTGAAAATTCAATAATTAAATATTAATTTACAAAATTAAATATTTAAATATTAAAATTTGAAAATTAAATAATTAAATATTAATTTACAAAATTAAATATTCAAATATTGAAATTTGAAAATTAAATAATTAAATATTAATTTACAAAATTAAATATTTAAATAATAAAATTTGAAAATTAAATATTTAAATATTCATTTTTGAAAATTAAATAATTAAATATTAATTTACAAAATTAAATATTTAACTATTAATATTTGTAAATTAAATATTGATAATTGAAAATTGAATCATTACATATTAATTTACAAAATTAAATATTTTAATATTAAAATTATAATTGAATATTAATTTACAAAATTAAATATTTAAATATTAATATTTGAAAATTGAATAATTGAATATTAATTTACAAAATTAAATATTTAAATATTAATATTTGAAAATTAAATAATTAAATATTAATTTACAAAATTTAATATTTAAATCTTAATATTTGAAAATTGAATAATTAAATATTAATTTACAAAATTAAATATTTAAATATTAATATTTGAAAATTAAATAATTAAATATTAATTTTAGAAAATTAAATATTTACATATTAATTTTTGAAAATTCAATAATTAAATATTCATTTACAAAATTAAATATTTAAATATTAATATTTGAAAATTAAATAATTAAATATTAATTTACAAAATTAAATATTTAAATATTAAAATTTGAAAATTGAATAATTAAATATTAATTTACAAAATTAAATATTTAAATATAAATATTTGAAAATTCAATAATTAAATATTAATTTACAAAATTAAATATTTAAATATTAGTATTTGAAAATTCAATAATTAAATATTAATTTACAAAATTAAATATTTAAATATTAAAATTTGAAAATTAAATAATTAAATATTAATTTACAAAATTAAATATTCAAATATTGAAATTTGAAAATTAAATAATTAAATATTAATTTACAAAATTAAATATTTAAATAATAAAATTTGAAAATTAAATATTTAAATATTAATTTTTGAAAATTAAATAATTAAATATTAATTTACAAAATTAAATATTTAAATATTAATATTTGAAAATTAAATATTGATATTTGAAAATTGAATAATTAAATATTAATTTACAAAATTAAATATTTTAATATTAAAATTATAATTGAATATTAATTTACAAAATTAAATATTTAAATATTAATATTTGAAAATTGAATAATTGAATATTAATTTACAAAATTAAATATTTAAATATTAATATTTGAAAATTAAATAATTAAATATTAATTTACAAAATTTAATATTTAAATATTAATATTTGAAAATTAAATATTTAAATATTAATATTTGAAAATTAAATAATGAAATATTAATTTACAAAATTAAATATTTAAATATTAAAATTTGAAAATTAAATATTGATATTTGAAAATTTAATATTGATATTTTAAAATTCAATATTGATATTTGAAAATTCAATAATTAAATATTAATTTACAAAATTAACTATTTAAATATTAATTTTTGAAAATTAAATAATTTAATATTAATTTACAAAATTAAATATTTAAATACTAATGTTTGAAAATTAAATATTGATATTTGAAAATTAAATATTGATATTTGAAAATTAAATATTAATATTTTAAAATTAAATATTGATATTTGAAAATTCAATAATTAAATATTCATTTACAAAATTAAATACTTAAATATTAATATTTGAAAATTAAATATTGATATTTGAAAATTCAATAATTAAATATTCATTTACAAAATTAAATATTTTAATATTAAAATTTGAAAATTAAATAATTAAATATTAATTTACAAAATTAAATATTTAAATATTAATATTTGAAAATTAAATAATTAAATATTAATTTACAAAATTAAATATTTAAATATTAATATTTCAAAATTAAATATTGATATTTGAAAATTCAATAATTAAATATTAATTTACAAAATTAAATATTTAAATATTAATATTTGAAAATTAAATATTTAAATATTAATATTTGAAAATTAAATATTTAAATATTAATATTTGAAAATTAAATATTTAAATATTATTATTTAAAAATTAAATATTTAATGATTAATATTGAAAAATTAAATAATGAACTATTGAATTACAAAATTAAATATTTAAAGATTAATTTTTGAAAATTAAATAATTAAATATTAATTTACAAAATTAAATATTTAAATATTAATTTACAAAATTAAATATTTAAATATTAAAATTTGAAAATTGAATAATTACATATTAATTTACAAAATTAAATATTTACATATAAATATTTTAAAATTAAATAATTAAATATTAATTTTTGAAAATTAAATATTTAAATATTAATTTTTGAAAATTAAATAATTAAATATTAATTTACAAAATTAAATATTTAAATATTAATAATTGAAAATTAAATAATTAAATATTAATTTACAAAATTAAATATTTAAATATTAAAATTTGAAAATTGAATAATTAAATATTAATTTACAAAATTAAATATTTAAATATTAATATTTGAAAATTCAATAATTAAATATTAATTTACAAAATTAAATATTTAAAGATTAATATTTGAAAATTCAATAATTAAATATTAAATTTCAAAATTTGATATTTAAATATTAATATTTGAAAATTAAATATTGATATTTGAAAATTGAATAATTAAATATTAATTTACAAAATTAAATATTTAAATATTAATATTTGAAAATTCAATAATTAAATATTAATTTACAAAATTAAATATTTAAATATTAATATTTGAAAATTCAATAATTCAATATTAATTTACAAAATTAAATATTTAAATATTAAAATTTGAAAATTAAATAATTAAATATTAATTTACAAAATTAAATATTCAAATATTGAACTTTGAAAATTAAATAATTAAATATTTATTTACAAAATTAAATATTTAAATATTAATTTTTGAAAATTAAATAATTAAATATTAATTTACAAAATTAAATATTTAAATACTAATGTGTGAATATTAATTAGTGATATTTGAATATTAAATTTTGATATTTGAAAATTAAATATTGATATTTGAATATTAAATATTGATATTTGAAAATTCAATAATTAATTATTCATTTACAAAATTAAATATTTAAATATTAATATTTGAAAATTAAATATTGATATTTGAAAATTCAATAATTAAATATTCATTTACAAAATTAAATATTTAAATATTAATATTTGAAAATTAAATATTGATATTTGAAAATTCAATAATTAAATATTAAGTTACAAAATTAAAAAATTAAATATTAAAATATGAAAATTAAGTAATTAAATATTAATTCAAAAAATTAAATATTTAAATATTAATATTTGAAAATTAAATATTTTAATAATAAAATTTGAAAATTAAATATTTAAATATTAATATTTGGAAATTAAATAATTAAATATTAATTGACAAAATTAAATATTTAAATATTAATATTTGAAAATTAAATTATTAAATATTAATTTACAAAATTAAATATTTAAATATTAATAATTGAAAATTGAATAATTAAATATAAATTAACAAAATTAAATATTTAAATATTAATATTTGAAAATTAAATATTTAAATATTAATATTTAATAATTAAATAATGAAATATTAATTTACAAAATTAAATATTCAAATATTATTATTTGAAAATTAAATATTGATATTTGAAAATTCAATAATTAAATATTAATTTACAAAATTAAATATTTAAATATTAAAATTTGAAAATTAAATATTTAAATATTAAAATTTGAAAATTAGATATTTAAATATTAATTTACAAAATTAAATATTTTAATATTAATATTTGAAAATTAAATATTGATATTTGAAAATTGAATAATTAAATAATAATTTACAAAATTAAATAATTTAATATTAAAATTATAATTGAATATTAATTTACAAAATTAAATATTTAAATATTAATATTTGAAAATTGAATAATTGAATATTAATTTACAAAATTAAATATTTAAATATTAATATTTGAAAATTGAATAATTAAATATTAATTTACAAAATTAAATATTTAAATATTAATATTTGATAATTAAATATTTAAATATTAATATTTGAAAATTAAATATTTAAAAATTAAATATTTAATTATTAATATTTAAAAATTAAATAATGAAATGTTGATTTACAAAATTAAATATTCAAATATTAATATTTGAAAATTAAATATTGATATTTGAAAATTCAATAATTAAATATTAATTTACAAAATTAAATATTTAAATATTAATTTTTGAAAATTAAATATTTAAATATTAATTTTTGAAAATTAAATAATTAAATATTAATTTACAAAATTAAATATTTAAATACTAATGTTTGAAAATTAAATATTGATATTTGAAAATTAAATATTGATATTTGAAAATTAAATATTGATATTTGAAAATTAAATATTGATATTTGAAAATTCAATAATTAAATATTCATTTACAAAATTAAATATTTAAATATTAATATTTGAAAATTAAATATTGATATTTGAAAATGCAATAATTAAATATTCATTTACAAAATTAAATATTTAAATATTAATATTTGAAAATTAAATATTGATATTTGAAAATTCAATAATTAAATATTAATTTACAAAATTAAATATTTACATATTAAAATTTGAAAATTAAGTAATTAAATATTAATTCACTAAATTAAATCTTTAAATATTAATATTTGAAAATTAACTCTTTTAATAATAAAATTTGAAATTTAATTAGTTAATTATTAATATTTGGACATTACTTAATTAAATATTAATTTACAAAATTAAATATTTAAATATTAATATTTGAAAATTAAATAATTAAATAGTAATTAACAAAATTAAATATTTAAATATTAAAATATGAAAATTGAATAATTAAATATTAATTTACAAAATTAAATATTTAAATATTAATATTTGAAAATTCAATATTTAAATATTAATATTTAATAATTAAATAATGAAATATTAATTTACAAAATTAATTATTCAAATATTATTATTTGAAAATTAAATATTGATATTTGAAAATTCAATAATTAAATATTAATTTACAAAATTAAATATTTAAATATTAAAATTTGAAAATTAAATATTTAAATATTAAAATTTGAAAATTAGATATTTAAATATTAATTTACAAAATAAAATATTTTAATATTAATATTTGAAAATTAAATATTGATATTTGAAAATTGAATAATTAAATAATAATTTACAAAATTAAATAATTTAATATTAAAATTATAATTGAATATTAATTTACAAAATTAAATATTTAAATATTAATATTTGAAAATTGAATAATTGAATATTAATTTACAAAATTAAATATTTAAATATTAATATTTGAAAATTGAATAATTAAATATTAATTTACAAAATTAAATATTTAAATACTAATGTTTGAAAATTAAATATTGATATTTGAAAATTAAATATTGATATTTGAAAATTAAATATTGATATTTGAAAATTAAATATTGATATTTGAAAATTCAATAATTAAATATTCATTTACAAAATTAAATATTTAAATATTAATCTTTGAAAATTAAATATTGATATTTGAAAATTCAATAATTAAATATTCATTTACAAAATTAAATATTTTAATATTAAAATTTGAAAATTAAATAATTAAATATTAATTTACAAAATTAAATATTTAAATATTAATATTTGAAAATTAAATAATTAAATATTAATTTACAAAATTAAATATTTAAATATTAATATTTGAAAATTAAATATTGATATTTGAAAATTCAATAATTAAATATTAATTTACAAAATTAAATATTTAAATATTAAAATTTGAAAATTAATTAATTAAATATTAATTTACAAATTTAATTATTTAAATATTAATATTTGAAAATTAAATATTTTAATAATAAAATTTGAAAATTAAATATTTAAATATTAAAATTTGAAAATTGAATAATTAAATATTAATTTACAAAATTAAATATTTAAATATTAATATTTGAAAATTAAATAATTAAATATTAATTTACAAAATTAAATATTTAAATATTAAAATTTGAAAATTGAATAATTAAATATTAATTTACAAAAATAACTAATTAAATATTAATAATAGAAAATTAAAAATTTAAATATTAATATTTAATAATTAAATAATGAAATATTAATTTACAAAATTAAATATTCAAATATTAATATTTGAAAATTAAATATTGATATTTGAAAATTCAATAATTAAATATTAATTTACAAAATTAAATATTTAAATATTAAAATTTGAAAAGTGAATAATTAAATATTAATGTCCAAAATTAAATATTTAAATATAAATATTTGAAAATTCAATAATTAAATATTAATTTACAAAATTAAATATTTAAATATTCATATTTGAAAATTCAATAATTAAATATTAATTTACAAAATTAAATCTTTAAATATTAAATTTTGACAATTAAATAATTAAATATTAATTTACAAAATTAAATATTCAAATATTGAAATTTGAAAATTAAATAATTAAATATTAATTTACAAAATTAAATATTTAAATATTAAAATTTGAAAATTAAATATTTAAATATTAATTTTTGAAAATTAAATAAATAAATATTAATTTACAAAATTAAATATTTAAATATTAATATTTGAAAATTAAATATTGATATTTGAAAATTGAATAATTAAATATTAATTTACAAAATTAAATATTTTAATATTAAAATTATAATTGAATATTAATTTACAAAATTAAATATTTAAATATTAATATTTGAAAATTGAATAATTGAATATTAATTTACAAAATTAAATATTTAAATATTAATATTTGAAAATTAAATATTGATATTTGAAAATTCAATAATTAAATATTCATTTACAAAATTAAATATTTTAATATTAAAATTTGAAAATTAAATAATTAAATATTAATTTACAAAATTAAATATTTAAATATTAATATTTGAAAATTAAATAATTAAATATTAATTTACAAAATTTAATATTTAAATATTAATATTTGAAAATTAAATATTGATATTTGAAAATTCAATAATTAAATATTAATTTACACAATTAAATAGTTAAATATTAATATTTGAAAATTAAATATTTAAAGATTAATATTTGAAAATTAAATATTTAAATATTATTATTTAAAAATTAAATATTTAATGATTAATATTTAAAAATTAAATAATGAAATATTGATTTACAAAATTAAATATTAAAATATTAATATTTGAAAATTAAATATTGATAGTTGAAAATTCAATAATTAAATATTAATTTACAAAATTAAATATTTAAATATTAATTTTTGAAAATTAAATATTTAAATATTAATTTTTGAAAATTAAATAATTAAATAATAATTTACAAAATTAAATAATTAAATATTAAAATTTGAAAATTGAATAATTAAATATTAATTTACAAAATTAAATATTTACATATTAATATTTGAAAATTAAATAATTAAATATTAATTTTTGAAAATTAAATATTTAAATATTAATTTTTGAAAATTAAATAATTAAATATTAATTTACAAAATTAAATATTTAAATATTAATATTTGAAAATTAAATTATTAAATATTAATTTACAAAATTAAATATTTAAATATTAAAATTTGAAAATTGAATAATTAAACAGTAATTTACACAATTAAATATTTAAATATTAATATTTGAAAATTCAATAATTAAATATTAATTTACAAAATTAAATATTTAAATATTAAAATTTGAAAATTAAATAATTAAATATTAATTTACAAAATTAAATATTCAAATATTGAAATTTGAAAATTAAATAATTAAATATTTATTTACAAAATTAAATATTTAAATATTAAATTTTGAAAATTAAATAATTAAATATTAATTTACAAAATTAAATATTTAAATACTAATGTTTGAAAATTAAATATTGATATTTGAAAATTAAATATTGATATTTGAAAATTAAATATTGATATTTGAAAATTAAATATTGATATTTGAAAATTCAATAATTAAATATTCATTTACAAAATTAAATATTTAAATATTAATATTTGAAAATTAAATATTGATATTTGAAAATTCAATAATTAAATATTCATTTACAAAATTAAATATTTAAATATTAATATTTGAAAATTAAATATTGATATTTGAAAATTCAATAATTAAATATTAATTTACAAAATTAAATATTTAAATATTAAAATTTGAAAATTAAGTAATTAAATATTAATTCACAAAATTAAATATTTAAATATTAATATTTGAAAATTAAATATTTTAATAATAAAATTTGAAAATTAAATATTTAAATATTAATATTTGGAAAATTAAATAATTAAATATTAATTTACAAAATTAAATATTTAAATATTAATATTTGAAAATTAAATTATTAAATATTAATTTACAAAATTAAATATTTAAATATTAAAATTTGAAAATTGAATAATTAAATATTAATTTACTAACGTAAATATTTCATTATTAAGATGTGAAAATTAAATCTGTAATTATTAATATTTAATATTTAAATAATGAGATATTCATTTACAAAATTAAATATTCAAATATTAATATTTGAAAATTAAATATTGATATTTGAAAATTCAATAATTAAATATTAATTTACAAAATTAAATATTTAAATATTAAAATTTGAAAATTAAATATTTAAATATTAAAATTTGAAAATTAAATATTTAAATATTAATTTACAAAATTAAATATTTTAATATTAATATTTGAAAATTAAATATTGATATTTGAAAATTGAATAATTAAATAATAATTTACAAAATTAAATAATTTAATATTAAAATTATAATTGAATATTAATTTACAAAATTAAATATTTAAATATTAATATTTGAAAATTGAATAATTGAATATTAATTTACAAAATTAAATATTTAAATATTAATATTTGAAAATTGAATAATTAAATATTAATTTACAAAATTAAATATTTAAATATTAATATTTGAAAATTAAATATTTAAATATTAATATTTGAAAATTAAATATTTAAAAATTAAATATTTAATTATTAATATTTAAAAATTATATAATGAAATGTTGATTTACAAAATTAAATATTCAAATATTAATATTTGAAAATTAAATATTGATATTTGAAAATTCAATAATTAAATATTAATTTACAAAATTAAATATTTAAATATTAATTTTTGAAAATTAAATATTTAAATATTAATTTTTGAAAATTAAATAATTAAATATTAATTTACAAAATTAAATATTTAAATATTAAAATTTGAAAATTGAATAATTAAATATTAATTTACAAAATTAAATATTTAAATATTAATATTTGAAAATTAAATAATTAAATATTAATTTTTGAAAATTAAATATTTAAATATTAATTTTTGAAAATTAAATAATTAAATATTAATTTACAAAATTAAATATTTAAATATTAATATTTGAAAATTAAATAATTAAATATTAATTGACAAAATTAAATATTTAAATATTAAAATTTGAAAATTGAATAATTAAATATTAATTTACAAAATTAAATATTTAAATATAAATATTTGAAAATTCAATAATTAAATATTATTTTACAAAATTAAATATTTAAATATTAATATTTGAAAATTCAATAATTAAATATCAATTTACAAAATTAAATATTTAAATACTAAAATTTTAAAATTAAATAATTAAATATTAATTTACAAAAATAAATATTCAAATATTGAAACTTGAAAATTAAATAATTAAATATTAATTTACAAAATTAAATATTTAAATATTAAAATTTGAAAATTAAATATTTAAATATTAATTTTTGAAAATTAAATAATTAAATATTAATTTACAAAATTAAATATTTTATTATTAAAATTATAATTGAATCTTAATTTACAAAATTAAATATTTAAATATTAATATTTGAAAATTGAATAATTGAATATTAATTTACAAAATTAAATATTTAAATATTAATATTTGAAAATTAAATAATTAAATATTAATTTACAAAATTTAATATTTAAATATTAATATTTGAAAATTAAATATTTAAATATTAATATTTGAAAATTAAATAATGAAATATTAATTTACAAAATTAAATATTTAAATATTAATATTTGAAAATTAAATATTGATATTTGAAAATTTAATATTGATATTTGAAAAATCAATATTGATATTTGAAAATTCAATAATTAAATATTAATTTACAAAATTAACTATTTAAATATTAATTTTTGAAAATTAAATAATTAAATATTAATTTACAAAATTAAATATTTAAATAGTAATGTTTGAAAATTAAATATTGATATTTGAAAATTAAATATCGATATTTGAAAATTAAATATTAATATTTGAAAATTAAATATTGATATTTGAAAATTCAATAATTAAATATTCATTTACAAAATTAAATATTTAAATATTAATATTTGAAAATTAAATATTGATATTTGAAAATTCAATAATTAAATATTCATGTACAAAATTAAATATTTTAATATTAAAATTTGAAAATTAAATAATTAAAGATTAATTTACAAAAGTAAATATTTAAATATTAATATTTGAAAATTCAATAATTAAATATTAATTTACAAAATTAAATATTTAAATATTAATATTTGAAAATTAAATATTTAAATATTAATATTTGAAAATTAAATATTTAAATATTAATATTTAAAAATTAAATATTTAAAAATTAAAAAATGAAATATTGATTTACAAAATTAAATATTCAAATATTAATATTTGAAAATTAAATATTGATATTTGAAAATTCAATAATTAAATATTAATTTACAAAATTAAATATTTAAATATTAATTTTTGAAAATTAAATATTTAAATATTAATTTTTGAAAATTAATTAATTAAATATTAATTTTTGAAAATTAAATATTTAAATATTAATTTTTGAAAATTAAATAATTAAATATTAATTTACAAAATTAAATATTTACATATTAATATTTGAAAATTAAAGAATTAAATATTAATTTACAAAATTAAATATTTAAATATTAAAATTTGAAAATTGAATAATTAAATATTAATTTACAAAATTAAATATTTAAATATTAATATTTGAAAATTCAATAATTAAATATTAATTTACAAAATTAAATATTTAAATATTAATATTTGAAAATTCAATAATTAAATATTAATTTACAAAATTAAATATTAAAATATTAAAATTTGAAAATTAAATAATTAAATATTAATTTACAAAATTAAATATTCAAATATTGAAATTTGAAAATTAAATAATTAAATATTTATTTACAAAATTAAATATTTAAATATTAATTTTTGAAAATTAAATAATTAAATATTAATTTACAAAATTAAATATTTAAATACTAATGTTTGAAAATTAAATATTGATATTTGAAAATTAAATATTGATATTTGAAAATTAAATATTGATATTTGAAAATTAAATATTGATATTAGAAAATTCAATAATTAAATATTCATTTACAAAATTAAATATTTAAATATTAATAATTGAAAAATAAATATTGATATTTGAAAATTCAATAATAAAATAATCATTTACAAAATTAAATATTTAAATATTAATATTTGAAAATTAAATATTTAAATATTAATTTTTGAAAATTAAATAATTAAATATTAATTTACAAAATTAAATATTTTAATATTAAAATTATAATTGAATATTAATTTACAAAATTAAATATTTAAATATTAATATTTGAACATTGAATAATTGAATATTAATTTACAAAATTAAATATTTAAATATTAATATTTGAAAATTAAATAATTAAATATAAATTTACAAAATTTAATATTTAAATATTAATATTTGAAAATTAAATATTTAAATATTAATATTTGAAAATTAAATAATGAAATATTAATTTACATAATTAATTATTTAATTATTAATATTTGAAAATTAACTATTGATATTTGAAAATTTAATATTGATATTTGAAAATTCAATATTGATATTTGAAAATTCAATAATTAAATATTAATTTACAAAATTAAATATTTAAATATTAATATTTGAAAAGTAAATAATTAAATATTAATTTACAAAATTAAATATTTAAATATTAATATTTGAAAATTAAATATTGATATTTGAAAATTGAATAATTAAATATTAATTTACAAAATTAAATATTTAAATATTAATATTTGAAAATTCAATAATTAAATATTAATTTACAAAATTAAATATTTAAATATTAATATTTGAAAATTCAATAATTAAATATTAATTTACAAAATTAAATATTTAAATAGTAAAATTTGAAAATTAAATAATTATATATTAATTTACAAAATTAAATAGTCAAATAGTGACATTTGAAAATTAAATAATTAAATATTAATTTACAAAATTAACTATTTAAATATTAATTTTTGAAAATTAAATAATTAAATATTAATTTACAAAATTAAATATTTAAATACTAATGTTTGAAAATTAAATATTGATATTTGAAAATTAAATATTGATATTTGAAAATTAAATATTGATATTTGAAAATTAAATATTGATATTTGAAAATTCAATAATTAAATATTCATTTACAAAATTAAATATTTAAATATTAATATCTGAAAATTAAATATTGATATTTGAAAATTCAATAATTAAATATTCATTTACAAAATTAAATATTTAAATATTAATATTTGAAAATTAAATATTGATATTGGAAAATTCAATAATTAAATATTAATTTACAAAATTAAATATTTAAATATTAAGATGTGAAAATTAAGTAATTAAATATTAATTCACAAAATTAAATATTTAAATATTAATATTTGAAAATTAAATATTTTAATAATAAAATTTGAAAATTAAATATTTAAATATTAATATTTGGAAATTAAATAATTAAATATTAATTTACAAAATTAAATATTTAAATATTAATATTTGAAAATTAAATTATTAAATATTAATTTACAAAATTAAATATTTAAATATTAAAATTTGAAAATTGAATAATTAAATATTAATTTACAAAATTAAATATTTAAATATTAATATTTGAAAATTAAATATTTAAATATTAATATTTAATAATTAAATAATGAAATATTAATTTACAAAATTAAATATTCAAATATTATTATTTGAAAATTAAATATTGATATTTGAAAATTCAATAATTAAATATTAATTTACAAAATTAAATATTTAAATATTAAAATTTGAAAAGTAATTATTTAAATATTAAACTTTGAAATTTAGATATTTAAAGATTAATTTCGAAAATTAAATCTTTTCATATTAATATTTGTAAATGACGTTTTGAGATTTGAAAATTGAATATTTAAATAATAATTTACAAAATTAAATAATTTAATATTAAAATTATAATTGAATATTAATTTACAAAATTAAATATTTAAATATTAATATTTGAAAATTGAATAATTGAATATTAATTTACAAAATTAAATATTTAAATATTAATATTTGAAAATTGAATAATTAAATATTAATTTACAAAATTAAATATTTAAATATTAATATTTGATAATTAAATATTTAAATATTAATATTTGAAAATTAAATATTTAAAAATTAAATATTTAATTATTAATATTTAAAAATTAAATAATGAAATGTTGATTTACAAAATTAAATATTAAAATATAAATATTTGAAAATTAAATATTGATATTTGAAAATTCAATAATTAAATATTAATTTACAAAATTAAATATTTAAATATTAATGGTTGAAAATTAAATATTTAAATATTAATTTTTGAAAATTAAATAATTAAATATTAATTTACAAAATTAAATATTTAAATACTAATGTTTGAAAATTAAATATTGATATTTGAAAATTAAATATTGATATTTGAAAATTAAATATTGATATTTTAAAATTAAATATTGATATTTTAAATTTCAATAATTAATTATTCATTTACAAAATTAAATATTTAAATATTAATATTTGAAAATTAAATATTGATATTTGAAAATTCAATAATTAAATATTCATTTACAAAATTAAATATTTAAATATTAATATTTGAAAATTAAATATTGATATTTGAAAATTCAATAATTAAATATTAATTTACAAAATTAAATATTTAAATATTAAAATTTGAAAATTAAGTAATTAAATATTAATTCACAAAATTAAATATTTAAATATTAATATTTGAAAATTAAATATTTTAATAATAAAATTTGAAAATTAAATATTTAAATATTAATATTTGGAAATTAAATAATTAAATATTAATTTACAAAATTAAATATTTAAATATTAATATTTGAAAATTAAATTATTAAATATTAATTTACAAAATTAAATATTTAAATATTAAAATTTGAAAATTGAATAATTAAATATTAATTTACAAAATTAAATATTTAAATATTAATATTTGAAAATTAAATATTTAAATATTAATATTTAATAATTAAATAATGAAATATTAATTTACAAAATTAAATATTCAAATATTATTATTTGAAAATTAAATATTGATATTTGAAAATTCAATAATTAAATATTAATTTACAAAATTAAATATTTAAATATTAAAATTTGAAAATTAAATATTTAAATATTAAAATTTGAAAATTAGATATTTAAATATTAATTTACAAAATTAAATATTTTAATATTAATATTTGAAAATTAAATATTGATATTTGAAAATTGAATAATTAAATAATAATATACAAAATTAAATAATTTAATATTAAAATTATAATTGAATATTAATTTACAAAATTAAATATTTAAATATTAATATTTGAAAATTGAATAATTGAATATTAATTTACAAAATTAAATATTTAAATATTAATATTTGAAAATTGAATAATTAAATATTAATTTACAAAATTAAATATTTAAATACTAATGTTTGAAAATTAAATATTGATATTTGAAAATTAAATATTGATATTTGAAAATTAAATATTGATATTTGAAAATTAAATATTGATATTTGAAAATTCAATAATTAAATATTCATTTACAAAATTAAATATTTAAATATTAATATTTGAAAATTAAATATTGATATTTGAAAATTCAATAATTAAATATTCATTTACAAAATTAAATATTTTAATATTAAAATTTGAAAATTAAATAATTAAATATTAATTTACAAAATTAAATATTTAAATATTATTATTTGAAAATTAAATAATTAAATATTAATTTACAAAATTAAATATTTAAATATTAATATTTGAAAATTAAATATTGATATTTTAAAATTCAATAGTTAAATATTAATTTACAAAATTAAATCTTTCAATATTTAAATTTGAAAATTAAGTAATTAAATATTAATTCACAAAATTAAATATTTAAATATTAATATTTGAAAATTAAATATTTTAATAATAAAATTCTAAAATTAAATATTTAAATATTAATATTTGGAAATTAAATAATTAAATATTAATTTACAAAATTAAATATTTAAATATTAATATTTGAAAATTAAATTATTAAATATTAATTTACAAAATTAAATATTTAAATATTAAAATTTGAAAATTGAATAATTAAATATTAATTTACAAAATTAAATATTTAAATATTAATATTTGAAAATTAAATATTTAAATATTAATATTTAATAATTAAATAATGAAATATTAATTTACAAAATTAAATATTCAAATATTAATAATTGAAAATTAAATATTGATATTTGAAAATTCAATAATTAAATATTAATTTACAAAATTAAATATTTAAATATTAAAATTTGAAAATTGAATAATTAAATATTAATTTACAAAATTAAATATTTAAATATAAATATTTGAAAATTCAATAATTAAATATTAATTTACAAAATTAAATATTTAAATATTAATATTTGAAAATTCAATAATTAAATATTAATTTAGAAACTTAAATATTTAAATATTAAAATTTGAAAATTAATTAATTAAATATTAATTTACAAAATTAAATATTCAAATATTGAAATTTGACAATTAAATAATTAAATATTTATTTACAAAATTAAATATTTAAATATTAAAATTTGAAAATTAAATATTTAAATATTAATTTTTGAAAATTAAATAATTAAATATTAATTTACAACATTAAATATTTAAATATTAATATTTGAAAATTAAATATTGATATTTGAAAATTGAATAATTAAATATTAATTTACAAAATTAAATATTTTAATATTAAAATTATAATTGAATATTAATTTACAAAATTAAATATTTAAATATTAATATTTGAAAATTGAATAATTGAATATTAATTTACAAAATTAAATATTTAAATATTAATATTTGAAAATTAAATATTGATATTTGAAAATTCAATAATTAAATATTCATTTACAAAATTAAATATTTTAATATTAAAATTTGAAAATTAAATAATTAAATATTAATTTACAAAATTAAATATTTAAATATTAATATTTGAAAATTAAATAATTAAATATTAATTTACAAAATTAAATATTTAAATATTAATATTTGAAAATTAAATATTGATATTTGAAAATTCAATAATTAAATATTAATTTACAAAATTAAATATTTAAATATTAATATTTGAAAATTAAATATTTAAATATTAATATTTGAAAATTAAATATTTAAATATTATTATTTAAAAATTAAATATTTAATGATTAATATTTAAAAATTAAATAATGAAATATTGATTTACAAAATTAAATATTCAAATATTAATATTTGAAAATTAAATATTGATATTTGAAAATTCAATAATTAAATATTAATTTACAAAATTAAATATTTAAATATTAATTTTTGAAAATTAAATATTTAAATATTAATTTTTGAAAATTAAATAATTAAATATTAATTTACAAAATTAAATATTTAAATATTAAAATTTGAAAATTGAATAATTAAATATTAATTTACAAAATTAAATATTTACATATTAATATTTGAAAATTAAATAATTAAATATTAATTTTTGAAAATTAAATATTTAAATATTAATTTTTGAAAATTAAATAATTAAATATTAATTTACAAAATTAAATATTTAAATATTAATATTTGAAAATTAAATAATTAAATATTAATTTACAAAATTAAATATTTAAATATTAAAATTTGAAAATTGAATAATTAAATATTAATTTACAAAATTAAATATTTAAATATTAATATTTGAAAATTCAATAATTAAATATTAATTTACAAAATTAAATATTTAAATATTAAAATTTGAAAATTAAATAATTAAATATTAATTTACAAAATTAAATATTCAAATATTGAAATTTGAAAATTAAATAATTAAATATTTATTTACAAAATTAAATATTTAAATATTAATTTTTGAAAATTAAATAATTAAATATTAATTTACAAAATTAAATATTTAAATACTAATGTTTGAAAATTAAATATTGATATTTGAAAATTAAATATTGATATTTGAAAATTAAATATTGATATTTGAAAATTAAATATTGATATTTGAAAATTCAATAATTAAATATTCATTTACAAAATTAAATATTTAAATATTAATATTTGAAAATTAAATATTGATATTTGAAAATTCAATAATTAAATAGTCATTGACAAAAGTAAACATTTAAATATTAATATTTGAAAATTAAAGATTGATATTTGAAAATTAAATAATTAAATATTAATTTACAAAATTAAATATTTAAATATTAAAATTTGAAAATTAAGTAATTAAATATTAATTCACAAAATTAAATATTTAAATATTAATATTTGAAAATTAAATATTTTAATAATAAAATTTGAAAATTAAATATTTAAATATTAATATTTGGAAATTAAATAATTAAATATTAATTTACAAAATTAAATATTTAAATATTAATATTTGAAAATTAAATTATTAAATATTAATTTACAAAATTAAATATTTAAATATTAAAATTGGAAAAGTGAATAATTAAATTTTAATTTACAAAATTAAATATTTAAATATTAATATTTGAAAATTAAATATTTAAATATTAATATTTAATAATTAAATAATGAAATATTAATTTACAAAATTAAATATTCAAATATTAATATTTGAAAATTAAATATTGATATTTGAAAATTCAATATTTAAATATTAATTTTCAAAATTAAATATTTAAATATTAAAATTTGAAAATTAAATATTTAAATAGTACAATTTGAAAATTAAATATTTAAATATTAATTTACAAAATTAAATATTTTAATATTAATATTTGAAAATTAAATATTGATATTTGAAAATTGAATAATTAAATAATAATTTACAAAATTAAATAATTTAATATTAAAATTATAATTGAATATTAATTTACAAAATTAAATATTTAAATATTAATATTTGAAAATTGAATAATTGAATATTAATTTACAAAATTAAATATTTAAATATTAAAATTTGAAAATTGAATAATTAAATATTAATTTACAAAATTAAATATTTAAATATTAATATTTGAAAATTAAATATTTAAATATTAATATTTGAAAATTAAATATTTAAAAATTAAATATTTAATTATTAATATTTAAAAATTAAATAATGAAATGTTGATTTACAAAATTAAATATTCAAATATTAATATTTGAAAATTAAATATTGATATTTGAAAATTCAATAATTAAATATTAATTTACAAAATTAAATATTTAAATATTAATTTTTGAAAATTAAATATTTAAATATTAATTTTTGAAAATTAAAGAATTAAATATTAATTTACAAAATTAAATATTTAAATATTAAAATTTGAAAATTGAATAATTAAATATTAATTTACAAAATTAAATATTTAAATATTAATATTTGAAAATTAAATAATTAAATATTAATTTTTGAAAATTAAATATTTAAATATTAATTTTTGAAAATTAAATAATTAAATATTAATTTACAAAATTAAATATTTAAATATTAATATTTGAAAATTAAATAAATAAATATTAATGTACAAAATTAAATATTTAAATATTAAAATTTGAAAATTGAATAATTAAATATTAATTTACAAAATTAAATATTTAAATATAAATATTTGAAACTTCAATAATTAAATATTAATTTACAAAATTAAATATTTAAATATTAATATTTGAAAATTCAATAATTAAATATCAATTTACAAAATTAAATATTTAAATATTAAAATTTGAAAATTAAATAATTAAATATTAATTTACAAAATTAAATATTCAAATATTTAAATTTGAAAATTAAATAATTAAATATTAATTTACAAAATTAAATATTTAAATATTAAAATTTGAAAATTAAATATTTAAATATTAATTTTTGAATATTAAATAATTAAATATTAATTTACAAAATTAAATATTTTAATATTAAAATTATAATTAAATATTAATTTACAAAATTAAATATTTAAATATTAATTTTTGAAAATTAAATGATTGAATATTAATTTACAAAATTAAATATTTAAACATTAATATTTGAAAATTAAATAATTAAATATAAATTTACAAAATTAAATATTTCAATATTAATATTTGAAAAATAAATATTTAAATATTAATATTTGAAAATTAAATAATGAAATATTAATTTACAAAATTAAATATTTAAATATTAATATTTGAAAATTAAATATTGATATTTGAAAATTTAATATTGATATTTGAAAATTCAATATTGATATTTGAAAATTCAATAATTAAATATTAATTTACAAAATTAACTATTTAAATATTAATTTTTGAAAATTAAATAATTAAATATTAATTTACAAAATTAAATATTTAAATACTAATGTTTGAAAATTAAATATTGATATTTGAAAATTAAATATCGATATTTGAAAATTAAATATTAATATTTGAAAATTAAATATTGATATTTGAAAATTCAATAATTAAATATTCATTTACAAAATTAAATATTTAAATATTAATATTTGAAAATTAAATATTGATATTTGAAAATTCAATAATTAAATATTCATTTACAAAATTAAATATTTTAATATTAAAATTTGAAAATTAAATAATTAAATATTAATTTACAAAATTAAATATTTAAATATTAATATTTGAAAATTCAATAATTAAATATTAATTTACAAAATTAAATATTTAAATATTAATATTTGAAAATTAAATATTTAAATATTAATATTTGAAAATTAAATATTTAAATATTAATATTTAAAAATTAAATATTTAAAAATTAAAACATGAAATATTGATTTACAAAATTACATATTCAAATAATAATATTTGAAAATTAAATATTGATATTTGAAAATTCAATAATTAAATATTAATTTACAAAATTAAATATTTAAATATTAATTTTTGAAAATTAAATATTTAAATATTAATTTTTGAAAATTAAATACTTAAATATTAATTTTTGAAAATTAAATATTTAAATATTAATTATTGAAAATTAAATACTAAAATATTAATTTACAAAATTAAATAGTTAACTATTTATATTTGAAAATTAAATAATTAAATATTAATTTACAAAATTAAATATTTAAATATTAAAATTTGAAAATTGAATAATTAAATATTAATTTACAAAATTAAATATTTAAATATTAATATTTGAAAATTCAATAATTAAATATTAATTTACAAAATTAAATATTTAAATATTAATATTTGAAAATTCAATAATTAAATATTAATTTACAAAATTAAATATTTAAATATTAAAATTTGAAAATTAAATAATTAAATATTAATTTACAAAATTAAATATTCAAATATTGAAATTTGAAAATTAAATAATTAAATATTTATTTACAAAATTAAATATTTAAATATTAATTTTTGAAAATTAAATAATTAAATATTAATTTACAAAATTAAATATTTAAATACTAATGTTTGAAAATTAAATATTGATATTTGAAAATTAAATATTGATATTTGAAAATTAAATATTGATATTTGAAAATTAAATATTGATATTTGAAAATTCCATAATTAAAGATTCATTTACAAAATTAAATATTTAAATATTAATATTTGAAAATTAAATATTGATATTTGAAAATTCAATAATTAAATATTCATTTACAAAATTAAATATTTAAATATTAATATTTGAAAATTAAATATTTAAATATTAATTTTTGAAAATTAAATAATTAAATATTAATTTACAAAATTAAATATTTTAATATTAAAATTATAATTGAATATTAATTTACAAAATTAAATATTTAAATATTAATATTTGAAAATTGAATAATTGAATATTAATTTACAAAATTAAATATTTAAATATTAATATTTGAAAATTAAATAATTAAATATAAATTTACAACATTTAATATTTAAATATTAATATTTGAAAATTAAATATTTAAATATGAATATTTGAAAATTAAATAATGAAATATTAATTTACAAAATTAAATATTTAAATATTAATATTTGAAAATTAAATATTGATATTTGAAAATTTAATATTGATATTTGAAAATTCAATATTGATATTTGAAAATTCAATAATTAAATATTAATTTACAAAATTAACTATTTAAATATTAATTTTTGAAAATTAAATAATTAAATATTAATTTACAAAATTAAATATTTAAATACTAATGTTTGAAAATTAAATATTGATATTTGAAAATTAAATATTGATATTTGAAAATTAAATATTGATATTTGAAAATTAAATATTTATATTTTAAAATTAAATAATTAAATATTCTGTTATAATATTAAATAATTAAATATTAATATTTGAAAATTAAATATTGATATTTGAAAATTCAATAATTAAATATTCATTTACAAAATTAAATATTTTAATATTAAAATTTGAAAATTAAATAATTAAATATTAATTTACAAAATTAAATATTTAAAGATTAATATTTTAAAATTAAATATTTAAATATTAATATTTAATAATTAAATAATGAAATATTAATTTACAAAATTAAATATTCAAATATTAATATTTGAAAATTAAATATTGATATTTGAAAATTCAATAATTAACTACTACTTTACCAAATTAAATATTTAAATATTAAAATTTGAAAATTAAATATTTAAATATTAAAATTTGAAAATTAAATATTTAAATATTAATTTACAAAATTAAATATTTTAATATTAATATTTGAAAATTAAATATTGATATTTGAAAATTGAATAATTAAATAATAATTTACAAAATTAAATAATTTAATATTAAAATTATAATTGAATATTAATTTACAAAATTAAATATTTAAATATTAATATTTGAAAATTGAATAATTGAATATTAATTTACAAAATTAAATATTTAAATATTAATATTTGAAAATTGAATAATTAAATATTAATTTACAAAATTAAATATTTAAATATTAATATTTGAAAATTAAATATTTAAATATTAATATTTGAAAATTAAATATTTAAAAATTAAATATTTAATTATTAATATTTAAAAATTAAATAATGAAATGTTGATTTACAAAATTAAATATTCAAATATTAATATTTGAAAATTAAATATTGATATTTGAAAATTCAATAATTAAATATTAATTTACAAAATTAAATATTTACATATTAATTTTTGAAAATTAAATATTTAAATATTAATTTTTGAAAATTAAATAATTAAATATTAATTTACAAAATTAAATATTTAAATATTAAAATTTGAAAATTGAATAATTAAATATTAATTTACAAAATTAAATATTTAAATATTAATATTTGAAAATTAAATAATTAAATATTAATTTTTGAAAATTAAATATTTAAATATTAATTTTTGAAAATTAAATAATTAAATATTAATTTACAAAATTAAATATTTAAATATTAATATTTGAAAATTAAATAATTAAATATTAATTTACAAAATTAAATATTTAAATATTAAAATTTGAAAATTGAATAATTAAATATTAATTTACAAAATTAAATATTTAAATATAAATATTTGAAAATTCAATAATTAAATATTAATTTACAAAATTAAATATTTAAATATTAATATTTGAAAATTCAATAATTAAATATCAATTTACAAAATTAAATATTTAAATATTAAAATTTGAAAATTAAATAATTAAATATTAATTTACAAAATTAAATATTCAAATATTGAAATTTGAAAATTAAATAATTAAATATTAATTTACAAAATTAAATATTTAAATATTAAAATTTGAAAATTAAATATTTAAATATTAATTTTTGAAAATTAAATAATTAAATATTAATTTACAAAATTAAATATTTTAATATTAAAATTATAATTGAATATTAATTTACAAAATTAAATATTTAAATATTAATATTTGAACATTGAATAATTGAATATTAATTTACAAAATTAAATATTTAAATATTAATATTTGAAAATTAAATAATTAAATATAAATTTACAAACTTTAACATTTAAATATTAATATTTGAAAATTAAATATTTAAATATTAATATTTGAAAATTAAATAATGAAATATTAATTTACAAAATTAAATATTTAAATATTAATATTTGAAAATTAAATATTGATATTTGAAAATTTAATATTGATATTTGAAAATTCAATATTGATATTTGAAAATTCAATAATTAAATATTAATTTACAAAATTAACTATTTAAATATTAATTTTTGAAAATTAAATAATTAAATATTAATTTAAAAAATTAAATAATTTAATACTAATGTTTGAAAATTAAATATTGATATTTGAAAATTAAATATCGATATTTGAAAATTAAATATTAATATTTGAAAATTAAATATTGATATTTGAAAATTCAATAATTAAATATTCATTTACAAAATTAAATATTTAAATATTAATATTTGAAAATTAAATATTGATATTTGAAAATTCAATAATTAAATATTCATTTACAAAATTAAATATTTTAATATTAAAATTTGAAAATTAAATAATTAAATATTAATTTACAAAATTAAATATTTAAATATTAATATTTGAAAATTCAATAATTAAATATTAATTTACAAAATTAAATATTTAAATATTAATATTTGAAAATTAAATATTTAAATATTAATATTTGAAGATTAAATATTTAAATATTAATATTTAAAAATTAAATATTTAAAAATTAAAATATGAAATATTGATTTACAAAATTAAATATTCATATATTAATATTTGAATATTAAATATTGATATTTTAAAATACAGTAATTTAATATTCATTTACAAAATTAAATATTTAAATATTAATATTTGAAAATTAAATATTTAAATATTAATTTTTGAAAATTAAATAATTAAATATTAATTTTTGAAAATTAAATATTTAAATATTAATTTTTGAAAATTAAATAATTAAATATTAATTTACAAAATTAAATATTTAAATATTAATATTTGAAAATTAATTAATTAAATATTAATTTACAAAATTAAATATTTAAATATTAAAATTTGAAAATTGAATAATTAAATATTAATTTACAAAATTAAATATTTAAATATTAATATTTGAAAATTCAATAATTAAATATTATTTTACAAAATTAAATATTTAAATATTAATATTTGAAAATTCAATAATTAAATATTAATTTACAAAATTAAATATTTAAATATTAAAATTTGAAAATTAAATAATTAAATATTAATTTACAAAATTAAATATTCAAATATTGAAATTTGAAAATTAAATAATTAAATATTTATTTACAAAATTAAATATTTAAATATTAATTTTTGAAAATTAAATAATTAAATATTAATTTACAAAATTAAATATTTAAATACTAATGTTTGAAAATTAAATATTGATATTTGAAAATTAAATATTGATATTTGAAAATTAAATATTGATATTTGAAAATTAAATATTGATATTTGAAAATTCAATAATTAAATATTCATTTACAAAATTAAATATTTAAATATTAATATTTGAAAATTAAATATTGATATTTGAAAATTCAATAATTAAATATTCATTTACAAAATTAAATATTTAAATATTAATATTTGAAAATTAAATATTTAAATATTAATTTTTGAAAATTAAATAATTAAATATTAATTTACAAAATTAAATATTTTAATATTAAAATTATAATTGAATATTAATTTACAAAATTAAATATTTAAATATTAATATTTGAAAATTGAATAATTGAATATTACTTTACAAAATTAAATATTTAAATATTAATATTTGAAAATTAAATAATTAAATATAAATTTACCAAATTTAATATTTAAATATTAATATTTGAAAATTAAATATTTAAATATTAATATTTGAAAATTAAATAATGAAATATTAATTTACAAAATTAAATATTTAAATATTAATATTTGAAAATTAAATATTGATATTTGAAAATTTAATATTGATATTTGAAAATTCAATATTGATATTTGAAAATTCAATAATTAAATATTAATTTACAAAATTAACTATTTAATTATTAATTTTTGAAAATTAAATAATTAAATAATAATGTACAAAATTAAATATTTAAATACTAATGTTTGAAAATTAAATATTGATATTAGAAAATTAAATATCGATATTTGAAAATTAAATATTAATATTTGAAAATTAAATATTGATATTTGAAAATTCAATAATTAAATATTCATTTACAAAATTAAATATTTAAATATTAATATTTGAAAATTAAATATTTATTTTTGATAATTAAATAATTAAATATTAATTTACAAAATTAAATATTTAAATATTAATATTTGAAAATTAAATAATTAAATATAAATATACAAAATTTAATATTTAAATATTAATATTTGAAAATTAAATATTTAAATATTAATATTTGAAAATTAGATATTTAAATATTAATATTTAAAAATTAAATATTTAAAAATTAAAAAATGAAATATTGATTTTCAAAATTAAATATTCAAATATTAATATTTGAAAATTATATATTGATATTTGTAAATTCAATAATTAAATATTAATTTACAAAATTAAATATTTAAATATTAATTTTTGAAAATTAAATATTTAAATATTAATTTTTGAAAATTAAATAATTAAATATTAATTTTTGAAAATTAATTATTTAACTCTTAATTTTTGAAAATTAATTAATTAAATATTAATTTACAAAATTAAATATTTAAATATTAATATTTGAAAATTAAATAATTAAATATTAATTTACAAAATTAAATATTTAAATATTAAAATTTGAAAATTGAATAATTAAATATTAATTTACAAAATTAAATATTTAAATATTAATATTTGAAAATTCAATAATTAAATATTATTTTACAAAATTAAATATTTAAATATTAATAATTGAAAATTCAATAATTAAATATTAATTTACAAAATTAAATATTTAAATATGAAAATTTGAAAATTAAATAATTAAATATTAATTTACAAAATTAAATATTCAAATATTGAAATTTGAAAATTAAATAATTAAATATTAATTTACAAAATTAAATATTTAAATATTAAATTTTGAAAATTAAATAATTAAATATTAATTTACAAAATTAAATATTTAAATACTAATGTTTGAAAATTAAATATTGATTATTGAAAATTAAATAGTGATATTTGAAAATTAAAGATTGATATTTGAAAATTAAACATTGATATTTGAAAATTCACTAATTAAATATTCATTTACAAAATTAAATATTTAAATATTAATATTTGAAAATTAAATATTGATATTTGAAAATTCAATAATTAAATATTCATTTACAAAATTAAATATTTAAATATTAATATTTGAAAATTAAATATTGATATTTGAAAATTCAATAATTAAATATTAATTTACAAAATTAAATATTTAAATATTAAAATTTGAAAATTAAGTAATTAAATATTAATTCACAAAATTAAATATTTAAATATTAATATTTGAAAATTAAATATTTTAATAATAAAATTTGAAAATTAAATATTTAAATATTAATATTTGGAAATTAAATAATTAAATATTAATTTACAAAATTAAATATTTAAATATTAATATTTGAAAATTAAATTATTAAATATTAATTTACAAAATTAAATATTTAAATATTAAAATTTGAAAATTGAATAATTAAATATTAATTTACAAAATTAAATATTTAAATATTAATATTTGAAAATTAAATATTTAAATATTAATATTTAATAATTAAATAATGAATTATTATGTGACAACATTAAATATTCAAATATTAATATTTGAAAATTAAATATTGATATTTGAAAATTCAATAATTAAATATTAATTTACAAAATTAAATATTTAAATATTAAAATTTGAAAATTAAATATTTAAATATTAAAATTTGAAAATTAAATATTTAAATATTAATTTACAAAATTAAATATTTTAATATTAATATTTGAAAATTAAATATTGATATTTGAAAATTGAATAATTAAATAATAATTTACAAAATTAAATAATTTAATATTAAAATTATAATTGAATATTAATTTACAAAATTAAATATTTAAATATTAATATTTGAAAATTGAATAATTGAATATTAATTTACAAAATTAAATATTTAAATATTAATATTTGAAAATTAAATAATTAAATATTAATTTAAAAAATTTAATATTTAATTATTAATATTTGAAAATTAAATATTTAAATATTAATATTTGAAAATTAAATAATGAAATAATAAATAACAAAATTAAATATTTAAAAATTAATAATTGAAAATTAAATATTGATAATTGAAAATTTAATATTGATATTTGAAAATTCAATATTGATATTTGAAAATTCAATAATTAAATATTAATTTACAAAATTAACTATTTAAATATTAATTTTTGAAAATTTAATAATTTAATATTAATTTACAAAATTAAATATTTAAATACTAATGTTTGAAAATTAAATATTGATATTTGAAAATTAAATATTGATATTTGAAAATTAAATATTAATATTTGAAAATTAAATATTGATATTTGAAAATTCACTAATTAAATATTCATTTACAAAATGAAATATTTAAATAATAATATTTGAAAATTAAATATTGATATTTGAAAATTCAATAATTAAATATTCATTTACAAAATTAAATATTTTAATATTAAAATTTGAAAATTAAATAATTAAATATTAATTTACAAAATTAAATATTTAAATATTAAAATTTGAAAATTAAATAATTAAATATTAATTTACAAAATTAAATATTTAAATATTAATATTTGAAAATTAAATATTGATATTTGAAAATTCAATACTTAAATATTAATTTACAAAATTAAATATTTAAATATTAATATTTGAAAATTAAATATTTAAATATTAATATTTGAAAATTAAATATTTAAATATTATTATTTAAAAATTAAATATTTAATGATTAATATTTAAAAATTAAATAATGAAATATTGATTTACAAAATTAAATATTCAAATATTAATATTTGAAAAGTAAATATTGATATTTGAAAATTCAATAATTAAATATTCATTTACAAAATTAAATATTTAAATATTAATTTTTGAAAATTAAATATTTAAATATTAATTTTTGAAAATTAAATAATTAAATATTAATTTACAAAATTAAATATTTAAATATTAAAATTTGAAAATTGAATAATTAAATATTAATTTACAAAATTAAATATTTACATATTAATATTTGAAAATTAAATAATTAAATATTAATTTTTGAAAATTAAATATTTAAATATTAATTTTTGAAAATTAAATAATTAAATATTAATTTACAAAATTAAATATTTAAATATTAATATTTGAAAATTAAATAATTAAATATTAATTTACAAAATTAAATATTTATAGATTAAAATTTGAAAATTGAATAATTAAATATTAATTTACAAAATTAAATATTTAAATATTAATATTTGAAAATTCAATAATTAAATATTAATTTACAAAATTAAATATTTAAATATTAAAATTTGAAAATTAAATAATTAAATATTAATTTACAAAATTAAATATTCAAATATTGAAATTTGAAAATTAAATAATTAAATATTTATTTACAAAATTAAATATTTAAATATTAATTTTTGAAAATTAAATAATTAAATATTAATTTACAAAATTAAATATTTAAATACTAATGTTTGAAAATTAAATATTGATATTTGACAATTAAATATTGATATTTGAAAATTAAATATTGATATTTGAAAATTAAATATTGATATTTGAAAATTCAATAATTAAATATTCATTTACAAAATTAAATATTTAAATATTAATATTTGAAAATTAAATATTGATATTTGAAAATTCAATAATTAAATATTCATTTACAAAATTAAATATTTAAATATTAATATTTGAAAATTAAATATTGATATTTGAAAATTCAATAATTAAATATTAATTTACAAAATTAAATATTTAAATATTATAATTTGAAAATTAAGTAATTAAATATTAATTCACAAAATTAAATATTTAAATATTAATATTTGAAAATTAAATATTTTAATAATAAAATTTGAAAATTAAATATTTAAATATTAATATTTGGAAATTAAATAATGAAATATTAATTTACAAAATTAAATATTTAAATATTAATATTTGAAAATTAAATTATTAAATATTAATTTACAAAATTAAATATTTAAATATTAAAATTTGAAAATTGAATAATTAAATATTAATTTACAAAATTAAATATTTAAATATTAATATTTGAAAATTATATATTTAAATATTAATATTTAATAATTAAATAATGAAATATTAATTTACAAAATTAAATATTCAAATATTAATATTTGAAAATTAAATAATGAAATATTAATTTACAAAATTAAATATTTAAATATTAATATTTGAAAATTAAATATTGATATTTGAAAATTTAATATTGATATTTGAAACTTCAATATTGATATTTGAAAATGCAATAATTAAATATTAATTTACAAAATTAACTATTTAAATATTAATTTTTGAAAATTTAATAATTTAATATTAATTTACAAAATTAAATATTTAAATACTAATGTTTGAAAATTAAATATTGATATTTGAAAATTAAATATTGATATTTGAAAATTAAATATTAATATTTGAAAATTAAATATTGATATTTGAAAATTCAATAATTAAATATTCATTTACAAAATTAAATATTTAAATATTAATATTTGAAAATTAAATATTGATATTTGAAAATTCAATAATTAAATATTCATTTACAAAATTAAATATTTTAATATTAAAATTTGAAAATTAAATAATTAAATATTAATTTACAAAATTAAATATTTAAATATTAATATTTGAAAATTAAATAATTAAATATTAATTTACATAATTAAATATTTAAATATTAATATTTGAAAATTAAATATGGATATTTGAAAATTCAATAATTAAATATTAATTTACAAAATTATATATTTAAATATTAATATTTGAAAATTAAATATTTAAATATTAATATTTGAAAATTAAATATTTAAATATTATTATTTAAAAATTAAATATTTAATGATTAATATTTAAAAATTAAATAATGAAATATTGATTTACAAAATTAAATATTCAAATATTAATATTTGAAAATTAAATATTGATATTTGAAAATTCAATAATTATATTTTAATTTTCAAAATTAAATATTTAAATATTAATTTTTGAAAATTACATATTTAAATATTAATTTTTGAAAATTAAATAATTAAATATTAATTTACAAAATTACATCTTTAAATATTAAAATTTGAAAATGAAATAATTAAATATTAATTTACAAAATTAACTATTTACATATTAATATTTGAAAATTAAATAATTAAATATTAATTTTTGAAAATTAAATATTTAAATATTAATTTTTGAAAATTAAATAATTAAATATTAATTTACAAAATTAAATATTTAAATATTAATATTTGAAAATTGAATAATTAAATATTAATTTACAAAATTAAATATTTAAATATTAATATTTGAAAATTCAATAATTAAATATTCATTTACAAAATTAAATATTTAAATATTAATATTTGAAAATTAAATAATGATATTTGAAAATTCAATAATTAAATATTCATTTACAAAATTAAATATTTTAATATTAAAATTTGAAAATTCTATAATTACATATTAATTTACAAAATTAAATATTTAAATATTAATATTTGAAAATTAAATAATTAAATATTAATTTACAAAATTAAATATTTAGATATTAATATTTGAAAATTAAATATTGATATTTGAAAATTCAATAATTAAATATTAATTTACAAAATTAAATATTTAAATATTAATATTTGAAAATTAAATATTTAAATATTAATATTTGAAAATTAAATATTTAAATATTATTATTTAAAAATTAAATATTTAATGATTAATATTTAAAAATTAAATAATGAAATATTGATTTACAAAATTAAATATTCAAATATTAATATTTGAAAATTAAATATTGATATTTGAAAATTCAATAATTAAATATTAATTTACAAAATTAAATATTTAAATATTAATTTTTGAAAATTAAATATTTAAATATTAATTTTTGAAAATTAAATAATTAAATATTAATTTACAAAATTAAATATTTAAATATTAAAATTTGAAAATTGAATAATTAAATATTAATTTACAAAATTAAATATTTACATATTAATAGTTGAAAATTAAATAATTAAATATTAATTTTTGAAAATTAAATATTTAAATATTAATTTTTGAAAATTAAATAATTAAATATTAATTTACAAAATTAAATATTTAAATATTAATATTTGAAAATTAAATAATTAAATATTAATTTACAAAATTAAATATTTAAATATTAAAATTTGAAAATTGAATAATTAAATATTAATTTACAAAATTAAATATTTAAATATTAATATTTGAAAATTAAATAATTAAATATTAATTTAAAAAATTAAATATTTAAATATTAAAATTTGAAAATTAAATAATTAAATATTAATTTACAAAATTAAATATTCAAATATTGAAATTTGAAAATTAAATAATTAAATATTTATTTACAAAATTAAATAATTAAATATTAATTTTTGAAAATTAAATAATTAAATATTAATTTACAAAATTAAATATTTAAATACTAATGTTTGAAAATTAAATATTGATAATTGAAAATTAAATATTGATATTTGAAAATTAAATATTGATATTTGAAAATTAAATATTGATATTTGAACATTCAATAATTAAATAGTCATTTACAAAATTAAATATTTAAACCTTAATATTTGAAAATTAAATATTGATATTTGAAAATTCAATAATTAAATATTCATTTACAAAATTAAATATTTAAATATTAATATTTGAAAATTAAATATTGATATTTGAAAATTCAATAATTAAATATTAATTTACAAAATTAAATATTTAAATATTAAAATTTGAAAATTAAGTAATTAAATATTAATTCACAAAATTAAATATTTAAATATTAATATTTGAAAATTAAATATTTTAATAATAAAATTTGAAAATTAAATATTTAAATATTAATATTTGGAAATTAAATAATTAAATATTAATTTACAAAATTAAATATTTAAATATTAATATTTGAAAATTAAATTATTAAATATTAATTTACAAAATTAAATATTTAAATATTAAAATTTGAAAAGTGAATAATTATATATTAATTTACAAAATTAAATATTTAATTATTCATATTTGAAAATTAAATATTTAAATATTAATATTTAATAATTAAATAATGAAATATTAATTTACAAAATTAAATATTCAAATATTAATATTTGAAAATTAAATATTGATATTTGAAAATTCAATAATTAAATATTAATTTACAAAATTAAATATTTAAGTATTAAACTTTGAAAATTAAATATTTAAATATTAAAATTTTAAAATTAAATATTTAAATATTAATTTACAAAATTAAATATTTTAATATTAATATTTGAAAATTAAATATTGATATTTGAAAATTGAATAATTAAAGAATAATTTACAAAATTAAATAATTTAATATTAAAATTATAATTGAATATTAATTTACAAAATTAAATATTTAAATATTAATATTTGAAAATTGAATAATTGAATATTAATTTACAAAATTAAATATTTAAATATTAATATTTGAAAATTAAATAATTAAATATTAATTTACAAAATTTAATATTTAAATATTAATATTTGAAAATTAAATATTTAAATATTAATATTTGAAAATTAAATAATGAAATATTAATTTACAAAATTAAATATTTAAATATTAATATTTGAAAATTAAATATTGATATTTGAAAATTTAATATTGATATTTGAAAATTCAATATTGATATTTGAAAATTCAATAATTAAATATTAATTTACAAAATTAACTATTTAAATATTAATTTTTGAAAATTTAATAATTTAATATTAATTTACAAAATTAAATATTTAAATACTAATGTTTGAAAATTAAATATGTCAAAGTAAAATTACACGTAGCTACGTCTTTGCCACCAAAGTGGCTGCACTGCGTCTGTACTTACGAACCGACGCAGCCGTCGAGACGCCATCACTTTTTACTTTACGTTTTCGTTAAACTTGTTGCTCTCTGTATAAGTTTAGCTCGTGAATATTTTGAACTTTATTTATTGCATTTATTTGAATATACTTTTCTTTTTGATCGTTCACGACGTGTCTTTATTCATGTGAGTATTCGTCTGGTATTCTAACATGGTAAGCAGAGCGTGAGAACGGTTAACCGGCCGGCCGCAGCTTGCCGGGAGATCGAACTCTCACCTCTCTCAATACATTCATTTAATCATATGGTCTAATAAGAGCTTTAATTACGTGGCTTGTCTATTAAATGGTCAAATATTAACATTCCGGCGAAAAAACGAACGAAATACGATCGATCTTCACTTTGCAAGCACGAACACCAAGCATGCTCAAACATGCTTTCGGTACATACGAACGCTACGATCAAATTCGAACAGAAGTAAAGAATTTCTTTCAAGATTACGAACGACCATCACACATAAACCCATTCGATGAAGAAAAATTCTCTACTTTTATAAAATTTTCGCTGAAAATTCATGAAAAACGATCGGACCGCCAAAAGTCAGTGACGTCACAGCGCCACCAACGCCGGAAAGTGGAAGCTAACCGAACCGCGTTCAACAAGTGCAGAATAACTTCAAAACGTCCAACACCGTTATCAATACGATCGCAGATCTTTCAATACGACGTTTACTTGTGAATTATGGAATTTCTATTGTAAAATATTGTTACGATCGAATACGTGAACTACGAACGGAATTAAATTCGACCAGATTCACCGAACCAAAATGTTAATACGACCATATAGTGTTATTTAGTTATTAATAGTGTACCTTACGTGGTTAAGACAGATGTATCGTTTGTGTTGTTCGTCTGTCCAAAAAGCCCTCCGCGAGGGTGGATTTCGATCGAAGTGAAGACAACGTGCTATTTCATTACGAACAGTTACCGTCATCGTTCCGGTAACTATAATACGATCAAGGAGTTGTTAAAACCTACGGGTCTCCAATATAGGCCTAATACGAACGTTATGACCGGCTTTGAGCTTACCAATTATGTAAGCTGAACGATCCTAGCTGATGTTTATCACGATCAATAAATTTCTTTCACAAACAACACGAGCACAACTAAATGAGTTGTCTATCACGAATATCGGTTAAAGGTGATGATGTAAGTAAGTAACCTACCGCTACTCAAATCGATCGAAATCCGCAAGTGGAACGTTAATCACTTCCATATCCGATGCGTGTCGCTAGGACAGGAAAAGGTTAACCGAGCCAGCTGGTATGGAAACGCAAGCGTATACCTGCGGAATACATATCGCTATAGTTTCAGAAGACCCCATACGATCCTATACTTGCCTTAAGAGCGGATCTCCTAATCGAACATTCAAGCAGCGAACTTACGATCAAACGAACGTCTACTTACATTAAGAACGCGAATTATACGAACGCTGATATCCAAAACTGATACGATCGAAACGTTTTGCTTTTTGTTATAGTTTGAATACGACAATGTCGAATTACTATCGAGACGACGACCGGCGTTACGACGACCGGAGATACGACGATAGGCATCATGACAGTCGGCACGACCGTGACCATCACGAAAACCGTGGACGCCAATCTCGCAGAGACAGGTATGAAGATGATCGAAGAAGAGATGAAAGAAAACGGGACTACGACAACCGAAGTCACAGATCAACCCGGTACCAATCACGATCGAGACCCCGGGTGCATTTTGAAGATGAATATCGCTCTCCATTACTCGCTGCCGTAAGACTTAAAACGAACGTTTCTTGGGTTAAATGAATCGCTTAAACTAACACTTCAGTTCTATGTTTTATTTGTTGCTTCTTCCTTTATCTCGCTTACTAACTAATTAGGAATCCGCTCAAGAAAAGAAACATGACTCGAATAAACCAGGTCAACGTTTCGCCACGTCGGCTCCTCCCAAAACGGAGGCTGCTGGGGAAAAAGGTACGCGTCATTCGAAACGACTAGAAGAAAAGAAATCCTCCGATCAAACAACTTCGAAACCTCAAGTCTTATCGACGATCGAACGAACCAAACAACCTACTACGAAACCCGAAAAGAAATCCAACGCAACGAACGAACGATCATCATCGAACACGACAACCCAGCCTTCCATTCTGAAGAAACAACAACAACAATCCGATTCGAAGAATAAACAAAACGAAAAAGAATGTCGAGAACGAGCAGTTGAATCGCTTAAGAAAAAACAAGAAAACGATCGCAAACGAATCATTTATGATGCTTCATCTGATGAAACTGAATCATCTGCGAACACGCAGCATTCGAACAATCCGATCAATACATCAAATACCACTGCCTCAAACGAAAATACGAACGAACAGCCTACTCCTTCAACGAACCAACAATCAGTAACGGTAGAAGTACATCGTGAGGCTACACCACCAACAAACAACATCGAACCTACCAACGAACGATTAAAAACCCCACCGGTACAAATTGCAGATGCCTCCGACCAAGATGAAGATGATTCCGATGAAAGTGACTCAAACGATGAAGAATCTCCACATGAAATCCCTCATTCGAACAATGAACTCCCAAAACAACCGATCCAAACAAACAACGAAGCAGATGAAGATAGTAACGACAGCTCGTACAACGAAAGTGAAAATTCTGCATCTGATAGCGACTCGATCAATTCCGAGTACCGAGATCTCGTAGACCCTGACCACATTCCGGCTCAATCTCACCGTAAACGGATCACCAAAACTCCAGTTGTTTACCCCACCTACGTTGGAATTCAATTTCACCGACCCATTCAAATTAAGAAAGAAATACCGGACGAACTTGTGGACAATGAAATACAACGAACGATAGCAAGTGCTTCTCAACAACTTACTGACTTGATCGAAGCTGATAAAGAGATCGAACGCGAAAGGCGAAAAAAATCAAAAACGCCGTACGTCGAAGAACGCGAACTTACTCCTAGTTCAGAAGGAGTTGATGATAGTGAAGATTCAGACTATTTTGATGGTCAGTCTGAAGAAGAAGAAGAAAACTTCAAGAAACCCAGTACGAACGAAGAATCATCGGAATCAGAACTCGAAGATGATGATGACGAATCCGAAGGCTTTGTAACAACTGAACCAGATTCCTTGGCCACCTCAGATGCTGAAAACTCGAACAAAGAAAACGATGATGACGACCCTTCAGAACCCTCCTCAAGTGATGATGACTCCGATGAAGACTCCGATGATGAATCGGAATCTGACGACGAACCGAAAAAGAAGAAAAACTTGAAGAAGAAGAAATCAAAAACTGAAAGACGATCAAAAGAATCAAAGAATACCAAAACGACCGAGAAAAAGAAGAAGAAAACTTCGGAATCAACAAACGAACCATCCACATCGAAACCTACGACCGAAACCGACCTCAAACTTCTAAATTTTCGATCGATCGCAGCTGGTGCCAAATATCATCTAACGAAGAACGACAACTACGAAGACTGGTATGCCCGCTTTGAAATGGAACTACAAGGTCTAGGATTCGATCCAAGCAAACCCAAACAAACCAAGATGGATAATACCCAGATGAAAACGATCTTGCTCATGCGCATTGACAAATCATACGTAAACGAAATCATTCGTTGTAAAACGTTTAAACGCGCACTCGAAATTCTTAAAGAAACCAGACGCTGTGAAACGAATGTTACTCCGAAGTCCATTAAACAGAAATTCTTTCGTACCAAACTCTATCACAATGAAACCATAGCCGAACTATTTCAACGAATCAAGAAAATGCGCGCAGAATACGTCAATGTCTGCAATAAAAACATTCCTAAAGCCGATGTCTTCGATGTCATAGTCTCTGCTACTGAAACTAAATACCCTGAACTGCGAACTAAAATTAATTTACAAGGCGGCTATCCGAAGTGTTCTTTACGCGAACTCAAGAATTTTCTTCTCTTACAGGAGGCCCAGGCTAAGCAAAATGCTCCGCAACGTGCAAATTACTCACGCAACCGATCGACGAACAGAGACAGGTCACGATCAAGATACGAACAACCGCCGCGACCTTACAGTCCGTCCGAACCTTGTCACAATTGCGGGATCCCCGGCCACATACGAAGAGACTGCAATAATCCGATGCTTTGTTACGCGTGCGGCGGTGAAAATCACGACAGAGAACACTGTAAAGTACCCGAACACCTCCAACGACCGAACACCAAATACTGGAAAGGTAAAAATAACCGGCAACGAAGCCGAAGTAATTACAATCGATCGAACTCGTACAGAAGACCGAACCGCGACAATCGCAGTCGCTCTAGCTACCGCCGAGACGACCGCTACAGCCGCTACGATCGCCGCGACAATCGATACAACGACCGTTACAACGATCGCTACCGAAGTAGATCGAACTACCGCCGAAATTACGATCATGATAATAGAAGACCGCGTTACGATCAAAGAAGAAACGACCGCAATCGTCGCCCCAACAACTCTTATCAGAATCGGAACGACAACGACAATCGTCAAAATCGTAACGATAATAATAAGGGTGGTTGGCGCGGCGGACGTGGCCAAAAACGAAACGGGGGTGGGAATTCCGATAAAAATTCGAACAATTCCGCGAAAGTAGCGAAGAAAAACGAACCGAAGCCCGAGAAATAGAAGCGCCAGTCAAGCTGTTTTTTTATACACTATTTTTATTTTTGTCTAACCTACATGGTTTTTTTTCTCATTCGATCTGTTTTTAATAGAGCTGGCTTACAAGGAAGCTCAAGAAAGATACGCGCAGCGCAAACGGCAGAATCATTTAAATCGAGCGCCGATAAAGCAAGCGATTCATCAAGCTGAACCAGCAGCCAATAATACGCAGCAACACCGATTACAACGATCGCATCAACCCAACCAAAACGAACTCCCGCCGCTCACCCCCCGTCACTCTCCCCCTTCGAACGTCTATCAACGGTCACGATCTCATGAAAATACAGCACGATCACACGATCAAAACAGACAGCGAACCTCGTCGAACGATCAACACCAGGTATGTAGGACGAACGAACAACAACTTCAAAACGATCGCTCCGCAACCGGATCTGATGACGTCGAAATGCAAAGCCCAACTCCATCTCGATCAGAACTGGAAAAAGAAAAAGAAGAACTCGACAAGAAAATTAAAGAGCTGACAGCTAAGAAAAAAGCAGTCGAAGCAGCTCAGAGTAAGGAACGCATACGAAGATCAAAACAACGCATCGCCCTCAAACGAAAAATCGATCAACACGCTGCAAAAGTCATCAAAATAAAAGAAGATTGTTCCGCGATAGATGTCCTGGAAGAAGAAATTTTCCAAATGCAACGCGAGTTTCAAAAAGAGAATCCAGGGCCGCTAGAAGAAACTTTACAATATCAGCCAAGTATTCACGAACGCAAAAGATTTTTAAATAAGATCTTTGCCAAACTGGACATTGAAATGAGCGAAGTAACGAACGCAGATCTTCAAGTACCGATTCAGCCATTACCCCGACCGGCGAGACAGGCGAATATAAATGAACATCTACCAGTTCCGTTACCCGATCACGAACGTTTACCATACAATTTGTCACTTCAAGCCGTTAGAAGCATCCAGTTAGCCTGGCATTTACGAACGAACACGATAATGCCATTACCACCAGGCAACTTACCACCAGGCTACGCTCCGGTCATCGTGGAATCGCCATACACGGGACAAACGATCAGTATCACGAGCTCACCCAGCGAAATGGATTGCCAAATAGTGGAAAAATCACCACCGCAACCGGCACCGACCGCAGATCCCCGTGACTATCTTGATCGAAGACGTGAAGACGATACCAGAAAACGCCAGAGCGACCGTCGCCATGAAACCGTGCAGCAAGCACGCTCACGATCGAGAGCAACATCGCAAAGGTACCGTAATCGAACACCAAACAACAATGCTGACCACACCACTGACCCAACAGCGCGTCGACCTACAAGACCGATCAGGATGGACACGATCAATAATACGAACTCAAAGAAAAAGAATACCACCGAACCTAACCCATCAACGTCGTCAGCTCAAACACCGCCGCGAAAGTCACCTCGATCGAAATCCAGCAGGGGGTCTCCGAAAAATAAGCTCACACTCGAACAACTACAACAATCAAACCGGACGTCGAAAAATTTTGAAAAGGATCAACCACCGGCCCCACAAGGAGAACCAGAACCCTACCAAGAGGATTGGGCAGCAGAAGCCGCAGCGAACCCACAACCCCACTTTAAATATCGTCCTTTTATTAAAGTTCTACCTAGTCAAGTCGATGAATACATTCGAGCGGGAAAACAAATATTGCAAGCCCATATTTTAAGGTTGAAACGTGACGCGGCGGGAGACGAAGGTATCGTAGACGACGGTTACATGCGGGAACTCACGGATCACTACGAAAACGAGACGGCGCTAAAAACGGAACAAGGTAAGCTTATGCATTTTATAGGTGACTCAGGTGCAACTTCACACTTCATAAATACCGATGTATACTTAACTGATACCGTTAACTGTCCAAACACCATCGACGGAGCTGACAAAAACTCGATCATGTACTCTAACAAGAAAGGTTCCCTCAAAGGACAAAGTGTTCATTGCCACAATTACGTTGACCTTCAAGATGCTATTTACATACCAAATCTCGCTGACAATTTACTTTCGATGAGGAGACTAGCCGAACGAGGATATACGATCATACTCAACAACTCTGAAGCCAGAATATTCGATGGAGACGAACTCAAGCTAAAAGGCATTTACGAATCACCGTTCTGGAAATTCACCTTTAATTACGATCAATCAGAACTATCGAACGAGCCAACGGCATTAGTCACTCAAACAAGAAGGAAAACCTATTCGAACGCAAACCGCCACTGCACAAGCAACCCACTAAAGAAACGGACCAAGAAACCCAAGATAAACGTAGACGAAGACGAACCAACTGAACACGAATTGAAATCCACTTTTGAAGTTGACGAACATGATAAAGAAACAGACGAACGAGAACAAATCGATGATATATTCCTACAGCATGAAATACCTTACGACAGCAACGTTCCCACAACCGACCTTCAACGTGTCGAACCTAGAAAAATTAGTCACGAACTCTACACGATCTACAATGAAAAATGTATGCAATGGCACTACCGTCTGGGACACATGTCATATGAAAAGATGGTCAAGATCAAAGAAAAATCCCATTTGCTTGATGGAATTGCTCTCAAACGCAATCTAATCGAAGGCTGTCAAGAATGTAAAATTGCAAACATGAAAAAACTGAAGTTTCATATTCGACGACGACGAGCAGAACGACCATTCCATACCATACACTCGGACATCATCGGACCAATCACACCAGCCTCATACCAGAATGGATACAAATACATTATCACATTCCTAGATGACTACAGCAGATTCGCAATTTGCTACGTGATGAATGAAAAATCCGAAGCCTTAGACTGTTTCAAAATGTTTCTCGATCACATCAACAACATTACAGATACCAACAGAAAACGGCTCGTTAGAGAATTTCGATCAGACAACGGCGGGGAATACACAGCTACCCACTTCACCAATTTTCTAGAAAAGTGCAAGATTGAACACCTAAAATCCGAACCCAAAACCAGCGAACATAATGGCGCCGTAGAAAGGTTCAACCAAACGATCATGGCCAAAGTGAGAGTAATGCTCGTTGACTCCGGTTTACCGATCACATTTTGGGATGTAGCACTAGGCGCAGCAATACACGTGTATAACAGGCAACCACACGCATCGATCGCCTTTGACTGCCCAATCGAAAGAGTGTTTCCGAAAATCAAACTAAATCATGCCTATTTGAGAAGATTTGGCAGTGTTGTATTCATGCGCAGACTCGACCGTAGATCAAAAGTAGAACCACGAGGAACATATGGAATACTCGTAGGATACACGCCCACCGGGTACAAAGTCATGCTTCCACATTCGAAGAAAATTGTCCGAACCAAACACGTCAGAATTTGGGAACAACGAACGTATAAACATCTCCAAGGGCTCCCCACCGAAACCGAACCCACCATAAACGACCAAGATTTCCTAGCAGATTTCAGTACGATCTATCGACAACATCAAACCGAACTCGAACAAACGATCAGTGAAAACGAGCAACCTGACAAAAAGACGGAGGGAGAGGAACCCATGGAAACCGATAAATCAACCATTCACGCCAAAACGCCAAAAACTACTCCGATCAAAAAGAGAGGACGACCGAAAAAGAGGAAAACGCTGAATCGAGAGAAAAAAATGGAGGGAGCCACTAACCACGACGACCAGAAAGAAACCGCAAACCTGGCCAACACACCGATCCCACCCGACACCGATGCGATGACGATCAAACAACACTTCGAAAAAGAATTGGAACGGTTACGAGCATACATAGCACTAACAGCCAACGATGAAGACACTGAAATTTTTGCGTTAATGGCCGGAATTGCTGGAGACCCTATTACAGTCGAAGACGCTTTAACTGGCCCGGACCGCGAACATTGGGAGAAAGCTATCGGCGAAGAATTCTCATCACACGATCGACATAATACGTACATTTTCGTAGACCGACCCGACCCTAAAGAAAAACCTACAATTGTAGATTCGATCATGCTTCTCAAAACAAAAATCGATACGTGTGGAAGACTCATCTTCAAAGCCAGACTCGTCGCCCGCGGATACAAAGATAAACGCTACTACTCTCTGTCGGAAATTTATTCACCGGTATCAAGATTGGCAATGGTCCGCATCGCACTCAGCATCATCAACAAGTACGACCTTGAAGCATACCATCTCGACGTAAAAACTGCCTTCCTCCATGGCGAACTGAAGGACACAACGTACATGGAAATTCCGAAAACCATGAAAGTTAATGAAGAAATACGACGATCAAAAATTTTACTCCTAAAAAAAGCGATCTATGGCCTGAAACAAAGCCCGAAACGCTGGAATGCTCACTTCAACTCCATTATGAAAAAATTAGGATTTGAGCAAGACATCAACGATCCATGCATATACTGGATACGTGAAGAATTTTTTGAAGCCTTCCTCATCCTATACGTAGATGACATTTTATTTGCTGGAAACGACGAAGTCAGAATGATGAAACTGATAGACGAACTACTGAAACACCTCGAAATTGTCAATCTAGGCGAACCACGGAAATTCATCGGGCTCGAAATTGTTAGAAAACGAAGACAACACATCTACGAACTTCATCAACATAACTACACGATCGAAATCCTAAAACGATTCAGAATGGACAAATCAACACCGTACCCAATACCAATGATTTACACGAACAGGAATGATAAGGAAAGGATTCTTACGACCTTGTTACTAGCTGGAAAAGCTCCGACCAACCGCAAAGAAAGGAAACAGTTGAAAAAATTAAACAAACAGAAGCAATACGATGAATCACCATTTCCATACCGTGAAGCGATCGGCAGTCTTGCCTACCTAGCAAATGGTACCCGACCCGATATCACATATGCAGTAAATATGCTGAGTAGGAAACAGGCGAACCCGTCCCGATTAGATTGGGAAAATGTCAAGCGAATCTTTAGATACCTCAACGGAACACGATCACTTGGACTCCGATACTCGAGCACAGAAAACGGACTCACAGCTCATGCAGACGCAAGTTACGGAGACGACGTGGACACGAAAAAAGCGACCAGCGGCTTCATTATTCGACTCCACGGAGACATCGTAGCTTGGTCAAGCAAACGCCAAGGCAACGTTTCCACATCGACCTGCGAAGCGGAATACGTCGCACTCAACGCAGCGCTTCAAGAAGCAGTCGCTACGAACGCAACAGTAAAACGAGCAATCGGCACCCAATACCAACCTATACAATTATACGGCGACAACTCCTCATCGCTAAGCTGTGCAGAAAAACCCGGTGTACCCTCATTGCGACACATTCCAGATATAAAGTTTCACTATATTTTACATGCGGTGATCGAAGAAACAGCGAAAGTAGACTGGGTCAGCTCAAAAGAACAAGACGCAGACATCCTGACGAAGCCCCTAACTAAAGAACCATACCACCATTTACGATCACGTATAGTAACCGAAATAACGAACGAAACGAACGACTTATAATTTTACTTCTTTATTTTACATTCGAAAGGATCACAAACACGAACGCATACATCTACGATCTTAAAACTAATTCGATCTTTCAAATTTTGTCTTTGTTAAACAGCTCACAGGAACATTGACCTCGTACTGGAAATTTTGTCCGAAATGATTTATCTGGCTGAAGTTCTCAATATACCGCTCCCTGAAAACATAAACGACACGTACATGAAGGCAATTTCGGAGAGTAAAACATCAAAGGAGAATCAAAGAGAAAGCCATCGAAGACGACGACAAGCACGAGCAACTCAAAAACGAGCGGAACGAGCGGCGCTACTTCGAAATGAAACCGACGACGGTATGGTAGACGATTTCGAACCCGAACACGATCAAAATGAACGAGCGTTAGATCCGAACAACCCCCTTGACGCGAACCGTTTACAGCGTATGGGTTTCAACGCCGAAAATCAAATTGAACCAGCTCAACAGAGCAACGACGAGAGAGTTGATGATGAAACCGAAGAAAGGCTATTACAATCGCCTCAATGATTTTCATTTATTTCGAGCGTTTATTTGTTTTGTTGACTATTATATAAGACTATATTTATTCTGTTTGTGTTTTTTGTGTTTATTCCTTTCCTCCCTTCCGAATGTAAAAGGAGGGAGTGTCAAAGTAAAATTACACGTAGCTACGTCTTTGCCACCAAAGTGGCTGCACTGCGTCTGTACTTACGAACCGACGCAGCCGTCGAGACGCCATCACTTTTTACTTTACGTTTTCGTTAAACTTGTTGCTCTCTGTATAAGTTTAGCTCGTGAATATTTTGAACTTTATTTATTGCATTTATTTGAATATATTTTTCTTTTTGATCGTTCACGACGTGTCTTTATTCATGTGAGTATTCGTCTGGTATTCTAACAAAATATTGATATTTGAAAATTAAATATTGATATTTGAAAATTAAATATTAATATTTGAAAATTAAATATTGATATTTGAAAATTCAATAATTAAATATTCATTTACAAAATTAAATATTTAAATATTAATATTTGAAAATTAAATATTGATATTTGAAAATTCAATAATTAAATATTCATTTACAAAATTAAATATTTTAATATTAAAATTTGAAAATTAAATAATTAAATATTAATTTACAAAATTAAATATTTAAATATTAATATTTGAAAATTAAATAATTAAATATTAATTTACAAAATTAAATATTTAAATATTAATATTTGAAAATTAAATATTGATATTTGAAAATTCAATAATTAAATATTAATTTACAAAATTAAATATTTAAATATTAATATTTGAAAATTAAATATTTAAATATTAATATTTGAAAATTAAATATTTAAATATTATTATTTAAAAATTAAATATTTAATGATTAATATTTAAAAATTAAATAATGAAATATTGATTTACAAAATTAAATATTCAAATATTAATATTTGAAAATTAAATATTGATATTTGAAAATTCAATAATTAAATATTAATTTACAAAATTAAATATTTAAATATTAATTTTTGAAAATTAAATATTTAAATATTAATTTTTGAAAATTAAATAATTAAATATTAATTTACAAAATTAAATATTTAAATATTAAAATTTGAAAATTGAATAATTAAATATTAATTTACAAAATTAAATATTTACATATTAATATTTGAAAATTAAATAATTAAATATTAATTTTTGAAAATTAAATATTTAAATATTAATTTTTGAAAATTAAATAATTAAATATTAATTTACAAAATTAAATATTTAAATATTAATATTTGAAAATTAAATAATTAAATATTAATTTAAAAAATTAAATATTTAAATATTAAAATTTGAAAATTGAATAATTAAATATTAATTTACAAAATTAAATATTTAAATATTAATATTTGAAAATTCAATAATTAAATATTAATTTACAAAATTAAATATTTAAATATTAAAATTTGAAAATTAAATAATTAAATATTAATTTACAAAATTAAATATTCAAATATTGAAATTTGAAAATTAAATAATTAAATATTTATTTACAAAATTAAATATTTAAATATTAATTTTTGAAAATTAAATAATTAAATATTAATTTAAAAAATTAAATATTTAAATATTAATTTTTGAAAATTAAATAATTAAATATTAATTTACAAAATTAAATATTTAAATACTAATGTTTGAAAATTAAATATTGATATTTGAAAATTAAATATTGATATTTGAAAATTAAATATTGATATTTGAAAATTAAATATTGATATTTGAAAATTCAATAATTAAATATTCATTTACAAAATTAAATATTTAAATATTAATATTTGAAAATTAATTATTGATATTTGAAAATTCAATAATTAAATATTCATTTACAAAATTAAATATTCAAATATTAGTATTTGAAAATTCACTATTGATATTTGAAAATTCAATAATTAAGTATTAATTTACAAAATTCACTATTTACATATTAAACTTTGACAATTAACTAATTAAATATTAATTCACAACATTAAATATTTAAATATTAATAATTGAAAATTAAATATTTTAATCATAAACTTTGAAAATTAAATATTTAAATATTAATATTTGGAAATTAAATAATTAAATATTAATTTACAAAATTAAATATTTAAATATTAATATTTGAAAATTAAATTATTAAATATTAATTTACAAAATTAAATATTTAAATATTAAAATTTGAAAATTGAATAATTAAATATTAATTTACAAAATTAAATATTTAAATATTAATATTTGAAAATTAAATATTTAAATATTAATATTTAATAATTAAATAATGAAATATTAATTTACAAAATTAAATATTCAAATATTAATATTTGAAAATTAAATATTGATATTTGAAAATTCAATAATTAAATATTAATTTACAAAATTAAATATTTAAATATTAAAATTTGAAAATTAAATATTTAAATATTAAAATTTGAAAATTAAATATTTAAATATTAATTTACAAAATTAAATATTTTAATATTAATATTTGAAAATTAAATATTGATATTTGAAAATTGAATAATTAAATAATAATTTACAAAATTAAATAATTTAATATTAAAATTATAATTGAATATTAATTTACAAAATTAAATATTTAAATATTAATATTTGAAAATTGAATAATTGAATATTAATTTACAAAATTAAATATTTAAATATTAATATTTGAAAATTGAATAATTAAATATTAATTTACAAAATTAAATATTTAAATATTAATATTTGAAAATTAAATATATAAATATTAAGATATGAAAATTAAATATTTAAAAATTAAATATTTAATTATTAATATTTAAAAATTAAATAATGAAATGTTGATTTACAAAATAAATATTCAAATATTAATATTTGAAAATTAAATATTGATATTTGAAAATTCAATAATTAAATATTAATTTACAAAATTAAATATTTAAATATTAATTTTTGAAAATTCAATATTTAAATATTAATTTTTGAAAATTAAATAATTAAATATTAATTTACAAAATTAAATATTTAAATATTAAAATTTGAAAATTGAATAATTAAATATTAATTTACAAAATTAAATATTTAAATATTAATATTTGAAAATTAAATAATTAAATATTAATTTTTGAAAATTAAATATTTAAATATTAATTTTTGAAAATTAAATAATTAAATATTAATTTACAAAATTAAATATTTAAATATTAATATTTGAAAATTAAATAATTAAATATTAATTTACAAAATTAAATATTTAAATATTAAAATTTGAAAATTGAATAATTAAATATTAATTTACAAAATTAAATATTTAAATATAAATATTTGAAAATTCAATAATTAAATCTTAATTTACAAAATTAAATATTTAAATATTAATATTTGAAAATTCAATAATTAAATATCAATTTACAAAATTAAATATTTAAATATAAAAATTTGAAAATTAAATAATTAAATATTAATTTACAAAATTAAATATTCAAAAATTGAAATTTGAAAATTAAATGCTTAAATATATATATACAAAATTAAATATTTAAATATTAAAATTTGAAAATTAAATATTTAAATATTAATTTTTGAAAATTAAATAATTAAATATTAATTTACAAAATTAAATATTCAAATATTAATATTTGAAAATTAAATATTGATATTTGAAAATTCAATAATTAAATATTAATTTACAAAATTAAATATTTAAATATTAAAATTTGAAAATTAAATATTTAAATATTAAAATTTGAAAATTAAATATTTAAATATTAATTTACAAAATTAAATATTTTAATATTAATATTTGAAAATTAAATATTGATATTTGAAAATTGAATAATTAAATAATAATTTACAAAATTAAATAATTTAATATTAAAATTATAATTGAATAATAATTTACAAAATAAAATATTTAAATATTAATATTTGAAAATTGAATAATTGAATATTAATTTACAAAAGTAAATATTTAAATATTAATATTTGAAAATAGAATAATTAAAAATTATATTACAAAATTAAATATTTAAATATTAATATTTGAAAATTAAATATTTAAAAATTAAATATTTAATTATTAATATTTAAAAATTAAATAATGAAATGTTGATTTACAAAATAAATATTCAAATATTAATATTTGAAAATTAAATAATGATATTTGAAAATTCAATAAATAAATATTAATTTACAAAATTAAATATTTAAATATTAATTTTTGAAAATTAAATATTTAAATATTAATTTTTGGAAATTAAATAATGAAATGTTGATTTACAAAATTAAATATTTAAATATTAAAATTTGAAAATTGAATAATTAAATATTAATTTACAAAATTAAATATTTAAATATTAATATTTGAAAATTAAATAATTAAATATTAATTTTTGAAAATTAAATATTTAAATATTAATTTTTGAAAATTAAATAATTAAATATTCATTTACAAAATTAAATATTTAAATATTAATATTTGAAAATTAAATAATTAAATATTAATTTACAAAATTAAATATTTAAATATTAAAATTTGAAAATTGAATAATTAAATATTAATTACAAAATTAAATATTTAAATATTAATATTTGAAAATTGAATAATTGAATATTAATTTACAAAATTAAATATTTAAATATTACTTAATATTTGAAAATTAAATACTTAAATATTAATTTACAAAATTTAATATTTAAATTTTAATATTTGAAAATTAAATATTTAAATATTAATATTTGAAAATTAAATAATGAAATATTAATTTACAAAATTAAATATTTAAATATTAATATTTGAAAATTAAATATTGATATTTGAAAATTTAATATTGATATTTGAAAATTCAATATTGATATTTGAAAATTCAATAATTAAATATTAATTTACAAAATTAACTATTTAAATATTAATTTTTGAAAATTAAATAATTAAATATTAATTTACAAAATTAAATATTTAAATACTAATGTTTGAAAATTAAATATTGATATTTGAAAATTAAATATTGATATTTGAAAATTAAATATTAATATTTGAAAATTAAATATTGATATTTGAAAATTCAATAATTAAATATTCATTTACAAAATTAAATATTTAAATATTAATATTTGAAAATTAAATATTGATATTTGAAAATTCAATAATTAAATATTCATTTACAATATTAAATATTTAAATATTAAAATTTGAAAATTAAATAATTAAATATTAATTTACAAAATTAAATATTTAAATATTAATATTTGAAAATTAAATAATTAAATATTAATTTACAAAATTAAATATTTAAATATTAATATTTGAAAATTAAATATTGATATTTGAAAATTAAATATTGATATTTGAAAATTCAATAATTAAATATTAATTTACAAAATTAAATATTTAAATATTAATATTTGAAAATTAAATATTTAAATATTAATATTTAAAAATTAAATATTTAATGAATAATATATAAAAATAAAAAAATGAAATATTGATTTACAAAATTAAATATTCAAATATTAATATTTGAAAATTAAATATTGATATTTGAAAATTCAATAATTAAATATTAATTTACAAAATTAAATATTTAAATATTAATTTTTGAAAATTAAATATTTAAATATTAATTTTTGAAAATTAAATAATTAAATATTAATTTACAAAATTAAATATTTAAATATTATTATTTGAAAATTCAATAATTAAATATCAATTTACAAAATTAAATATTTAAATATTAAAATTTGAAAATTAAATAATTAAATATTAATTTACAAAATTAAATATTCAAATATTGAAATTTGAAAATTAAATAATTAAATATTAATTTACAAAATTAAATATTTAAATATTAAAATTTGAAAATTAAATATTTAAATATTAATTTTTGAAAATTAAATAATTAAATATTAATTTACAAAATTAAATATATTAATATTAAAATTATAATTGAATATTAATTTACAAAATTAAATATTTAAATATTAATATTTGAAAATTGAATAATTGAATATTAATTTACAAAATTAAATATTTAAATATTACTTAATATCTGAAAATTAAATAATTAAATATTAATTTACAAAATTTAATATTTAAATATTAATATTTGAAAATTAAATATTTAAATATTAATATTTGAAAATTAAATAATGAAATATTAATTTACAAAATTAAATATTTAAATATTAATATTTGAAAATTAAATATTGATATTTGAAAATTTAATATTGATATTTGAAAATTCAATATTGATATTTGAAAATTCAATAATTAAATATTAATTTACAAAATTAACTATTTAAATATTAATTTTTGAAAATTAAATAATTAAATATTAATTTACAAAATTAAATATTTAAATACTAATGTTTGAAAATTAAATATTGATATTTGAAAATTAAATATTGATATTTGAAAATTAAATATTAATATTTGAAAATTAAATATTGATATTTGAAAATTCAATAATTAAATATTCATTTACAAAATTAAATATTTTAATATTAAAATTTGAAAATTAAATAATTAAATATTAATTTACAAAATTAAATATTTAAATATTAATATTTGAAAATTAAATAATTAAATATTAATTTACAAAATTAAATATTTAAATACTAATGTTTGAAAATTAAATATTGATATTTGAAAATTAAATATTGATATTTGAAAATTCAATAATTAAATATTAATTTACAAAATTAAATTTTTAAATATTAATATTTGAAAATTAAATATTTAAATATTAATATTTGAAAATTAAATATTTAAATATTAATATTTAAAAATTAAATATTTAATGATTAATATTTAAAAATAAATAAATGAACTATTGATTTACAAAATTAAATATTAAAATATTAATATTTGAAAATTAAATATTGATATTTGAAAATTCAATAATTAAATATTAATTTACAAAATTAAATATTTAAATATTAATTTTTGAAAATTAAATATTTAAATATTAATTTTTGAAAATTAAATAATTAAATATTAATTTACAAAATTAAATATTGAAATATTAAAATTTGAAAATTGAATAATTAAATATTAATTTACAAAATTAAATATTTAAATATTAATATTTGAAAATTAAATAATTAAATATTAATTTTTGAAAATTAAATATTTAAATATTAATTTTTGAAAATTAAATAATTAAATATTAATTTACAAAATTAAATATTTAAATATTAATATTTGAAAATTAATTAATTAAATATTAATTTACACAATTAAATCTTTATATATTAAAATTTGAAAATTGAATAATTAAATATTAATTTACAAAATTAAATATTTAAATATTAATATTTGAAAATTCAATAATTAAATATTAATTTACAAAATTAAATATTTAAATATTAATATTTGAAAATTCAATAATTAAATATTAATTTACAAAATTAAATATTTAAATATTAAAATTTGAAAATTAAATAATTAAATATTAATTTACAAAATTAAATATTCAAATATTGAAATTTGAATATTAAATAATTAAATATTTATTTACAAAATTAAATATTTAAATATTAAAATTTGAAAATTAAATATTTAGATAATAATTTTTGAAAATTAAATAATTAAATATTAATTTACAAAATTAAATATTTAAATATTAATATTTGAAAATTAAATACTGATAATTGAAAATTAAATATTGATATTTGAAAATTGAATAATTAAATATTAATTTACAAAATTAAATATTTTAATATTAAAATTATAATTGAATATTAATTTACAAAATTAAATATTTTAATATTAAAATTTGAAAATTAAGTAATTATATATTAATTTACAAAATTATATATTTAAATATTAATATTTGAAAATTAAATATTTAAATATTAATATTTAAAAATTAAATAATGAAATATTAATTTACAAAATTAAATATTTTAATATTAAAATTTGAAAATTAAGTAATTAAATATTAATTTACAAAATTAAAAATGTAAAAATTAATATTTGAAAATTAAATATTTTAATATTAATATTTAAAAATTAAATAATGAAATATTCATTTACAAAATTAAATATTCAAATATTAATATTTGAAAATTAAATATTTAATTATTAAAATTTGAAAATTAAATATTTAAATATTAATATTTGAAAATTAAATATTGATATTTGAAAATTAAATATTGATATTTGAAAATTAAATATTGATATTTGAAAATTGAATAATTAAATATTAATTTACAAAATTAAATATATTAATATTAAAATTATAATTGAATATTAATTTACAAAATTAAATATTTAAATATTAATATTTGAAAATTAAATAATTAAATATTAATTTAAAAAATTAAATATTTAAATATTAATATTTGAAAATTAAATAATTAAATATTAATTTACAAAATTAAATATTTTAATATTAAAATTATAATTGAATATTAATTTACAAAATTAAATATTTAAATATTAATATTTGAAAATTAAATACTGATAATTGAAAATTAAATATTGATATTTGAAAATTGAATAATTAAATATTAATTTACAAAATTAAATATTTTAATATTAAAATTATAATTGAATATTAATTTACAAAATTAAATATTTTAATATTAAAATTTGAAAATTAAATAATTGACTATCAATTTACAAAATTAAATATTTTAATATTAAAATTTGAAAATTAAGTAATTAAATATTAATTTACAAAATTAAATATTTAAATATTAATATTTGAAAATTAAATATTTTAATAATAAAATTTGAAAATATTTAAATATTAATATTTGGAAATTAAATAATTAAATATTAATTTACAAAATTAAATATTTAAATATTAATATTTGAAAATTAAATTATTAAATATTAATTTACAAAATTAAATATTTAAATATTAAAATTTGAAAATTGAAGAATTATATATTAATTGACAAAATTAAATATTTAAATATTAATATTTGAAAATTAAATATTTAAATATTAATATTTAATAATTAAATAATGAAATATTAATTTACAAAATTAAATATTCAAATATTAATATTTGAAAATTAAATATTGATATTTGAAAATTCAATAATTAAATATTAATTTACAAAATTAAATATTTAAATATTAAAATTTGAAAATTAAATATTTAAATATTAAAATTTGAAAATTAAATATTTAAATATTAATTTACAAAATTAAATATTTTAATATTAATATTTGAAAATTAAATATTGATATTTGAAAATTGAATAATTAAATAATAATTTACAAAATTAAATAATTTAATATTAAAATTATAATTGAATATTAATTTACAAAATTAAATATTTAAATATTAATATTTGAAAATAGAATAATTGAATATTAATTTACACAATTAAATATTTAAATATTAATATTTGAAAATTGAATAATTAAATATTAATTTACAAAATTAAATATTTAAATATTAATATTTGAAAATTAAATATTTAAATATTAATATTTGAAAATTAAATATTTAAAAAATAAATATTTAATTATTAATATTTAAAAATTAAATAAGGAAATGTTGATTTACAAAATAAATATTCAAATATTAATATTTGAAAATTAAATATTGATATTTGAAAATTCAATAATTAAATATTAATTTACAAAATTAAATATTTAAATATTAATTTTTGAAATTTAAATATTTAAATATTAATTTTTGAAAATTAAATAATTAAATATTAATTTACAAAATTAAATATTTAAATATTAAAATTTGAAAATTGAATAATTAAATATTAATTTACAAAATTAAATATTTAAATATTAATTTTTGAAAATTAAATAATTAAATATTAATTTTTGAAAATTAAATATTTAAATATTAATTTTTGAAAATTAAATAATTAAATATTAATTTACAAAATTAAATATTTAAATATTAATATTTGAAAATTAAATAATTAAATATTAATTTACAAAATTAAATATTTAAATATTAAAATTTGAAAACTGAATAATTAAATATTAATTTACAAAATTAAATATTTAAATATAAATATTTGAAAATTCAATAATTAAATATTAATTTACAAAATTAAATATTTAAATATTAATATTTGAAAATTCAATAATTAAATATCAATTTACAAAATTAAATATTTAAATATTAAAACTTGAAAATTAAATAATTAAATATTAATTTACAAAATTAAATATTCAAATATTGAAATTTGAAAATTAAATAATTAAATATTAATTTACAAAATTAAATATTTAAATATTAAAATTTGAAAATTAAATATTTAAATATTAATTTTTGAAAATTAAATAATTAAATATTAATTTACAAAATTAAATATTTTAATATTAAAATTATAATTGAATATTAATTTACAAAATTAAATATTTAAATATTAATATTTGAAAATTGAATAATTGAATATTAATTTACAAAATGAAATATTTAAATATTACTTAATATTTGAAAATTAAATAATTAAATATTAATTTACAAAATTTAATATTTAAATATTAATATTTGAAAATTAAATATTTAAATATTAATATTTGAAAATTAAATAATGAAATATTAATTTACAAAATTAAATATTTAAATATTAATATTTGAAAATTAAATATTGATATTTGAAAATTTAATATTGATATTTGAAATTTCAATATTGATATTTGAAAATTCAATATTTAAATATTAATTTACAAAATTAACTATTTAAATATTAATTTTTGAAAATTAAATAATTAAATATTAATTTACAAAATTAAATATTTAAATACTAATGTTTGAAAATTAAATATTGATATTTGAAAATTAAATATTGATATTTGAAAATTAAATATTAATATTTGAAAATTAAATATTGATATTTGAAAATTCAATAATTAAATATTCATTTACAAAATTAAATATTTAAATATTAATATTTGAAAATTAAATATTGATATTTGAAAATTCAATAATTAAATATTCATTTACAAAATTAAATATTTTAATATTAAAATTTGAAAATTAAATAATTAAATATTAATTTACAAAATTAAATATTTAAATATTAATATTTGATAATTAAATAATTAAATATTAATTTTGAAGATTAAATATTTTAATATTAATATTTGAAAATTAAATATTGATATTTGAAAATTCAATAATTAAATATTAATTTACAAAATTAAATATTTAAATATTAATATTTGAAAATTAAATATTTAAATATTAATATTTGAAAATTAAATATTTAAATATTAATATTTAAAAATTAAATATTTATTGATTAATATTTAAAAATTAAAAAAGGAAATATTGATTTACAAAATTAAATATTCAAATATTAATATTTGTAAATTAAATATTGATATTTGAAAATTCAATAAGTAAATATTAATTTACAAAATTAAATATTTAAATATTAATTTTTGAAAATTAAATATTTAAATATTAATTTTTGAAAATTAAATAATTAAATATTAATTTACAAAATTAAATATTTAAATATTAATATTTGAAAATTCAATAATTAAATATCAATTTACAAAATTAAATATTTAAATATTAAAATTTGAAAATTAAATAATTAAATATTAATTTACAAAATTAAATATTCAAATATTGAAATTTGAAAATTAAATAATTAAATATTAATTTACAAAATTAAATATTTAAATATTAAAATTTGAAAATTAAATATTTAAATATTAATTTTTGAAAATTAAATAATTAAATATTAATTTACAAAATTAAATATTTTAATATTAAAATTATAATTGAATATTAATTTACAAAATTAAATATTTAATTATTACTATGTGAACATTGAATAATTGAATATTAATTTACAAAATTAAATATTTAAATATTAATATTTGAAAATTAAATAATTAAATATTAATTTACAAAATTTAATATTTAAATATTAATATTTGAAAATTAAATATTTAAATATTAATATTTGAAAATTAAATAATGAAATATTAATTTACAAAATTAAATATTTAAATATTAATATTTGAAAATTAAATATTGATATTTGAAAATTTAATATTGATATTTGAAAATTCAATATTGATATTTGAAAATTCAATAATTAAATATTAATTTACAAAATTAACTATTTAAATATTAATTTTTGAAAATTAAATAATTAAATATTAATTTACAAAATTAAATATTTAAATACTAATGTTTGAAAATTAAATATTGATATTTGAAAATTAAATATTGATATTTGAAAATTAAATATTAATATTTGAAAATTAAATATTGATATTTGAAAATTCAATAATTAAATATTCATTTACAAAATTAAATATTTTAATATTAAAATTTGAAAATTAAATAATTAAATATTAATTTACAAAATTAAATATTTAAATATTAATATTTGAAAATTAAATAATTAAATATTAATTTACAAAATTAAATATTTAAATATTAATATTTGAAAATTAAATATTTAAATATTAATATTTAAAAATTAAATATTTAATGATTAATATTTAAAAATTAAAAAATGAAATATTGATTTACAAAATTAAATATTCAAATATTAATATTTGAAAATTAAATATTGATATTTGAAAATTCAATAATTAAATATTAATTTACAAAATTAAATATTTAAATATTAATTTTTGAAAATTAAATATTTAAATATTAATTTTTGAAAATTAAATATTTAAATATTAATTTTTGAAAATTAAATAATTAAATATTAATTTACAAAATTAAATATTTAAATATTAAAATTTGAAAATTGAATAATTAAATATTAATTTACAAAATTAAATATTTAAATATTAATATTTGAAAATTAAATAATTAAATATTAATTTTTGAAAATTAAATATATAAATATTAAAATTTGAAAATTAAATAATTAAATATTAATTTACAAAATTAAATATTTAAATATTAATATTTGAAAATTAAATAATTAAATATTAATTTACAAAATTAAATATTTAAATATTAATATTTGAAAATTCAATAATTAAATATTAATTTACAAAATTAAATATTTAAATATTAAAATTTGAAAATTAAATAATTAAATATTAATTTACAAAATTAAATATTCAATTATTGAAATTTGAATATTAAATAATTAAATATTTATTTACAAAATTAAATATTTAAATATTAAAATTTGAAAATTAAATATTTAGATATTAATTTTTGAAAATTAAATAATTAAATATTAATTTACAAAATTAAATATTTAAATATTAATATTTGAAAATTAAATACTGATATTTGAAAATTAAATATTGATATTTGAAAATTGAATAATTAAAGATTAATTTACAAAATTAAATATTTTAATATTAAAATTATAATTGAATATTAATTTACAAAATTAAATATTTTAATATTAAAATTTGAAAATTAAGTAATTAAATATTAATTTACAAAATTAAATATTTAAATATTAATATTTGAAAATTAAATATTTAAATATTAATATTTAAAAATTAAATAATGAAATATTAATTTACAAAATTAAATATTTTAATATTAAAATTTGAAAATTAAGTAATTAAATATTAATTTACAAAATTAAATATTTAAATATTAATATTTGAAAATTAAATATTTTAATATTAATATTTAAAAATTAAATAATGAAATATTCATTTACAAAATTAAATATTCAATTATTAATATTTGAAAATTAAATATTGATATTTGAAAATTCAATAATTAAATATTAATTTACAAAATTAAATATTTAAATATTAAGATTTTAAAATTAAATACACAAAAAATAAAATTTCAAAATTAAATAATTAAATATTAAAATTTGAAAATTAAATATTTAAATATTAATATTTGAAAATTAAATATTGATATTTGAAAATTAAATATTGATATTTGAAAATTAAATATTGATATTTGAAAATTGAATAATTAAATATTAATTTACAAAATTAAATATTCTAATATTAAAATTATAATTGAATATTAATTTACAAAATTAAATATTTAAATATTAATATTTGAAAATTAAATAATTAAATATTAATTTATAAAATTAAATATTTTAATATTAAAATTTGAAAATTAAGTAATTAAATATTAATTTACAAAATTTAATATTTAAATATTAATATTTGAAAATTAAATAATTAAATATTAATTTAAAAAATTAAATATTTAAATATTAATATTTGAAAATTAAATATTTAAATATTAAGATTTGAAAATTAAATATTGATATTTGAAAATTCAATAATTAAATATTAATTTACAAAATTAAATATTTGAATATTAAAATTTGAAAATTAAATAATTAAATATTAATTTACAAAATTAAATATTTTAATATTAAAATTATAATTGAATATTAATTTACAAAATTAAATATTTAAATATTAATATTTGAAAATTAAATATTAATATTTGAAAATTAAATATTAATATTTGAAAATTAAATATTGATATTTGAAAATTGAATAATTAAATATTAATTTACAAAATTAAATATTTTAATATTAAAATTATAATTGAATATTAATTTACAAAATTAAATATTTAAATATTAATATTTGAAAATTAAATAATTGAATATCAATTTACAAAATTAAATATTTTAATATTAAAATTTGAAAAGTAAGTAATTAAATATTATTTTACAAAATTACATATTTAAATATTAATATTTGAAAATTAAATATTTAAATATTAATATTTAAAAATTAAATAATGAAATATTAATTTACAAAATTAAATATATTAATATTAAAATTTGAAAATTAAGTAATTAAATATTAATTTACAAAATTGAATATTTAAATATTAATATTTGAAAATTAAATATTTAAATATTAATATTTAAAAATTAAATAATGAAATATTAATTTACAAAAGTAAATATTCAAATATTAATATTTGAAAATTAAATATTGATATTTGAAAATTTAATAATTAAATATTAATTTACAAAATTAAATATTTAAATATCAAGATTTGAAAATGAAATATTTAAATATTAAAATTTGAAAATTAAATATTTAAATATTAAAATTTGAAAATTAAATATTTAAATATTAAAATTTGAAAATTAAATATTTAAATATTAATTTACAAAATTAAATATTTAAATATTAAAATTTGAAAATTAAATAATTAAATATTAATTTAAAAAATTAAATATTTTAATATTAAAATTTGAAAATTAAGTAATTAAATATTAATTTACAAAATTAAATATTTAAATATTAATATTTGAAAATTAAATAATTAAATATTAATTTACAAAATTTAATATTTAAATATTAATATTTGAAAATTAAATATTTAAATATTAATATTTGAAAATTAAATAATGGAATATTAATTTACAAAATTAAATATTTAAATATTAAAATTTGAAAATTAAATATTTAAATATTAATTTTTGAAAATTAAATAATTAAATATTAATTTACAAAATTAAATATTTAAATATTAATATTTGAAAATTAAATATTGATATTTGAAATTTTAATATTGATATTTGTAAATTCAATATTGATATTTAAAAATTCAATAATTAAATATTAATTTACAAAATTAAATATTTAAATATTAATTTTTGAAAATTAAATAATTAAATATTAATTTACAAAATTAAATATTTAAATACTAATATTTGAAAATTCGATATTGATATTTGAAAATTAAATATTGATATTTGAAAATTCAATAATGAAATATTAATTTACAAAATTAAATATTTAAATATTAACAATTGAAAATTGAATAATCAAATATTAATTTACAAAATTAAATATTAATATTTGAAAATTAAATATTGATATTTGAAAATTAAATATTGATATTTGAAAATTCAATAATTAAATATTAATTTACAAAATTAAATATTTAAATATTAAAACTTGAAAATTAAATAATTAAATATTAATTTACAAAATTAAATATTTAAATATTAATATTTGAAAATTAAATATTTAAATATTAATATTTAAAAATTAAATAATGAAATATTAATTTACAAAATTAAATATTTTAATATTAAAATTTGAAAATTAAGTAATTAAATATTAATTTACAAAATTGAATATTTAAATATTAATATTTGAAAATTAAATATTTAAATATTAATATTTAAAAATTAAATAATGAAATATTAATGTACAAAATTAAATATTCAAATATTAATATTTGAAAATTAAATATTGATATTTGAAAATTCAATAATTAAATATTAATTTACAAAATTAAATATTTAAATATTAAGATTTGAAAATTAAATATTTAAATATTAAAATTTGAAAATTAAATATTTAAATATTAAAATTTGAAAATTAAATATTTAAATATTAAAATTTGAAAATTAAATATTTAAATATTAATTTACAAAATTAAATATTTAAATATTAAAATTTGAAAATTAAATAATTAAATATTAATTTAAAAAATTAAATATTTTAATATTAAAATTTGAAAATTAAGTAATTAAATATTAATTTACAAAATTAAATATTTAAATATTAATATTTGAAAATTAAATAATTAAATATTAATTTACAAAATTTAATATTTAAATATTAATATTTGAAAATTAAATATTTAAATATTAATATTTGAAAATTAAATATTTAAATATTAATATTTGAAAATTAAATATTTAAATATTAATATTTGAAAATTAAATAATGAAATATTAATTTACAAAATTAAATATTTAAATATTAAAATTTGAAAATTAAATATTTAAATATTAAAACTTGAAAATTAAATAATTAAATATTAATTTACAAAATTAAATATTTAAATATTGAAATTTGAAAATTAAATAATTAAATATTAATTTACAAAATTAAATATTTAAATATTAAAATTTGAAAATTAAATAATTAAATATTAATTTACAAAATTAAATATTTAAATATTAATATTTGAAAATTAAATATTTAAATATTAAGATTTGAAAATTAAATATTGATATTTGAAAATTCATTAATTAAATATTAATTTACAAAATTAAATATTTGAATATTAAAATTTGAAAATTAAATAATTAAATATTAATTTACAAAATTATATATTTAAATATTAATATTTGAAAATTAAATAATTAAATATTAATTTAAAAAATTAAATATTTTAATATTAAAATTTGAAAATTAAATATTTAAATATTAATATTTGGAAATTAAATAATTAAATATTAATTTACAAAATTAAATATTTAAATATTAATATTTGAAAATTAAATAATGAAATATTAATATTTATATTTATTTATTTAATTTTCAAATATTAGTGTTTAATTATTTAATTTTCAAATATTAATATTTAATTATTTAATTTTCAAATATTAATATTTAATTATTTAATTTTCAAATATTAATATTTAATTATTTAATTTTCAAATATTATTATTTAATTATTTAATTTTCAAATATTAATATTTAATTATTCAATTTTCAAATATTAATAACACTTTAAATTTTTCATTTTTACATGAACCTAATATCGGATTTATTTTTGAAAAAAAAAAATCGCACTGTGTTTTTTAAAAGTACGTGTTAATCAAATTTAATACTTTTCGCAACAGAATGCGATAAAATAGGTAAGAAAGAAAGTTTCGTTGAATTACAGCACATACTTTTTTCGAATGCGCGTTTCTTCTCGACGATTCATGTCACTTTTAAAAAAGTATGTTTAGCTCCTAGTTAATTTTTCTGCCTCCGGAATTTCGACAATTAAAGTTTAAATTTATTTAGAGTTCGAATTTTTTCAATACTGAATTTTTTACTAAACTGTACCTATCCCATTTTAAAAATGTTCCATGTTGCTTATATCTTCTACTGCATCCGGTGGGGAGGGGGGAATCTTGAGGTTCATAAAAGATCGCAAAATCACTCTGTAAATCGTCCCATCACATCGAAACGCGACAATGAATATTATATTACGCAGCGCAGTGTAAACAACAATAATTATGTAGGCACTCTCCGGCCTGCGGCAATCATACAGCTACAAAATTTAAATCTATTGATTCTATTGTTTTGCTTCATTGTCACCTTCGTTCGGTTTCTGGCGGTTCAATTTCATGACGTTCACTTTCTCCGTTAGGTACCTACTACCTACCTTACTCTCCTATACTTACTTCTTTTTCAAATGTTAATTCAGAAAAATGTTAGTTAGGTACCTAAGTACATATTAAAATATTTCTAAATTTGATTTTTTCAACATTTTTTTCAACTTGATAAAATAATTTTTTTAAATTTCATTCAGCTTGTAATTTATTTCCTTCCATAAAATTTTTCTTAATTTTTTTAAAACTATTTATAAATTTTTCTAAATTGAAAATTTTTCCAAGTTCGAATTTTTCAAAAAATTCTCAATTCTACCGTTTGTTGTCAATTTTTCAATTTTGTTATAGTGCAAGATTGAAGCACCAAATGCCCGCTTTGAAAAATGGTGTAGGCCTATACCATCAAAATTTAGATTTTACGTGAATTACGTGTTTTGTTTTAAATGGAGAAAACGGGAAATTATTTTCCTCGAAAATCATCATTTGATGGGACCAATTTCAACTTTGAAAAATTTACGGATAGAAAAATTACCTAATTAAAGTAGAAAAAGTTCGAACTTGAAAATTTGAAATTTGTACACTGAACTTTGAAGATCGTCGGAATTCATTACCCGCATAAAAAATTGAGAGCTGTTGAAATACTTGAAATTTGGAGACCACCGAAATTTATTCATAGGTTCTTGGCGCCTGGCCTCAAGGTCGTCCCCTTTCCCAATTCCGTCCCCCTGTGTTTCTCAGCTGGTAGGTGCTACACTCTTGTGAAAATTGCTCAAACGAATAATCTACCGTCCAGTTACCACCTGTAAACATCGTTTTGGTTATCAGTAATCAGTATCCTTATCAGTTTTTTTTAGCAAAGCGCAAAAATGTCTTTCACATAGAAAAATTTTAATTTTGAGATTTTGAAGTGGTCGTTATGTGTAGGTATTCAAAGTAGGTAAGTACCTATTTTTTAACCGTAATCACGAATATAGGTAGGTATCAGTTTATAGTTCAGAAAATGTACCTACTTACTTTCAGATCATCTTCTGTTTGATTTTTCGATTTTTACTTGATCCCCATTTTATGAAACAATAAGCGAAATTTAAAATAATGTGTGAAAATTTATAATTTCGTTCTCCTTGAAAATTTTACAAAGATTGTTCTGAATTTGTGAGAAGGTAATTTTGACACAAACGTTACTCAGCAGTATGTACCTATTTTTATAGGTACCTACTCTTGAGTCTTAAATGTCCCTCGGATCTCCTGCAAGCCCCCCCCCCCCCCATCTGTTGCGTTGATGGGAGAAAGATAAGTGCACCTAATGTTTCATTTTTCAAGTTGATATAGTGAACTCAAATTTTAAAATAATCAAAAAATCAATACCAGTGCCATTGTAGGAAATTAAATTTCCGACAAAAATGCTCAACATAATTTTTTGCCTATCTTCAATACAGAAGGTGCTATTTTGAAAAGAATAAAGATGATTGAATGATTGAAAAACTTAGAAGTATGCACTCTTATTTTTCCTTCTTTTTTCAATATTTTCTCTACATTAAAAAAAATACTATTGACACCTCACATAAAAAATAATTTCCAGCAAAAAAAGCCCTTACCAATTTTTGCTTATCTCCAAAATTGAAGGCCCTCTTCATGAAATATTGAAACTCTCTTTTCAAGTTAATTTGAATAGCGCCTTTAATTTTGGAGATAAGCAAAATTTGGTAAGGACTTTTTTTGCCGGAAATTATTTTTTACGTGAGGTGTTGATAGTACATATTTTTTGATATCGAGTGATTTATATTGAAAAAAGAAGGAAAAATAAGAGTCTATTTCCTAGTATTTCAGTCATCTTCATTCTTTATAAAATTGGGCTTTTTCAGCCTTTTCTATCAGAAATAGGTAAAAAGTTAATGAAAGTTTTTTTTTTGTCGGAAATTAAATTTCCCACAAAGTACTGGTATTTGATTCTTGATTATTTTAAAATTTGAGTGCATTACATAAACTTGAAAAATAAAATTTGAAGTACACTTATCTTCCTCCAATCAACAGATGAGAAGGAGGGGCTTGCAGGGGATGCGATGAAGTCGTGATGGTCTAAGCTATACATTGGTACTACCCTCGTGTAAATCCGACATGTCACCACTGTGGCAGGTAACGAGTAGAAAGACGTTCTGCCCAAACCAATGAAATTCATCTCATTGACTATTTTTTAAAATCATTTTCTGATGTTTTTACAGAAAAATTGATTCGGTCGAAAATTTTTTAAAACTTCGTGTACCTGAATGATTTTTGGGTGAGAGGGCAAAAAAAGGAGATGTTTGACGACCAAACTCATTATTTGGGGAGGGGGCTAATTTTACTTTCCAGAGGTCTAAGCTCTTCCGGGGCCAATCCTAAATCCGAAATTGTTTCAAAAATTGACCAAAATTTGAGAAATAAACTTCACCACCCGCAATTTCAAATTTATGAGGTTCGATCTCTTCTGATGTGCTTAAGATTCATTCAAGTCTGGGCTCCAAATTTTATTTTTAATTAGAACACTTCCCCAGTATACTTTTTCCTCATAAACGATTTTTGGACTTGGAATATTATTTAACGTTCCTAACTTACCTATATCGGTAATATAAAATGGTTTTCATTTTCATAATTTATCGAAAATTAGCAGGCACAAATTCGAGCCAATGAACAACAAAATGTACCATCATCTGATCGTCATCCTAGGATCAATTTTTTCAACTCTATTGCCCATAGAATCAGCCAAAATACTGGGAATATTTCCAATCCTTAGTAAAAGTCATCATTCCGTAAATCAACCAATCGTCAGAGGTTTGGCCGCCAGAGGTCACGATGTCACTGTAATCTGTCATTTTAAATCCACCGAAATTGTACCAAACTACAGGGAAATTCTTTTTTCGGAAGGAGTCGTAGATTTCGTCGATACTATTTCCATAGAAGACAGCACCAATTTCTCCGGAATTTGGAAAATGATGAGCATCACCGTTGCTCTTGAAAAATCATGCTGCGATACTTTGTTCGGTTTGGATTACATACAGCAATTGATACGAAATTCCAACGGAACAGCGATCAATTTAATTATTGCTGAAATCCATTACTCGAAATGCCTTCATTTATTAGCTCACAAATTGAGGGTACCGTTAATACTTATTTTACCGGTGAGCTTAGGACTAGGTGTAGATTACTTTGTCGGCAATCCATTTAATCCTGCAGTTGTACCGATGGATAAACATACCACAAAAATGGATTTTTTTCAACGCCTAAAGAATACAATAAACTACGTTGTCGTGAATGGTTTCAATCAATATGCCTATAATAAAGATATGGAAAGGTATTCACGCGAAGTATTTAATATGGAACTACCATCGAATGAAGAATTAAATAAAAGGACAGCTATGGCCTTTTATAATAATCATTTTAGTTTCATGACGAGACCGCTGTCACCTAATGCTGTAGATATTGCTGGAATACATATCAAAGAAGCAAAAAAATTACCCAAGGTAAGTTCTCAAATTCCTTTTTTGACAATTGGATGGAAAAAAAAACAAAGAGAAAAATCAAGTGCTAATTACTCCTGATACGTAAGGGCTTTTGAATTTAGAAATGATGGGACAATTTTGATTTTAGGATATCGAAGAGTTTTAATACCTAATTATTTCTATCGCAGGATATAGAAGAATTTATCGAAGGAGCAACTTATGGTGTTATTTTATTTTCATTCGGTACCACAATTAAAGCGAGCAGCATATCTCCTGAAAAATTGAAAGTCATCATAGATGTATTTTCCGCCATACCTCAAAGGATCCTTTGGCGAGTAAATGAATTGAATTTAGCCAAAGTGCCTCCAAATGTCAAATTGAGTAAATGGTTTCCGCAACGAGATATATTAGGTAAAAAAAATTGAAACGAAAAATTTTCAAATGCGTTTTATGTTCATGGCCTAGAGTAAATGATTTTTTGCGTCATGAAGTTTTACATGATGTTTTTTTCTTCTCGTTTTTCACTTGTTGGAATTTTGTCTGACTTTTGAAAATTGAAACATTTTGAAAGAAATTGATTTTTATGATATTTTGTTAGACTTAAGGCCTTATGGTTTTTTGAAAACAGAAATTTTAAAGAAACCAATTTCTTTGCAAGACATTAAACATATTTTTTTAAAAAATTAGGAAAAATATTCAACATTTTCAATAAAACTTTATCGAAGCCAAAATTATACCAAATTTTATTAACCGGATTTTTTTCATTAAAATTTTCACACAATTTTTTACGATCGCTATCAGATTTGAAAAAACAGAGGAATTTGATCTTTTTTTGCGACTTTGGAAAAGTAAGAAATTTTATTGATTTGAAGATTATAACGTTTGATGAAGTACCTTTCAATCTCCATAACTAAGTATATCATCAATTCGGTCATTTTAAGATTTGGTACAATTCCAAAACAATTCTAGCCTGATATTTTTTTGCGTTTTCTGTTCGTAATGGTCCATACTAATATCAAACAACATAAAATTCACTAAAATTGCCACTCAGGAAGCGTCTGGAACCTGTAGGGGAAGGGTATAAATGCTTGCTCAAAACCAATACCTACTTATTCTCAGATACCTAAGTTTTAAAATTAGAAAATGGTAGAATAATGGCATTCTAGTCAAGAAAGAAAAAATATATTTTTAGAATGTTTTGAAATAGGTAAACAAAATTATGTAGCAGAAGGTACTAAAAATTTTACCGGGGGGGAGGGGGGAGTAAAATTCAAATTTTAGAAAATTTTCAAATTTTTGGTGTCGAAAAATAGGATAATTGGCATTCCAAATACAATTTTGAATTTGAGATAGTTTTCTTCGAAAAACTGGAAGGAGTGTATTAAAATATTTCAAAAATACTTAGTTGTTTTACACCATTAATTTTTGGTCAAGAAAAAAGGAGTTTTTTGAAAAAAAAAAAAAAACATCCTTTCTGGTAGAAAATTACACGAAGATTATAATTATTCAACCAGTTTCAAATTTTGAAAGAAATTCGCAAAAACCGGTTTTCAACAAGCATTCACCCTTCTTCTCGGGAATTTCGCCTTACAGTATCATCAATTTCAATGAATGAAAAAATAATTTTGAAAATTTACCTAATACTTTCACAATTTTCCAACACTGTGTCAGACTTCTTTCCAAAACAGCTTTTGAAGTTGTCAGACTTCTTTCCAAAACAGCTTTTGAAGTTGAAGGCGATGAAAAAATATACCTTATAGTACTTATACTTATGATATTTTAACTAAAAATCATTGACTTGAGAAAAAAAAGAATATCTATGCTGACAATTTAATAGAAAATTTGCATTAAATCAATACGTGTACAATTTTTTTTCTGTTCTTCATCATAGAATTTTAATTTTTTCCAAAAAGAACTCATTTTTTGTACCTACAGTAAAATTTGAAAAAAATTTCTCCCCGTCCCTTTAATTAAATTTTTTGCATATTTTAGAACACAAGAACGTAATCAGCTTTATCAGTCATTGTGGCTTACAAGGAACGTTGGAAGCTATTCACACAGCCACCCCTGTCATCGCAATACCTTTAGCATTCGATCAATTTCAAAACGCCAATATATTGATTGAAAAGGGAGCCGGTGTGTACGTCGATTATTTCACAATGGATAAAAATACATTAATCAATGCCATTAATGAAATCGTAACGAATCCCAAGTAATTGAGCTCGAATTTGTTTATCTCTGTTTTCTCAATTGTTTTATACCTACTAAACATTTATGGGATGAACTCGTATCATTTCCAGATATCGTGAAAGTATGCAAAAGTTATCGAAAATATTCAAAGATAGGCCAAGGTCTGCTCTGGATGAGGCACTATATTGGTCAGAGTACGTTTTGAGACATCGAGGAGCTTCTCATATGAGGACAGCTGCTGCTGATATGCCTTTATATCAATATTTATTGTTGGATGTGCTTGTATTTGTATTGGGTATTTTAGTATGTATTGTGTATTTTTGCAAATATTCTTTTAAAATTATGATTTCTATACTTTGTCATCGAAAGTTGAAGAAAAATAAACTCCAGTGAAATTCAAATGTGTAAGTACCTACTTAAATATTAAATTTTGATGTTTTTGATAGATCTATTAGTAAGTACATACGTATTTCGAAAAAGAAAAAAATGCCATGAAAAAAGTGTTGTCAAATAAATGAAAAATCATTTTTAAAAAATTCAGAATCGCATCGCAAGGAAAATCAGCGAAATTGTTTGATGTCTAAAAAAATGTAATGATTTTTCTTAGCAACACCGAAGTATTTTACTGAGCTTTCAGTGAATTTTCTTTGATCTTTTGATTAATTTTTTTTCGCTGTTTTTTTTGTGCTGAAATTCCGACTGTTTTTAGGTGGTTTAGAAGTAGTAAATTTTTCCAACTCATGTTCGCTTATGTATGAGACAGAAAATTTTTCTCAATACTCTCTATTTGCATTCAACTTCAAAGTATGAGTAGATATGATAGTGATAAGTGAAGTTTTAGTTAATAATGTTTCTTTGTTTTATCGCTACTTTCACACGTGATCGGATTTACTTAATATTTAATAATAGCTCACGACGGTACCTACCAAGATTTACTTTGTATAGGTATCTATAATCAGTTCTGAAAACAGTTTTCTAAAATTATGAATAAAATTTGAAAGAATTTTAATGATTTTTTTTTCTAAAATTGGCTAATACTAGTTGAAATCAAATAAGAACGCAGTAAAAATAGGTAAGAAAATTATTTTTGATATTAATCATCTACTTAGGTACTCGTAATTATTGAAGCTATATTATTTAAAAATTAATCAAAATTTGTAGAGAACAGTGAAAGTCAAAAAAATAGATGAATTCTCATCTCGTTATCCTCGTGGGTTTGATTTTTTCATCCTCGCTGCCCACAGAATCAGCCAAAATACTCGGAATATTTCCCATCCGAAGTAAAAGCCACCATTCCATTAATCAGCCAATCGTCAGAGGTTTGGCTGCCAAAGGTCACGAAGTCACAATAATCAGTCACTTCAAATCCACCGACGTCATACCCAACTATAACGAAATTTTGTTCTCCGAAGGGATTCAGGATTTCATCGACACAATTTCTGTCGAAGATAGCGTTAATTATTCTGGATTTTGGAATGTTATAGCCTTTTTCGCTGCTCTTGAACGATCATATTGCGATAATGTATTTAATTTAGAATACATACAGCAGTTGATACGAAATTCCAACGAGACCACTATTGATTTGATTATTGCTGAAGTATATCACATAAAATGCTTTCATTTATTAGCTCACAGATTAAAGGTTCCATTGATACTCGTTATACCAGTGGCAACAGATCCAGGATTGGATTTTTTCATAGGAAATCCAATTAATCCCTCAGTTATGCCAATGGATAAGTTTACCACGAATATGAATTTTTTGCAACGTTTAGAGAATACAATTGGCTATATTATAAAGTATGGTTTCCATCATTATGCATATAATGAAGATATGGAGAGATATGCTCGAGAAATATTCAATATGGATCTACCGTCGGATGAAGAATTGAATAAAAGGACAGCGATGGGCTTTTACAATAATCATTTGAGTTTTATATCCAGACCGATGTCGCCTAATGCCATAAATATTGCTGGAATACATATCACAGAGCCGAAAAAATTACCAAAGGTGAAAAATATTCAACAAAAATCTGAGGAGAGGAGGACATATTATTCAGTTTATAAGCTCGAATTGGAAGCTTCAGATTTTGAAATTAATACCTAATTATTTCTATCGCAGGATATAGAAGAATTTATCGAAGGATCAACTCATGGTGTAATTCTGTTTTCTTTTGGCACCACAATTAAAGCGAGCAGCATATCTCCTGAAAAATTGAAAGTCATTATGGATGCCTTTTCTGCCGTACCTCAAAGGATTCTTTGGCGCGTGAATGAATTGAATATAGCTGAAGTGCCGTCCAATGTCAAATTATGTAAATGGTTTCCTCAACGAGATATATTGGGTGATTTCTTTTTTTTTTGTTTTTTTTTAAAATATATATATATATAGGTAGAATACTAATTTTTCAGTGTTATTTTGTTTTTATGGGGGTAGTCTTACGACCACGGTAAAAAATGAACAGATTTTCAGCTTCGAAATCATTTTGACGCAGATGGTAAGATGGGATTTTGAAGATTCAAGATTTTTACCTTTAATTTTACATTTTTTGAAAAAATCGTATCCGATATTAAAGGTTTTCAGGTAGTAAAATTTTTTCAAACTTCAATTTTTTCAGTTTCATGAATTTAAATTTTTCTTCCAGACCTAAAATTTTGTCGAATAATTTTAAAATCGTTCATCATTTTTTTTTAAAAAAAAACAAATTTTTCAATTATAAATTTTTTTCCAACTTTACAGTCGAAGAAATTTTCAAATTCATGTTTTTAATACTTTTTTTTCAACTTAATTAGTGATTTAAAAAAATTTCAAAAGTAGGTACCTGATTAGGTAAATTGAGTATGAAATCTAAAAAATTAAAAGCATCAAAGTGATTGGATAAATGTTGAAGAAATTTAATTGGACACAGCTTTGAAAAAAATGGAATTGAAGAAATTGAAAATATTATGAATTGAAAAAATTTTGACTTGCATCATTGAAATCCTGTTTGTGTCAAAATGATTTAGAAGGCAGATAGTAGAAAATTGCAAGTATCATGAGTCCCAAAAATTATTGTTACCAAATGAATGGTTTTAATCGTCAAATTTTTTTAAAAAATCAGCCTATGACGATTTTTAAAAACTTTGGTTTATGAAGATTTTCTCTTTTTTCATTTTGATTTTTCCATTTTTAAGCAAAAAGCATTGAAATATATTTGTAGGATACTTTTCAGTCAATTTGCCATTTCGATAAAAAAAAATTGATCAATTTCAGAACACAAAAATGTAATCGGATTCATTAGTCATTGTGGATTACAAGGAACATTGGAAGCCATTTACACAGCCACTCCTGTCATTGCAATTCCATTCGCATTTGATCAATTTCAAGATGCCAATATTTTGGTTGAAAATGGAGCCAGTGTCTACGTCGATTATTTCAAAATGGATGAAAACACTCTGATCGATGCCATTAATGAAATCGTAACTAAACCCAAGTAATTAAGTTCGAATAGCATTCAAATTTTCATTTCCATTTTTCTGAACTTTTTATGATAATTATATGAAATGAATCTTACATGATATCTATTTTTTCCAGATATCGTGAAAATATGCAAAAGTTGTCGAAAATTTTCAGAGACAGACCCAGGTCTGCCCTAGATGAAGCACTATATTGGTCTGAATACGTTTTGAGACATCGAGGAGCTGCTCACATGAGGACAGCTGCTGCTGATATGTCTCTATATCAATATTTATTATTGGATGTGATCGTAGTCATATTGGGTACATTGGTAAGTTTCGTGTATTTTTGTAAATTTCTTTTTAAAATTATTATTTCAGTGTTACGTTATCAAAAATTAAAGAAAAATAAAACTCAGTGAAAGAAATTCGAATGCGTCTTTCTAATTTCATGTTCATTCAAGTTGTGTAAAATAAATATCTCACTTGAATAATTCTCATGGCAATAAAATCATCCTACAGTTTGATAAAATCCGAATTTGGAATAATGAGAAGAAGAGGCAGAATTAAAAATTTCCTAGACTTAAAACATGGTTCTTCAGACTTGTTCCCAAAGTCTTTTTACAAAAATGGTTATAAATTCATCTAAGTAAAATTCGGTCGCCAATTATAGGAAATTTTACGTTCTGACATGAATTAAATGAATTCAAACCACAAAATTGAAAAAAAGTGCTGAACAACAAAATAATGTAAAAATGTATACAGATATGATTTTAAGCACGAAAAAAAAGATGAAACCGAGAAAATTACCAATTTCAAAAAGAAAAACGTGCCGATGACATTATAGGTAAGTAATCTGTTAATGAAGAAAAAGAGTGTTGCATGGTAACATCTCTCGCTTATCAAGCCTTCAACACGTACTGCGTCTACGTAAGTATGTTTGCCTTATTGATGAGAGCTGCAGGGGCGAAAAACTTGTCACGAAAATGACAGAAATAAGAAAACAAATTACTCTTCTTGTCAATAATGCAAAATAAGGTCCATTTCAAAGTCCAATTCTGCCTCTTCTTCGAGATCCTACGGCTTTTCAAAAATTCTGTCAGTGTCAGTTGAATCGAGTAAGTTCACTATAGATAAAAATTTTGTTATTTTGCTAGGTAGGTGCTTGAAAACCGAAATCCATATTAATGCGTCAATGTCTTTAAAAAACTATACAGTAATTGCATGATTATGACAAATTTCAGATATCACGTAGATATTATTTCCATGAAGTAGGTACAAGGTACATAAATCTTAAGCTGTTTAGAGGCATAAGATCGATAGGTACTCAAGTTTTCCATTACCTCATATCTACAAATTTACTGTCGTCAAATGTATTTATAAATATGAGCGACTTTCTCTACTTCATCCAACAAAAAGCAATAATATTGGTCATAAACACACCCAAGTCGTGGGAGGGGGCTCACAGTGCTCGAATTCTCCCTCCTCCCGAAGCTCTGAAAAGGAGATTTTTTAATAACAAAAAATGTAAAAACAGTTCATTTTTTGCTCTTCAAACAGTGTTTTTCAAAAGAAAAAAAATCGCCACCTCTTCATTCGGGCAGTATTTTGGTCATTTTATTTTAAAAATTTAGAATTTTTTAATGATCATTTGTAGTACGTTTTTTATAACTTGACCCCGGAGAATTTTAAGATGTTGCCAAATATATAACGTCAATATGATGACTTTCTTTTCATGAAGGATAATTTTTTAAAGAAAATGAGAACCACGTACGTTTATTGAGGCTTACCCACTGATTGGTTTTTTATCATTTATGAAGGGCTTAAGGTAAATGAAACTTCCCAATCGATTCCCAATTTGTCAGAAAAACCCCATCAATTCTGATTAAAAGAACAGCGAAAATGACGGATTTGAAATTTGACCACCCTCTACATTTTTAAAATTTTTTTTTTGAAAAAATCCATACCTATCCAATTAATTTAGAAAATAAATATTTAAAAAATTTATAAAATTAATAGGTACTTATATAATTAATTTGTAAAATTGATATTTAACTAATTTATAAAATTAATATTGAAATATTATTTTTTTGAAGTAGGTACTAGGTACTTGTAAATCTCAAGTTGTTTAGAGTCATAACATCGATACTCAAGTTTTCCATTACTTCATACCTATAAATTTACTGTCGTCAAATTTATTTATAAAATACGAGTGTTTTTCTATTTCATCCAACCAAAAGCAATAAACTTGGTTATAAACACACCCAAGGAGTGAGAGGGGGCTCATATGGCTCGAATTACCCTCCTCCTGATGCTCTGGAAAGTAGATTTTAATGTGAAAAACAGGACATTTTTTGCTCTTCAAACAGTGTTTTTCAACCAAAAAAATCGCCATCTATCTTTTCATTCGGGCAGTATTTTAGTGATTTTATTTTAAAAACTAATGATTTTTCACTGATTATTTAGTCAGAAATCACCGATTTCTCAATCGATTCCCAACTTGTCAGAAAAAATCATCAATTCTGATTGAAAGAACAGCGAATAGTGACAGATTTGAAATTTGCTCTCCCTCCCATCTTGAGCTCTCCCATGATCATTTTCTGGGCTTGCTTATGGTCTTGATTACATGAGGAGTGTCGTTGCAAAACGCAACATCTCCAAAGACCTGATTTTTGGGAAATCGCAAAAAAACTGTCATTCAAAATTGGGTGGGGGGTTTTGTCTCGGGGCGGTCTCATTGGAAAGCTTAGGACCCCAGCTACATGTTTTGGGGTCATTTCGCACTTGTACCTGAAGGAGGGTTGGATGGGAGGGGGCAAAAAAAATATGCTGCGTTTTGCAACGAAACTCCTCGCATATCCACATCGCATCTATTGCATAAAGTTGTTGGTTGTTTATATGGGAAGAATGTACTTGATTTTTAAAGTTATTTGTGTTTCAAACAATTTCTTAATCCAGTCTGTTATCAAATTTACGATAGATAAACTACTTACCTGCTTAAAGTTATCAGTGAAATTGTGAAGTGGTAGGTCATAGAGTTGATTTTGTTCCGATATATTTCGCTGAACGCAGTGAGTGGGTTAAAATTATTGATAATTTCAATTTTTCAATGAACAAATGAGTACTTAGTTCTATTTTAAATCACTAGATTTTTATTTTTAAATTGCATGTGCTTTTTAATTAAAGTAAGAATTATAATATAGGTAAGTTTTGTAGATTACGATTTATTAAATAATTATGCTCATCAGTAGATGAAGTTATATATTCTCCTACACTCATGAACAAGAACCGGATATAAAACGTAAAATGTAAAAATGTGCTAAAAACTCGAGATATGTGAAAATATGAGAATACGATATGGGTACCAAAAAACAGTTTTTTTCGATCCTATCATTAAATTATCACTCAAAGTGCTGAAATATGATTCATTTTTTATTTTTTGACTGATTTCAGTAATTTCTTGTCGATAAAAAGTGATTCTTGATTCAAAATTAAATGTTGGGTGGTAGGTAAGAAAAAAAAGAATAAAAAACAGATGAAATAAATGGGGCTCAAAATACTCAGAACTTTTTGAATCGCAGAGAAACCATTGATATGCGCGATAGGAATGCTCTTGTTTTTTCATACGTATCCGGTATTTGCTCATAAATACTTCTTAAAGAACTAAATATGCATATCTAATTTTTCGCCAAAAATCAGGATATTTGAAATCAAACCTTACATTTGGGATGAAGAATAAAATATCTACGAAAATGCACCGAGTGATTTTCCTATTAGCATCGCTTTTCTCAAACTTGTATCCCGCAACAGAATCAGCCAAAATACTAGGAATTTTTCCAGTGCAGTGCAGAAGTCATCAATCCATTCATCAGGCAATTATTGATGGCTTAGCAGCCAAAGGTCACGAGATCACAGTAATCACTCATTTTAAATCCAACAATAGCAAGCCCAATTACAAAGAAATTTCGTTTGACAATAACGAAGGTATAGATTTTAGGGATAGCATCAATATCGAAGATGCGGTTCATTTTGTGGGAGTTGAACAAATGATAAGAGACGGTCCTATAGTAGATTTATCACCATTTGAAAAGGTTCTTCACTTAGAATACATAAAACAGCTGATTAGCTCGAAAGAAAATTCCATCGATTTAATCATCGCCGAGATTTGCGCAACGCAGTGTTTTCATTTACTTGCACATAAATTAAACGTCCCTTTGATACTCGTCTCGCCTATCATTACGCAACCAAAAATAGATCATTTTGTTGGTAATTCCTACAACCCTTCCTTTGTACCATTTCCTTGGAGCAAGTTTACCACAAACATGAATTTCTTTCAACGTTTCATGAATACCTTCTACTATACTTTGATACACTGGTATCAGAATTACAACCCTAATAAAAATTTGGAGAGATATGCCCGAGACGTAATTAAAATAGAACTACCATCAAATGAGGAATTGAACAAAAGAACTGCATTGGGTTTGTACAACAATCATTTTAGTTTTCTAGCAAGACCAATGCCACCCAATGCTATCAATATTGCTGGAATACATATTAAAGAACCAAAAAAATTACCGAAGGTGATGAATTTTCTAGTAGATAGTTTGATATTGCAGGAAGGGAACTAGTAGGAATAAAAACCAGTAATTTTGTTTACAGGATGTGGAAAATTTTATCAAGGAATCGGATCGTGGTGTTATATTTTTTTCCTTCGGAAGTGCAATTAAAGCTAGTAGCATATCACCAGAGAAACTGGAGATTTTCAAAAGAGTATTTTCTGTAATACCACAAAGAGTGCTGTGGAGAGTTGATGATTTGAATATAACTGATTTGCCATCGAATGTCAAACTGGGTAAATGGTTCCCTCAACGAGATATATTAGGTGAATTTTCTTTTTTTAAAATTCTTAGGATTACATAAATTAGAACCAGATTTGACAGACAGTTGCGGGCATGTTAATGCAGCTTCGAAAAATTTATTCACCGCATCGTTTCTTTAAAAATTGTAAAAGTACCTACCTAATTCTAAATTGACGGATTATTCATCTTTTATACAGTTAGGTATTTTTATTTTTCATTCTATGTAAAAAAAAATCTTATTCTAACAGTCACTCAATATTTACTAATTTTTTAGTCTTTGATGTGAAAAAGGGGGGATCTGAAAAATTATTTGGTCCAGAGGCCCACTTGACTGCGGAAATTAAAAAATATTTCAGCGATGGAAGAGCCACCGTCTGAGCACTCTTAAGCTATATCAGTTAAAATTTAGAAAACGTAAATTAATAAATTCAGAACTGAAAAAAATGAGATTGAAATGCACAAAGTCCATAGGTAAGCGCAATGCAAATTATGTTACCTTTTTTGACATTCCTGTAAAAAAATTAAATTGGCACTTATTTTAGAATTAGTGGGTCGTCTTGCTCTATGCTCCTAGCACTCTCTTTAAATTTCTTGGCTTTTGCTCCCACTCCTGGCTCTTTATGAAAAATAATGCTCCATTTCTGTGATGGAAAATCGATACTGATTCCCATAAACTTGTGTTTTTTGCTGCGTTCATTAATTCAACTTCAAATGTTTTTTTGACATTTTTCTTTTAAAATTTGTTTCATTTTCAGCCTGGTAATATTTTCCCTCAAAATATGATTCAGCCCCAGACTTTTATCTCAAATTATTTTTTTCCATCTCTCATTTTTTCCAGTTTTGAGTTTTTTATCCAAAATTCTTTCAAATTTTGAGTTGGAGATTTTCCTCAAAATATTTCTTTCAAGTTTCAACTGCATCTTTTTTTTTACATTAAGGAGTTGCCCTTAAAAATTGAAAGTACCTATAGCTTAAGCACATTAGAGGGTCTCCTGATTGGTTGAGAATGCGTCAAGATGTGTCAAGATATCTCAAGGTATTTTTCTTTCAAACACTGTTTAAAAATTCAACCTTTTGTATTCAATTCAGAGCATGAAAACGTTATTGGATTCATCAGTCATTGTGGTTTATTTGGAACGTTGGAAGCTATTCATACAGCAACACCAGTAATTGGAATGCCTTTCGCATTTGACCAGTTTCAAAATATCAACCTGTTGGTTGAAAAAGGAGCTGGTATTCACGTTGATTATTATACAATGGATGAAAAAACTCTTCATGATGCGATTAATGAAGTAGCCACCAACTTCAAGTACATACATAATTAATTTTCCCCATCTTCAAAAATATCTCACCCCTTTTCTGACTTTTCATTCTACATTTATGATGATTTTTTATGCTTAGGTGTCAGAAAAATATGCAAAAGTTATCCAAAGTGTTCAGAGATAGACCATTATCTCCTTTGAGCGAAGCTTTGTATTGGATTGAATATGTATTGAAACATAAGGGAGCTCCTCATTTGAGAACAGAAGCCGCTGATATGCCTTTATATCAATATATGTTGTTAGATGTAATCTTTTTTATATTAGCTGCAGTTATTGGTGTCATATATGTTTGCAAATTTCTCTTCAAAATCATAATTTGTCAATTATTGCCTCGCCAGCGTTCAGAAAAAAATAAGATTCACTGATTTGAATATCAAATAAAAAATGTATCTCAAACTTTTTTGGAGATACATATAAAATCGAAAAAGCTTTTGATTAAGTAGGTACCTCATACCTACGAATTTACTGATGTCATATTTATTTATAAAACATTAAGTGTGTAAAAAAATCTTATCATGTATTTCTATTCTTCCCACCAAAATAAATAAGCACCTGATAATTTGCGATAATCTTGGCTATATATCCACACAGCATTGCAAAAATTTAATTTCCTCAACTGTTATAATGTTTTCTGATGTGGGTGCAGAACATATTTTTTTAAATTGGTATTTCCAACAACTTCGTTCTAAATTTTCCTAATTCAGCGGCATCGAGCACAATAAAGTAAGTAAGAAACATAATGATGTACTTACATAATTTTTGCTAATTGGATATTTTCTACCTACCTACTATATGTACTGTGTATATACAAAATGACCATTCTGGAAATAGCCTAGATAGAAAGTTGAACCTGACTGTCTAGACATCAAAAATATTTCAACTCTACATTCACGACTTATTTTTTTCAATATTCAATAAAGAATCAATTGAAGACTTGAATTCCAAAATATGTAGACTTAGTCCATCCAGTTGTATATGAGAAAAGGGACTTAAATGTACTGAACCGGTATTACACTCGAGTCGCTTTTCACCTATACAGTATGACACAAAAGTCTTGTCCGCGAAAAACACTTCATGATATCTCAAAACTGAAAAGAGATATCGGGATGATTCAAACGACAATGTGTTCCTGGAGAAAAGGACATTGAAGATTGATAGTCAAATTTTCAGTTTTACCTACAGGGTGTCTACAAATTGAAAAACCGGTTTTGGTTAAAAAATGAGGGTCTGGGTTTTTATGGATTTTTACACATTGAGACGATTAAAATGTGATATTTTTTTTTTCGAAACCGGTTCGATAATTTACAACTGGTCGTCAAAAATACTCCAAAAATTGAGATTAGAAAAAAATTTCCAAATGAAATTTGTAGCGCTTTGTAAGCCAAACATGGTCAGAGAACTCTTTTTTTGAATCGGTTCACTTTCGGCAACTTGACAATTTCAACAACAAAAAAAGATTTGAAAATTTTTTTCAAATGAATGGTGAACACCGCACCGCTAAAAACCTAAAAAAAAATATATTTTTTTTTGTTGTTGAAATTTCAAAAAATGAGTTCACTGACAATGTTTGGCTTACAAAGCTCTACAAATTTCATTTGGAAATTTTTTTCTAATCTCGATTTTTGGAGTATTTTTGACAACCGGTTGCAAATTTTCGAACCGGTTTCGAAAAAAAATTATCACATTTTAATCGTCTCAATGTGTAGACTTCAAATTCATTTAAAAAAACCAGACCCCCATTTTTTTAACCAAAACCGGTTTCTCAATTTGTGGGCACCCTGTAGGTACTGAAAATTTGACTATCAATCTTCAATGTCCTTGTCTCCAGGAACATATTGCCGTTTGAATCATTCCGATATCTCTTTTGAATTTTCATTGCGATTTTGATAAGTGAAGACCATTCTGTGGTAATTTATTGTTTGAAAACTACGTTGAAATTTTTTTACCAACTTCCAAAAGAAAAATGAATAAATAAATTTAGAACATATTCAAGATCTAAAATTTTCATCCTAAAAAAAGCATGTTAGGTAATATTTTCTGTTTTTTTAGCAAATGTGACCTAGCCGGAAAAAAGGGGACCTTGTACAAAAACAACCAATGTCTCATTTTTCACGTTTTTGGTTCAAATGACGCCCAATCTGGACCAAACACATAGAAATAAAGACAGATTTTTTACACAAGGCCCCTTCTTTACGGCAGGGTCAAAAATGTTTTTTTTTTTACTGAGACACCTCGACCTGTCTTACAAAAATGTATTAATACGAGTAAACATTTGCAGGATTCGCTTTGAAGAAATCTACATCGCCGGCAAGATTATTATTCTAGTAATAAACACACAGAACTGAAATGAACTTCTTTCTGATTATCGCCTCGTGTTCAATTTTTTCAACCCTACTATCCACAGAATCGGCAAAAATACTCGGAATTTTTCCAGTACTCAGTAAAAGTCATCACTCCATCAATCAGCCAATCGTCAGAGGTTTAGCTGCCAGGGGACATGAGGTCACTATCATCTGCCATTTCAAATCCAAAGATGTCGTGCCAAATTATACGGAGATTCTGCTCTCTGAAACAATCGCAAATTGGGTGGACAGTATCATTATTGAGAATAGCACCAACAGTAGCGTAACTTGACATTCCTTCTGGGGGGGGACAGAAGTCGAAGGGTGAAAATTTTTTTCGTAGGTATATATACTAAATGGGCATAAAGATCTGGGATAATGGGGGGGGGGTGACAGAACCTTGGTATCATACTTTTCGAACGGTGTTTGCAATTTAAATAGCGATTATTTTATGCCCGAGCGAAGCGAGGGCAGAGCTTTGAAAAAATTGGTTTTTAATACCCGAAAAATTCATTTTTGAGGGTTTTGAGGGAGGTATTTACGCCACAGGCTTACATATTGAACTTTTGAACTAGTCAAAATGAATAATAATGTTGTTTACTTACGCCCGAGCGAAGCGAGGGCGAAGCTTTGAAAAAATTTGATTTTTGATGTCCAAAAAATTCATTTTTGAAGGGTGTCTGGGGGGGGTTTTGTACCCAAAACCCCCCCCGTATTTACGCCACTGAGCACCAATCATGATGGTATTCAAAACTTCTTGAAATTGGGTATTGAAGACGAATTATCAACCTGCAATACCGTTCTTCATCTGGATTACATTAAACAACTTATAAATTCGAAGACTGAAAACATCGATTTAATGATAGTTGAATCGTATCACAAAAAATGTTTTCATTTATTGGCATACAAGTTGAAAGCTCCGCTAATAATTCTATTCCCGACGAGTTTAGGAATTGGGGTAGATTACTTCATCGGTAATCCTAATAATCCTTCTGTCACACCTGGAATAAATAGCGAGTTTACGACAAAAATGAATTTCATGCAAAGAATTCAGAATACCTTTCGGTATGTCATGCTGTACTGGTACGAGAATTATGTTTTTAACCAAAATTTGGATACGTATACCAGGGACGTCTTTGATATGGAGATGCCATCAAATGAAGAATTGAACAGAAGGACAGCTTTAACTTTTTATAATAACCATTTCAGTTTTATGGATAGATCGAAATCTCCAAATGTTATAGATATTGCTGGAATACATATCACCGAGGCGAAAAAATTACCGAAGGTGAGAAATTTTTCAGAAACTTGTTCATTGAGATCATATCAGACAAAACCATAATGATACGAATATTTTATAGGATGTAGAAGATTTCATCGAAGGATCACATCATGGTGTCATTTTATTTTCATTCGGAACCGCAATCAAAGCAAGTAGCATACCTGCTGCGAAATTAAAGGAGATTATTGGTGCATTTTCAGAAATACCCCAAAGGATAATTTGGCGAGTGAATGAATTAAACATAACTGAAGTGCCATCAAATGTCAAATTGGGTAAATGGTTTCCACAGAGAGATATATTGGGTAGGTATTTAAATTGAAATTTTTATGTGTTTGATTTACCTATAGGTAGGTAATGTGCAGGGTTCGTAAGCCGTATTTAAAAAACCTATGACTAAATCTACACAAAAGAGGCTTCAGGCACGAAATTAAAAATACCCTGCGAACGACTGAATCGTTTTTTTTTTCAACTGTATGATTCAAGTGGTCCACTTGCTTTTTTCCAAGTTCGAAATTTTTTATTTCTTTTCAGAGTTCGAAATTTTCTCGATTATTTTTTTCCAAATTGAATTTTTTACAGTGTTCGAATTTTTTCTCGATCATTTTTTTCCAAATTAATTTTTTTTCAGAGTTTGAATTGTTTCTCCATCATTTATTGAAATTTTTTCGGAGTTCGAATTTTAATTTTAAGAAAAATTAGTCGAGAAAAAATTCGAACTCAGAAAAAAATGTCAATAAATGATGTAGAAAAAATTCAAACTCGGGAAAAAAATTCAATTTGGAAAAAAATCGAGAAAAAATTCGAACTCTGAAAAAAAAATCGAACTCGAAAAAAAATTCAATAAATGATGGAGAAAAATTCAAACTTTGGAAAAAAATTTTAATTTGGAAAAAAAATCGAGAAAAATTCGAACTCTGAAAAAAAATAAAAAATTTCGAAACGATTCAGTCGTTCGCAGGGTATTTTTAATTTCGTGCCTGAAGCCTCTTTCGTGTAGATTTAGTCATAGGTATTTAAAAAATTCGGCAGGCTGACTTAAGCTTACAAAAAAAATTATACAGCTTTAGCTTTCAGCTTTCAATTAAAATGATTGGCTTTTGATGTTTGCCTGGCTGAATACAGCTTACGACTTTTGCCTTATGGCTTCAATTTTTAAATATTTTGCTAAAAATTGATTTTTTTTTCCAAATTTTCATCAATTAGCTAGATAATTTTTCCGATTTTTCTCAACCTAAATTTTGTCAAATTTTAAAAATTTTGAGGTTTTTTAGGTTTTCTCACACCACGAATTTCAAAATTCCACTGAATTGAAAAGAAAAATTGAGTTGAAAAAATATACCTAGAGCTTTAGGCTGGCTTTAGCTTTTCTAACATTAAAACTTAAGCTTTCGGCTGGCTTTTCAAAACCAAAATTTTACGACTTTTTTCAGCTTTCGGCTTAAGTTTTCGGCTGCCTTACCAACCCTGGTAATCAGCTTACATTCAGCTAAATTTTGGCTCTTTTCAGAGCATAAAAAAGTGATCGCATTTATCAGTCACTGCGGCTTATTCGGAGTATTTGAAGCTATTCACACATCAACTCCAGTAATTGGAATTCCGTTCATTTACGACCAATTTCAAAACGCCAACATATTAGTTGAAAAAGAAGTTGGTATCAGAGTTGATTACTTTTCAATGAATAAAAACACTCTGATCGATGCCATTAATGAAATCGTAACAAAACCCAAGTAAATCAGATCGATTTATTTTCTAGCAGTTAAGTAAGGGTTTTCATGAATTGATTATTTGTTTATACGACGAATACCCGCTATTTCCAGATATCGTGAAAATATGCAAAAGTTGTCGAGAATATTCAAAGACCGACCAATGCCGCCTCTAGATGAAGCTCTTTATTGGTCAGAATATGTATTGAAACATCGAGGAGCTTTTCATCTGAGGCCAGAGGCTGCTGATATGCCGTTATACCGATACGTATTGTTAGATGTGCTTTTATTAATCTTGAGTGTTTTTGTAGGTATTTTGTACTTTTGTAAATTCCTTCTTAATTTTATAATTTCTCGATTTTGTCTCCGGAAATTAGAGAAGAAAAAAACCCATTAATTGAATAAATATTTCCTCCAGTTGAACGAATCGTTGTTGTTTCTGAAAAAGGGCTACCATGGTAGCTCTTTTTCAGAAAAACGTTTCCATGATGGTTATTGAAATTACTAGGCCTTTTTTACTTCGCAGTAAGTAGGTACTCTTTTGCTTTCCTTAAATGAATGTTTCAGATATCTAAATCTGATCTACATACCTAGACCGACCCATAATGTCATTAAAGTGATTGAAAATAGTACTTATAGCAGGGATCTTCATGAAGTGTCCTCCGGGGATTTTAAAGAAAAGTGACCTCAGAGGTAGCCTTTGGCTCAAGTACCACGCTACCAAAATTTTGGCTGCCAGTTTTGAGTTTAGCTCCCACAGTGAGAATTCAAAATTTTAATTTTTTCCATGTATTTTAAATGGGCGAAATTTTTTTTTCATACAACCGTAAAGTATTACGACTAATGGATGGAACACACCGAGAAGAGCAAAAGATCTTATATGCACATATTGCATAACTCGAACATGGAAGGGGCTAGATCTAATTTTTAAAAATTTTTCCAATTTAAATTTATTATAAAATGGGAATTGAAATTTTTCTTCGGACAGAGTCCCTACAACACTTAAGATAGGCAAAAGTGCGTGTTTTAATTTTCCACACGTGTAATCGTGTAAATGGTAAATGTTATTTCAATTTTCATTTACCCAACCTAGGAAAATCACAAAAAATGAGATCTTTGGTAAAGAGTATTATTTTTTTATTATTTTAATTTTCATTCAATTGAAGTACCAAAAATCATCGGCTTTTGGCTTTTGGCCTTTTGGTCCATAATTTTGTAGTTTTTTTCTTGCATAGGTAGTAGGCTAGTAGGTACCTACATCTATTACTCTGACTTGACAAAAGATGAAAATAATTCATCAATCTTTAGTTCGTAAGTATTTATGGTTGATTTTTAATTAATTTTTAATAATTATCGGCTTGATTTACATTTAAATAAGGAAGATTTAAAAAAAAAACGAAAAATTCGAAAAAATGCATTCAAATTCGAGACGAAATTAATTAAAACATTAAACTAATTTTCTTATACCTATCATCCATTTTCTTTCCTTTTTCCGTTTTTTCATTTCTCATTATTGATCATTTGATTGACTTATTTTTCGATGACGCCAAGCTGCATTTCGTCAATAAACTAATCAGAAGAGAAAAATAAATAACCGAACAACCGAAGTTTATTTATATTAATAAGTAGGTACGGGAAAAGGATAATTGTTCTGCGTTTTCCAAGAGTTTTTCCAATTTTGAATGGTTAACAATTTTTTGAAAATTTTTTGAAAATATTTTTAGTTTACAAGTTTGGTCTTCAGTTATCGGTTTTCTCAAATTCTTTCAAAAATATTTATCGAATTATATTTTTAATTTATCTTCTCAATTTTTTATGTTTTTCAGTTATCAAAGTTTCGTCACGATTCAAATACGTTGAATAAAACAATTTCCAAGTTCAAATATTCACCCTATTTTTGTGTAAGTTCGGAAAATTCAATCTTCTTGTCAAAATTTAATTTTTAAAAAAAATTATATTCCTGGTTTCGGGAATCCTATTGCCAGGTTGCCTGCGACCCTGCTTGTGTTTTTTTGATCCACCTTAATGTGAGTACAAAGCCTCGGTTATATCGAAATATGAAGTGGGTACCTCCAAATCATCAAACATCCTGCATATTTCAAGGTGACAGAAAAAACGACTGCGAAAATCGTAGGTATCTCTATATCAACATTTGAAATTTATTTCGTTGATATTTTCATTGCTTTGCAAAATAGATAAAGATTTCGCTCGCTTTGGTCACGCTTTGGTTGCATATTGCATCGAAAATCATTATTTCACATTTCATCAGTGTGGAAAAATCAATAAACGCTAATTAACAATATATGTAGGTAATTATCTCATTATCCAATATCTACGTATGTATTTTTGTCGTTCGTTTATGCATTTCGAAGAAAATCATAATAAAATACACATGTACGTAGATGCTTATGATTTGAAAACAATATTACGTTATGAAGTTTTCTTCGGAATCTAAATCAAATGTAATGAAATAAATGAGGGTGCACGTGGATTTATTATCTAATAATTATCGTCAAGGGTCGCCATTCGGGTACTTTATACTTTGTTTATTTGTTATTTCCCTAGTATATTTTATTTTTCTTGAAAGCGAATCCATTTTCATTTTCATCATTTTACTGAAAGTTCTTCATTGAAGATACATTTATTGTGCTACTTCTGGAAGTAATATTGTTTTTTCAGTTTTAGTGCTTCTCCTTGAAATTTTCAAGAAGAGAAAGAGAATGAAACTCGTGAGTAATATTTAATTATTTCAGGTTTTTTTGACATTTTTTTTTTTTTGTGGTTTAAGTATGTGTTGAGAAATTATAGTCTTCATTTTTTTTTTTTTGCAATCCTTTAAAAATTTATTCTTGGTTTTGTCTACCTAGGAAGTACCTTACTTATTTTTAAATAAATTCCGAGCTTCCACAATCGCCAAAATATTTTAAAAATTTACTTTCTGCGTTTGCTTAAAAATGTTTTCATCAATTTCAATATCATGGTGCCATTTGGGTGAAATTTACATTGAACTAATATCTACTGTTCATCTCTATGCTTCGTGTATGTTGTGAAAATATTGCCTGCAGAGAAAGTAGGTTCCCATCAAGTTTGTTTTCAAATGAAAAATCTCTGTAAATTTAAAATCTGCATGTAATCTAGAAAATATTCAACATCGCCATCCTTGACATAATTTTCCAGAAATTTTCCAATTTCGGCAAAATAATTCTCATGGCCATTTTTTTTTCAAAGAAATGTAAAAATTTTGCAACAAAAATTAAGAAAATTTTTCTCATAAAAATTTCATTTACTTACAGAAAAATATCAAACCCATGCTTTCAAATAGGTATCTCTAAAATGTAGGTATGACTTGTTCTTAATTTTTCATTCCTTTACAAATCAGGTCCGATATTTTTTATGAAACCATTTTGAGAATTTCTTCATTTGATTTTTAAGAATAAAAAATTATTTTCAAGGTTTGGAAAAAAATTAAGTACGCAAATTTTTCATCACAATTTGCGCAATACAACCAAAAATATTATTCAAAATTTATTTTTAATGTCTTGCCTGAATTGCTCCAAGTAACAAGAAATGAACTCTTGTTAATTTTTTAGGGAATCGAGGTGGAAGGGTAGAAACTGAATAAACTTTTGAATTTTTTCTTCGATGATTGGATGGAATTCGATTTAAAAATAATATTTCGATTCTTCGAATTTTCTACTTCTTGAAAATAGCACAATTTTGTTAGAAGTTTTTTCTGAATGTGGTTTAGGTTTTTTTTTTACCTAAACGTTGATTTTCTTCTATCTGAAAAGAAGTTCGTTTGTTCAAATTTTTTTTCTGAAAATACTTAGTATAAAAAACAATTTATTTTTCATTATTTTTAAAGATTTTTATTCTTTTTTCCGAAGAAAGGTTTTGTTTTTTCAAAAATGTTGTGGTTTTTTGTTGGTAAAGGTCCTGTTCAGTTTTTTAACTTCTTCTGAAGGTATCAATTTTTCGAAGAGAATGTAGGTTTTAATCTTTTTCTAATGATTAGATTTCATTTTCTTTTTCTGAAAGTAGTTTGATTTTTTTTTTATTTTTCTAAAGATGGCTTGTTTCAATTTTGGCCATTTCTATATGTTTTTCTGAAATGAACGAATTTTTCTCTGAAGGTGGGAACACTTTTTCTTAAAAAAGAGTTATTGTTTTAATTTAATTTTTTGCTTTGTGTATTTTTAATATCTCGTTTTGTTTTTGTTTTTTTCAAAATAGGATTGTTTTTCCTCAAAAAGTACCTTTTTCACGTTTCTGTTTTTTCAAGTCTTTTTTAAAATCATAATTTCATTTTTTTTTCTCCTTAAAACCAATATTTTCAAAGTTAGGTACCTATGCTGAAAAAGAAAAAAAAATACCTACTCATTTCATGAAAATCATAATCTGCAATGGAAATTCCAGCCTAATTCGGAAAATTTTTTGAAAAATCATCATTGAAAATTTGAAACTAAAGGTGGCGATTTTCTGTACATCTTCCCTGTGCTTTGAAGATTAGAACACCACACTATAAAATTTAAAAAAATTTAATGATTTTTAAACTGTCATCTACAGTTTTACGAGAAGTATACAAAAAATCAATTTTCATCTCGAAATTTTTTTTTAATACAATTGATAATTTTTTTCGTTCAATTTCAGATGCTTTTGATTTAACCGTTCAAAATCAAAACACATTTTTTCATTTCCACAATCATTAACCGGACCAGAAACCTGCCAAAAAAAATGGCCAACCATTTAAACCTACTCTTCGTCTCCGCCACTGCATTATTTTTCCTTCTACTCGTCAGCTGTGCAGAAGAACCTGATGAAGAATTGAAAAAAGACATCCCGATCCCCGATTGGGGTCCTGAAAATGCCCAAGAAGAAAGGGACATGATCAACGAACGAGCTGAAAACTTGACCAAATTCATCGACATTTCCGCTTACAGAGGCGATCCAATTCAGCAGTATAAATTATCTCTGCGGGATGCTAATTTAGTGATGAGGGAAAATTACGCCGATTTGATTTATCAAATTGGGCATAATATCTATCCTTTGATCATAGCCAGTGACGCTGAACCAGGATACGAAGGTGTAGGCAGCTTGTACACGTTGTTTTTGGAAGACGGTACTGTTAAGCAGACCGCACCTACGTCACCGGAATATGAAATGTATAAAGATTTGGCTCATATGGCTTTGGGTATGTATACGATTGTGGCACCGTATTTCAATTCGCCAGTTTCCACCAATTGGCATGAAAAAATGAAAAGATACCAACGAGTTATTAACGACAGTTTGTTCGCTCTGCGCCAAAGTAATTACACAAGTAATCATTTTATTAATTGTACGAAACCGTTGAAGAGGCATGAACATATCACCATGCTCACCCTTGCCAGTAACTATATCCAATCATGCTTCGATAAAGGTAAAGTTGATTTGCCTAGTTATAAAAAATTCGCTCGTAATTATTCAAATTACGCGATACAAGCTTTGAACTGCGCTTCCCAATTACAAGTTAATGCCGCTTTCCCTCTCATCGCCAAGTGGAAGGATGAACTAGGTCCGGAGAAATGGAGGGATTTATACGTATTGATACCGGTTATCTGGCCTGTGGCGAGAAGAAACCCGCGTCAGCAAATTTTCGAAAACTTGATGGACGAGGATCGTACTAAAACGCATATTTTGAAAACTGAGGGAGCCAAGACGTTCGAAGATTCTCGACTGATTTTGGGCCGGATTGTCGGTGACAGGTTGATGGCCGAGTTGGTGTTTGGTACACGCAATATAAACCGAACCGAATTGAATTTGGCGTTGTCTACGAGAAGAGATTTGGTTTCTACCGCTTGCGACAATGCTATCGCGATTTATAATAATTTGACATTGCCAACGACTCCTGCTCCGTTTGTGACCACTCCGCTGTATTATGATAAGCCTTGAAAAGTTTATCATGTAACTGAGATATTGATTTGAATATTTTTACCATTAATAAATATTATGAAGAAATTGGTTATATTGGAAAATTTTTATTTGATAAAGAAGGGCCTGGGCGAAAATGAGTAAATTTGGCCTCCTCTTCAATTTTCTATCCAACCTCCGCAGATTGAGCACCTTCATGAAGGTTTCTTACCCCTTCTCATCCCCTTCCTTTCGGATGCACTTCAACTTTTAACATGCCCAAACTTTTCTAAAATTTGTAAATGATTTGAATTCCTTTTGTGGAGGTAAATAAGTTCGAATTTTGGTTTTTCGACTACAAATTGTAAATTCATGACGTGAGTGTGTTTTACGGATTACAGTAGGTTGGTGAGAGATTTTTTTTCAAGTCCACACGACGTTTGGCTTTTTTTTCAACTTCAAAATTTTTTTGACGAGGTCTAAATTTTTCCTCAATTTTTTTCCTCAACTTCAAAATTTTTTTGACGAGATCTATAAATTCTTTTCCAAACTTCAAATTTTTTGTCTAGGTTACAATTTTTTAACAAAATGTTTTCAACGTCACGGAAAATTTGCAAGTCAATTCTTCAAGTCAAAAATTTTTCCCAGCCAACTTTTCCTCATTTTTTTTTAAATTTCAAATTTATGTGCCAAATTTTCATAACATGAAAATTTGAGGGTATTAAATTTTTTTCATTTTTCTCCTTAACATTTTTTTGAACTTCAACGCATCTTTAGGTAACACTTCTTTTTGGTCTTCTTCACTCAAAAAAATGTTACGGAGAAAAATTTAAAAAATGTAATACCTCCAAATTTTTATATTGTAAAAAGTTGGTACATAAATTTAAAATTTAAAAAAAGAAGGAAAAATTGGCTGGGGAAAATTTTTGAATTGAAGAATTAACGCTGTAAAACGTTTAAAACATTTTGTTAAAAAATTGTAACCTTGACAAAAAAATTAAACTTTGGAAGAGAATTTAGACCTCGTCAAAAAAAATTGAAGTTGGGGAAAAAAATTGAACGTAAAATCACGCACTTGCGAAAAAAATGAACCAAAGTTTTGTGATTTACAATTTTTCTCTACGACTTTATGAAAGGAAGACCTTCGGGAAAAAATCATTTTTAAAAATTCCGTATTTACACAAATTCACCAAAAATCTGGAAAATCAGTGACAAAAGGGAGGTAGATTCGAAAACTTTTCAACAATTTTTTCTACATTAGGAGGACACATTGAAAAGGCAAAATTCACTCTTTACCCGACCACACCCTTGAGAAATTTTGCGAAATGTTTTTGAAAAATCTTCCAGTTTTCCAGATACCTACCTAATTGGCCTGTATTTACCAGTTCAATTTTTGGAAAGAATCCAAATTTTTAGAAAATTTTTCAACTTTTACAATCCGTTTCGCGATTACTTCGAGTATGAAATGGTATTTGGAATAAAAATACATTTCACAATTCATCCCAGAATTTCTCCAAGAGTAAGGAGTACGATGGCATTTTGGATGAGAAACAATTTCATAATTCAAGAACAGAATTTACTTCCGTAATTCATCCCATGAATATTTCGACCGGACTTGAGATGAAATTTTGATAACCTTGTTCAAATTTGCTAGAAAAAAACATTCAAAGGTTGAAATTTCTGCATCTTTTTCAACAATATTTTTGTATGTACATATTTAAAAGAAGACGAAATGATATATCTACGATTAATTCAGGAAAGAGTCGATTAGAGCAGGAGGGAAGAGGTAAAATTCGAATTCTACGACCGCAAATTAGTGACCATCGATATGTCACTCACCATTTTAGTTTATTAACATACTTTTCTCCAAAATTGGGGGCTTGGGGTGCATTGAAGGGTTAAATCAATTGAATTTTTAATAAATGTTCAAACCTTCACGATTTCTCCGAGAGTAAGATGACATTTGGGTTTGGGATGAGATTACATATCACAATTTATCCCACGTTGCATTTACTACCATAATTCATCCCATGAATTTTTTGAGCGTGAAATTTGAGTTGAAAATTATTGTGTTGAACCTCTACTACTTACTCATCGTGGAAACAACTTCGAGTGATGCATATTATCTCAAATAGCTATATTGAATAATCGTGATTTTTACCCAAAAATGTGAAAAATTGGTCCAATTTTAGCAACTTTCCATTCACTCATAGTAGGAGAATGGGAGATTTTAAAAGATCAATATACTTAAGTACTTACTTAATTTCGTGGTTTTTTTTTCGTATTTTTTGAGCAACAATTAAAAAATCTGTGTTTTTTTTTGATTTCGTACGTTCTCGTGCTACTTTATTGAATTTTTTGATCATTTGGAAAATTTTCATAAAAAGCTGTTAGTACTAGTAGACAGACACCTAATTATTTTCGTTACTCAAAAGACAATATTTTAATCGCTTGAAAAAAAAAGAGAATTCGTCCCATATTAACACCTATAGTTAATCCCTCGAAAATTACACATTTACAAAAATTTTTTGAGTGAAACATACACGTGAAAATTATTTGGCTAATTCAACATTTGAGAGGGCTTGAGCCACCCCAAGCCCCCATATCTCTGCCTATGCTCAACTTCCGATTATTCGGAAAATCGGATAGTCGAAAACAAAAAAAAGTTTGCGAGTTTTCTAGTGAAAAAAATTACTCGGCGCGGCGCAAAAGTGATTAATTAGGGGACGGAAAAATTTCATAATATGGAAATTTCACGATCTGCAACTATTGGACCCCCTGGTAGTGGTAGAGGTCTGAGTTTTCATCGGAGAAGGATGGCGATGGTTCAGGGGGTTTTAGAACCTCAAATCGCACTTTTTTAGTGCTGTATCATGAATCTCACGCCATATTTTAAACCTTAAAAACACAAAAACCCGTTTTTTCAGAAGTAAGTGTCCTTTGAGGACCCTCTAGCTCCCCTCCATCTTCACCTGGGAGGGTTCAATTTTTTTTAGGTAATCTCCTATATGGTGACCCAAAAACCCCAGCGAATTTGGCCGAAATCTAAGGTATGTTTTTTTTCGCGATCCACCTTATTGTACGTACATAGCTCTTAGCTGGTTATAATCCGGTCTGTCGTCTTCTTCACCCATTGTTTTAATGCAGCACTATTCACTCATAGCACAAATATTTTAACTGTTTATATTAGCGACGCGACGTACTAAATTTAATTTGCTTACAAATGTAAAATCATGCTATAAAATAGATTTGGCAATCGAATTGAACGTATACAATATATGTACATGCCGCGATGAACACAGAAATATAATCACACATAAAACCGCTTAAAATTAAAAAAAAAAAAAATGTAAAAATGTTGTTTTCTAAGGTGATGACTTGGAATTTCAACTCGGTTTAAAATTTAAATATCTCTCTTCCCCCTCAGATTAAGGTTGTGACCCTTCTCTAGCCAACTTACGACTCTCATTTTGCTGTAAATTTAAGGTTACTACTTACAGAAGAAGAAGAGGTTTGATAAAGGCCAAACTTCAAAATTTTTGAAAGAAAAAGTTTTGATAAACCTTTATTTTGAAAAATCTATTCATAATTGTTTTAGTAGGTAACTGTTTATTTTATCTTTTACCAGAAATAATTGTTCTAAACAATTCTGATCAGTTAGGTATCATTTTTCGATTAAATGTAGGTAGGTAGGTAATTTAGACTTTATCCTATTTCCTATTAAAATTTCAATGGAGACGGAGAGGGGGATTTTGGTGACATATTGCAAAGTGGATCTGCATGGCGCAAGGAAATAAAAAAACTCAAATTTCGTCATGCTATGTTTTACAATCAAAGCTACCCGCTTTGTTCATGCATTTGTTCTTCCACCTAAGTAGATTTTCAGCCATCCTTCTCAATAACGAGACAGGGTTACATAAAGCATCATTTTGTGCAAGTACGTGTAAATATTTTCATGTTCACATAATGCTTCAGGTGGTTGATTTTAGCTGATATTTCATTTCTACGTTCGTACTTCGCACATTTTCCGCCCGAGTAGTACACATGACGTGAGTAATTGAGACGGTGCGGTGTCTCCCACCGCGAACCATGTTTCTCTACATTTGCGATCGTTGGAATTGTATTCATTTTTTAAAATATCATTGCATTGACTTTGTGTTTCACCTTTGTAGGCACTAGGCAGATACGTGAATCATATACCTACGTACATTATTGTTCAATTGCCAATAAAGTTCGATCGCGGTTCGAATTTCGTGCATATTTTCTATTCAGAAGATACACTCAATCATTTGGAAAAATGTGCGGATGCAGTTTAAGAACCAAAACCCTGCTACTTTTATGGATCGGTGCGGTAAGTTTTTTTATGATTTTCTTCATTTATAATTTTTGGAAAAAAGGATACCGGACGTTAAGATAGGCGAATCTGCCCCAGAGTTGAAATTTAAAACTAACCCACGGAATTTGGTTCTTAGGGTCTGAAAACCACCTAGTGAAATGTTTGGGCCCCTACATAGCCCGAGTTATGGGGCAAAACGTTACTTTTTTCAGCTTTTCTATTAAAAATTTTTATCTCCGAGAATATTCAACCAAATTTTTTCAAATACGCGAGTTATACGCTATACTGAGGGGTATTGGTGGGTGGTTTGAAAAAAAAAATTGATGATTTTTTCTAGCCCGAAATTGCAGTTTAAAACTTGAAATTGAGTTTTCTACTCGATTTTTCAGAGATGCAATTTTGAAGAACATTTATTTCATGTATCTACAGTCTGTTTTTTATAACTTGACCCCTGAGAATTTTATGATGTTGCCAAATTTATAACGTCGACATGATGTTTTGTTTTGATAAATGATAGTTTTTAAAGAAAGTGACAACCATGTACGTTTTTTAAGGCTATTGGTTAGTTCTATTTTGTTTACGAAATCTTAGAGGTCAAGTAAATGAAATGGACTGTAGTCTATCTGCAACGTAATATTTTTTCAGAATTTTTTAGCTGGTGGAAGACCTTGAAAAATACGAAAAACTTATCTTTTTAGAACGTTTTTCACACATAAAAATGGTCATTTTTGGCCGAAAAAAACTTTCGAGTAATAATATCCCAAAATACGTATTTATACACCAGTTGTCTGATTTTCGCTTCATTTTATCTCTTTTTTGTGATTTTTGTAATTTCAAGTCCAAACCTACCTAAAAAAAAAAATGAAAAAACAAGTTGATCGTTAATTCCACCTTTTTAACGCACGAGGCATTCATTATAGGTAGCTACTTATTAAAAAAAAACTCATTCATTCGGTTCATTCAATACTGAATTTTTTTGAATCCTTTGATCGTAAAAAGGAGCCAAAGGAGGTGTGTTGAAGTAGTCTGAGCTGCTGAACACGAATATGTTGCAATTTTTTTCTTATGACAATTTTTTAAGCAAAAACAGTGAGATAATCAATTTTGAGCCTTGTGCTACACTTATTTGGACTTGAAATTACAAAAATTACAAAAAAAGAGATGAAATCGCAAAAAAATTGGCCATTTTTACATGTGAAAACCGTTCTGAAAAGATGGTTTTTCGCATTTTTCAAGGTCTTCCACCAGCTAAAAGATTCTGAAAAAAATATTACGTTGTAGATAGGGACTAGATACATGATTTTTTTTTCAAAATTGCACCTCTGAAAAATCGAGTAGAAAACTCGATTTCAAGTTTTGAAATGCGATTTAATACCCCTCAGTATAGTGTATAACTCACGTAAATTTGAAAAAATTTGATTGAATACTCTCGGATATAAAAATTTTTAATGGAAACGTTGAAAAAAGTAACGTTTTGTCCCATAACTCGGGCTAGGGGAGGGGTAGGGAACCAAAAATTTTACCAGGTGGTTTTCAGACCCTAAGAACCAAATTCCATGGGTTAGTTTCAAATTTCAGCTCTGGATCAGATTGTTTCACTCTAACCTCCTCAAGTGGTACCCCTTAATGTAAAAACATTCTAGAAAAATTCTTGACTCCTTAAACCCTCTCCCTTTCGGAGATATGGCCAATTGGCCATTTTATTGACGGATTTTCAAGAATTTTTAATTTCAATGGAAGTGAACGAAATTTTCTGTTCTTTGGTACAAAGTTACATCTCGTAGAAGTGTATTAATGATTTTTTCAAAAATTTTGGTACACTTCTTCATATTTTTTCGGCTATTTGAAGTTTTCAATTGTAAACAACATCATATTCTGAGCGACCACCCTGGAAAAATTACTTAAAAGTGTATTTTTTCATATAGAATTTCGCTGTGCATTCGGTTTTAGCCGATTCTATGAATTAAGGGCCGAAAATTGCGAAAACCCATTCAAAAACGTTATAATTTTAGCAGATTTTTCAAATTTTGAAGGTTTTATACAGAAAGAATCGGCCAAATGAAGAAACCTAGGTATTATCAAATTCGCGTTCAGCGGGTCAAAATACCCCGAAAATTTACTTTTTTCACTGACTTTTCATGATAAAAAAGCTGAAAAACGTGAATTTCGAGACCTTCGACCATACCCTTTTATAAAATAATCGATATCAATTTCCGTCCGGATACCTTTTTTAAACTCGTGAAATTGATTTATTCTTTCGCCTATTTATTACTTTGAAACGATGCGTTCTCGAGGTCTAATTTTTGTTTACGAAGAGTTTAATAAATATTCTACCAGTTGTCACAAAAAAACTCAATTTCGATATTTTTGACCCAAATTTCGTTTTTTCGCTCCAGCGTAAAATCAACTTTTCTGACTTTGGGTACCTTTCCCCAGATCTCATCACAGGTATTCACAGGAATCGGTATCATATGTTTCCCGAGGAATGGTGTTCAGAAAAATGCGCAGTTTCTCGACATACTAATGGACGTTCGGATTCAGATCGGGGCCATTATTACAGTCATTCATGCTATGGGAATCTATGGCGTCAAAAAGGTGAATATTCTTCGAAAAATAAATTTCAATTTCATTATCGATTGTACCCGCGAGTCTGCTCGTTGTGGCGTTTTCAGAAAAAGCCATCATTCCTCATTCCATGATACCTTATTTAGGATTTCACGTAGGTACTACTCATTGTGACGGGAATGATTTTCACTGGCTAGCACCGGTTTAAAAATTTTTTTATTTTATAATATTTCAAATTTCACCACGCATACTTACGTATTTCAATACAATCTACATATGTACAATTGTTGCTTTTTCAGAAAAAACCACCATTATTGTTACCTTATCTAGGATTTCAACTACTTCTCATGGTGATATTCATGTTAATTCTGTGTTTGAGCTGCTTAAGTATTCTTCAGATAGAATCGTCAAAACCACAACTGGGTCATGAAGATACTCTCAAGAAAGTATTTGAAATTATTTTAGCAGGTATGGTTACCTATATCATGATTGCGGTTGGAACAGCGTCACTTATTCTTGAAGGTACGTCTGTATGATACGTTTTTTTGTCATTGCTATGATAAAATTCGCTGAGGTGTGAAATTTCTGAAAAATTGAAAGGAAAATGTTCAAAAAATGTACGAGTAATTATATCCCAGTTCTAATCAAGAACTGAACTTTTTTGAATATCTAAATTGGTAGCTAGCTACGTTGATGATGAAACCTACATTACCTAGGTATTGTAGGTTTCATCATCAACAACGTTTTTTTTTCTTCTGATGAATGTTTCCTCAAAAAATACCTAATATTCACCTAGTTTGACAGAGAGGAAAGGGTTGCAATATTTGATCTTTGAACTCAAATTTTAAAAAGGTACTTAATCGATGACTCGACTTCTTGTTTCAAAAATTCTGCAGGCTGCAGGGATGAAGAATCTTAAAATAGATTATTTTTTTCCTTCACAAAACTTCTACATAAAGTTGGGTTATTTTTAATTTTGAAAAAAGTTTCTCATTGACGTGGTATTTCTTCTTTTTTTTTTTTCAGTTCTCACTTGCTACTGTTTCATTCTTGTGTGGAGTTTTTACAAGCAACTCAGAGAAGAAATTAGAAGGAGGACCTCCTTCGAATTGAATTGATCCGCATTTACCACTTTGTTTTATGTGTGTGTTTGATGTTGAATTAGCAGTAGGGCTACTCCATACTAAAACGGGACAGAAATGAAGTTGGGTTTTACGATTTCGCTCAATTTTTTTTCACAAATTCCCCTTTGTGGTCTATTCACAAAACCACAATCATTTTTTTCTAACCCTCAAGGAGTCGGGGGCAGGCCTCAAAATTTTTATGCAATTACGATTTTTAGCGAAATTGCCCAAATTTGAAAGCCCATATCTCCAGATAGGTTGTACTTCGAAAAAAAAAACTATTTGCGGGGTTTGAAAGATAAGTTATTTACTTTATGTATACTAGGGTGGATCGCGAAAGAAAAACATACCTCGGATTTCGACCAAATTCGCTGGGGTTGTTGGGTCACCATCGGAGACTACCCTAAAAAATGTTTAGCCCCCCAGGTGAAGAGGGAGGGGAGCCAGGGGTCTTCAAAGGGCACCTCCTTTTGAAAAAATGCTGTTTTTTTGTGTTTTTTAGCTTGAAAATATGGCGTGAGATTCATGAAACAGCACTAAAAAGGTGCGATTTGAGCTTTTAACCCCCCCCCCTTCCTCCCTGAACCATTGTCATCCTTCTCGGATGAAAACTCAGATCTCTACCAGGGGGTCCAAAAGTTGCAGATCACGAAATTTCTATATTATGAAATTTTTGCTAGCGCTTAATTAATCATTGTTGCGTCGTGCCGAGTAATTTTTATTTTTATTTTTGAAGAAAATTTTGAAAATTTTCTTCGATTAGTGTAGCCAATTGTGAATTGTGATATTCAAATTTCTGGAATTTGTATTGATCTCATCATGAATTTGCTAACTACGTATATCTTATTGCTAGAAAACTCCAAAAATTTTTTTTTGGTTTTTCAATAATCATAAATACGTTATGGAGAAAATTTTTTACAACAGTGAAGCCAATTGTTAACCATGCATGAAACACTCATGTATGGAATTTACGTTAATTTTGAACCATTTTTTTTCATGACTGAAAATAATTATTTTGAAAAATTCTCATAGCAGTGACACAGCCTCTAACGATTCTAGAAAAAATATGTATAGAATGCTTACTTGCTTAGTAGAATGCCTAAAACAACCTTTGTCGTCTAGCATAGGCGGATTTAGGAAAATGGATCCGGGGGGGGGCTAAGCCCCAGGTCAATGGTATTAGAAAATTTTTTGTATGGGCGCAAACTGCACAATACGTAGATACAAGGACTGGAAATACCACAAAAATCTTATGAAGAAGCCAGAAGGAGCCATCTTTGACACTGTCGCCTCAAATAATTTGAAGAATGGTGATTCAATTTATACCCGAGCGAAGCGAGCGAGGGTGAAGCTTTGAAAAATTGAATTTTTAATGGTTATAAAAATTATTTTTTCGTATAAGTATATTAATAATTTCAAAATTCTTATTGTATATTATTTTTAGGGGGAGGGGGAGGGAGAACATTTATTCGCAGTCAATTGAGGAAGAAGACTTGAAGTACTCGAAGGAATTTTTAGGGAAAGCAGCCTTCTTCCTCAACGTTGCTTGAAAATAATTTGTGAACCGGAAGTTTGTTCATGCCCGAGCGAAGCTTTAAAAAAATTGTGTACCTATTTCATGTCCAGAAAAACATTTTTTTCATGGTAGATCTATTCGAGTTTGATTGTCAACCAGTTTGACAATCAAGCACGAAAAAATTTTTTGAGGGGCGGGGGGGCTAATTTCACTCTTGGGGGGCCAAGCCCCCCGCGCCCCCCATAAATACACCTATGTTGTCTATGCAGTAAATAATCGCTTTTATCTCACTTTTAAAAATAACAAAAAACTCAAGTCCCTAAGAAAATTTTTTTTGTCATTTTTTACTCACTTTTACTTCCTGAATTTGATTCTGAAAAAAATGCTTTATTGTGTCCCTGTTATAAGAATTTTTCAAAATAATTATTTTTAGTCAAGAAAAAATGGATCATTAACGTAAGTTCCATAAATGAGAATGTTTCATGGTTAACAATTGGCTGCACTGTTGTAAAAAATTTTCTTCCTAACTTATTTATGATTATTGAAAAAACACAAAAAAAGTTGGTTGAGTTTTCTAGCAATTAGATAATTATAAAGTACCTAGTTAGCAAATTCATACAAATTCCAGAAATTTGAATATCACTATTCACAATTGGGTGCACTAATCGAAGAAAATTTTCAAAATTTTCTTCAAAAATAAAAATAAAAAATTGAAATTACTCGACGAGGCGCAATAATGATTCATTTGGGGCTAGCAAAAATTTCATAATATGGAAATTTCGCGATCTGCAACTTTTGGACCCCCTGGTAGAGGTCTGAGTTTTCATCCGAGAAGCATGGCGATGATTCAGGAGGGTTTAAAAACTCAAATCGCATCTTTATTGTGCTGTTTCATGAATCTCACGCCATATTTTCGAGGTAATTTTGTTGAAATCCGACGTATGTTTTTTTTTTTGCGATCCACCCTAATGTATACCTACTTGAAAGGAAAAAAAATGAATGAAATCTATGTACTTGAATAACTTGATAGCTAATTCGAACTAGGTAGGTACCATTATAATCAATAAACTACAACTACAGGTAATAATAAAATAACCCTTATAGAAAGAACTAGTAGTTTTTTAAAAAAACTAGTAGTAAAACTAGTAGTTTTTACCACTGGTATTGAAAAAACTACTAGTTTTACCACTGGTATTGAAAAAACTACTAGTTTTACCACTGGTTTTGAAAAAAAAAACTACTAGTTTTAAAAAACTACTAGTTTCACTAATAGTTTTGAAAAAAAACAACTACTGGTATTACCACTAGCTTTGAAAAACTACTAGTTTTACTACAAGTTTCTTTTAAAAAACTACTAGTTCTATCACTAGTTTTGAAAAAACTACTGCGACTTCATGAGAAATACTTGGCTATGTTTTGTTACATTCAGTGGCGTCGGAAGCTTTTTTTTTTGGGTGGGTGCAAAATGAGTATAAAGCCTCGGAAAATCAGAAAATTTTCCGGGGAGAGGGGCAAAAATGTACTTTTTATCGCACTTTTGCCTTAAATAAGTTATATACCTATAATGGAGATATTATTCATGCCCGAGCGAAGCGAGGGCGAAGCTTTGAAAAAATTAGAAATTTTAAGGCTCAAAAATACATTTTTACATTGTTTTAATGCTTTGAAAATTCTTCTTTGGCGTGATTTGGGGGGGGTGCAAACGATACTTTGCACCCCTCTCAGAATTTTGGGGTGGTGCAATGCACCACCTGCACCCCACTTTCCGACGCCACTGGTTACATTTAATTTTAGTTGGAATTGTTTCGAGTTTCCGATTTTTTTGATAACAATAAAATTTCAGATAAAATAATTAAAATATATTTTAAAACCAAATTTGAAACATTGCCATTTTTCGAAAAAGTTTTAAACAAAAAAATATGTACCCAAGTATTGTTTTTTTAATAAATACCTAAAGTTTATCTCAAAATGCTGAAATCGTTTTGTTATGTGTACCTTCTCTATCGATCTCAAAATGCCAAAGTTGTGGAACTGGGAAGATCAATGGAAGATATTATTGTGTAATAAATAACACAGGATTGCAAAATGTCCACAAGTTAGTTGTACAAAACTATTACTCGTATATCACTTACTAGGTAAAGAACGGTGACAATGAAGTGTCATTAACATACCCCTCGAATCTGAAAAATCTTTAGACACTCGTGCCACTTTATTTCTATGCTTTTTCTTCTTAAATAATAAATAGGTTCATTTATGAAAGTGTATAGGTACCTAGGTAATTTATTGATAGGAAATAGGAACTACATAGTAGTTTTACTACTAAAAAAACAGCACTAGTTTTACTACTAGTAATTTTGTCTAGTAGTAAAACTAGTAGTTTTACTACAAGAAAAAAAGGCACTAGTTTTACTACTGGTAATTTCGGCAAGTAGTAAAACTAGTAGTTACTACTAGTTTTACTAGTAGTTTTTTCTTTCTGGTAAAACTACTAGTTTTACTACTTGCCGAAATTACCAGTAGTAAAACTAGTGCGTATTTTTAATAGTAAAACTACTAGTTTTTTCTATAAGGGAAGTAATTATAATTTTTAATAATTTATATAGGTAAACTAAATTGTTAGGTAGGTATAATAAATAGTAATTCTATTGAATTGAACGGTTGGTAGCGTGGAATCATACCGATAAAATACATATTTGCAGCTATAGCTGTGCCGATGTTTACATTTTTTCAACGTAGGTAAGACAATAGTTGACGAAAAATTTTGCATGTTTTACTTATGTAAGTATTACGTTGTATGAACTACGCAGCGCTTAAAGGCAAAAAAAATGCGCATCAGAGTAATTTATTAATATGTTTTTGGAAGATTTATCTTGTTTTAAAAAAATGAACTGCGGGATATTAGTGAATACTGAATAGTATCGAAAAATTTTCATTGAAGTACTGTCACCTCGACATAATACGTGTTAAAATCAGAGGTTTCAAAGAGACGCTACCCTCTCACCCCCCCCCCCCCTCCCTCCCAAAAAAATGATATCCAACTGGATCTGAAAATACGCCATTTTTTGGATTCTGGATTTAAAAAATGACGTTTTTTTTAGATCCAATTGAATCGTTCCAGATCTTTTCAGATCTTTTCTTAACTTTTTAGATCCTATTGGATCTTATTGAATCCAATTGGATCTAATTTTATAGCCCACCAAATTTGAAATTCAATTAGATCAAAAAAGATTCAATTCGATCAAAAAAGATCCAATTACGTAAATTCCATAGTGTAGCATGTCACAATTTAACCGACTGCACTGACAATGCCTGACAAAATTTTTCAAAAAAATTTCCGAAATAGGTATATTTTTGGCGTTTGAAAAAAAATACCCAGGTACCTAATATTTTCAGGCGAAAACATAATCAATTCAAAGTCGATTTTCAATCTTTTTTCAAAATTTACTTTCAGGGGTGAAAAAAACAGTTGTTCAATTACTCGATGAAAAAAAAAATCATTCCGGTTAAGTGAAAATTTCGTAGGTATAATTGGAGTGCTGCAATCTGCAACTTTTCAACCCCTTGATAGCCGTCTGAGTTTTGATCGAAGATGGCGATGGTCTAAGAGATGTAGAAACTGAAATCGCATCTTCAAGTGCTACGACAGCTTCTTGCAGAATTTGGGTTGACTAAAAACACCAAAAGGCGGATTTTTTTAAAGGAGGAGCACTTGAGGTATCCCTTGCTTCCCTTGCTCCTGTGGGCTCCAATTTTTTTGGAAGGTCCTCACTTAAAGTAAACAACCCCACCAAATTGATCAAAATTTAAGGTATGTTTTATGGATTTTTGCGCTAGTCGAGTTCACTTTTTCTCCGTTTGTTTTCCTCAATTTGTAGCCAATGAGCGACTCGTACGTATGTATTGCAGTTGGTATGATGTGGAATCATTCCGATAAAATTATTTGCTTTCTGTAGCCGTGTTCACGTTTACTTTTTTCAAGATGAGTACTCAAGTCTGTCGTGCATTTGCCAATAGTTGATGAAAATTTTTTTTTCCTCTGTGAAAACTGCGCAATGCTTGAAGGCAAAAAAATATGCAGACTAGTTTATGTTTTTGAGAGATTTTTTTTCTTTGAAAAATTGAAACTCGGTAAGGCAATTGCTTGTAGAACAATACATCATTGCTACGATGAAATGGACAAATCTACCTCGAAACTAAAATTCTAAGGTAACAGCCCGATGAAATAATTTTAGATCAAATCGTATCAAATCATATCTGATTTAGATCAAATTTTATCAAAACAGATAAAATTTAATCTCAAAAATGTCCTAATCAAATTGTATATCTAATTACTTACCTACATCTGGTTTTTTTTTAGTCATGATTTGATCAAATTAGATGTCATTTGATCACATCATATCAAACTGGATCTGAACCTTCATAATTTTTTCAGATGATATGAATTGATACAATGAGGTATGATTTGATGTAATTTGATAAAATTAAATTGGGGCATTTTTGAAATATGATCAGATCTGAAATTTTTTCATCGGGAGGTGGAGATTCGTCTGAAACTTCACTTGTTTTTCGTCATGAACGAAGTAATTGAAACCTTGTGCTAACCAGACAGACGTTCCATTAGATTTTCTACAACGTAAAATCAACGATTCATCGCTATACTTAAAATAGGTAATGTAAATATTACGCTGACGTTTGAAAAACGATCGACAAAACAATTCGAAAATCGATGCGAATTTTTTCTTCGAATTCGGGAGTATCGCGAAACACGTAATACAAGTTTTCATTTAATATTATGAAAACTTTTTGAGATCCAATTGCAAAGTGAGTCTGGGATTCTCGCGATAAAGAAAAATTCCAAATAAAATATGTAAAATGTTCAAAAAGTGAATAGGTTTTTTTCATTCAAAAATTCAAAGGAAATGTTGATACGTAGGTAGGTATGATTTTTTGGCAAAATGATATCAAAATTCATTCTCAGGAACTATAAAAAATATTTGCTCGATTTCAAGACGTTCGAGTGAGCCATTTGAATTTGTTGAAAATTGATACATTTTCATACTCACAATCTCCAATTTTTCAATACCTTTATGAAGGGGAAGATTGGCATTTATTGGATGGTTTCTCAAGACCATGATCGATTTTCGCTTACAATTAGGTCAGATTTTTAGCTGGACACTTTTTCAAAACGTCGTTGATTTAAAACAAAAAAAATATTTGGTGACTTTCAAACCGGATAATTTTTTCCAAAATACTGTCGATTTTTTGAATAACTTTTTAATGATAGGCAAATGTAGAAAAAATATTATAGGTATAGATGTAATTATTATTCCATTATTACCTAATTCATTAAGAATCGAACGTTGGACAATTGAGGAGTGTCGTTGCAAAACGCAACAAAAAATTTGTTTCGTTGCAAAACGCAACATCTTTTTTTTTTGCTCCCCTCCCCTCCAACCCTCCTTGAGGTACAAGTGCGAAATGACCCCAAAACATGTAGCTGGGGTCCTAAGCTTTCCAATGAGACCGCCCCGAGCCAAAACCCCCACCCAATTTTGAATGACAGTTTTTTTGCGATTTCCCAAAAATCAGGTCTTCAGAGATGTTGCGTTTTGCAACGACACTCCTCAATTCATATAGTGTGGTCTATAACATAACTTAGCGTAAGACCAATTTTTTTTTCAAATCATAAATCATTTTTTTATTTGAAACTTTTGACAAGAATTCACATTTTCATTAAATTAAAGCAGATAATTCTGACATTTCTACAAAAAGTAATCTCATCGTTTTTTTGATTTTTCGAATTTGAATCAAGTTTCAATTTCAAATACATTAAAAAACAATTCATAAGGTTCTCACCCTCATCTCCCAAAAAGTTACTATGTCAAAATAGGTTAAGAGGATCAAAAAATATCAATTCAATTTTTCACAGGACAAAATTTCAATAAAACGTTGAGATTTGTGCTTACTTATTCATAGGAGGGGATCCATTTTGGACTTTTGAATGAACTTGGGAAATGGTAAGGGGGAGGTCAAACATTTTTCAAGTTCAAGGATCATTCGATGCCTTCAATTTAAACCTCAACTCCACCTCACGGTGACTCTTCTCAACTTAGTGTCAAAATAATTGCAGAATGAGTTCAGAAGTTAGAGCAACCCTTCCCTTTTTTTCACCCGATGTACCTATCTGCAAATTTTCATCCCGTAAAAACTTTTATCGGATTCTTCTAGATTTCAGATCCTTTTTTTGGGACTGAAATGAATTTAAAATATCATTTTTCGAATTTTTTGGAATGAGAGTCACTCATTAACCCGCCGCCACCACACTGGTGACAAATGTCACCAACCGTTTTTTTTCTTGCGTTACGCGGGCAGGATCGAGTGATCGGGTGGTAACGCCTCCTAGTACGTATGCGCGCTTAACCCACCGATCATTTCCGCGGATTCGCAAATTGCCTACTTTTTCATTTGAAGGGGCAGACATTTTCGTAATAAATCTGGACTGGTTCGAATTTTAATTTTTTTTGCTCCTCAAATCAAAAGGACCGGCAAATTGTTATACACGAACGAGTAGGGCATAGATACACAAGTATCTGTTGGGTAGCAAATTCATCCCCTCCACTTTTCGTTCAATGCAAAAAAAAATGGAAATAAAAACGGAAAAAACGTATTTTTTTCTAAAATTTCAGCCCCTTCAAAAACAAGAGTAGGCAGTTTGTCTAACAGGGGAGATGAAACGTTGAACATTTATGTACACCCCCTTGAAGTTATAATGCCATATCAAACTTTGGTCCAGCGCTAGAAAATTATTCGGTAAACAACTTTTTTTGAAGTGTGGTGTCGCAGGGTTAAGGAACATTTTATTGAGAGTCAAAAAAGTAGCTAGGTACCTTGAAAAAATATGATTTATTTTTCATAATACATAACAAATTATTTGGCTGGCTACATTTACTCTATGTATACTTGAAAGAAAGGAAATGAATGAAATCTACTTGAAAAACTTAATAGCTAATTGAACCTACCATTATAATCAATATATGTACTATACTATAACTATAGATAATAATAAAATAATAATTTTTAATAATTCATATAGGTAAACTAAATTGTTAGGTAGGTTAGGTACCTATAATAGATAGTATAATTCTATTGAATTAAACAATATTACCTACCATATTCAAATATAACACTAGTGGTAATTAAAAATATTAAAAAACTTAGATGTAATTGAAACCAAAGCTTCCTCCTATCTACTTGCTAGTCTGGAGTAGAGTTCTGCATTATGCAATGTACTATCCGCTGATGATTTACCTACCGATTCTACACTGCCACTGTTTAAAACTGGTGATAAGCTGATGTGTTGTACTCAATTACTTACCCATACTCACCCGTATCATGCAGAACTCTAGTGTGGAATCATACCTCATTGTATATTGTTTAAAAAACCTTTATGGTTTTCATGTGGTACTGCTCTTCCATCAGCGTTGAATCTGTATTCCATCACATCTGCAGCTTTTTTACCTCTACCAAAAGCAACCCACAAATCTCCAACATAGACATCCCTTAGTTCAAATTGCATTAATTGATTTATGATTAATTTGCATTTCAGTAGTTTTTCTGTGGGAAATGTAGTTGCTGGGTATCCACTTTTCATAACCATAGCGATTTCGTAAGATGTACAAGTACCGACTTCATATTGATAAGTACCTGCTTTCTCCGCACAAATGCTTGCCAAATAAGCTTGGTTCGGATTATCTACGCAAAATGGTGTTCTGAAAATGAGGTATTGAAAAATTTACTTTACATTGAAGTTCTGAAATTGTGATCATATTTTTAATAAAAAATGAGGTGTCTTTAATCTTTTTTTTGAGAGGAGATAAGAATATCTTTTTCAAATCTTTTAAATGTTGGTTCAATTTCTTTCTACGTTGAAAAAAAACCTCAATGAAATTTTAAAAAAATTATTTCGTAATATAAACCTGACTCAAAGGGTATGGCCAGATAAAATGTGAATTTGGCATTTTTAAGTAGAGTATATTGACTGGAAAAAATTATTTACAATATTCTGGATCCCAGTTTATAGCATTATTTTCCAAAATTTTCAATTGAGGACCGTTTTTCCAAACTGAGCTAACTTGCAAAAAGTGATTTTTCAGGAAACACAAAAAACTGTCCATAGAAAAGAGTAATAATTTTTTGAAGCTGGTAAAAAGACTAATGTAAGGAGGCTACCTTTCGACATCATGTGGCCTAGGTAGAATTTCAAAATTTTCGAGTGTGGCGCCATGAGAATCGGAAGAAAATGAAAAATAACGAAGTTAGCTCAGTTTGGAAAAACGAAAAAGCATATTTTGTCTCTGAGCGCCACACAACTCGCACAAGTATCGGATTTTTTTTAAGTCGCTCATGTATGGATGGAGGAGAACACTTTCCAGCAAAAAAAAAAAAAAAAATTATTCAATTCCCTGTACTGAAATTATAACGATTTTCGATGATTTTCGCATTTCAGAACGGTTTTGGTCACAGAACAACGCAAGTAACACAGGTAGCGAAATTTTGTTAATGCGTAATGCCATCTGGTGGCAGTGTATTTCAACTACCCGAATCCGTCAAAAGGTCAAAAACGTCAAAAAAAAAGTTAGCTCAGTTTGGAAAAACGGTCCTCAATTTCAACTTTTATATGTGTTGTATATTGATTTTTTAAAAACTGATTCATTGAAAAAAAATTTGAAAGATCAACTGGAACTGGGAAAACCAGTACGAATTTAAATGGTTCTTAATTTTGAAAACCATCACCAAAACAATAAGTTGAATATTTTAAAAGTTGAACCTAATACTCAATTCTGAAAATGAAAAATAAAAACCCAGAACTAAAGGTAGTTGGTGAGTTGATTCCCAAGTTTCAAAATCGTTCTAATTGATTCCCTTTTTTTTTTTTTTTGAATTGGCGGAATTGATTCCACCTTTTTTTAATGGTACTGTATGTATGTACTATGTACGCATTGATTCCTGTTTTGTTTTTGTTTTTTTAATTAGCATGTTCGAATTGATTCCATCTTTTTTTCATCAGTATGTACGAATTGTTTCCTCAACTTGAAAAAATACGAGAATAAAATGGTGAATTTTCCCAACATAAAAATAAAAATAGAATTTCACTATTTGTACTAAAATATTTTCCCAGGTTGAGAAATTGTTCATTTTTTCAAGTTGGGAAATTTTTATATTTTCCCAAGTTGGGAAACATTTTTACAAATACACTGGAACTGGGATAATCACTAATCAGTACCTACCGATTTAAATGGTTCTTAATTTTGGAAACCACCACCAAAGCAATAAGATGAATACATTGAACCTAATACCATAAAAACCCAGAACTAAAAGAACTGTTTCACATTTCAGACCATTATTAAAAATCAATTCAAAATCAAGAACCAGGAACCATTAGATTACAAATCATCATAAAATCCGTGTGTATTCTGATATTTTTTTAAGCCACCCTTAAAAAAATTACTTAGTTGTTTAATAACTACCTACCTACCACTCTAATTTTAAAAAAATGGAAATTTTTTTTAAAAATGCCATTCGATATCTGATATCTGGCATAGAAGGGCATCATTTTAAAAATTTGAATTTTATCGAGTCCGAGCGAAGCTTGTACGAAAATTTTTGAAAAATACATAACATGTAATAAAAGCCGATTTTTTTTAAAAAATTATAGTGATAGGCAGATCATCCCTCACACCCCTATTATTTCGTTTCTACCTTCCAATTCCAGTCGCCTAAAATTAAAAGTTTTCGGTTTCAACGGGTATCGTTGTTTGGTTTTTTTTTTTGAAAATCAAATTATAATGATGAAATTTGAAAATTGTATCAGTAGCGCGAGGAAATTAGCGAAATGTTATATTTTTCAATATTTGTAGTCATAAACTGGATCTTAAAAAAAAAAAATTAACAGTAAATATTTTTTGAAGTCATGACTCCGTGAAACGAAAAAAAAGACAATGATTTTTCTTTTTAGTGTTTCTTCTTTCTTTGTGAAAAAAAAAGTCGTCAATTATTTTATTTTTAAATTTCGCAACATTGGTAAGTTGAATGTTTATAACATAACCACTATCCACTCGATTTTTTGAATCCAAGATTTTTATACCAGAAATAATTTATTTTAAAAATGTACCAGTGTACCTATGCCTCATCATCCCACCACAGATCTGTACAGATTTGAAAATCAATTTACTAAATTACTTTATTGCTAGGTATATACCTATTTACCTACCAAAATACTGAGAAAATTTAAAACGAAAAAAATTTGAGTTTCTTTTTCATGTACTTAACGTTATTTTTCGCAAAATTTTGTTTTGTTTAAAGATTTTTTCCGGGTGGAGCTAGACAAAAATTTTCACTTCGGCACTTTTTAAATCATGGAGCAGAAATGATTAAACATTGTTATTGAAATTGTCGACGAACTTCGTAGCTGATTTCGGCTCAAATCAGACACCATTGACCACTACGTGAATTTAAGATCCAGAAAATCAAAATATATTGAAACGCAGGTATAGATTTACCCTTGAAGTTGTCCATATTGTTCGAAAGTAATCGCCTGGGACGCCACTTTTCCAATTAAAATCAAAATATAATAACACGGTAATGTTGAAAACATACGCGAAACATTAGGAGCCGACATAATGATGATAGTGAATTGAACGGCAGTTCAGAAAAAAGAAACGCTCGTAGATATCGACGAATTCGAATTTATCAATTCTTTCAAATAACTGATGATTACAAAAAAGAGCAGTTTATATATTTTGAATTCTTACGTAAAATTTTCAAACATTTGTCACATTTGTTTGTTTAAATGCGAATACCTACCAATCTTTGAAGGTGATAAATTGATATTTCGTTATCTTAATGTTCTCATTGTATTCGTACCTATGTATTGTGTTTGGTTTCGTGGAATCATACCGATAAAATACTTGGGTATTTGCAGTTGTGACTGTGCCGATGTCAACGTTGTCGGCACAATCAAGTCTGTCTATATATTTTCCAATAGGTATCTACACCTAGGTAGTTTACGAAAATTGGTACGTTGTAAGAACTATGCAATGCTTGAAGACAAAAAAAATGTGCAGAGTGATTAAATATGTTTTTGGAAGATTTTTTCTTGTTTAAAAAAAAAAACTGAGGGATATTAGTGGATAGTTTCAAAAAAAAAATCATTGCTGTGATGTCACCTCGACATACGACTTGTTGAAATAATTAGGGTTTTTGAAGACGCTGATTTCAATTATATCATCGATTTTTTAATCAAGGCCAAAGGGTAAGCTGAGGAGAGCTCGGGTAATAAAATCGGCATACGTATTGAATCTCGTTATTTGAAGATACAGTTCCAATAGTCGTTCTGTAAATGTAATTATATGTGGGTACCATGATAGTAAAAACTTGGATTAAAATGTTAATCCTACCTCTGCAGATGTTTTCTTATTTTCCAATATAATTCACCTACTCGTATAGGTGTGTACTTCAAACTCTTCTTCAAATTACTCCCTCTTCCATCCCTCACCACTCGAAAATGTTGAATTTCGAAAAAATTGAATTCTTGCGAATGTATCGATTCTTATTTGCCATTGGAATACGCTTGTTTCACAAAAACACTTGTTTTTCGTTGTGTACGTTACGTATTACATAGGTAGGTATGTACCTACGTAATTGAAATTTGGTTAGTTGTGCTAAGCAGGCAGGTGTTCCATATCATACTTATGCATAGAAAAACATTTAATCGCTATAATACTGCAAATAATGTGAATACTACGCTAGCACAGGAAAGAATAATCGATAAAACGCTTTGATAATCACAGGTCGACAAAAAAAAAAAAATGTTCTGTTTCTGGGTTCTCATGCCAAAATTCTGTTTCTAGACATCAAAATACATCACCTTGCGGAATCCTGGCTTCCAAAGTTTGCTTTGGGGGGGTGGGGGGCCCAAAAAACTGATTTTTCGAGGGCAATAAGCCTGAGAATTACAAAAAAATTTGAAAAAAAATTTTTTTGGACCAATATTATAGAAAATTTTACGGCGAATCCAATGCCGCAAACCGCAGACCTCCATCTCTTTTAGAAAAAAAGTTACAGCTCATTCTTTCCAAAATTTTGTGAAAAAATCGTATTTTTAGGGGTATTTTTCGCAAAAAAGTGAAATTTGAGAGAAAAGTAAGGGCTTTAAGGCCATACTGACCATAATGAGAGTTGTAGAAAATTTTACGGCAAATCGAATGCCGCAAACCGCGAACCTCTATCTCTTTTAGAAAAAAAGTTACAGCTCATTCTTTCCAAAATTCTGTGATAAAAATCACATGTTTGTGCCTTTCTCATGAAAAAATGAAATGAGATTTTTTCACAGAATTTTGGAAAGAATGAGCTGTAACTTTTTTTCTAAAAGAGATAGAGGTCCGCGGTTTGCGGCATTCGATTCGCCGTGAAATTTTCTACAACTCTCATTATGGTCCTTATGGCCTTAAAGCCCTTACTTTTCTCTCAAATTCCACTTTTTTGCGAAAAATACCCCAAAAAATGCGATTTTTTCACAAAATTTTGGAAAGAATGAGCTGTAACTTTTTTTCTAAAAGAGATGGAGGTCTGCGGTTTGCGGCATTGGATTCGCCGTAAAATTTTCTATAAGATTGGTCCAAAAAAAATTTTTTTCAAATTTTTTTGTAATGCTCAGGCTTATTGCCCTCGAAAAATCAGTTAAAGCAAACTTTGGTCAAAAAAAATATTTTTTCGTTCATTAGTTACATAAAAGTGACCCAAATTTCACAAGTAGGACCCAGAAACAAAAATCGTGTCGACCGGTGATAATCAATATCAAATTTTTCTTCGGATTTCGTATACCTAATCAAAAAACATAATGTAATATCTACACCAGGGCCGTGCAAAGAAATTTCGCACCCGCACAATGGAAATACCCGATGAAAAAATTTTAGATCAAATCGTATCAAATCATATCTGATTTAGATCAAATTTTATCAAAACAGATAAAATTTGATCTCAAAAATGTCCTAATCAAATTATATCTAATTACATCTGATTTTTTTTAGATATGATTTGATCAAATTAGATGTCATTTGATCACATCATATCAAACTGGATCTGAACCTTCAAATTTTTTCAGATGTGGATTGATACAATGAGATATGATTTGATATAATTTGATAAAATTAGATTGGGACATTTTTGAGATATGATCAGATCTGAAAATTTTTCATCGGGTACCTGTTCATCAAGTTTTATTCTCATAGAAAGATCACAAGAACGAAAAAAGTTCATACACCAGTACACCACGCTATGTTCAAAATTTTCAAAATTTTTTCTTTCAACCATGTAGAAGAGCAGTACTGACACCCAATTTGGAAAAAATTGAAAAAATCGACATTGGTGTGAAATTTAAGGGATTTTAGGTCGAGGATTTCAAAGGCAGTACCATGGAGAAAATTGAAAAAATGCGACGTGGGTACAAAATTCTACTAATTCCTAAACCCCGAGTCGACAAAACGGGATCGAGAGGTCTAGGCTATTTCTGAAGGTGTTTATACGAATTTTTGAAATATTTTTTACGTTATAATACTGAATTTTAATGCGATTTAATTATCAGAAATCATAAAGTTGAATATTTAATGAAACAAATATAAGAAATTTTACTTTTTGGCACCAATATTAGCATTAGGTATAACATGTCATGAATCAATCGAACATGATTGAAATTTAAAATTTTGTTGATTCCACTCAGTATTGCAACAATTTTTAATTTTTTTTTTCAATTTTTTGCTACTCTTGATTTTGTGATATTAATTTAGAAATATCTCATCTCTTTAGTGTTACTAATTTTTACTGTTCAATTAAATTGGAACAAAGTTACATCTTTTTTCAATTTTTTCCAGTAGCATTTTACCAAAAAATATTTTTTTCACAGTCATTTCGATTTTGTAATAATTTTTAAGATAGAAATTTTGACTTCGAAATTTGGAAATTGACATCAAAATTGCCTAAATTAAATAGGTAGTTTTTATGAACCAATAAAGTTTTCATTTTTATCAAGAGAGATGAGATAAATTTTGAAATTAATGTCACAAGAATAGAAAAAAAATTCAAAATTGTTGCAATACTGAGTGGAATCAACAAAATTTTAAATTTAAAATGTTCGATTGATTCATTCATGACGTGTTATAATGTACAAAATTGGTGCCAAAAGTAAAATTTCTTATACAAGTATTTTGTTTCATTAAATAATCAACTTTAAAATTTCTGATAATTAAATCGCATTAAAATTCAGTATTTATAATACCTAAGTACGTAAAAAATACTTTTGAAAATTCGTAGAAGTCAAACGAACACCTTCGGAAATAGCCGAGAGCTCTCGATCCTGTTTTGTCGACTCGGGGTTTAGTAATTAGTCAAAATACTAGGGTTTTCAAATTGAGAATCTCGAATTGGGGGATATTCATGGGAGGAGGTAACATTAAAATTCGAAAATATTGGGAAAAAAATTGGAGTTTAGTTGGCAATGTTAACTGCTAAATTGCCGAATAACTGAAAAAGCGCACCTAAATCAACTTGGGCTGTTCAAAATTTGGTTCTGAGAAAGTGAGAAGTCGGTGCTGTACTCTTTTAGTGTGTCAAATGTTAATGTTCCTTTCTTAGGTAGGTATCAATTTTTTTGGCGAAAAACTAATGATCCTTCCTTTTTTATAGGTACAGTAATTTCTTACGAAAAAACTTTCCCAAACGTATGTACAAGTGCACACATCAGCAGTACCTATTACTTTGTAAAACTCAATATCTATATCATCCATGTTTTCTCATTATCCAAGGTACTTATTTACCTAATTAATATCGCTTCTTCAAAATACTCCGTCTTCCATCCCGCACCACTCGAAAATGTCGAATTTCCAAAAAAATTAAATTCTTGCGAATGTACCTACGGAACACTTCTTGATGTGAATTGTGAACGCTACGCTAGTGTAGGAAATAATAATCGATTCATCGATAAAAAGCTCTGAAAATCGATACTAATTTTTCTTTGGATTTCGTAGTATCAAAAAAACATATTAAATATGTAATATCTGCACCATCAGTGGCATCGGAAAATGGGGTACAAGGAGTATATTGCCCCCCCTCATCCAGACGGGGTAAAAAGTATCATTTGTACCACCACCACCACCCCCCCCCCCCCATCATAATTATAAGATAGACTTTATAAAGTATTTAAACATTTAAAAAATGTTTTTTTGGGACATTAGAAGCTCAATTTTTTCAAAGCTTCGCTCGAGCATGAACAAAATTACAATTTTATGAATTATTTGAGGAAACTGAGCCAAAATATGCTTCATTTTGCCCCCACCCTCGCGAAAATCTTTCTGGTATTCCAAGTCGGAGAACTCATTTGCACCCTCTCCCCCTCCCAAAAAAAAGCTTTTGACGCCTCTGTACGCCATGGCCGTGCAGGGAAAATCCAGACCCGGAGAAAACTTTGAAGAACAAAAAAGATCTCACAAACGATGAAGAAGATGGAAAGGAAGGAGGAAGATTCAAAAATCCAAATTCTTGATTTTTGAGTCCAATACTGTGCAAAAAAAGAAGACCGTGGAGCCTAGAAAATATGAAAAATTAATTTACCGACCAAACTGAATATTTCGACCAATTTTTGTTCTCATTATAGAAAAAATTATGATAAATACATCTCTACAAGATGTTACTTTGTGCAAAAGAACAGAAAATTTTCTTCACTTCCGTTGAAATGAAAAATTCTTGAAAATAATGCAATAAAATGGCCAAACTTCAAAAGCGGAAAGGGTTGGGGTCCCAAATTTTGTGCAAATTTTTTTCTTGTCATTATACACCATTCTAGATGCTTAGAAGCCAATAAATGCCAAGGGCCAAATTCACCCTTCATCCAGCCATACCTACCCTTTGTGGATTTCTTTGAAAAAAGTTGTCATCTTATCCAAAAAATTGCCGATTTTCAACAAAATTTTCTAACTTTTTGAAAAAATAGGATTACAAGGAGCACCCTTCTCCAGTCCCTCGTTTCATCTCTTCATGTACCTCTACCTACCTACAGAATTTTCTAAAACAAAATTATGAAGCCTGTTTTTTTGGGAGGGAATAATTGAATTTATTTTTGATAATATTAATACCATTATTTAATAATTTAACTACGTTTAATCTACATTTAAAAGTTGATAAATATTCAAAAACACCAATGGTCACTTGGACCTATCTACCATTACAATTATTAATAAATTATATTCAACTTGGTAATACAATAATAAAATTATTACTTTTAGGTATAGGTACTTAATTACTCATAAAAACTGAACAAGTAAAGGTGAATACCCAATTACCCATAGGTAGATACTTGATGATAATTTTATTGAAATAAATACTTACTCACAATTAGGAATCATATTTTAACATAACACTATTTAGATATAGGTATTAGGTACTTATAAATAAAAATAAAAAAAAACGTTAATGTGACAAAAAACTTATGAAGCTTCCTCTTTCTTACCAGTATGGAATATAGAAAGTTCTGCATAATACAAAAAAAAAAAAATACAATAGGTAATGTGCTAACTGATAATTGATGAATATCACATTGTATTGTTGTATTGAATATGACCCATTTAGTATAATACAATGGTATATTATCCTTTTTTTCATCACTTGGGGAATTGCCGATTCTACATCGCTATTGTTTAGAACGATGTGATGTGAATCTGATGAGGTGAAATACATGTAGGAAGAGGAACTATGTACACTTATAATCATGCGGAGCTCTAGTATGGTATCATATCTCATCATAAATCAGTCAAAAAATATGTATGGTTTTTATATGGCATTATTTTCCCTCCCTTAGACCTGTATTCCATAACATCATTTAACTCTGTTCTTCTACCCAAACCAATTTCCAGTGATTCAAGATATGCGCTATGAGTACCCACTCCAGAATCAAGTAGTAGTTGGGGTTGGAATTTACATATTAGTAAACTTTCTGTTGGAGTATTTGGGTCTGGGCTTCCATCTGACAAAACCAAGGATATTATAAGAGATTGACATCCAACCACTAATTCATCATCGTCATACTGGTATATGTAATTTAATGCTCCCAGTCTTTCACACATTTTTTTCAATGTGTTCTGGTCTGTTCCATTTCCGCAAAATTGTTTTCTGAAAATGAAGTACTTACTGTAATATTTACTCAACATGGAAATATTAAATTTCATCGTAATTTTAATTTAATAAAATAGGAGAACTATAAGGCAAGTGAGGCTAGTCTAACGGGGCTTTCTGTGAATTACAGAGTACGCCACCACTACAGGTGAAAGAAACGGGCAAATTGTCTTATTTTTAAGCAGTAAGCCTTCAAGTACAGGGAGTGGTGGACATTTTTTTCATTTTTTTGCCTCAACTTTGAACAAAAAATTCTTTATTTTACATAAAATGTCTTAAAACGCTTTCAATCAATTCAGTGAATGGAAAATTACGAAAAATCTCATTTTTTGTTTACTTGAAGCTTTATTTTTTGTGAAGTACCTAAGCAATTTTGAAATTTTAGGAATTTTTTAAAACTTATAAAATCAACTTCAGTATCAGAAATTTAGACTACGAAGGTGGTGGTATTTTTTTAATGGCGTTTAAAAAATTATTTTGATCAACAGTCATTTTGTTGAAAATAAGTGAAGTATAACGAAGCATAAAATTTTTTCTCAGATTGCATAGCATGAGATCTGGAAAACAAACTGAAAGCTTGTAAAAAAAAAAAAAAGAATCATAAAGAATAAAAATTTTCCTTCAAAATTTGTTGTACGTTGTTAGAAAACTACCAACAATTTTCTCTCAGCGAGTCTATGAATAATGATTAGGTACCTACTACCTACATGATTTCTTTTCAAATGCTCTCTTGGTTTTAAAAATAATTTGTTTCAGAGAAAACGAAAAAAAAAAAAATTAATGAACGAATATAAATTTGTTCAATCAAAAACAAAAATTTGAAAGGAAGGGTCTTGAAATTTTTTAAAAATTTCTACCCCAATTCATAACACAATTCCAATTTAGAATTAAGATTTCAAAAATTTAAGGAGAAAAAATGATTGGAAAATTGGAAAACTTTTTTGGGGGAATGATCTCTTTCAATTACAATTTTTTTTAAAGCAAATTTCTTGTAATATTTTTTTTCAACTTGTATTTTTTCCCCGAAATTGAATTATTCGTGTGCAACAGGGATTACTACATACTAGATTGATCTTCGGCAAATATGTAGTAGAAAAATCACCGACTTGTAAGTGTTGAAGATTCATTTGCGGTTCTGAGGCGATTCTGCAGCGATTCGCCGGCGCCTAAAAGTTTGCGTTTTTCCGGCGATTCACCGGGATTTTATTGTATCACATTAACTTGACTTAAAGGGTACCAGCGGTCAAGATAGGCGAATCTGCCCCAGATCTGAAATTTGAAACTAACCCTCGGAATTTAGTTCTTAGGGTCTGAAAACCACCTGGTAAAATTTTTGGACCCCTACCCCTCCCCTAGCCCGTTTTATGGGACAAAACGTTATTTTTTTCAGCCTTTCCATTGAAAATTTTCATCTCCCAGAGTTTTCAACCAAATTTTTTCAAATTTACGTAAGTTATACACTATACTGAGGGGTATTAATGGGTGGTTTGAAAAAAAAAAATTGATGATTTTTTTTCTAGCCCGAAATCGTATTTTAAAACTTGAAATCGAGTTTTCTACTTGATGTTTCAGAGGTGCAATTTTGAAAAAAAAAAATATATATTTCATATATCTAGTCCCTATCTACAACGTAATATTTTGTTCAGAATTTTTTAGGTGGGTGAAAGACCTAGAAAAATGCGAAAAACCACATTTTTGGAACGTTTTTCATACATAAAAATGGTCATTTTTGACCGAAAAAATTTTTCGGGTAATAATATCCCGAAATACATATTCTTTTATACACCACTCTTCTGATTTTCGTTTCATTTCATCTCTTTTTTGTGATTTTTGTAACTTCGAGTCCAAAATAAGTACAGCACAAGGCTCAAAATTGATTACTTACTTCCTTTTTTTTGCCTAAGAAATTGTCATAAAAAAATGCAACTTATTCATGTTCATCAGCTCAAACTGCTTCAATAAACCTCGTCTTTACAATCAAAGGACAAAACTAAAATTTTGAAAATTCAGTTTTGAATGAACGAGTTCTTTTTTAATAAATAAGTGTGATGAATGTCTCGCGCGTTAAAAAGGTAGAAATTACGATCAACTTTTATTTTTTCATTTTTTAGAAAATAAGAAATACAAAACATCACCCCAATGTAATCTTGGCTTCGAAATATGGACATTTCAGAGAATTAGCCTTCCACTGAAGTTACAAATATGTATAGGTCATCATAGGTAAGGGTAAAGTAGCCTATTATCGACCACCCCCCTTATCTCCGATGCTATGGGTGATAACGAGCCAAAAAAATTTTTTCATAATCCTTTACCAAAAAGCCGAAAAATAAGACCAACCCGACATCCTGAACCCCAAAACTCGCGGAGAAAATTGAGAAAGAAAATTTTGGAAGTGCAAAAATTTTTTTGTGTGTTTTCTCGCAACACACGAAATTTTTTTCATAAAATAATTCAATGCGATTTTATTTATGTTCTCGTGAATAAAAATGCACGAACTTTCATTACCTATTGTCAGCTTTCATTAATTCCAACGGTAAGTAAAAAAAAATCGGTCAAACTTCAATTTTATGGTGCATGGTGTATCCAATTATCGACCACCTCTGAAATTGCATCTTTGACAATGTTTTCAGATTTTAACATATCGATTCATTTAGGAATGGCCTATTATCGACCACTTTTTTTTAGAGCCTCACAATTATTTTTAAAGTATAGGGCCTAGAAATGTCGTTAATGGCTTAATGGATACCTACATCCTTCTCCTACAAGCATGGAAAGCTCCGGGGTCATCCAAAAATTTTAAGTATTTTTTTGAAATTTTTTTCTAAAACATTGGGGGGTGGTCGATAATAGGAACCCAAAATTTCGAACCCAATTTTTGACATGTTTCAGAAAAAAATTTCAAAAAAATACTTAAAATTTTTGGATGACCCCGGGGCTTTCCACGCTTGTAGGAGAAGGATGTAGGTATCCATTAAGCCATTAACGACATTTCTAGCCCTTATACGTCAAAAGTTGTCAGGCTCCAAAAAAAAGTGGTCGATAATAGGCTACCTTACCCTTACCTTATATTCAGTGACGTCGCGAGGATCGAAAATCGGTGGCGCAAAAAGGGCCATTTTTGAAACGAGGCTAGACGAGCATTTTCGTTTCTATCGACTTTTTGATCATTGATTAGAATAGTATATTATGCGACAAGGGAGTAAAATGATTTTTTGACGAATTTTGAGGTTTATTGCCCGAGCGAAGCGGGGGAAATGAATCAAAATTGTCGAAAATCATTTTACTCCCGAGTTGTATACGATATTTTTCGTTATAGAGAGAGAAAAACGCGAATTTAAGCACTCGAGCAATTCGCGAGAGGGAGTAAAGTAGCGTTTTACTCCCTAGTAACGAAATCTTCAAACATTGTTACTAGGTAAAATTGTAGACGGATTTCTAAGCTGATTTCAGTTCATATCAGACACCATTCAACATTGTGTTGATTTAAGATCCGGAAGATTAAAACATAATTATTGAAATATGTAGATTTACCCTCGAAGTAATTGATAATCTTCGTAAGAAAACGCTGATACAAGCGCTACTTTGCCCATTGAAATGCAATAGTAACACAGCAATGTTAAAAATATCGGCGCCAGCGAAACCGTAGGAGTCGACATAACGATGATAGGTACTAAACCGACTACTCAGCAAAAAGAAACAGAAGTAGGTACTGATAAATTCAAACTTACTGATTGTTTCAACTGGCTGATACCATGAAAAGGAGCGGTTTATACAGTAATATCTGCCACCATGACACAAAATTTTTTGTTTTGGCCATAACTTTGGTAATTTTTGATGAATTTTGGATTTCTTTGCGCCATTCGATAGATCTATACATAAGGTTTATTGGATAAAATTTTCAGACATTTTGCTTCATAAACGTTGAAGATATGACAAAAATAAAAAATAAAAATTTCTGTGTCATGGTGGCAACACCATAGGACACCATGACACAAGCTATTGTCACGTTGACACAGATTTAAAATACATTGGTTTTATAGTTGCCACTATGACACAAACAAAAATTCAAAGTGTTCACCATGACACAGTGCCACACAGTTATTTTTGGTGATACAAATCCTTCATTGAAGTTTTGGTTGATTTTTTTCACTATAAAAATGTGAATCAAGCTAGAAACAAACATTTTTATACAAAAATGGATGAAAAATCAAAATTTGCATCATTATCGCAATTTTTATACTGTGTCATTGTGGCAACTACCAATTTGTGTCAAGGTGGCAACACAGTCGAATTTTTTTCAAAGCAGTATTACCAACCTACCAAGTCTTTATTTTCAACTCTCTTTTATGCCAAAAGATGCGCAATTGAATGACGATTCCAACGAAATATAACATTTTTATTTTATGTCTCATTGGGCCTCTCCAATGCAGAAATTAAAATTGAAAAAAATTTACTTTGGTGAAAAAATTTTCATTTTTTTCATTAATTTTTTTTTCTTTTCAAAAGTTTTCCATGGATCTCTGCGAATGATAGATATATGATGGGTCATATCATTTTACGTTTTGTAAATTTTTTTCACGCCAGAAGCGCTTGTAGAAAAAAAGTTATGAAGGGTGTGTCAACGTGGCAGATGTGTCATGGTGGCAGACATACCTGTATAACTTGAATTTTATTCGTAAAATTTTCAAATCTTTAGTCACATTAGTTTGCTCAAATGCGAATATGATTGATTGAAGGTTAGCAATTGATGTTTCATTATTTAGTAGGTAGGTACCTATCATCTTTCAACCTCGCGATTCGTAGCGTATGAAATCATACCGATAAAATTATTTGCATCTACAGCCGTATCGATGTTTATTTTTTTCAACACGAGCTAGCAAAATCAAAGTCTGTCGATGCATCTGCCAATAGTTAATAAAAAATTACAAGTTTTATTCCACTGTAAAAACTGCTCACGCTCAGTGCTTGAAGGCGAACTTCAATTCCTCTTTTTCAAGCTATTGCTTGAATTTATTTTAGATCAAATGAGTGATTGTGAGAAACCGAAGTCTGGAATTATCAATTTTATTATACATTTCAATCGCAACTCGTTGTGTAATCATACTTCACTCAGTATCTGTTCGTCTCCCCTTTCGTAATTCTCAAAGATTATCCGGGAAATGGCTGGTATTTGAGGATGCATAATATTGTAAAATTATTATATAAATACGAGTATAAATGCCAGTCAGTGGGCCAGATGAGAAATCCAGCGTTTCAAAAATCAATTTCATAAGTTCCAATTGAAATAAACATCCAAAAACTTAAATGTACTTAATAGATTAAAAATTGACGCTGATTTCGATTCTTTCAGCAACTTTTGAGTGGACCCCAAAATAAGGCTCCTAAAAGGGGTGTCAAAATCAGGCATTTTTGAAAATTTTTTCCAAAAAATCAAGATAGGTGTTGAAATATGAGTTATCGATCACGGTGATTTCATTTCAAACATTTTTCAGTAGGACCCAAACTGGGCTCACAAGGAGGTCAAAATCCAAAATTTTTCAACATTTCTAGATGGGTGTTGAAATGAGTATAGGTTTTCGAGTTTTATTGAGCCTACAAGGGGGAATAAAAATCCACAATTTTTCATCATAATTTACAAGGGGGAATAAAAATCCACAATTTTTCATCATAATTTCATTTATATGTTTTCATAGTCGTAAAAATTGAAAAAGATGTAGGTACCTAATGAAAGACTTCAAGAGCTTTTGTCTCAAAAAGTTGTTTTCAGCACTTCTCAACTTCAAAATGGCATAAAGCTGCGAGTTTTGCTCGGATTGAGCTACGGTTTGTTCTATTTGATTTCTCGTACATTTTTCTATCAGAAATCGTCAAAATTATTTTTGACTTCCTTCGCCATAAGGGTCGGGTTTTCACGACGCTTCACAATTCTACTGATTTTTTTTAGGGCATACTTTTCTGGAAATGACCAAAAATGCCCCGCAGATGGAATAATCAAAAAGTGACGGTGACGAAAAGCTGAAATGATAGGTTCAGTCGTTCAGTTCTAAAAATTTATTAGTTCCAGTTTCAGTTTTCAAAAAAATACTGAAAACATTGATCAACATAGAAGCAAAAAAATATCAATCCCAAAATATGGCATCATCCTGAAAGATGCACTAATTGAGAATGAATATAATTTTATACATTTTTCAACAAATCAATCTCTAAAAATATCTTCAAAAATTGAAAATTTTTCGGTCTTGTTTTTCGTTTGTTTTCAACAAAGTTTTTCAATCATTTCGTTTTGAAATTGATAAAGAGGCTTTTGTTGTTATTCTACATAAAAAGGTCAAACTTTCATTTTTTTTTCCAAGTAATTCAACGTAATTATCACCTCAAATTAATTTTCTTTTAAATCTAGATCAAAATGATACTAAAAAAATCAAATTTTCAATTTGTTTCAATTCTGATAATCACCATACGAAATTTTCAACTATCCGCCATCTTACTACATTTTAAAGGCTATAAGCTTCGACATCGGTAAAAAAAGGTCATCTGTTTGATGATTTTTAATCGCACGTAAAGTTTGAGAAAACTTTGTAGAATTTTGATTTTTTGTCCATATTTTGTACGTGCCTATATTTTTTACGGCATTTATTTCAATAATTCCAGCTCTCTGGCATTTTGTAAAATTGTGATTTTTGATCAATTTTCATATAGTTTTTCCTCCGGTTTTCCTTAATAATGGCATCAAAAAAATTAAAGATGGCAAGACTGATTTCAAACTCTGCAGATAAAATTATGACAACTCAAGCTAACGGTAACAGTTGATTTATTCTCTACCCCCTGTCCCCCTCCCCCATCTCAATGAATATGGGGTGAAAAAAGCTTGCATTCTCAAACTCATTCTTCATTCATTGTCGAAATCAATATAATAAAAAAAAATTCATTCAATATTGTAAAGAATTTCTGAGGTAGAGTTAGATGAAAATTTTCATTTGCAGGCTTTTGTTCTTTAAGCAAACATTTTTTAAAAAAAAGTGTCATTGACATTTTAGACGAACTTCGAAACTGATTTCAGCTCATATCAGACACCTTTAAACACTGCAAAAAATCAAAACCTGTCGTGCTTCATATTCTTCGTAAGTGATTACCGGCCGGGAAGCCACTTTACCCATTGAAATGAGATTGAAACATAATAATATCAAAAACATGGGCGAAACAGTAGGAGTCGACATCCACATAGGTAACGATGATATTGAACCCAATGGTTTCAAATGGCTGATACCATACGAAAGAGTTCCTAGTTCATGTTGAGTTTCATTCGTAAAATTTTCAAAATTTTCCCACTCTCACATTTGTTTATTCAAATGCGAGCAACATCGAAGGTTAGCAATTGACATTTTTTTAGTCATCTTTCTCAACGTGCTCATACACTACATTGCGATTGGTAGTGTGAAATCATGCTGATAAAATTATGTGCTTCTACAGTCGTGTCGACGTTTGATTTTTTCAAGTCTGTGGATACATTTGCCAGTAGTTGATGAAAAAGTTACAATTCTATTTCGCTGTAAAAACTACGCAGTGCTTGTAGGCAAAAAAAAAATACGCAGAGTAGCTGGTTTATGTTTTCGAAAGATTTTTTTCTTTTAAAAATTAAAACTCGGTAAGAAGATGAAAGGTTACAAGGACCATACAAAATTTTATTTTGACCTCAGATAAACTGCTGGAAACAGTAAATTTCTCATTTTCAAGCAATCTGCCCGGAGCAATATTTTATTGCTACGATAAAATAGGCGAATTTACCTCAGGATGGAAATTGATTCTTATGCCTTCAAACTTCGCTTGTTTTTCGTCATGTACGAAGTACATAATTGAAACCTGTGCTAAGCAGACTGATGTTTCATAGATGTTCTACGCGTATTAGGTATCAACGATTCATCGCTGCTTCAAATAATGTACAAATAATAAAATAAATGTTACACTGACGTATGAAAGAACGATCGACAAAACGCTTTGAAACTCGATGAGAATTTTTTTTTCGAATTCCGGAGTAACACGAAGCATATACAAGTTTTCATTTACTTAATATTATGAAAAGATTCTGAGATCCAATTGCAAAGTGAGTCAAGGATTCCCGCGATAAAGAAAAATTCTAAATAAAATATGTAGGTAGGTAATATTCAAAAAGTGAATAGGTTTTTTTATTCAAAAATTCAAAGGAAATTTTGATAGGTTGGTATGATTTTTTGGCAAAATGATGTCAAAATTCATTTTCAGGAACTAAAAAATATTTGCTCGATTTCAAGACGTCCGAGAGTGAGCCAATTTGAATTTGTTAAAAATAGATGAATTTTTGTACTCGCAATCTTTAATTTTTTAATTTTTCTTTTTCAAATCATAAATAAGAGTTGCGAATTTTTTATTTGAAACGTTTGGCAAGAATTTAATGTATTTTTTTTTTTTTTTAGAAAAATTCATACTAATTGAACTTGACGATTTTTCAACATCGAAAAGGTGCGTAAAAAATTATGGTTCTAAATTTTTTTCAAGTCTGCACCCAATTGACAAATTTTTGGTGAAATTTGCTAGCATATAGTTAACATTCAGTGCCAGGTTCACGCTAGCAGACTAGCGTGTTTTTGGGACTGAAAGCTAGCAGAATCGCTAGGTTTTTACATTAGCTATTTGCTAGAACTTTGCTAGTCCAGAGCTAGGTATTTTAAGGAGTATTTAAATTTGATTAATTGATTAAAAAGGGTTAATAGGTTTGTTTCAACTTTTGAGTATCATTTGAGGTATGACCTCACAAACTTCTATCTACCTGACTCAAATTTCACAACTAAAAATCCCTATGCCCATGACGCAGAGAAAAATGTTGCCAAGTTTATATGCTGCACCCTCAAAAATACAGATTTTGACTAATCAGCCGGAAAAACTTGAAATTTGAAATTCGTTCAAGGCTTCCCCCACACCTTTTACGCCTCCCCACTCAACCCTTTATTCCTAAGATGAAAATATTGCCAAATTTGAATTCTGTGCCCCCAGAAATATAGATCGTAATAAGTAGGTGCCAATATAATTTTAAAAAAAAATAAAAGTCAGATTTTGAAATGGAAATACAACAGCCGAACACTGTAGAGTTTTAATCAGTTTTAATCGTTTTGATGAAGTGCCGCGATTTCTCAGAATACATAGCTTATGTGTTTATCTAATACTGGACCTAAAATACACCACAGGAAGTAGATACCTACTTATCAGTTATCAGATCTTGGCTAAGAAATCAAAGAAATGCAATTTTGTAAATTGTGAGTTTGATACTAACATTTCGCTAATATTAAATAATGGTGATTATGCTAGTATCAATCTCCTAGATGTCCACTAGATAATAGTTAGTTGACCTCCAATCTGCTAACACAGAGCTAAGAAGTTGATAGAGCTATCATTCGGTCATTCATTCAAATATTATCTCATAATTTGTCGCTAAGAATAGGCGAATTAAATGCGAATAAGACGCGAGTTAGCGAGAAAAAAGTGAGTCTCACTAGTAAAATGCTAGGAATCTTGTCAATTGGGCACATTCACGATGGGTAAAGGGTAAGTAAAGGGGCATTGTATCATCGCAGATGTGACCGGTTTAATACAACAAAAATGATATTTGTACTTACGGCAAACTGGTTATGCAATTTTATTAACGCCAACGAAAAGGATAGTCCGGCACATACACTCAGGGGTTAGGAAAATACTAGTCGCAATAATGGGACTACCGGAGTAATATTCCCCGAATCTGTTTTGATAACCCCTAGAACATCAAAACTACTGTTTGATTGTCTATTATCTGAAAGCGTTACGTCGCGTTGCATAAAACCACTTGATGAAAAACAAGATTTTGAACAGGGAATATTTTTTGACCTCGTTTCCTTTAGTTTTCATACATTTGCGTAAAACTGAAATAATTTTCAAAATAAATTATGAAATATTAAGGGATGGCGCAAAGGAAAGGTTCTTTGATTTCACAGTTTTTTCATAGTGTGTGAAATAAGTCTGAATTGAATTTTTCCTAGATAATGTTTTCACTCAAAAAAAAAAACTTGAGGAGATGCGAAATGAACTTGAAGCAAAAAATGAAAAATCTAATAAAATTCCGCCCCTCAAATTATATTTTTTTCGATTCTAATGCGTAGAAAAATAGGTAATAAAATACTAAGTCTGTTCTTTTTAAAACGGATTTTACTAGAATCCACCATAATCTGATTCTGGATAATCCGAAGATTTTAGCTGGATTTTCTGTTGCAAAATCCAAATACTAAAATCTTTCTTCATAATCCACAGTAAAAAGAACAGGGATTTTTTCACGATTTTGGGTAGTGATAAGACGAAGATTTTGCTAATTTGTTGTAAGTTACGAAAAAGGAAAAATTTCAAATAAGAAAAATGAATTTTATAAAGATCGACGATTTATTTTCATCATCGTCTGAAGATTCCTCAGATCAAACTAAAATTAGAAAGTTAAGTTTTGCAGTTGATAATACAAAATCTATTCTCAGAATCGACTACCCTAGTAGATTATGGATTTTAAATAATCCAAAATTAATCTGTTCAAAATCTGTTCACAATCTGATAAAACGAACAAGCAGTTTATCAAAAACCGATTTTAGAATCGTAAATAAAACAAGATTTTTGGTGGATTTTCAAAATCATAATCCAGATTATGCAGAATCCATGTTAAAAAAAAACAGACTTACTGAGATTTAACACAAAAATCTGTTTTTTGAGAACTGGCTGTATTGTGAAGTGACCTGGTTTGTACCGATACCGAAAGAGCTCAATTTTCTTTTTTCGCTTTACCCCAATTTTTTTATCCACTGAAATATTGTTTTTTGAAAATATTTCGTTATTAAAATCAGTGGCGCAACCAAGGGGGGGGCTAAGGGGCTAAAGCCCCCCCCCCCAAAACCTCGGGTCGATTTAAGGTAGTGGTTTTAAAAATGTGTCGAACAGAGGCGTTGCCGGGGGGAGGGGTTCGGACCCCCTCCCCTTGAGGTCAAGAATTTTTATGAAAAATGTATTTTTTAGACATTAAAAAATCTAATTTTATCAAAGCTTCGCCCTCGCTTCGCTCGGGCATTAACAAAATCATTACAAAATGTCTTTTTTAGTCATTAAATATCCAATTTTTTCGAAGCTTCGCCCTCGCTGCGCTCGGGTGTAAATTGAATCGCTATTATATGAACTATTGAAGACTAAAGTGCAAAAAAAGGCTCATTTTTACCCCTCCCTCTTCCCCTCCCCCTAAAAATTACTCGTTTTTCAAGTCTCTGTACTCATTTTGCAGCCACCCGAAAAAAAGCTTCCGACTCAGACCCCCCCCCTTTCGGACTCTTCTGGATACGCCACTGGTGTCGAAAATCAGCACATTTTCAAAATTACTGCCCTAAATTGACCAAAACGAATTTTAAGATGAGACTGAGGAGGTGGTATGGATGGAAAAAACTCGAATTTACACGATTCTCTCTTCATTTTACCCAAATGAGGTGTTCCTCTTTGAAAAATTCACTGTCATTTGTTTTTTAATGCTCTTTGTACTCTGTTGTTTTGAATAAAATTCACGTTTATAATTTAAAGGGGAAAAAATCTCAATATTCTATGCTGGAGCCGTGTCGAGAAAATTTGGGTCCCAGGGGGATAATCTAAACGCGAAAAAAGGTCTTTCAGGAAATTTTAAACATCTATATTTGATGTAATTAGGAAAATTTACCCCTTTATTTCAAGGTCCCTCACCCATGGTAAGCCTTAATGAGCTCCTTGAAAAAACGGGGGTTCGGGGGACCCCCCTCTCTATGCAGGTCTACACCCCTTACTTTTCTCATGAATTCTAGCCCCCTCCAAAAAAAAGTTCTGGTTGCGCCACTGATTAAAATGTATACATTTTAAGTGACTAATGTAAAACCGTTCTGATGGAAATGCTTTTCGTCACATGCAGGTATGAATCATCAACCTATAGGTTGATGATTCATACCTGCATGTGACGAAAAGCATTTCCATCAGAATGGTTTTACATTAGTCGCTGTTACTACGTACCATTGAGTCATGCAAAAATGCAATCAATATCTTTCAACGATAAAAATATTCAAGCTATCGTAAGATTACTAGGTTTGAATCTTGTTTGAATCATGTTTTGTTTCACTGATACAAATGATGTTCCAGCGCGTATACCTAGTCAAGTGAAGTGTGATCAGATAATCGAAAGTTATGTCAATATCGTAAATTTGCAAATTTATAAATCAACTCGCAATGGTTTCTCTTTTTTTGTTGATTATTTTCGTTGGTGGTAAGTGATTATTTGTTTTTTTAGAAATGATCTTTTGATCGAAATTGGATGGAGCGATGGGGAGGGTTGGGGGTCAACTTCAAAAACCTATAGTCTATTCCATCTAAGATGGTACAAACACATTTAGAGAAACTGTGAGTTTTGAGACCTTACTAACCAAATAATATTCTTTACGTCTTCGCTATAAAGTATCAATCTCACTGTCGTGCATTTCGAAGCATACAAGATTCTATTATTCATTTCAATATTAATTTTTTTTGAAATTATCGGGAAAATAGTTACTTACATTTGATGAACACAAATGATTATTACGTTTAATAACAAATACTGAATGTAAGACAAAAATTATTGCATGCCTTACGAAGCACAACAGTGAGGTTGATATTTCGGAACGAATAATATGTGGTTATTCGGATTTTAAAATGTCCATTTTCTCCAAATGTGTTTGTACCTTCTTAGATGGAATAGACTATAGTTGAATAATTTGAACTTGATGTCTCGGAAAATGTTACGATACTTATTGAAATTTTGGACCAAATTTGAGGTTGATGAAGGAAGGGCTGAAGAGATTCCAATTCAGAAATCGAGTCGAAATTTGAATTAGCATCTCCAAAATTATATCAGGTACCTGATTTGTAATCCAGCCGGTAATTTAGTAATATTTTAAATAGTTTTTCAAAGTTTTATGTACCAACGAAGCCTTGTATGTTGGAACTATGATCAGCGAATGTTTTAAAATTGAGTGCATTTTAAAAAAAATTAACTAAGCTCTTGGCTAAAATTTGAATATCTGATCAATTAAAATCTCTGGTAAGATTTTTGGAAAAACATTTTTTAAAATCTACTTTTTGATGAATTTATCCCATTTTATTACCTACGCTTTTATAAAAACCCACTGAATATTGATGAAACCATAGTCCATGCGGTTAACCGTATACTTCACTTTTTGAACACGGGTTGAAATGTGGTTTTTATTTTAGTGTGACCCATAACAATATTTTTGAAAAGAGGAGGCATCGAAAATTTTCCTTAGGGAGGGCGTGAGGGGGAGTTTTAGGAGAGTTTCACCCCTATTTTTCCACATTGAGGGATCGAAGTAAAGGTGTCGTTTTCGTATATTTCGACCCTCCTGAACTCGAATTTGCAATTAGTTTTTCGATCACAGACGTGCAATTCGCACAATCGTACTATTTGTGTCGCGGAAAATGGCTAATTTTGAGGGAAAAAAAGTAAAATTACGATTTTTTACATAGGTATTGAGATAAGCAATGTTGATGAATTGGAGTTTGAAACCTGTTTTCCATATAATTCGAACCTTCTGAATCCGAATTTGTTATTGGTTTCCGGATAAGATGTGAAATCCTTTATTTGTCTATTTTTGGTAACGAAAAACAGTCGATTTTGGTGAAAATTGATTCCAAATTGCAAAATTCCATTTTCCCAACATGGCATAATTTTTAGACATAGGCTCATTCCATGTCAACTCACCCACTTTTTGACGTTAGGTCCGCCGATTTTGCTTAATTTTTTTTTTACGAGTTCCCCTCGATGACCTAATGAAGGAATCACCATTATTTTGATCTTAACTGCTCAGGGCGTGGGGGGTGGCCCTTGTAATTTTCGTATCATTGGGATTTTTTGTGAAATGGCTCAACTTTGAAGGCGTATAGCTCGAAGTAGTGGCGTAGAACAGATTTGTTTACGCAGTTTTGTAGAGAATTGAGAAAAGATTCGAATTTGATAATCACATTTCGAAAAGTTTAAAGTTGAACTTTTGAAATGAAAGTTCAACTTTTGTGATGAATACAACATACGCAGGCCCCAATTTAAAAATCTGAAAAAATTACTGCGAGCAGTACTTTTTATACACTTTTTAACCTACGAATTTTCAAAATGGGATCTCAAGACCCCTGAGGGAGGTACCGGGGGTCCCCAATTTTGACCAAAATTCAAAAAAATATAAAAACTAATGAAACATGTCGATTTCTATTGATTTGAAGGTGCTGAGTTCGAATATTTATTCAGTTTTTTCATCCGACTCCTCTGAGACCCCTATTGGCCCCCTAATAGGGTCAAAATTCAAAAAAATGGAAAATTACGTGTGACCCGTCGTTTGTCAGGTTTTTGGGGTCGCTGATTTCGAATATGTGCTTATTTTTGCGATTCGACCTTTTGAGGCCCCCCCAGCCCCCTTCCCATTTTGAGAAAGCATGTAAGAAGTGAAAATATCGTTTGGGGTATCGATTTCTGCTGATTCGAAGGTGCTGAGTTGGAATATGTATTCAGTTTTTTCGTCCGACCCCTCTGGAATCCCTATCAGCCCCCCTTCCCCCCGATGGGGTCAAAATTTTGAAAAAATGTAAAAGGGAACTGATAGGGGTTCCAGAGGGGTCGGACGAAAAAACTGAATACATATTCAAACTCAGCGCCTTCGGGGAACTTGTAAAAAAAATTTTGAGCAAAATCGGTGGACCTAACGTCAAAAAGTGGGTGAGTTGACATGGAATGAGCCCATACCGTAATTTGAACCTCCTGAACACGAATTTTTGATTAGTTTCCCGATTGGAAGCAGAGAATTCCCTCAATCGTGAAATTAACGTAGCGTAAAATCCCCAATTTTGTCAAAATTGACATGAAATTTGATTTTCAATTTTCCAAAACCGTGTAGGTACACTTTACCAGTTGCGACATGAAATCTTTTTTTCATCCAATTTCATCTCTTTGAGTGAATTTGATTTCAAGATGTTGCGTAAATCTTGAATTCCTTTTAAAATCCCTAATTTGCGACGTCATGGGTAAGTCTGTTGAAGTCATGGTAAAAATTATACCTATTGAACCATTCTTTGTACCCAAAGAGATGAAATTGGATAAAAAAAAATATTTCATGATATTTCAACCCGTGTTCAAAAAATCAAGTATACTCCGGTTAACCGTATGGACTATCAATGAAATTATACGCGAATTAATGAAGAAATATTACGACTTGGGTGAATTTTCCCAAAAATTGTTGTATTACCTATCTAATTTTCCATGATTCGTAACTTGGAGTTGAAATGTACCTACCTTTTTTTTTTTTTTTGAAAATCGATAAGTTTTTAAAAAATTTTACAAATCGTGTACAGTAGAAAATAAACCACGTGTGTTTTGGAAAAATACCATATTTTTGGAAAATGGATCCATATCATTCCATATGATACCATTGAAAATGAGGTAGAACTTTTCTTTGAAGGTTTTTTTCAAGTTCATGATTCCTTGATCCATCTAATACGTGCGAACATACTTTAAATCAAGACATATGAGGAGATTGATTTCCCATTGTTTTGTGAAAATAAAATCAAAACTCTATCTTGAAAAATATTTCGTACATTGCGTATTGTTTTTCGTACAATAAAAAATTATTCAAAAATGTATCTGTAGATAGATTAACGCTCCTCACCTTTTGATTTTGACCAAATACTTGCAGAAAAAAATACCTAAATGAATCAATAAATTGAACACCATTTCAATGTTAAAGTGAAGTATAATTAGATGCTGCTTTCTTACAAAATCATACTTAAAAAATAAACAATAGACTTATACATAAGATGGGACAGATTTTCACAATGTGCTTCCATTTTATAAATTCTTTTAGCAAGGGTATCTTAAACTTTTAGTGAATACGTCTCAGAAAATTTTTCGAGTGATTCGTATTTATCAAATTAAAAATATTTTATAGTCTGTTAAGCTCAATTAGAAATTTTGTGTTTGTATGATTGGATTTTGGTTTCGTGATATATGTATTTTAATTTCCGAGAAAAACTTTGGAAGTTACATCGTAAATTTTTTGAAATTTTCATGTACAAACGAAGATTTGTGTGATGGAACTGATCAGCGAATGTTTTAGAGCGTGAAATTTGAAATTCAAGTATCTATATTACATTTTTAATGAATCTGGTTGAATATTTACTTGACCAATAAAAGTGAGAAAGTGTTTTTTTCAATACTACCCTGTAAAAACCCAGCCATACGTGGGATTATTTACCCAACCTGGACCACAACAAGGGGGAACTTCCACAGGCCCGACAATCATTTCGATTAAACTGCAAAGAATTATAAAGAATATAATGTACGAGTATGCTGATTCCATCATTTTTCCTCGAATATAATTACAGCGAAACGTCTTCAAGAACTGAAATTGTTGATATGTATGACTTGACCTAGAAAAATGAGAATTTACACATCAAGTTATGAAGAGGTTCGACCGAATTGCTGGAAGGTAGACTAGAAAAGAAAATAGTGGATTAAAAACATGAGACAATTTTATCGAATTGTAGTGGAAATATTATGAAGCTGTTTCGAATGATTCAAACCTGCTTTCAATGCGATCCCTCAAGTTCACAAGAATCTAGTATCAATCAAGTCCAAATCTATCCTAAGTTCAAATTTTTTCAATTTACTTCTTCGATTTTAATTTTTTTGTTTTTAAAACATTTCTCTCTGATGATATTTTTCAAAGTTTAAATTTTCTTAATTTTTCCTGAATTTTTCCAAATTTTGATTTTTCAATTCATATTTCTATTCTTACAGAATTTCTTCCAATTACTTAATAATTATTAATTTGAAGGAAAAAAATGTTGTAGAAATTTTCTATGAAGAAATTGTACCGGGCTATTCCATATACTTAGGTAGCTACTTAAATAACGAGCCAAAAATAAAGTCGGGTCTTCCGATTTTGTTCAAATTTTTCTTGCGAGTTCCTTTTGATGGTCTATTCAAAAATCCACGATCATTTTCCTTTTAAACCTCAAGAGGAGTGGGAGGTGAGGCCCGCAATTTTTAGGCAATTGCGAAGGAAAACTATTTGTGGGGCGCGAAAGGGAATTGATGAGAGAAGAGAGATTCAAAAACGATACTCAAATTCTGAAAAGCTCGAAGTTGATCTTTGGCGATGAAAGCTACTCTTTCATGATGATCACAATAAACGAACGTTACCGTCTAAAATTATGAATAAATTATAGCAAGTAGCCCTTTTACCTAGTTGTCAATAAAAAAAAATTACAAGATGGGATCTTTAGACTCCTGGGAGAGGGGATACGGAAGTCCACAATTTTGACCAACTTTTAGAAAATTCAAAAAATAAAATAGCGCATTGATTTCTATCAATTTGAAAGCGCTGATTTTGAATATGTAATTGGTTTATGGTTTTTTCAGTTGACCCTTCTGACCCTCTCTGTTAGCCCCCTTGATAGGATCAAAATTCGAAAAAATGAAAAATAGGGTGGGCCTGTCGTTTGTTAGGTATTTGAAGGCATTTATTTCGAATATTTGCTTATTTTTCGGATTTGACTTTTCAAGCCCCCCCCCCCCTATCCCTGCAATTTTGGGGGAAGGTATGTTAAAAAAGTTAAAATGGCGTGTGGCATATCGATTGTAACTGATTTGCGGATGTAGAATTCAAATATCGACTTGTTTTTTGATTTCACCTCTACCGCGTGAACTTTACAGCTATAAAAAAAATTTATAGGTGTTTAAGGAAATGAAAAATTTTGAGTTGAAAAAATTTGAATTTAGGACAAAACCCATTTTTGTGAAATTTAATATTTATTGAAAGAATAGGTAATTTTTAAAAGAAAATGATTAAAATACTGCCTGAGCGAAATTTAAAAAAAAAAATACTGTTTTAAAAGCAAAAAAGCAATTTTTACCGTTTTTCTCTATTCGGAAAACAAAGAATTCGGGATTTTGGTATTCGGGAAAAAGGATTCGTGAAAATTTTTATCGTGAAATATTCCATTCGGGAAAATGTCCGTTCGGGATTTGGGCTTCGGGAAAACGGTCCATAACCATTTAATGAGCTCGTATTATAAAGTAGCGATGATTTTGCGGATATTTGGTATAATGAGGTGCTCAATCATATTTGAAGACCACACAGAGAAAACAGGTTCACTGAGGTTTTTTTTTTCAAAAATGACTTTTTCTCGCCGTTTTGTACAATAAATCATGTACTTTTATCTGGTTTATATGAAAAATGTGGAAGTTTTCAAGTTTTGTTAATAAGAGCAAAAAAGAATTTTCGAGAAAATTAATAACATGGAAAGAATGGGTTACCTAACTACTCCAAACAAAGAAAAAAACGTGCTAAATGCCGATTTTTGTTTTTTAAATAGGTACCTACCTAGTTGATTTATTGTTGTGAAGATGAGAAAAAATCATGATTCAACAAAAAGATAACCCATACGTTAAACAAACGGATTAATTTGCGGGGAAAGATTTTGTTGATTTCAAAAATACACAGAAAAAATGGATTAATAACTGTGTCACTCACACAGAAAGAACGGGGTATAACTATTCGAAATGTAGTTCAAACACGTTGTGTGTTGAGTAACTTTGAAGCTTTTAAAAAGAATCAAAACAAAAACTTGAAACCCTATTTTTTTCAGTTCCACTTCAAAATTATCTTTAAAGCGTTCTCCTGTAAAATTTTTGAAATTTCAGTGAACCCGCTCTTTCCGTGTGATTGTGTTTTGAAATCATCAGTGTTGCAAAAATTAAAACAAACAAAAATACAGAATTTTTTCAGTGAAACCAAGAAATATGGTTTTTTGAAACGGTCAAGTGAGGCGTGTAGAATTAAAGTGGCTTTCCCCATGCGACACTCTGTAGAAATGGACCTTACGTGGAAATTTTTTCTAGTTTTGGCGATTTTTGGTATTCCCAAGTTCCAAAACCTCCAAAATAGAAAAAAAAATTCCTCGTAAGGTCCCTTTCTACAGAGTGTCGCATGGAGAAAGCCACATTTGATTCTACACGCCTCAAGTAACGAAAACATTTTTTCATTTCTAAAAGAGAAAAATCAGATCAATTTTCAAGGGAAAAAATTCTTCCAACTTCAATAGGTACCTATTTGTCTTGTTTTAGTTGTTTTGAAGTGATGAATTTTTCATTTTTGATATTTTTTGTCGTGGAATTAGGGGAAAAAATCAAAAATGAAAAAAATTCAGTTTTCAGCCGTGTTTATTTGTTTCAAAAAAAAAAAACTATTTCAATCAAAAATAGTAGATAATTTTTTCAAAAAGGTGAACGAAAAAGAGGCAAATTTTGAAGATCTACTTGATTATTTTAAAATTTTGAACTAGATATGTTGCGCTTTTAAAACTAAAGTTATTATTTTTTAAAAGTGTTGTGATGTGTTTAAAAAAACGACCAATGGTTAACTGAAAAAAAAAAACAATCGCAAAAAAGTACTGCCAAGAGATAAATATGTACTTATACCTAGGCCTACGTACTTGGAAATCAGGCTCAGAATTAAACCGTCAAAATCAGGCCTAAACAAGGTTTAAAATTTTACGCACAGTTCTTTAAGTTAAAACGCTTTTTCTTCGCAGAGAAACTGTTGATACACTGTACCTATGGTATAATTATGTTTCCTTTTTATAATGCGAAAACTCATTTGAAATTATTACGTTGGTTTGATTGTTCGGATTCCATTGTCGAAGAGAACGTATTGTGTATCATACCTAATGTCATAAACCACCTGAATACCTATCGATGATTCGTTACCGATTCGGTAAACAAATATAAAGCAATACATTATTGACAAAAAATTTACGTTGGTACCGTACCTTGAAAAATGTATCGAATAAAATTTTTTAAAATTCTATGAATCGATGAGTATTAGGGTGACAATGAAAAGCATGGGTAAATTTTTTTTCCGATTTTGAAATCGCTCACCCCCTAAAAGTGTTCATTGATATAAACAAAAATTATTCCCAAAATTTCAATCCTCTGAGTTGAGGTTAACACGTGCCGCCGAGCACTCAAAGTTGAGGACGCGATGTCCGAGCACGTTCGATGTTACTCCGCCACGATACGTGGTAGTGAAATTTTCAGCGTACGGGCTGCGTTGCAAAGACGTTCTTACGCCCTTATGTGGGACAGGGGAGGGAAAGGTGTTCAAATTACTCGATAAAGAATCATGTTAGATCATCTAAAATATACCCAGTCTGCTTTGAATTTTTTTTTACTGATTTTATGGCTGTTGGAAAAAAATATAGAAAAATTGATTTTTCCCCATTAATTTCAATGTTTTTAACACGAAAATCGGTTCTCAATGATGAATTTCATGTATTTCTCATTCGAGTATTGTAAATCAAGAGTAATGCTGCTGAAATTTTTCAAAAATTTTGAGGTTTCAATTTTTGAGGACTGATTGATAGCAAAAATCGTCGGAAAATTATGTGAAGAAATCGATACATTTAAGTACAAGTTTTTTTAATACTCATAAAATCAGTAAAAAAAAAATTAAAACAGACTGGGTATATTTTAGATGATCTAACATGATTCTTTATCGAGTAATTTTAACACCTTTCCCTCCCCTGTCCCACATAAGGGCGTAAGAACGTCTTTGCAACGCAGCCCGTACGCTGAAAACTTCACCACCGCGTATTGTGGCGGAGTAACATCGAACGCGCTCGGACATCGCGTCTTCAACTTTGAGTGCTCGGCGGCACGTGTTAACCTCAACTCAGAGGAGTGAAATTTTGGGAATAATTTTTGTTCATACCAATGAACACTTTTAGGGGGTGAGCGATTTCAAAATCGAAAAAAAAATTTCATTGTCACCCTAAATTGTATATTGTTTAATTTAGGTAAATAATATCAAACCAGGGTGATGAAAATCGACAAGAATCAATATAAATTGATAGGTACCTTACCTGCAACTTGAAAAAAACAATCAGGGCGAATCGTGACGATTTTATTGGTTTTTGTCGTCGTAGTATATGTCGGGAATAAACTCGCGCAGGTACTTTTTTTTTCGAGTTTTCAAGATCTGAACTCCTTGAGTGGTTCATTTTCCTCTGAAAATTAAATTCACAAAATTTTAGCCTTTTCATGATGAAATTTAACTAGAGTCGTCCGATAAAAACAACAAAAAAAATCAGAACAAAAATTTATTCAGTGCCTATTTTTATTTGAAAATGTGAAAATATAAGAATACGATTTGTTTCAAGTTTTAAAAAGATGGAATTCGAATCCAAGGAATCATTCTAAAGAGTTTAGGAAGTTCTCGAATTATGTAAAAATGACTGAAATGTACAACTCGAGGCCACCGAAATTTCTCGAAGATGAAATTCATCTCAAAACATTTAAAATACTTATATTTTTAGGTTTTTAAATTACTAGGCCACTAGGCCACTCCGAAGTCTTAACCGCTGACTTGTGCCCTTGCTTCACTTGAGCTGCTTGGCTTCTCGTGTTTTTTAACCAAATTTTATTAGTGAAAAAAATTCAGCATTTGAAAATCAATTTTTCAGAAGCTTTGGATTTGTATTTTTCGCAATACTTGCCGGACCTCCCCACAAAAGAAAAAAATTGGAAGAATGGCACGATCAAAATCTAAAAAAAAGTCCCCTTGCAAATGTAGACAACCCTAGTAGCAGCGGCGTATTTGTCTATTACTAGAAGTTGAGCTCGTACTCCGGACTGGGTTTCGTGAATATTCATAGGGATCGATTTTTTTTTTTTTAAAATAATCATAATGTGTCACTTGAAAAGTAGAAAATCGTCCGTCACTAAGGAAAAAATCGATCAAAATTCAAAGTTGATGAACCGTCGACCATGAACCATGAAAAAGCATTTACCATAACCCAAAAAATTTCATTGAAGTTTTAAAATTTTCTGGAGACTTAAAAACGTCTCTAAACCAATTTCAATTAATTCGGGTGGTCAAAAATAAGATATTATACCTAGGTAATATCAGCTTGGTAAAAAATTTTGTTTTATCCATAATTTCAATAAAAATACGCGGAATAGATTCAAACATAACCTTCTTAGTTGACTGAAAAAATTGATTCAGCTGGTGCGATTAGATCTTTAAAAATATTTTAACCCAAAGAAATTGAAAAAATTCTCCGGACGAGATTCGAACACTGATTTATGAAGCGGTGGTGTTCCGCAGGCGAGTCTTCACGATCAGATGAGAGGAGGGAGGAAGGAGGATGGTAAATGATATCACATTTTGAAGAATATCTTGAAAACGAAACGATTTTGGCAAAAATCGAAGGGAACCAAAATTTCAGGCCGAGAAATTTGCATACAATAGTAGAGTATCGTCAGATTTTTGATTTGAACAATGATTTTCGAGGTCGGAGGTGAAACTTTGGTGGTGGGGATGAACCTCCTCCCCCCCCCCCGACAATGTCAACCTAGCCACCAAGCCGGAAAATTTTGGAAAAATCGGCAAATTTCAAACTTTCGCCCTAGCGAAATTTATTTTTCGTAGTAATGGTATGAATTCGTTTCCAGAAAATTCAATATTTTCAAATAAAAAATCCATTCTTTTCATTCATTTAATGACAATCTCAAAGAATTTTCAAAAAAATTCCAATTTTTTGGAAGGAAATCAACTCATATAAAGAACATTGGTTAATGATAATTCGTCGTAGAATATTTCATATTTATTCCGAGATTCTTGACCACGTTTTGAGGGGAACTTTGAGTTCACAAATTTGCGGACTTCACCCTCCCTCACCCAAAGTAAAAGTAAATTTTATCTGTATAATATTCAATCCAAATTTTTAATTTCGTGGATTTTTTTATAGTGTTTGAAATAATTTTTAGTGAAAATAAATTTACAATCATTCAACATTTTTTTCAATTTTTCAAATGCTGCTTTCAGTATCTATTGTGATTAATATTTTTAATACATTTTTCTCAGTTTTACGAAAGTTTTCAATAAGAATTTTGAGTTCTGCGGATTTGTTGTTGAAGTTTTTGATCAATTTTGATGTAAAATTTTTTCAATTCATAATTCAGAAAATAAAAACTAGCGACATCTAGCGCAAGACAAATTAGGTTCATGACTCGAGTCCTTCAAGTAGATAAGTATTGAAAAATGTTGAAAATTTTGATGTTTGATGCAAATTTTTCGTTTGTTGATGTTAATTAAATTGCTAAATTTTAACAATTTTTTAGGATTTAAAATTTTGTGATGGAAAATGTTTTACTTGAATACGGTTTATTAAATTTTGACTTTTTCAAACTTTCAAAGAATTTCCATAAAAAAACATTTAGTTTGTTTGTGTTTTAATTAAAAAACAGCAAATAAAAATTAGAGCTGATGTAAATACCTACATAGGTAATAAGATCGATTTTCAGTTTCTCTATTGAAAAAAAAAAATACTTTTTGAAAAATATTTTGTGCGCCACGCTGTGCAAAATTTGCTCTATGCTTTAAAAATTTCAAAAATTTGTCGGTCGATAATAGTTCAAAGCTCTTCACCTCTTTAATTTAAATTAAATACTTGCAGGAAAATGAACAAATGTATGAATAAATAAATGAACGCCATTTCAATGCTATGTGAAATATAATGAGGTACCATTTTACTATTGTCTTATATGTAAAATAATATCTACCTACTTATAGAATAAATAATAATAATACTCAATATATAGAATAATAGGTGAATAAATTTTTGATAAATTTAACCAAGCACTCTACTAAAAATTAATAACTTTAATAAATTAAACCTCTTGAAAAATTTACTGGGAAAATATGAATTTTTAAAATAAACTTTTAAACGAATTTCTTGACTACAACTAAGCACTTTTCGGTTTCGTGGTTTCATTCATTCACAACTGTGTGACTTGAAATTGAAACTTTCTCCATTATATTTTCATAATAGTTATATTATCTTTGAAAATTTTTCACTATACGTTCGTTCAAAGTTTCCAAAACGCCAATTTAATCAAAAACATGAAATTTTAATCTACCTACATATTTTGATAAAAACCAAAAAAATAAATTTTGAAAAACACATTTTGCCTTGACCTAAAAAAAAAAAAATACAAATTGCTTTAGAAGCCTAAAATTTTGTCAGATTTTTTTTAACATGACTAATCTTTGGGGTAGGTTTCGTCAAAATTCTTTTTCAGATGCCATAGCACTACTGTTATAATTTTTGAAAATTATAGTGGTCCTGAAAAATCAGTTTAAATTTCAATAATAAATTGGACAAGTTTGATATTTTTGTGATAAAATGATTAAATCATGATTGATAAATTATGAGAAGTAATTTTTGATTTGATTTTTTTTCGCGATTAATTTCTAATTTTTCCAATCGTCTATAGATACTATCTTCCAATAATTAAAATGGAAATTTTTCAGAAATATAATTCTTTCCACCTTTTTTAAAACTTGTAAAATTATAGGTATTGAAGCATTGGAAAATATTTAATAGAGAGGTTGAAATTACAAATCATACGATTGTGAACGAACACATCCCAAGGAATCGAGTAATGAAAATGAGTTTACGTTTTAAGGCCAAGGCCCGACGAACATCCATCCGTATGTAGGATCATTTACCCAACCTTTACCACAACAAGGAGGAGGTTGAGGTGCGACAATCATTGTGATTAAACCGCATAAAATCATGAAAAATAATGCAATATACAAGTATGTTGATTCCATCATTTTCCCAAAACAATAATTACAGCTAAAAATGTGCAAAGAAAGAATTTAAATTTTACTTATAAGATTATAGTAATTCTTCGTAATACAAGGCTAAATCCGTAAAATAGTTTGACTGGTTTACTGGTAGCTAGGTAAAGCAATGAGACTTCAGCAGTATGAAAGGAATCGATCTGGATTGCGTTTTGAAACAGAAAATAATTGCTTATAAATATAAAACAATTTACACTTTCAAAAAATATTGAATTGAATTTTGACATAGGCGCACCCAGAAATTAATTAAGGGAGGGCTGAGAATTTGAGAAAAATAGGGGTGGGGGTCAAATTTCAAATTAATCATTTTTCATTGATCTTCCAGTCAAAAATCATTAATTTTTTCTGACAAATTAGGAACTTATTGTGGAATTGGTGATATTTGACTGAAAAATTATTCAAGAATTATTAAATTTTAAAATAAAAAATGATTAAAATACTACCCGAGCGAAGCGGAAGCGGAAATATTTTGAAAAAATGTTGTTTGAAAAGCAAAAAATACACTTTTTTGTAGTTTTGCAGCAAAAAAAGTTTTTTCCGAGCTTAAGGGAGGCTCGAGCCCCTCGAGCCCCCCTGGGTGCGCCTATGAATTTTGAAACTATTTTGAAAGAGAAAAAGGATCTGGCCGGGTAAGTAGTGAATTTGGCTCTCGTTTCGATTTTTTTGATCTAATCCCCTCAGATGGTGTCATTTGATATGAAAAAAAGGAAAATTTTTACCATTTTGACCCCTCAAAGCCCTCCCTTTCGGAGTGACGACCATTTCATAAAATTATTATTAAAAATTTTCAATTTCAATGGAAGCGAAGGAAATTTTTCAACAATTTTGGTGCACTTCTTCGGATTTTTTCGATTATTTGAAGTTTTCAATTGTAAAAAACACTGACCCTGTCTGAAACAAGCGACTTTGAGTAAAAAAATCTTATGTTTTTTTTCACGTTTTCTGTCCAAAGTACATCAAATCTGAACCAAACACGAAAAAATGACATAGATTTTTTAACACATATAATGACCTTTCTTAAACTAAGAGCGGCCACTTTTTTTAAAAAAAAATCCCAAGAAAGTGTTTTCAAAGTTGTCGAATTTCACTGATTTTTCCTGTGTTATTATTTGTATTTTTTTTCAGCGAGAGTTTTCATTGATTCAAATTTCGAAATGGAGTGAAGAAAACACGCGCTTTAAAAAAATATTGGCGGGAAATACTTACATACACACTTGAAAATCTAACGAAAATCTGACGATATCAGAATATGGCCTGGAAAGACTGAAAATTTTACGCGGAGATTTCTCGACGAGATTTTTAAAGCAAATGATGATTTTCTTGAAGGATTTAAATTGAAAAATCAGATGCAAGATAAACGATTGGTATATGAACCAGACACGACAAAAAATTTCTTCGGCAGATATTCTTTCTTGGAGAGTTTATAATTGAATTACATACTATAAAGTCATTTAGAAACTTCAAATGGAAAAGCTCTCGGCGAAAGAGCAACTGACGAAAAACTACATCACCTTCTGGGTGTTTTTTTTTTTATAGGGAAAAAACTCACTCGAATTTGTTGCATTTGCATGTTTGTTAAACACAATGTTACAGCACCTGAAAATTGTTGATTTAGAACGACTTCAACAAATGATATGTGATAGGAGTCAGGTATTCTCTATTAGAACCTACAATTTGACGTCACTTTTTCACTTCGTGTTTTGTACCGAAACACAAACTTCAAAAAAATATGACGTTGGATTTACGTTGAATTGGGCTTTGAAAGGTACTATGAATTTACGAACTTGATATTATACTCGCGATATCTATTGTAGGGGTGAATGGAGCTTGCAATTTACCAAAATTCACCAAAATTGTTAATTTTGAGTTTGGAACTCACCAAAAAAAAAATTTGGGCAGTTCTAAAAATGGTACTGAAAACCCCCATTCCAACACGCTTTCAAATAAATTTTAAATAAATGAAGAAATTTCATCTTTAGGATACCTCTTTCCTGAATAATTTTCACCCTTTCTTCGCTCGGGCTCAAGAACTTTGCAAATTAATTTTCAAAATGACGGTACCTATAAGCCTCCTTCCCTTCTAGCCCAGACAATTTATCTGATATTTTGAAATGAAAAAAATTTCCATTCATTAGGATTACTTGGCAGCGATCTCGAATAGAATTTTCGAAGATTGTTCGTTTTGTTTTAAAAATGAGATGATCTTTGAAAAATTTGTTTCCCAAGTCAAAAAAAAAAAGTAGCACGAAAAATCACGGATTTCGTTTTTTTATTTTGAATACGTACCTATGACTGATCAGCAAATTTCCATTTCATTTTTCAAAAATACGAGACAGAAAATTTATCTTTTTTTAATAATAACCTTAATATAATTTTTAATTTTCATTTCGCCTCATGAGAATTTCGCCAAAGTTTTGTACCTACCCTCATGAAAAAAAAACAAGATTTAAAAAGTCAAACTTTGAATCCCCCTTAATACTATCCAATTACAGTCCTAAGGAAAAGTTGTAGGTCGTTAAAGAATTTTGAAATTTTTAATTTTTACTAAATTCAAAAAAATTATTTTATTCGCCTAAAGTTACATATTTTTGATGAAATTTTTCAAATAATTTTTATGACAGTGTCACCATTTGCGTTTTAATTTGAGCAATTTTTAGAAATTTTCAGTCTGTAACACTGCTGAAAATTTTCAAAAAATCAATTTTAATTCATTTCTACGATCAAAATTTTAGGGGCAAATTGGATTTAATAATGAATATTGACTGAAATCAATATGTAATCGGCAGCAATGGTATGAAACCTTTTTGATAAATTGCAACAAAAATCAATTCAACTTTGAGAGCTATTTAAATTCAATTCAAATAAGTAGTTCGGGAAGGATGTATGGTAAATGATTTTTTTTTCGAATATTACTTCATTCTGATGCCTTCAACCTCTATTCTTCTTTGGGCTGATTGGAAAATTCTCAAAATTTTTTGGTCTTTCAATACAATTTCGCAACAAAATGCATCAAATTTCACTGGATAAATATGAACGAAGTGGAAAATAATTTTATTCATTACCTATAACGGAGTGTAAAATTGTATTTTTATCGATCTTGCATGTCCATAAAGATCATTTAAGGTAAAGTAGCCGAATATGGACCCCAGCCTTATTTCGTCTGTTATGAGTGCGCAACCTGCCGGAAAAAAATATAGGTAGTTGCCCTTGATGTCACAGACGATATACAAGCAAAAACTTCCATCCTACAATACAAGCCCCTCAAAAAAATTTAGAGCGAAAAAACAAAATTTTGATTTTCAACATTTTTTTTGCAAATCACTTTTTGTGAGAAAATTTTTTATGAATTGTTTTTTTGAAAATGTTGTTCCCTATAAGTTATAGGTAGTATGTTTCAAGGGCTTTCAAAATATATAATTTTGTTTTTGGACATCGGATGCTCTGAGGCTGAGGTAAATCAATTCTAAGATTATGATTCGAGGTTTCCTAATATGGACCCTTCTGTTTATGGGTATCTTATCAGTGTGAAAATTAATCAAAATTTTCTAATTTCTTGTTATTTTGACTCATAACTTGACAAATGAATAAAAATCGAAAGAAAAGAACTGGACTCAATGAAAAATGGATTCTGCCGTGAGGATGATCCTCAAGAACAAAAAAGGTTATAAATTGGCTTCTAAAATGCACTCAGTTCCACCAAATGTTACCTATGGTGCCACAAAGCGTGCGATATGGCCATAGATTAGAGCAATTTGAAAAAATATATCTGTTCAAACTGTCTAAATGCATAAATAAATTTTTTCTGATGTTTTTTAAAAATTTTTAGAAGACATTTTTTGGGGGTCCATATTAGGAGCCCCAAAAAAAAATGTTTTCCAAAAATCACCTGTTCACAAAAAAATTCGCCAAAAATCAGGGAATTCATTTTTTGAAATTCTGTTTTGGGGGGGTGATAGCCAAGTCATCTACCTACAATTTAAGCCCATTTCCATCTCTTTTGGGAATAATGGGGTCTCTCCAGAGCCCAAAAACAAGATAGGGTCCATATTAGGCAACCTTACCTTATTATACTTCTCAGTACGATCAATTCACAGGTTTTTATTGTAATTCGTTCGGAAAATGATATGAAATCTTGCAATCGAAATTTTAGCGATTCTGTCATGTAATGTGAAAAACAATTCGAATTTTCCATACCTACGTGCTGTTAATCAATTTCGATGTCATAAGCCCGCCTGAAAATCATTTATCAATTCATTTTTGACATTGAATTTACGTCAGATAATCTTGATAGGAAAATCGCGTTTCACAGGTGTATTAGGGCAAGGTGAAGTAGACATTGTCGAGAACAGTAATGTTTGAACAGGTGTGTAATACGTTTGGATTCACATAAATTCGATGAATTTCGTCGCAATAAAATTCGTTTCCATCGTGATCCATTGAATCACTGAAAAATGAGCAGAAAAAATCAACTACATACCTACAGCAGCGAATGATAGGAAGCTAAAGAGACACCCCCCCCCCCGCACTAAGGTGGTGAAATCGGCCTTAGATCCAAATTTGATCAAAAGTAGTTCTAAATGTTACTTGGGACCTAAAAACATTTCACCTAAACTTTTGACCCCCTATCCCCACCCCTCCAGAGTTACTCCACTTTAAATATCGGAAATACAATTTGCGATATCTTTCGAAGAGATGGGGGAATTTTTTTAAAATCTTGACAGAATATAGGTATTACATGGATATAAGTATGATAATTTTTTGAATTTTTTTTCCATATGTACCATATTTCTTGGGAGTTCAAAATTTCAAAAAAAAAATTCAAAAATTTTTTGGGGGTGCCCTCGCCGATTTTTTTTCAACATCCAACTAGTATGGAACAGCGAAGCAGAATTTGAATTTTTCTTCAATTTTTAAAACTTTTTATGGGCTCATTCCTTGTTTACTCGACCAGATTTTGACCTTGGATTTTCTGATTCGGCCAAAAAAAATTTACGGTTTCCCTTCGATGATGTGAAAAACGAATTACTGTCATCTCGATCCTAATCCTTCAGAGGCCAGTGGTGGCTTTTATAATTTCCTTATGACTGGGATTTTTTGCGACACGGTTCAAACTCTGAAGGCTCATACGTCGAGATTGGTTGAGTCCAAGATGAATCTGTTCATGCGATTTTGTAGAGAATTGAAAAAAGGTTCAAATCAGATGATAAGATTTTAAAAAGTTCAATGTTGAACTTTTGTAATGGAAGCCTGATTTTCGTGAATGCTACAAAAGATGAGGGCTAATTTGGAACATTTGATATTGGGATGAAAACTCATCCCAAGTTCATCCCAGGCCTTGAAAGTTCAAAAAAAAAATTGAGAGGAATATTAGGGTGAAAATTTAACCCAAGTTCATCCCAGTTTTAGAACATTTTTAAAAAGATTGATATGAAAATTAGGATGAAAATACATCCTAAGTTCATATCCCAAACTCAAAAATTCGAAAATCAGCTTGGGATGAATTTTCGAATGCACATTGGGATAAATTTTCAGTTATTTTTCGCTTTTCCTTATCAAATTTTTAAAAAAATTTATAAGAAATTTCCATTTCTGTCTGAAAATTTTCAGGGTTTCGTAAAATTTTTTGATATATGTACCTACTTAAACTTCCAAAAAAAAAAAAAAAATCTATTGAAACTGGAACTGATAAGTCAACCAATTTTGAAAAAAAGATTAAGAGATTGTAATGTCATATGGCATATCGATTTTCATCAATTAAATTTGAGGATGTAGAATTTGAACACCGACCTACTTTTTGATTTGACAATCTTCTCAGTGCTCTATAACTAACCTTGATTAAAAATTTTAATTTACATTTGAATTCAAATCTTCTACATGGCATAGTACGGTAACTCAAAATTTCCGGAACGCAAAAAAAAAATTGATTCGTAAAAAAAAAATATATAAGGCCCAGCAAATAATGAAATCTTTATTTACAACGTAGCTGAAGCTCCATTCCCTTCAAAAAAAATATAAAATTATCCCCAATGTTCACAAATCGCTAAAAAAAAATCTGCTTTTTTCCATTTTTGAGCTTTTCAAAAAAATCTCAAAACCCAAAATTCTGAAAATTTTAAAAATTGAGATAAGTATTCAAAAACTAATATTTGCATTATGAAAAGCCATTGAACAATGATCAAAAATCATTGCATGCCGATCTTGCCAAATAAAAAATTTAAAGGGGCAAAAATTGTTCAAAAAAATCAATTTTTTGTAAAATTTTCAACACTGCCTCCCCCACTTGACCATTCTCGGATATTTTGAGTACAGCGTTGGTATCGCCCCTTGTCGACCTAGTTGTGTTCCGGAACTTTTGGGTCACTCATCTAACTTGACTGATTAGTAGAATTCAATGCAATTGGAATGCGATGTGACATCAAAAAGGGCGAAACAGTAGGAGTCGACATCGACATATTAATGATATTGAACCGACCATCCAGCAAAAAGAAACGTAGGTAGGTATCCCTTGTAGAAAAAACTAGTAGTAAAACTAGTAGTTTTTTGAAAAAACTACTAGTTTTACCAGTAGTGCCGAAAAAACTACTAGTTTTACCACTAGTTTTGAAGAAAAAAAACTACTAGTTTTACTACTAGCTTTGAAAAACTACTAGTTTTACTACTAGTTTAAAAAAACCACTAGCTTTGAAAAACTACTAGTTTTACTACTAGCTTTGAAAAACTACTAGTTTTACTAGTAGTTTTGAAAAACTACTAATTTTACTAGTAGTTGGCAAGTAGAGTACTAATTTTACTAGTAATTGCTCAATGATTTACTGGTATAAGAAAGTTCAAGTGTAGTCAAATAAATGAGCCAGTCACTACTTTTGTGAACATATTTCGAACTCTCGAACTTTCAGTGATAAAGTTTGTTTGAAAAAAATCGTAATGATTACAAATTTGTCTTATCTGTAGAAATATTTGGCTGCTCATTTAAAAAAATTTGGTCTGCTTTGTGAAAGAGGTAGGATCTTTAGTAGGATACCTACAGGGATAATTAAATTTTTTAAACATATTTCAAATAATAAAATGATGAAATTTTTGGAACACTTTTGAAAAAAAAAAAAGGAATGTAAGAAATATATACTTTATAATAGAAAAAATGTAAAAACTGAAATTGAGTATTTTCATTTCCAGCTCACAATTCATGGTAATTAATCGACAAACAATTGGTTAGCAACAGTCAAAGGCAATAACAGTTATCATTTCTGTTATCATAAATTGTTTCTTTTTTTTGTCAAGGTATTAAATGAAAATTTCCTAATATGTTTTCAACTAATTTATAGATAAAGGGTTCAAATTAAAATTTCAACAAAAAGTATGTTTTACTTTTTTCACAATTTTTTACCTTTTTAAAATTTTAGGAAAACTCCTTAATTTTTGAATACCATAATTAGGCATATATGTACATCGAAAACGTGATCACTCTTAAGTTTAAAAATCTTTACAGACTTTATTTCTGTGTAAGTATTTTCTTTTTGAATGATAATTACACTTTTATCAAAGTGTGTATCTACTTTATTGTTAGGAACTACGTATAGGTAGTGGTAATTTTGTCAAGCAGTAAAACTACTTAAAAAACAGCACTAGTTTTACTACTAGTACTTTCGGCAAGTAGTAAAACTAGTAGTTTTTCCAGAAAGGAAAAACTACTAGTAAAACTAGTAGTACCACTAGTTTTACCACTAGTTTTTCTTTCTGGTAAAACTACTAGTTTTACTACTTGCCGAAATTACAAGTAGTAAAACTAGTGCTGTTTTTTAGTAGTAAAACTACTAGTTTTTTCTATAAGGGATCAGTTTCGATGAAATCAAACTTACTTACCAATGATTTAAAATGGCTGATACCATATGAAAGAGTTCCTAGTTCATGTTGAATTTCATTCGCAAAATTTTCAAATTTTTTTCACTCTCATATTTGTTTGTTCAAATTCGAGCAACATCGCAGGTTAGCAATTGACATTTTTTAAATCATCTTTCTCAAAGTGCTCATGTATTCTATGATTTGTAGTGTGGAATCATGCTGATAAAATTATATGCTTCTACAGCCATGTCGATGTTTGATTTTTTCAAGTCTGTGGATACATTTGCCAATAGTTGATGAAAAAGTTACAATTCTATTTCGCTGTAAAAACTACGCAGTGCTTGTAGGCAAAAAAAAAATACGCAGAGTATCTGGTTTATGTTTTCGAAAGATTTTTTTCTTTGAAAAATTATAACTCAGTAAGAAGATGGAAGGTTACAAGGACCATACAAAATTTTATTTTGATCTCAGATAAACTGCTGGAAACAGTGAATTTCTCATTTTCAAGCAATCTGTCCGGAGCAATATTTTATTGCTACGATAAAATATGCGAATTTACCTCAAGGTGGAAATTAATTTTTATGACTTCAAACTTCGGTTGTTTTTCGTCATGTACGAAGTACATAATTGAAACCTGTGCTAAGCAGACTGATGTTCAATAGATGTTCTACACGTTTTATCAACGATTCATCGCTACTTCAAATACCTACCTAATGTAAATGTTACACTGACGTATGAAAAAACGATCGACAAAACGCTTCGAAACTCGATGCGAATTTTTTCTTCGAATTCCGGAGTATCCCGAAACATAATACAAGTTATCATTTTCAAAAAGTGAATAGGTTTTTTTCATTCAAAAATTCAAAGGAAATGTTGATACGTAGGTAGGTATGTACGATTTTTTGGCCAAATAATGTCAAAATTCATTCTCAGGAACTGAAAAATATAGGCTCGATTTCAAGACGTCCGAGTGAGCCATTTGAATTTGTTGAAAATTTCATATACCTACTTAACTTACTCGCAACCTCTACTTTTCAATACCTTTATGAAGGGAAAGACTGGCATTTATTGGATGATTTCTCAAGAACATGATCGATTTTCGCTTAAATTAGGTCAGATTTTTAGCTGAACACTTTTTCAAAACGTCGTTGATTTTTTTAAAAAAAGATTGGGTGGCTTTCAAAACGGATAATTTTACAAAAACTTTGGTAATTCTTTCCAAAATACTGTCGATGTTTTTAATAACTTTTTAATAATTGGTAAATTTAGAAAAAATATTAAACAGATGAAATTGTTATTAGATTATTACCTAATTTATTAAGAATCGAACTTTGGAAAATTCATATAGGTAGTGAGGTCTATGAAATAAATTATCATTAGATCAAATTTTTTTTCAAATCATAAATAAAAATTGTGAATTTTTTATTTGAAAATTTTGGCAAGAATTTAACGTACCTAATTTTTTGTTGAAAAAATTCATACAAATTGAACTTGACGATTTTTCAACATTGAGATAGTGAGTGAAAAATTATGGCTCTAAATTTTCTTCAAGTCACGCAGATTCAATATGGGTAAAGACAAAAGAATAATAAGTGGCATGGCATTGTATCATCGCAGATGTGACCGGTTTGATGCAAAAGAATGACAATATTTGTATTTACGGCAAACTGGTTATGCAATTTTATTAACGCTAACGAAAAGGATTGTCCGGCATATACACGCAGGGGTTGAGAAAATGCTAGTCGTAGTAGTGGGACTACTGGAGTAATTCCACAAATTCTGGTTTGGTAACCCCTGGAACATCAAAATTACTATTTGATTGTCTATGTATTTCGCGTTGCGTAAAACCACGTAACCGGGTCACATTTATTGATGAATGAAAAATTGGATTTTGAACTGGTACTAATTTTTGACCTCGTTTCCCTTAGTTTTTATCCAATTGCATAAAATTGAAATATTTTCAAAAAGTTTTCAAAATGAATTTTTATAATTAAGGGGTGCCGCAAAGGAAGGTTATTAGTAGGGCAAGGATTTTATAGCAAATGCTTATTTTAATGTACTGCAGTAGATACGGTACCGCTTATCCATGTTTCTTTTGCGATTCATGCAATTCCAAGCCGAACTGCAAAATTTGTTAGCGCTTAAAAATGCTTATTTCGACTATAAACGCTTATAAACGCTTAAATTCAGCACAAAAATGGTCTATAAACGCTTTTTAAGCGCTTATTTGAGGTCGTTAGCGCTTATTTGAGGAAAAATTATAAAAAATGACAAAAATCAACTAAAAAATCAAATTTTTCATTATTTGGTCCTTGAAAAAAAAAGAAAAATCTAAACATTTTAATCTGTGACTGGATAAATAAATTTTCATTTCGCCTGATTTTTTACTTTTAAAAAATGTTTGTTCCTTTTCTGTTATTTTCAGTTTTTTTTTTTTAATAAAAAGTATTAATCTATTGATATTTTTCTCCATCAATGACTTATGTTCCAAGTTTGCAGGTGATTTGATAGGATTTTCTTATTCAGGTTTAAATTACCTGTATTTTGATATACGACAAGGTATACTTTTATAGCGCTTATATTTGCTTTTTTGGACTGTTAGCGCTTATATAACCGCTTTTTTGGCCATTTTAACCGCTTGTTTTTAGCGCTTAAATCTTGTTTTTTAGCGCTTAAAAATCCTTGCCCTAGTTATTAGATTTCACAGATTTTTTGTAGTGTGTAATATGAATTTGAGTTGAATTTTTCCTTGACAATTTTTTCACTCAAAAAAAACTTGAGCGGATCAAAAATCGAATAAAATTCCATCCCTCAAATTATATTTTTTTCTATTCAAATGCGTGGGAAAATAATAAAATATTGAAATTTAACACGAAAACCTGATTTTTGAGAACTGGCTTTGTTTTGAGGTGACCTGGTTCCTCTTCCCACTCATACCCGAAAGAGCTAAATTTTTCTTTTTTCGCCTTACCCCAATTTACTTACCGACTGAAATATTGATTTTTGAAAATATTTCGTTGTTAAATGTACACGCAATATTAGGAGTTGATGATTCATACCTGCATGTGATTTTAAGTAATTCCATCGAAACTGTTTTGCTTTAGTCACTGTTACTACGTAGCGGTACCATTGAATCATGCAAAAATGTAATAAATATCTTTCAACGATAAAAATATTCAAGCTATCGTCAGATTACTAAGTTTGAATCATATTTTGTTTCACTTATACTGATGATGTCCCAGCGTGTATGTATACCTAGTCAAGTGAAGTGTGATCAGATGATCGAAGTTATGTCAATTTCGTAAATTTGCAAATTTATAAATCAACTCGCAATTGTTTGTCCTTTTTTGTTGATTATTTTCGTTTGTGGTAAGTATTATTCGTTTTTTTAGAAATGATCTTTTGATCAAAATGATTCAGGGGTATCCAAATTTTTCAAAAAATGTTCAAGTTTTGAAGATTGGCGAATTTTTAGAGAAATTGTCCAATTTTTAAGAAAATCGACCGTGATTTGAAAAATACCCCGTTTATTGAAAAAATTGTCGAAATTTTTGTAAAATTCGTTCACGATTTGAATAAGTAGTTAGTACCTACATTTTTTTTTCGAAAATTGATAAGTTTGTAGAAAAAATTTACAAATTGTTTACATTTGCGAATCAACTAATGTGTGTTTTGGAAAAATACCATATTTTTGGAAAATGGATCCGTATGATACTATTGAAAATTTGGTAGACCCTTTCTTTGAGAATTTGAATTTCCCAATATGGCCCAGTTTTTTTTAAAGTTCATAACTCCTTGATAGTCCCTGCGGTTAGCAAAAAACTACTTCACTTTTTGAACACGGGTTGAAGTGTGGTTTTTATTGTAATATGACCCGGGCTGACGAAGTGAGAAATTGCATAATTGAGTCAATTTTCACGAAAATCGGCCGTTTTCCACTACCAAAAATTTGCAATTGAGAACATAATATCATTTCCTATCTGAAAACCAATGGCAAATTCGAATTCAGGAGGTTCGAATTAAGTTAGAAACTGGTTTCAAACCATCCTTGATCGACAATACTCGGGTCAGGATAGAAAATATCGAAATTTTACCTGTTTTTCCTCAAAATTGGCCACTTTTCGCGACACAAATTCTACGATTGTTCGAGTACTTTGCTTTTGATCGAAAAACTAATTGCATATTCGTGTTCAGGAGGGTCGAATTATACGAAAATGATACCAAATTTACCCCAAAACCTTTATTTGGAGAATTGGGGGTGAAACCTCCCCTAAAACGAGCCCCCACTCCTCCCCTAAGGGACATTTTTGATAGGTCCACTTCTCAAAAATTTTCTTTTGGGACATATTAAAATAAAAACCACACTTCAACCTGTGTTCAAAAAGTGAAGTTGTTCCCCGTTTTTTCGTGTTAACCGCAGAAATTGATTTCCCATTGCTTGTGAAAAGAAAATCAAATTTCTATTTTGTAAAATATTTCGTACATGAGCATTGTTTTTCGTATGAAAAAATTATTCAAAAATGTATCTGTAGATAGATCAACGCTCCTCACCTCTTGAATTTACATCGAACAATTGCGAAAAAAAAACCAAAATGAATCAATAAATGAACGCAATTTCAATATTAAAATAATATGTGAAATATAATTAGATGCTGCTTTTTTACAAAATCATACTTAAAGAATAACCAATACCTAGACTTATACATAACATAGGTCAGATTTTCACAAAATGCTCGGATATTTTAAACTTTTTGTGCAATACGTCTCAGGCAATTTTTCGATTTATTCGTACTTTACCCATCAAATAAAAAAAATGTTTTATTCAATACTACTTACCCTGTAAAAACTCAGCCATACGTGGGATTTTTTACCCAACCTTTACCACAACAGGGGAGAACTTCCTCAAGCCTGACAATCATTTTGATTAAACTGCAAAGAATCATGAAGAATATAATGTATGAGTACGAGTATGTTGATTCCATCATTTTTCCTCATAAATAATTACCTACAGCAAAAAGTCTTCAAAAATTGAAATTGAGAATAAATGTAGATATGACTTGACCTAGACGAATGAGGATTTACTCATTAAGTTATGAAGAGGTTCGACCGAATCGCTAGAAGGTAAACTAAAAAAATTAAATAATGGATTAAAATCATGAGACAATTAATGAAGCTATTTCAAATGGTTCGAACCTATTTTCAAGAATCTAGTATCAATCAAGTCTAGGTAAAATAATTTCAAACTTCTTTCATTTTAATTTTTTTTTTTTTCAACAATATTAAATTTAAAACATTTCTCTCTATAAAGAGAATAAACTTGGAAAAATATGTAATGATATTTTTCCAAGTTTAAATCTTCTTAATTACCTATTTGAACTTTGATTTTTTCAATTCTATATTTCTATTGCTAAGTATTATATTACATACAGAACTTCTTTCAATTAATCATCAGTTTGGAGGAAATTTTAAAAACCGTGATGAAAAAATATGTTGAGAAATTTTCTATGAAAAAATTGTACAATGCTATTCCATTATACCTACTTAGGTACTTAATAAACGAGCCAAAAATGAAGTTGGGTCTTCCGATTTTGCTCAAATTTTTCTTACCAGTTCCCTTTGATGATCTTTTCAAAAAAGAGACTTGATACATAGCAGATTCAAAATCGATAATCACATTTTTAAAATCTCAAAGTTGAACTTTGATGGTGAAAGCTCAACTTTCATGATGAGAACAAAAAATGAAAGTTACCATTTGAAAATCTGAAGAAATTACAGTAAGTAGTTATTTTTACCCTATTTTTAATCAATAAATTTTCAAGATGGAGTCTCTAGAGCCCTAGGGGAGGGGGTACAGAGGTCCACAATTCTGACTAAAATTCAAAAAAAGTTAAGGAGTGGAGTAGCACATCGAATTCAAAGGTGCTGATTTCGAATATGCAATTTATTTTTTCATCCGACCCCTCTGAACCCCCTATTAGCTCCCTTAAAAGGGGTCAAAAATCGAAAAAATGAAAAATAACGTGCGGCCTGTCGTTTGTTAGGTAGTTATTTGGAGGCGCGGAGTTCGAATATTCACCTTTTTTTTTAATTTGACCTTTCAGTGCCCTCCTGGCCCCCAAATTTGGGTAAAAGTACGATTGAAAAATTAAAATGTGTGATATATCGATTGTCACTAATGTTGGATCGTAGAATTCGAATATCGACTTATTTTTCGATTTCATCCACTTCTGTCTGCTCCAACTGAAAGATAGGTACAAATAATTAAGGAGGAGGTCGGTGATAGCGGGGGGAAGGGGTCACTCATCAAGGAATGTTTTATGGGAAATGAAAGAAGTACCATGAAAAAGGCATGAATTTTAATGAAGAGATTTCAAGGCCAAATTTTCATTTTCACTCCCTCCCCCCTCACATTTTTGCCCAAGTTTCATCCCTGATTTTTGCCTTTATCATTTTTAAATACCTATGTACCTATTACTGAAGATTTTCATATCGAACAGGAAGTTGAAACTGGATTCGGGATTGTATATTGTTTTGTTCCGGAAGGAGGGGGGAGGGAGACGAGGTACAAAATTCAAAAAAACATCAATTTTCTAATTTGTACAGCTCTGCATAAAAGTCTTCGAATGCGTACTGCTCATCAGATTTGCTTTTTTCTGCATTTAAAGAACCAAAAATTCTGCATTACGTATAATCAACGAAATATTCCGAATTAGATGTCGTGTTGGTAATGAAAGGTATACCAAAGTCATTCTGTATTACGTAACCAATTTTGACAATTAAGTTGGTATCTGATAACAAAGCACCTACAAAAGAAAAAACGTACCCAGCTGCCCATCTATGTAATTAAAATTTTCCCAGAATGCAGCATTACGTATAATTAGACATACCTATCTAATTTTGCCAAGATGATGAATGTAGGTATTTATATTCGAAATCATGTAAAATAAGAAATATCATTGAGCGAAATCACGCAATAATTGTAGTTGTTTGTCGGAGTATGGTCTATTCTAGTCGATATGCTGATAAAAAAAATTCTCTTTAGAACGACGATAATTTATTTTCCTTTTATGTTCATGCATAGTAGTTAGTCGTCTTATCATTTGTTTGATTTATACGTGTAACATTTCGAGAAATTCTAAACTTTTGTATTTTTATCGTGCACTTTGCATTATTGAACAATGATCAAGTGTTATTTAATTCCAAATTGATGCTTTAAAAATTTTTTAAAATGATTGGGACAAAAAATACGTACATGCCTAAGATAGGTAAGATTTAAATACCAATTAATAATTTTTCTCGATCTTAATCATAGATACACAAATATCTAATAAAAATTTAAAAATTTACAGAATTTAAAATCAGCTTTGATATTTTTATCCTCAAAAAATTTGTTATTTAATTAAAATTAAATCATAAAATAGGTCAAAAATGCATCTCCATTCAACAATATTCTTTTCAGTATTAATTTTATTAGAAATAATTACCGTAAAATCGGCCAAAATATTAGGAATTTTCGTGGTTCAAAGTAGAAGCCACCATTCGATAAATCAGCCCATAGTTAAAGGCTTAGCTGCCAAAGGTCACGAGGTCACAATAATCAGTCATTTTAAATCAAACGATACCATACCAAATTACACTGAACTTTTATTACCCGAAGGACTTCGAGATTTCGTTGACAGTATCTCAATCGAAGATACTGAAAAATTTTCAGGACTCTGGAATTATATTCGGTCTGTTCTGATGGTAGAAAAAGGAGCCTGTGATACAGTTTTTAGTATGGAATATATTAAAAAATTGATTAATTCGAAAGAAAATAAAATCGATGCGATTATCGCTGAGGTATATCATATGCAATGTTACCATTTACTGGCACATAAATTAAATGTACCTTTGATACTGGTTTCGCCTCCGAGCCTTTTGATGGGTGTGGATTATTTTCTCGGGAATCCCTATAATCCGTCTTTTACTCCGGTAGTTATAAGTTCTTTTACAACGAACATGAATTTTTTCCAACGTCTGGAGAATGCTTTTCAATACAGCGTGTTGTATTGGTACCAAAACTATAAAATGAACGATGATATGGAAACGTATGCCAGAGAGATTTTCAACATGGAGTTGCCATCCAATGAAGAGTTGAACAGAAGGACGGCGTTGGCGTTTTATAATAATCATTTCAGTTTTATTTCAAGGCCGAAGACTCCGAATGTGGTGGATATCGGTGGAATACATATCAAAGAGGCGAAAAAATTACCAAAGGTAAATGAAATGTATACGTAAAGGGTTGTAAAGGGTTGTTTATTTTAAGATTCGTGGTTTTGCTCAATTTTTTGCTAATTTTGCGAGCGTTCAAATACCATGAAAACCTCATATCCAAAATTTAAGTCGCTGAAGTTCATTTCTCGAATTTTTAAAATTTCAAAATCAAGTACCTCATCGTTCTGCGAAATATGAAAATTTGAATCAACGAAAAAAAACTGAAATCATTTTCAAGCTCTGAATCGATTGAAAGCAATTTCAAGCCGTTTTGGAACCTTCAGAAAATTTTGCGCTTTTTCAGAGTTTTAAAAAGGTCCACAACAATCGTCCATATTATGAACTTCAGCATCTATAATTGTGGATTATCCATAATGGTGGGCAATTTCATCAATTAAAGCAGAATTTACCAAAGTTCTCAATGGATGAAAATTAAATTTTTTCCAGAAAAATTCTGAAAGCGCCGAAACGTCTCGAAACCACTCCCAATCTATTTGGGAGGTCAAAAATAAGACATTTACCAAATTTCAGCTTCTTTCGCTGAATAGATCAAATTTTTATATTTTGCAAAGTGATGAGGTAATTTTGAAGTTTCAAAAAAATGTCAAAATTCGAGAAATGAACTTCAGCACTTGAAATTTTGGATACGAGGTTCTTCGATGTCCTACTTTCGAATTATTTTTGTTTGGTCTCATATCACTTGTAAGTTTAATTTTTTTTTTCAAAATTTAGTAGGTACCTAGTAATGGTTAGTAGGTGAATTTAATCAGGAAATGGAATCATACGAAACTGAATTTTTTATTTTTGATAAAGTTTCTATTTTTGGAATGATTGGTGAGAGTAAAAAGGAAAGTGTAAAACATATTTTGAATCATGGGAATATAGATTGATTGATAGATGTACAAATTTTCAGATTTTGAATTTTTTTCAACACCAAAATTGAAAGGATACAGACCATTTAAGGTGCCGATGGGCATCTGTAAAAAAAATTGAAATGGTTTATATTTGATTTTAAATGGTCTTTAGCTTCTGTTAAATTTTCTCCCCATCAAAACGGACTAAGATTTTTGAAATCATCTCACTCCGAGTTCCCTTATATGTAATCATTCAAATCTCTTTTACCACAATTTGGAAGAGAAACCTGTTTTGACTCGAATAAAAATAAAAATTTCCATCTTACAAAACGCACGAAGAAGGCCTAATTCCATTTGAATGAATTTACCCCCTCCCCTCCCCCTCGCGGGAGGATGAAAATCACAAAATAGCTTGAAATTGTCTGGTCATACCTCCAAAACCAAGCAGAACCAAAAACGTTTTTTCTCTCGTGTATTGATGTATTGTGAAGAGACTTTTAAAAAATATCTTGAAAATGTATTTTGTTCTCTAACAACGGCTTATTTACCTATGCCAGAAAAATAAATAGAAGTGTGTCTGGGTGCAGTATGATAAAAGACGCCTGAAAAAAAATCTCACGCAAATAATTAAATAAATTTTTACCAAAAATGCATTGCTGAATTTTTCTGAAACGTGATTGTTTTTTTTCTTTTTTATTCTGCTCCAAAATTGTTTCAAACTTTTCCAAATTTCCATTGTTCGGCATGAAAGATTGATTTATAAATCTGTTTTAATGAAGATTGTTAGCAGTAGAAAAAAAATCACCCTCCAATTATCCCTTATTCTTATCAAAGCTGAGCGTTCATTAACTTAAAAGTATTTTCAAAAATTTCCAAAATATTTTTTTGGACCTTTTAAAATAAATTTCCTTAACAAAATTCCATTTAAATCCATTTTCCCACCATATTTAACCTTAATGGCATATCACAGTCTGAAAATTGTCGATCATTGCCAACTTGAGCAAATAAAAGAGGCACCTACCTATACATTCTTGACATTGGATTTAAGTTGGACAACCTTGAAATGGGAACTGTGTTTCACAGGTGTCTGGCAAGGTGAAGTAGAAATTGTCAAGAGGGCGAGCGGCGAAGTTTTGTTATTGCACTGCACATATTCAAATTCACATAATTTGGGAGAACATTTTAAGGCGTGTGCATATCCAATTCATGACCTTTGATAATTTCTGCTTAGGCATCTCAATAAAAATTTGTTTTCAACTTGATCCGATTAATTTACTAAAAATGGGTTTCAAATTTTAATTAAACTAACAGAATTCAGAGTGATTTTTTTACACTGGAATTAATTTTTTATAAAAATTATTAGCAGTGGAAAAAAGTCCCCCCTCCCCCAACAAAATACTTCTAAGTTTTCTTGGATTTTCTCTCAAATCAAAATTTTTCTCAAAACCAACGGGAAGGGAGGATACAGAATAAAGAGTTGCACTCGATATACAAAACTTTTGAGCTCCTCAGAATTTCCTGAATTTCAAACTTTCTCCAATCAAAGCTAAACGCTCATTGACTCAAAATTAGTTCAAAAAACTCACCAAATTAAGGTCAATACTGAAAAGGTTGAAAATTTTGTTTGAAACATTGGTCAAATTTACCTACCTACGTAAAGTTTTGCATTTGCAAAATTTTTTACATTTTGGGAGATCTTGGAAGTAAAATATTATTAATTCGATTAGAGGAAAAATTTAAAACATTTAAAAATTATTTTTTGCTCACTGAAGATGAACTTTTTCATTATTTCTATTTTTTTTATCAACTTTAAAAAAATAATGTTTTAAATGGAAAAGGGCTAGAAGAGGAAGAAAATTAGATTAAAAATTTTTCAGGGGAAAAAGATCTGCAAGTTTTCCCTGAGACCCGGACTTAATTTTAATAATTTTCGCCAACTATTTTTTTTTCAAGTTACCTAATTTTTTTTTTTTTTTTGGATATAGAAAATCATAATTTTTTAACTCATTGGAAGACAGAATGATTTTTTATCCGAATTCTTCAAGTCAAAGTTACCTAGGCACCTATATTAAATAAATTTCACTCATGTTTCTTTACTAAACCTCATTTCACTTCAATATTTTTGCAAATTTTATTTGTTTTGATTTTGACACCCCCCCCCTTGAAATTCAAAAATTGAAGAAGAATGAAATTTTTTACTTTGATTGACCTTAATTTTTGCTCTCGTTTCGATCAGATTCAGTAGGTAGGTAAATTTCATACCTTGACGAAATTATGGAAAATTTTGGAAATTTAAATTAGATAATTTAATAGTTCTAGCTGAAAAATTGGTTTCTTGAATATCTGTTTGGCAACTAAAGACTCTGCTTACAATATTATTAAGAGCATTTTTTAAAAAGTAAAAAAACAATTCGGCAAGTAATTTGTAAAATGGAATATTTTTAGGACATCGAAGATTTCATCGAAGGATCGACTCACGGTGTTATTCTATTTTCCTTCGGCACCACGATCAAAGCCAGTAGTATATCTTCGGAGAAACTAAAAATAATCACAGATGCATTTTCTGCCATACCTCAAAGAATCCTATGGCGAGTGAACGAACTGAACGTAACCGAAGTACCACCAAATGTTAAATTAGGCAGATGGTTCCCTCAACGAGATATTCTAGGTACCTACCTAACTTATCAAATTCCATTTTCTCAAAAGCACCAGTAATCAATAAATTCCCATAATCTGCATAATAGCCTTAGAAAAATTTACTTACCTATTCATTTAATTGAATTTTAGAACATAAAAATGTAGTAGCCTTCATAAGCCATTGTGGTTTATTCGGAACTTTGGAGGCAATTCACACAGCAACTCCAGTAATTGCAATACCATTTATGTTCGATCAAGTCCAGGATGCCAATATACTAGTCGAAAAGGGGGCTGGAATCTATGTAGATTACGACACAATGGATAAAAACACACTGATTAATGCAGTTAACGAAGTAGTAACCAACACCAGGTACGTAGATATCACACATCTTACCAAAGTAACTCAGATTTTAATGGGTTTCATTTATTTTATACCCCCTCAATACAACTTCGCTTCATTTTGTTTTTAGATATCGAGAAAATATGGAGAAATTATCGAAAGTATTCAGGGACAGATTAATATCTCCTCTGGACGAAGCTCTTTATTGGTCCGAATACGTAATCAAGCACAAAGGAGCGCCTCATTTGAGGACCAGAGCTGCCGATATGCCTTTATATCAATATTTGCTGTTGGATGTGCTCGTATCTGTGATAAGTGTTTTCTTGGGTACTTTGTACTTGATGAAATGCCTTCTTAGATTAATTATTTCGATACTATGTCATAAGAAGAAAAAGAATAAAATTCATTAAATTCGTTTTCTAAATGGGCAGGTCAATTTTTTTTAAAACCAGGATACCATGAAAGTACACTTTTGGTAAAAGTACATTTTCCGTCTTTTTTTTTCTGTCATAATAATAGGTAGGTCTAAAGGGAAAATGCCAAGAAGTGAACATTTTTTCAACGTAAATCTGAAAAAAAAAAATAGGTAAGTATATAAAACGTTCAACATCAGAACATAGAATTGAAAATATTCAGACTGATGAAAATATACCTATCAATTTTCTAGACTCAAACAGGATCACCCTTAATTTTTCAATGAAAACCAGTCACAAAATGTACATCCGAAATATCATTTTTCTAAAAACCAAATATTTATTTTGTTACCTTCGATTACGAATAAAATAGATGGCGTATAAAACTCATTTTTGTCAGAAATTGACTTACGCTTAGGCCACTTTGAAAAAGAGCTTTTCAATTGATCACGGCACCATTTGGCATTTGCCAAATTACAAAATGAGAAAATTCATCCTAATGTACGGACCAATGGAGAGGTTCTTGCGGTTGCTCTTGCGTCAATTTCGATGACGCCATTTTTGACTTAATTTCGAGATGGCAAAAAATAAAAAGTTTTCACTCCTCAGTTCACTTGCAGCTAAAATTCGATGCAAAAATTCGCAATCTTTTTTTTTTTCAAAATCGCCATGCATTTTTATTAATTTCTTACAACTTTGTGAATTTTCCTCTAAAATTTTTCAAACTTTAGAACGTTTTAAAAAAATTACGTATTTGTACAGTTTTTTTTTAAAGTTTTACCTAGTAAATTACTTACTTTTGAACTTCTAATTGACATTGACCAAATATTTTTTGCAATTTTTTTTTCAACTTTATATTTTTCCAATCTAAAATTTTTCCTAATTTTTTTTTTCAACTTCATATTTTCAATTTTTCCTCAAATTGAAAAGATTTCATCCACAAATTATCTCCGAATTTTATCCCAACATTTTTTTCCAATGAATTTACTTATTTATGTTTTTCTTTGTTAAGTTGGATAAGTTGAAAAAATTAATGGAGTTGAAAAACATTTTGAAAAAAATTCAAAGTTGGAAAGAATTTTTGATAGGTATAAATATATCAAGTAAAAAGTAAAACAATAAAATTACAAGTTGAATGCATTTTTTTAACTTGAAATTTTGTTGAAAAATTTTTTAAAAAATAATAAGAATTAGAAAAGCGTAGGTACGAGAAACACTCACATTCGTTTTAAACGTTTGATTGATCGACAAGGTTATGAGCGATTTCCATTTTTAAAAATCATACTCGCTACAGTTGAGCAGTTGAGCACTTGAATGAATGAAAAAAAATGAACACATTTTCTATGCTAGGTATATTCTTAAAATGTAATGAAGTGATATGATATTGTCTCCAAGGAATATAGATATACTACGTATAATAGGTAGCCCGGATCGTTGTTGTACACACTCGCGTGAGTGAGGAGTGCGGGGTGCTGACGTCATTGGTAGTTTGCGTAGCTGTAACAACATAACAACTACAAGCACACACAACGTCGATGTTGACAAACATAATCAGCGATGTCCGCGCATACTTCGTGGGATCAACGGCAAAATAAAGTGGTAAATAATGGCCAACTACCAATGACATCATAATTCACTCACACTAGCACACAAACTCGCTGATCCGGGCTACCTATTATACGTAGTATATCTATACAGAGTTGGACCCAATCGGCGAGCTCTCGACAAAATCTCGGTGGCCTGCGCCGATAGGGACAAAAATGGCCTGGCTGAGGAGCAAAAGTGGCCTGACTGAGTAGTAAATGGCCCGATTGAGGAGCAAAAGTGGCCTGACTGAGTTGTAAATGGCCTGACTGAGTAGTAAATGGCCCGATTGAAGAGCAAAAGTGGCCTGATGGGAGTAAAAATGACCTGACTGAGGAGCAAGCCTGATGGGAGCAAAAATGACCTGATGGAAGTAGAAATGTCCTGACAATACAAGTGGAAATCAGGAAATGGTCTGACGATTTGTAAATTACGAGTATTATTCATAACCAAACCAAATTTTTCAACAGGCCTTCGCTGTGCTCGGCTTTCTTGTATTTTATCGAAATCCTACATAAAAATTTTTTTCCCCATTTTCCGTTTTCCCTCAAAATTATTTAAACAAATTGAATTAGGCTGAAAATCGACGGATTTTTTCCAAAAGTCAACAAATTTTGATGTATGCAAATCGGAAAATTTTGTAAGTGTCGACAAAACTTATGAAATGTACAGCCTTGAAACAAAATTTACCGACCTTTTTTTTACATAGAAATTTTTTTACAAAGTCAGTAAATTTTGCACGAAAAAACACGAAAGAAGGAAAAAACACAACTTTTTACCTCAGGGGCGTAACGGACAGCCCCTTGAGATCAAGAATATACATGACAAATGCCTTTTTTGGAAATTAAAAACATCAAAATTTCTCAAAGTTTCGCCCTCGCTTCGCTCGGGCATTAACGTAATCATACATAGGTACTTTGTTAATCTACATTATTTGCAGTGACTGCAAAAAAGTCTCCCATTTTTTATTCTTTTGAAAGGAGTATTTCTTCCAATGGTTGCCTCAAATATGTAGATAGTTCATAATAATTGTAATTTCATTCATGCTAAAGCGAAACGAATGCAAAGTTTTTAAAAAAAATGGTCTATTCAAAGCATTAAAACAATGAAAAATATGCATTTTTTGGGCATTACACATCCAATTTTTTCAACATTTTTCCCTCGCTTCGCTCGGGCATGAATTAAATCACAATTTACACAAACTATTTAAGGTTGAAATACATACCAAAAAATGACTTTTTTTAAACCCCTCCCGCCTCACCTTCAAAAAATTTCTAGTTTTTCATCCTTATACTCACTTTGAAGGGTTTGAACCCAGCCCCAAAAAAGCTTCCGACACCACTGGTTCTGACCCCTTCCTTTCAGACATTTTTAGCTACTCCACTGTTTTACAATGAAACAAAAAAAACTCGTTGAAAAAGTACCAAATTTTGTTTTAAAAAAATTGAAGAGCATGAAATTTTGATCCCAAAAATATAGAATTTTTTGACAACAAACCATTGAAAATTCACTGTTGGATTTTTGAAAAATCTCATTAATTCAAATTTTCGCCCTCGCTTCGCTCGGGCATATGCTAAAATTATCAAACAGTTAGATACTTATTAAAAAAGAGTTGAGAATTTCGTTTCCTATTCAAGAAAATTCAAGTTTTAAATGTAGTTTTCCTGAAAAATTTTCGCCCTCGCTTCACTCGGGCTCAATAAAATTACATAATACTTTATTTTCATAATAATGGTATAAAACTTCAATTTCTTTCCATCCAACCCGGACAAATGAATATTAGCAAATGAAAAAATTTTGTTTGTTTATCTCATTTATGTAGCTATATTGTGGACCTTAGTAACAACCTCGAATAGAATTTTTAAAATTTTTAGATGAAGAGGAGAGGAACTCGATAAAGAATATTGTGTTTTTTGGAAGTCATAAAAGTACCTATGAAGAAACTTTTTTTCAAAAGCTTTCGCCCTCGCTTCGCTCGGGCTCCATTAATCTACGTGATTCACTCTCGAAATAATGAAATTAACTTTTTTGCTTTCCAATCCAGGAAACTAAATTTTTTGAAAAGGTGTAAAATAAGATGCGAGAATCGTTGCGTTGGAGGAGGTCATTTGGGTTAAGAAGCACAGTTTCATTTGTAGAAGTTAAAAAAAGTAGCTCGAAAAATACATGAATTTTTGTTTCAGTTTAATGGAAAAAATTTATTGGAAAATTTGGAAAAATTAGTCGGCAAATTAAAAAAATTGTGGGGGGGGGGGTGGTGGACTGAATGAAACGAAGTGGCGGCCTGATCAGAACTGCATATCTCGGTGGACTGGTCTCTTTTTTTTTTCTGGGATCCAACTCTGTATCTATATTCCTTGATTGTCTCATAAAATAATACTTATAAGTTATAAAATGAACAGGTAATTGTAGGGAAACAGAGCAAATTTTCGCAAAGTGCAGTCATTTTATCGATTTCTCAATATATTGCAAACAAAATTATAGTGAGAATTTTCAAAATGATCACACTTCCAAATTTATTTATTTTTTTTTTTTGAAATCTTTCTAAAGCTTCAGCTAAATAAATAGATATTAACGGTCATCTTAAGCATGGTTGGGTAGAATTCAAATCTTCCTAGACTTACAATCCAAAAAAAAATTCCGAGATTTTAGATTTGAATGCACTTTCATTTAAAGATTTTGAATTTGAAATTTTTTTTTTGAAACGCCTAATTATTTTAAAATCCAAAAATTCGTGTTCCGGAGGTGAGTTTTTAGAGTCCAGATCCAAACATCTTGGCATTTATAGATTTTGGATTTTGGATTTTGGAATTTGAATTTGAAATTCATTTTTTGAAATAATTTTAAATTGGAAATCCATTCGTCCCAGATATTGCCCAACTCTGATGTGTAAAATATGAATAGATGATAGTCATATGAAAAGTATCGAACACCAAGTTTCCCTTTACGTTTTAGTCTTCACTAATCAGGATAGGGCCCTGTGAACTGCCATCCATATACGGGATCCTTCGTCCAACCTTTACCACAACAAGGAGGAGGTTGCCCAGGCCCGACAATCATTCCGATTAAACTGCATAGAATCATGAGAATCATGAAGAAGGTAATGTATGAGCATTTGGATTCCATCATTATCTTACAAAAATGATTGCAGCGAAATCGTCTGTAAAAAAAGAAATTGATGTGTAACTTTGACGAATTAAAATTTACTGATAATGTTATAATTCTTTTTAGTACGCGGCTAGATCTGCGAATACCTATATGCTTTGTAGAGCAAAATCGATTATTTGGAAATAATCGATGAAAAAATAATTGATTAATCGATTATCGAATGATTTTTTCTTTATTTTAGCGCCAACGAAAAATTCCTTGGCCCCTTTTTTTTTACGGAGGACATCACTTAAGTACAAAACTACCTGCCACATGATTTTAAAAAAATTAAATTGAACTAATACCTATTGTTACTTCGAATTGCGTTGCATGTCCTTTTTTATATAGGTATTTAGAAATCTGTATAAATTTTCAAGAAGATTGATAAGAATTTAGCATGATTTGGAATGCAGAACAAGGACAATTAAATTTCATAAATTTTTAACGAACTTTCACATTGTTTAAGCCGAAATCGAACAAAATTTTTGGGAAAGAAATAGGACACGGTATGCAAATGTTTTGAAGAAAGCTTATTTTAAAAAGTAGCCCGGCCTATAATTTCACAAATTCTTGTTTTTTGCTCATTTTTTATTCATTTTTTTTTTTGAAATTGCTCGAAATTTTTTCAAAATGTGAAATTCTTCGTCGAATTACTTAAAATTAAGAAAAATTCCTTTTTTGGAGATTTTTGGACTCGTGAAAAATTTTAAGGAATTGGTTGAGAAATTTGGAAAAATTCCAAAGAAAATATGAAAAAATATTCGCCAAAAATTAAAAACATGCTCCGTTTAGATCAAATAAGGTTTTACTTTTTCTAAATTTTCTTCAAACCCTTTGTACTGAGTTTTGTTTTTTTACATTTTTGCTCTGTTTTAAACGGAAAATCAAAAAAACAATCGATTGATCATTCAATTATTCGATGTCATCTAAAATATAGTCGTACTTTTACTATCAATTTGAACCAGTTTTCGAAAAACATTTCTTCAAATTTCAATATTGTTCTCATTCTCGGAAAAATTACCGAAAATCCGCCGAACGTTGTCGAATTTCACTGATTTTTCCTGTGTTATTTATTCTTATTTTTTTCCAGCGAGAGTTTTCATTGATTCAAATTTCGAAATGGAGTGAAGAAAACACGCGCTTTAAAAAAATAATGGTGGGAAATACTTACATAACACACTTGAAAATCTAACGAAAATCTGACGATTAGAATATGGCCTGGAAATACTGAAAATTTTACGCGGAGATTTCTCGACGAGATTTTTAAAGCAAATGATGATTTTCTTGAAGGATTTAAATTGAAAAATCAGATGCAAGATAAATGATTGGTATATGAACCAGGCACGACAAAAAATTTCTTCGGCAGATATTTTCTTTCTTGGAGAGTTTATAACTGAATTACATACTATAAAGTCACTTAGAAACTTCAAATGGAAAAGCTCTCGGCCAAAGAGCAACTGACGAAAAACTACATCACTTTCTGGGTGTTTTCTTTTTTTTTATAGGGCGAAAACTCACTCGGATTTGTTACATTTGCATGTTTATTAAACACAATGTTACAGCACCTGAAAATTGTTGATTTAGGACGACTTGAACAGATGATATGTGATAGGAGTCAGGTATTCTCTATGAGAACCAACAATTTGACGTCACTTTCTCACTTCGTGTTTTGTACCGAAACACAAATTTCACTCGTATCGAAATTTCAAAAAAATATGACGTTGGACTTACGTTGAATTGGGTTTTGAAAGGTACTATGAATTTACGAACTTGATATTATACTCGCGATATCTATTGTAGGGGTGAATGGAGCTTGGAATTTTTCCAAAATTCACCAAAATTGTTAATTTTGAGTTTGGTACTCGCGCCAAAAAAATTTAGGCAGTTTCAAAAATGGTGCTGAAAACCCCCATTCCAACTCGCTTTCAAATAAATTTTAAATAAATGAAGAAATTTCATCTTTAGGATACCTCTTTCCTGAATAATTTTCCCCCTTTCTTCGCTCGGGCTCAAGAACTTTGCAGATTAATTTTCTAAATGATGGTACCTATAAACCTCCTTTCCTTCTAGCCCAGACAATTTACCTGATATTTTGAAATGAAAAAAAAAATGTCCTTCCCATTTTATTAGGATTATTTGGCAGCGATCTCGAATAGAATTTTCAAAGATTGTTCGATTTGTTTTAAAAATGAGGTGATCTTTGAAAAATTTGTTTCCCAAGTCAAAAAAAAGTAGCACGAAAAATCAAGGATTTTGTTTTTTTATTTTGAATAAGTACCTATGACTGATCAGCAAATTTCCACTTCATTTTTCAAAAATACGAGACAGAAAATTTATATTTTTTTAATAATGATATAATTTTCCATTTTCTTTTCGGCCCACGAGAATTTTGCCCAAATTTTGTACATACCCTTATGAAAAAAACAAGATTTAAAAAGTCGAATTTTGAGTCCCCCTTTTTACGATCCAATTACAGTCCTAAGAAAAAGTTGTAGGTCGTGAAAGAATTTTGAAATTTTTAATTTTTACCAAATTCAAATCGTTCGCTCAAAATTTTAAAAATCGAGCTAAAAATTGTTTCATTCACCTAAAATTACATATTTTTGATGAAATTTTTCAAATAATTTTTATGACAGTGTCACCATTTGCCTTTTAATTTGAGCAATTTTTAAAAATTTTCAGTCGGTAACACTGTTGAAAAATTTCAAAAAATCAATTTTAATTTATTTCTGCGATCAAAATTTTAGGGGCAAATTGAATTTAATAATGAAGATTGACTGAAATCAATATGTAATCGGCAGCAATGGTATGAAACCTTTTTGATAAATCACAACAAAAATCAATTCAACATTGAGAGATATTTAAATTCAATTCAAATAAGTAGTTCGGGAAGGATGTGTGGTAAATGATTTTTTTTTCGAATATTACTTCATTCTGATGCCTTCAACCTCTATTCTTCTTTGGGCTGATTGGAAAATTCTTGGTCTTTCAATACAATTTCGCAACAAAATGCAACAAATTTCACTGAATAAATGTGAACGAAGTGGAAAATAATTTTATTCATTACCTATAACGGAGTGTAAAATTGTATTTTTATCGATCTTGCATGTCCATAAAGATAATTTATTATAATACTTCTCAGTACGATCAATTCACAGGTTTTTATTGTAATTCGTTCGGAAAATGATATGAAATCTTGCAATCGAAATTTTAGCGATTCTGTCATGTAATGTGAAAAACAATTCGAATTTTCCATACCTACGTGCTGTTAATCAATTTCAATGTCATAAGCCCGCCTGAAAATCATTTATCAATTCATTTTTGACATTGGATTTACGTCAGATAATCTTGATAGGAAAATCGCGTTTCACAGGTGTATTAGGGCAAGGTGAAGTAGACATTGTCGAGAACAGTAATGTTTGAACAGGTGTGTAATACGTTTGGATTCACATAAATTCGATGAATTTCGTCGCAATAAAATTCGTTTCCATCGTGATCCATTGATTCACTGAAAAATGAGCAGAAAAAATCAACTACATACCTACAGCAGCGAATGATAGGAAGCTAAAGAAATACCCCCCCCCCCCCCACCCACTAAAATGGTGAAATCGGCCTTAGATCCAAATTTGATCAAAAGTAGTTCTAAATGTTATTTGAGACCTAAAAACATTTCACCTAAACTTTTGACCCCCTATCCCCATCCCTCCAGAGTTATTCCACTTTAAATATCGAAAATACAATTTGCGATATCTTTCGAAGGGATGGGGGAATTTTTTTAAAATCTTGACAGAATATAGAATTACATGGATAATAAGTATGATAATTTTTTGAATTTTTTTTTCCATATGTACCATATTTCTTGGAGGGTTCAACATTTCAAAAAAAAAAATTAAAAAATGTTTGGGGGTGCCCTCGCTGATTTTTTTTCAACATCCAACGGTATGGAACAGCGAAGCAGAATTTGAATTTTTCTTCAATTTTTAAAACTTTTTATGGGCTCATTCCTTGTTTACTCGACCAGATTTTGACCTTGGATTTTCTGATTCGCCCAAAAAAATTTACGGTTTCTTTTCGATGATGTGAAAAACGAATTACTGTCATCTCGATCCTAATCCTTCAGAGGCCAGTGGTGGCTTTTATAATTTTCTTATGACTGGGATTTTTTGCGACACGGTTCAAACTCTGAAGGCTCATACGTCGAGATTGGTTGAGTCTAAGAAGAATCTGTTCATGCGATTTTGTAAAGAATTGAAAAGAGGTTCAAATCAGATAATAAAATTTTAAAAAGTTCAATGTTGAACTTTTGTAATGGAAGCTTGATTTTCGTGAATGCTACAAAAGATGAGGGCTAATTTGGAAAATTTGATATTGGGTTAAAAACTCATCCCAAGTTCATCCCAGGCCTTGAAAGTTCAAAAAAAAAATTGAGAGGAATATTGGGGTGAAAATTTAACCCAAGTTCATCCCAGTTTTAGAACATTTTTAAAAAGATTGATATGAAAATTAGGATGAAAATACATCCTAAGTTCATATTCCAAACTTAAAAATTCGGAAATCAGCTTGGGATGAATTTTTGAATGCATATTGGGATAAAAATTCATCTCAAGTTTATCCCAGGCTAAAAAATAGTCGAAAAAACTTTGGGATAAATGTGGGATGGGATTTCATCATAATTTCATCTAAGGATTTACAAAATGGAAAAAGTTTATTAACCCTTATGAATGTTGGGATGATTTACTCCAAATTTATTACAGGCCAAAAAAAATTAATCAAGATCAGCATGAATGTGGAATGAATATTGGGATGAAACCAAGTTCATCTCAAGTTAAAAAATTCAGAAAAAAAGCTTGAGATAACTGTTAAAATTATATTGAAATGATAATTCGTGCCAAGTTCATCCCAGTCTTAAAACATTGAAGAAAAGATTGGTATAAATGTGGAATGAATATTGGGATGAAAAAATCTAAAATTAGCTTATTGAAGCTTTGGGTTTGTAAAAAAACTTCTCGTCGAAAAAGTCATCCCAAAATTAAAAAAAGAAGGTAGGGATAGTTTGTTAAAATAATTTGCAACCTAAAAATTATCCCAGCATCAAGAACTTGAAAAAATAAGCATCCCTCATCCCAAAAATCATCTCAGCGTCAAAAACTCGGAAAAATGATGGAATGATTTATGAAAATATTTTTCTTTGGGAAATCCACACCAAACTCAAAAAAATAGAATGATTTGTGTGAATAATTTTCACCCCGAAAACCATCTTGGTTAAAAAAAATCGAAAAAATGGTGGGATGATTTTCGAAAATGATTTTCTACCCAAAAATCATTCCAGCTTCAAAACATTGTAAAATGGTCTTTTAATTAACATTAGCAGCAATAATCAGTGCAACCCACATTGATTATTTTTTGAATTTTCAATTACATACTTATGCCATCTTTTGAGTTATTTTTAATGCTAGAATTATTCCAACATTTTCTGAAGGCTCCAAAATGTCTCAAAATCATTTCAATTTGTTTCAACGGGTCGAATGGGTACGTACCAAATTTGAGCTTTTTTCGTCGATGGGATCAAATTTTTATAGGTATATAATTTTCAAGACGATAATATGAGTTAGATAATTTTGAAATTTCAAAAATTTTCCAACTTTTAAATATAAATTACTGCTCTTGAAATCTTGGATATGGGGTTCATTGCGATTATACTTTTAATTTATTCTTGTTTCGGCTCAAAATCTCACATCTCGTGGTAGTACATAACCCTTTTCAGTGCATATATGCAACTAAAACGTACTTTAAGTATGTTTGGTTGCATACTTCGCAGGCATAATTTTTCCCACGTAACCAAAATGTCAATGAAGTGGTCTATCGTGCTGAACGCATATCGTTATTTTTATTCTGTACTCACCTTACGTCTTTAGTTTTTGGAGAAAAAATTCTCAAAACTAGTCCCTTCTTCGCAAAAAAGTTGAATCAAAAACATCAGCTGATTAATTCCGTAAAAATGCATCCATAATTCAGAACTGTTATCCCTGTCCTTCTCCCAAAAAAACCTTTCATCACCTATTTAAAATATTTATTAAAACAGTTCAATTACAGATATAACATCGATGAAAAAAAAAATAAAGGAAAAACCCCCTAATTAAAATGCAAACTACGAAAGAACAGAAAAAAAATAATAAAAAATACAAATAACAATGCTCTCTTATTTCTACTGCACTTTACAAAATAATCTATCATTATCTACGCGTTACCTAATTCGAAACAAAGTTTTTAATAACTGAGTTTAGTTTAAAACGATAAAATTAATACTGACGTTAACCTACACGATCATTTTTCACCTTGAATCCATTCGTACTCGTACAAAGATGGTAAACATATAATTTTCGTAAAAATTAATCAATTACATAGTAATTCTATTTCATCATACGGTGATTAAAATTGGAAAAATTCGAAAAAAAGTCGATGAAAAGTCCGCAGGTAGGTAAATACAAATAAAAAAATTACTATTAGGTGAAAAAAATTACCAAAAAGATGGCATTTCCAAAAAAAAAAAAACTAAAAATCTTCATTAACCACACCAAATTGTTCAAAATACTCCACTAACAATATCAACTCAGGAAAAAAAACATTAGAAAGTGTAAAAAAATTTCAAATAATTGACAAAAAAAAGCTCGAAATTCAGACACCATCGAGTTTTTAAAAAAACGTATTCTTCGAATCGAAGAAAAACTACGCTTGTTGGTAACTTTACGAAAAATTGAAAAAAATGCAATTCGTATTTTTTAAAAATTGGTTAAAAATTTAAAACGTTGATTAAAAACATCGAGTTTACAAAAAAAAAATTATTAAAAATGAAAATTTTAAAACATAAAAAACAAAAATGTGAGTTACTTATGTATTAAAATTTTTCTGATATAAATAAGTAGTTTTTTTCAATAAAAATATTGATTCAACTTTTTTTTTTGATTTAAAATATAAATCTGATCTAATTGCAGTGATAAACCGCATATTTTCAAAATAGCCACAAAAAAAAGGCGAACAACACTGTCATAATTACAAAGTCTGGATAAGAAAAGTACAAAATGTTGACGAAAATTAGAGTGAGTCACCCTATTGAATAAAAATTCAAACTGTTAAAAGTGGAAGTGCGGTTTAAAACCAATGACTTATTTAAATTCGTCGTTATTCTATCTAATTACATACATAGTTTGATTTTAAAAAATACACATCATGTATCATGAAACGTTTCAACTTCGGTGGCGAGTACATCGAACCATATCCTCATTGCTTCGATGGAAGGAGCTACGAGATAATAAACACGTTCGGTGCTCTTGACAATAAACGTAGCCTGAGGATTGGAGGATTTAATGGAATTCGTGTTGTCGATGCATAAATCTAGTAAACCCTGCAAAAAGAACATACAAAATTAGTAAAGAAAATTTTGAAAATTATTGCTGCCTTTTTTTGACGGTTCGATGCGCTAGGAAAAAATATACCAGTGTTTTGGCAACGACTCTAGATCATTTGTTGGCTAGATTTACGTAACGAGGGAAATGAAGAAAGGGTATTCGAAACAGGGGCGCTTAATTAAAGTAGTTTTTCGACAGAGTCGTTTTTTTAATCGTCATCCTGCCTACGTTCACTTTTTTCGCACGGTGTGATTTACACGTGGTTTGAAAAGTTGATGTGTAAATGTGCCCACGGCTTGGGAGGCGCGAGTTCGATAATTATTGCGATATTTTTAGATGGATTTTATGGTCTATGGGAGGAAATAGGCTACTGAAAAGGTCTGTTTTCAAAAAATTAGGGCAAAAATAACGAAAATCTAAAAAAAAAAAATTCAATCAAAATGTTGATATTTTTTAGATAAAATTACGATGAAAATTTTCAATAAACTTCAAAAAAATTTAAGTAAATAAGTAAATTTTTCTCATTGAAATTCACTGAGAAATTTTGGGATAAAAATTGTAATCTTTCAAACTGAGATGAAATAAAAGATCATGACAAATTCAAACGTAATATTTTTTAAAAACATTCATGAAAAAAATCTGCACAAAATTTCAAGTTTGAGGTAGGTACTCTACCTCCTTACACTCTAGTTATCAAAAAGTTGAAAAAGGGGGGAAAAATAATTTTTCTCAAAAAAATTAAAGGAGCTGAGAAAATTTTCTAAAATTTTCAAGAGAATTTCTTTTATGAAAAGTCATTAGGGAAATTTTAAATTGAAAATTTAAATTACTTCGTTTAAAATACCTATAATGGAAGATCTTAACAAACCCTAGAAAAATTTTTCCAAACAAAAATTTTCAAATTCTTTCTCTGCTTCAAACTGAAAAGGAAATTTTCAATGTCAAAGCCTGAAACTTTGTTGAAATTCATTTTCATTATTTTAGGTAGGTAAGATACTATACGAGAAAAAAAATAGACGTAAAATTTTCGGTCTTTGTATCAATGAAATCTAATAGAAAGCTGTTCAAGCATTAAAAGTTGGATTTTTTCAAAACAAATTGAATGAAATTCTTTCAATCAATCCCCAAAAAAATTTGCTAAAAAATTTGATTCGAGAAATTTTTTCTTAAAAAATAAAATGTTTGAAGTAAAAATAACGATTTATTTCTTTGAATAAAACAAAAATTCAAATTAATGAAACTTTTTTAATCCAATATTCAGACAAGTTTTTTTTAAAAAAAATTAAAATTTTAGAAAAAAATTATTCGAACAAGTTTTTCAAATTTAAATTTAGATTTTTTCAATTGAAAAATGACTCAATAAAATCGAAAGAAATTTTTTTACAAAAAATTACGTATAAATCAATCGAAAAAAATTACAATATCTAGAATTTTGTCTCTCAATATTCTAAGTGAGGATTTTTCACTGAAAATTTTTTTCATCGTAAATAATTTTCCAGCCAAAATTTTGAAAATGCATCCGAACGTATTTCCTATCAAATTCAATTGTTTTGTCAACTGGATAAAGTTTGCATCAAAATTTTCAACTATTTCATTTTATTATTAAAATTTGAAAAAACTATCAAAATTTTGATAAAACATTATGAAAGACAATGAAAAAATTTATCAAATCAAAAATTCAATTTTTCTCCTGAAAAATAAAATTTTCAATATAAATTTTTCCAACTGAATTGCTATAAAACTATTTATGCAAAATAATTTTTTTCTAAACCGAAAAATTTTTGAAAAATTTCAATTATATCCTTTTTTTTTTCAAGAATTTGTTAAGAAAATGTGAAGAAAATCGAGGGAAAATTTTCAAAAAAAATTTCCCCTTTTGAATAAATTTTTTTCAACGTAATAATATGGTTTTAAAAAGTGTCCATTGCGAAATATTTCTCTCATTACCTACGTACATTTCCCATTTTTTTGAATATAAAATAAACCTCTTGGATAATCCCCCCTAATCCCCCCCCCCCCGATTCAACCATTAAAATATTGAAAATACTGAAAAAAATCATTTTTATAAATCCTATCTGACAATTTTTTTCCATTCTTAAAATTGAAGGATTAACAGTCGAATTCTATTTTTACAAAAATCGTTTTTGAAAAGAAAAACAAATTTGGAAGGAAAGCTAATTTAAAATTTAGACAGAATTTTGAAAAATAAACGACAAATTCCATTCCAATAATTTTTATATTCAACGATGAAATTGAAAATATTTTTTCAAGTATCTCTGAAAAAGGAAAATACCATCTAATTTTATCGTGTATTTTTTTATATGTACTTTTTCTAAATTTTGGTGAAGGAAAGAAGGAAGGAACTTCTTTTCCCAGATTAGTAATCCATTCATTCCTTTTTACCTTTCTTTAGAAACTACTGCCCAGAATATTATCAATTTTACTCCAACTTACTTCAAAATACGCTCCTCCTTTCAGCTTCTTCTCGCTTTTATCGCTGTAATACGTAAACGAACATTTCTTACGATCGAACACGAACCATCTTTTATTCCACGTTCTAAACTTGGTGGTCATCTTTTGCAAATATCCTCTACACGACGTCTTATCCACAAACACCTGAGGACAGTGATCCAGCTGATGACCAGCGCTTTCGATATGCTGACGTAAATCCAACGAGGCTCGTTTGAACGCCGAATATCTCGATTCCGGTCTCTGCGAACACAAAAAATCAAATCATTGAAGGAAAAAATCATCTTCGAAACATTATTTTTAATACGGTTTGGTGGCAGGGTAAGGGTGCCTCAGTCGACATCTCCTAGCAAGGTTTTCAGATCGACAAAATACTAAATCCGGAAAAGAATGTAGAACGATTAATTAACCAAGTAGCGTATGGATTTGGGCCAAACTTTCTTTAAAATTAATCTCAACTGCAGATTTCGCGACGATGTAATTTTCGCATGATAAAAAAATCGTTTGTATCACGATACGTTTTTAATTCTTACGCACCACGCAAGGTAACTTTTTCTACAAATTTGCATCACGCTCGTAAAATTCTAATTTTTCAACCTCCTTTCTTCGTAAATGCATCCAAAAGTTGATCATTTCTCGTCAACATCATTTCGCATATGTCTAAACAACCTAATTTTTCTGTATGGTAATTTTCATACACAAAGAAATAATCCAAAGCAGAACTTTATATAAGGGCGTTATAAATTAGCTCGAAAACTCTAAAAAAAAATATGGTCGGCTCATTGTTTACTAAACCATTACCTTTTTCCCATGATTTTTTTCCTCTGTGCGAATATATGCCAGATTTTTTCTGACACAGCACAGATGCGGAAACTTGGCAAATATTTTTATACCGAAGAAAATTCGTTCCGAGATCCCGAGTACTCTTAAAATTCGCACTTACATTCGTAAATAATTATACGATACTGGTTTTAATGAGCCATTAAAAAAAGTACTTCTTTATTAGATTTTTATTCGGTAAAATATTCGAAAAACGGTTTATTCAGATTAATGTACTGAAAAAAAGCAAAGAGACAAATCTTTCAACGGCCACGACGAATTTGCAAAGAACACGAAATTTTTACCATTCTAGATGCGAGCGTATTATTTTTCACGTATTTTATATCAAATATTTTGATAAAATTGCCAACAACGTAAAATCACCGAGAGCCGGGGTAAAAAAACATGCAAATCATTTAAATACCTAGCAGTTTAATTCGAAATAAATACTCCTCGGTGGTGTTTTTTGCTTCGGAGGAAAATGACTTAATAAGTTCTCGTTGCCCCCTCCGAAAGCAGATGTAGAAAATGTTGTTTGTCGTGTATTTTTTTTTTTGTGAAAAATATCATTCTCAAGATACTATTTATGATGTTTATTTTTCGCAGCTTATCTTAAATAGATCATAGTTGATGTTGATGGGTTCATCATGATGGGAATGTCAAACAAACGAATCGTAAAATATTCGTTCAGAAAATCATCCACACGAGACAGGTGCGCATTCGAGCGTCATTCTGTTCTGTCGAGTAAAAAACTAAACGTTCGAAATGAATCAAGCGTGAACGAAATTGTCGTAACGAGGCGTAAATTTGTGAAAAAAATTCGACGACGTATGTTTCGAAACGTCAAAACCATCTGTTCTAACTGAATCGATCATGCGTTGGCGTCTGTGAACGCACTAAACGATAGAAAAAATTTCAGAAAGTTCAATGCTCTGGGAAGTGGAAAAATCATGGGAAAATTTACCAACTGAAAAATTGAAATGTTTAAGGAAATGAAATCAGAAATTTTAATTCGATTCGGGATTGGAGAGATTATTCGAAAGAAAAAAATAAAATTTGTCATTCAAAATTATGGAAAATTTTCCTCGAAAAAACGCATTTCTGTAAAATTCACTTGTTTTATTATCGTTTTTGAAAAAAAAAATCAGAAACGACAATTTTTACGATAGTAAAAGCTTATCGTTTTTCGTCTTTTTTGAAGGAAAAAAAACGAAATCAACCATTTTAGAAAATTGAAAATATATCCCTTTGCGTGGTTTCAGAAGAAACAACAAAAAATGACTACTTTAAAAAATTTAAAAAAAATGATCCGCTGATATAACAACTTTTAATTCCCCCCCCCTCCTGAAATTAAATAATTTTTACGAAAAACTTCAAACAAATGATTATGGTTTTAAAAAAATAGCAATGATTTTCCCTGATTTTTCTACGTTTTCCAGATCAGTTAAACACAGAAAATCGAATAAAATAGAAAAAATATTTAAAAGCAACAAAAAAAAACTCAACAAAACATGATCCCCAAATAAAATTGGCATAGTTGCAAAAATAAAAATTGTATTGCCCCCCATCGAAAAAATCATCCTTGAACGTAGCAAGTGAAATAATTTTAAAAACACCTACCTAATTCAATTGACAAAGAGGCCACGATGTGATGTATCCGGTTTTTTTTTGTTCAAAAAAATGTCAATTTTAAATTTTTTGATTTAAAAATAGGTCAAAAGTTAGAAACATGATTAAAAATTACTTTCAACTTTAAAAAGTGATTACAAACGAATTTTTTATCAGCGATCAAGTGACTTCCTTCAAAAGTGACCAAAAGTGGCTTTTTTCATGTAAAAATGACTAAAAGAGAATTTCGTATAAAAAAGGTAACCCCAAAAGTGACTTTTTGATTAAAAACGTAGTTAAAAGTAAAAAAAAAAAAAATGACCAAAAGTGAATGAGAAAAAAGGACCAAAAATTACTCTCAAATCTAAAAAGTGACCAAACTTGAATTTGTAACTTTTTTCAAAAGTGACTGAAAGTGGTATTTTTAAGGGGAAAAAAAGATCAAAAGTGACTATTCAAAGAAAAAAATGACTCAAAATAATTTTTGATTGAAAAAATGACCAAAAGAGATCATATGAAAGAGGTGATCAAAAGTGACTTTTTGATTTAAAAAGAGGTCAAAAACGAAAAAGTGACTAGAAGTGAAAAAAATGACCAAAAAATACTTTCAATTTTAAAACGTGACCACAAACAAATTTTTAATCCGTGACCAAGTGACTTTCTTCAAAAGTGACCAAAAAAGAATTTCATATGAAAAAGGTATAACCAAAGTGACTTTTTGATTTAAAAAGTGGTTAAAAGTGAAAAAAGTGGCTAAAAGTGAAGAAAAAAAAAACAAAAATTACTCTAAAATTTAAAAAGTGACCAAACTTGAATTTGTGACTTTTTTAAAGTGACCAAAAGTGACATTTTCAAAGGAAAAAAGTGACCATAGGTGACATTTTAAAGAAAAAAAAAGATCAAAAGTGACCATTTAAAGGAAAAAAGACGCAAAATAATTTTTGATTGAAAAAGTGACCAAAAGTAACTTTTAAAGGATAAAGTGACAACAAAATAACTTTTGATAGAAAAAGTGATCAAAAGCGACTTTTTAAAGAAAAATGTGACCAATATTGACCAAAATTGACTAATCAATGGAAAAAATGACTATAGATTGAAAAAGTCACTACCAACGATGCCTAATCATGGCATTTTTTTTCTCATCATAACTTTTTAACAATCAGAGGGTGAATTATTATTGAATTTTAGGACAAAATAAGCAAAGAAACTCATCTAGAATGATTAATTCATCTTTCGGAGTTTTAAAAAATTTTAGAAGAAAATTTCTGAATTCCTTGACATTATTTTGACTTCTTTGGATTTTCAAAATTCCTTGATTCCTCCGAGTTTTCCAGATGTTCCAAAAAATGTTCATTTCACATGGGTTTCAATCAAAACAAAATCTAATATCACAGATACATTTTAATGAAAAATCAACTACTTAAAAGTTCCTTAGAAATAAGAAGCACGTAAAAAACACTCTGCTTCAAATAACGAACCTCATCTTACGTTATGTTTACGTAAAAATTCATCGTCAAAAAATCGCCATTCACAAAAATACCCAAACCTATCAAAACATTCGATTAAATTCACACCCAATAAAATCATTTCCGATTCCAATTCTCGAAAATCATCAATTAACGAATTGTAAACCTTCTCACGTAATTTTCAAATTCAACCTCCACCGATTACCTCTTCTCATCTCCGCCTTCTATCTCTCAGCTCACACCATGTGAAAAACAAACCCTATGATGAAACTCGATGACGATTTACACCTAACGATGACGTTCCGGAAACCTCACCATTCAAACGATCCGTCATCAATGGCCGAATTGGCAATTAATCGTCGTAATGACATCAACATTCGCGTTAAACCATTTCAATTTTTCGCAGACTAATGAACTTTTACGCGTTTACTTAACGACTTAACGTATTGCTTTCGGTACACCAGTCGAAAATATCCACCTACACATCAAAGTCAATATCTCTGTTTAACGTCTACATCACACTTGTGGCTCGTCATCATCAGGAAATACATAATAATTTTGTACATTGACCCAGATTTCGCCAACGAATACACTGACGATGAAAAAAAAAGAGTAAAAATGACAGTAAAATTTGTACATTTCTTTGATACTTTTGGGTAAAATAATTCGTACTGGTATCTCGATGTTTGGAAACGTTGCAACAGGAAGTACTCGACGAACATGTACCTTTCGCAGACTCGAAGTCGACTTAACCAGAATAAGATTAATGACTTTCTACAAAAAGCGTAAAATTTCCAAAAGGAAAACCACCGGCCAAAGAAAGATAGTTATTTTTATATTGCTTACCTGATTCGTATCAGCTCGACTCAGTCTCAATTTAACCACGGTTCCATTTTCCACTGTCGTTGATGCGTTCGAGGGTCGTTTATGTTTCGAATTACGATCGCTTTCTTCGTCGTCTTTTTGACCACTGGTGGCGGTTGGCTGTAATCAAAAATGCAATAAGAATTACGAAATTGTCCCGAGTAAACAATATTTTCGTAATTAAAACGACTCGTCGTGTTGAGATTTTTAATACCTCGTATACAAGATCGTAATAAAAAAAAACTGGAACCTTGATTATCAACAATTAATAGTTCCAAATGCGTTGGGAAAATTTCGTCGAAATTCTATTTCGCAAATTGAGGCGTCGATGAGGAGAAAGTTGGAATTTGAAAATATACAAATGAAGATGAATTGGAATTATTTTATTGGGTTGAAGGGAGACTACAATTTATTACGTTTGTTTCTTTCATCTGACACGCAAATCTTATAGATTAAAATAAGATGGGAAAAAGTACAGAAATAAAACGCAGATTGGATATTGTTTTGTTTGCGAGTGACCGGAAATAAGAAATCGCAAAAACATCCGTTTTTTAACAAGAATAGTACAATGATTTTTTCATTTCACGAAATTTTCCGCAAGATCATCGATTCGTGATCAATTGATTGGGTCGATTTCGGAATGTAAAATTCCAAAAATTCGCAATTTCAAGGCATTTTTGAAACATTTTTATTATCAGAATCACAAATTTACAACTTAATTAACTAATTAAGTCGTTGAATTTGTCGAAAAATTACAAATTTTCATTGGATTTCGTCATTTCTATGAGTATCTGAATGTGCAGTTCTACATTTTTTTCAAGTCCAAAGGTTTTGATATTTTTTCCAAGTTGAATTTTTTTTCAACTCTGAATTTTTTCAACGCAGAAATTATTTCTGTAGGAATTTTCAAAGTTTAAAAATTTTTCGTAACAGTGAAAATTTTGCTCAAAATTGTTCCCAATTTTTTCCATCTCCAATATTTTTTCTTAAAATTAATTTTTTCAGCTATTTAGCTAAGTTGCAATACTACAATAAAATCTAGGTATTAACAAAATTAATTTTTTTACAATTATTCGTTTCAATTCCAAAATCTATTTCAAAAAATTGAATATTTCAGCTTCAATTTTTTTCTTCAAGACATTTTTCAATACCAAAATGTTGACCCAAACCAAAATTTTCTCACATTTTAAAAAAATTTGAGAGTAGAAAAATTTATGAAAACAATTGGAAAAAATTCAGAGCCGAAATTTTTTTCCAAAAAACAGTTACTTACACCGGATTTTTTTCTTAAATTTTCCAAACTCAAATTTTTCTACATTTTTCTTCAAATATCCATTTCTTCTCCATTTTTTCACACTTTTTTTTCAAAATTTGTTTCATATCTCAAGTTTGGCTCGAGTTCATTTTTAAATTCGTTTCAACAAGCTTTCCAATTTTTTTACCAACTTCAAATTTTTTTGAACTTTGAAATCTTCTCCAAACTTGATACCAGGTCTAAAACTGTTTTCAAAAGTTTTAAAATTGAAAAAAAAAAAAGGAGAAAAATTTTAAAAATGAGAAAAGATTTCAAAATAAGATGGAATTATGAAAAATTTTGAAAAAAATTGAAACTGAAAAAATTTTGAGCAGTTTAAAAGAAATGGAGAAAAAGTTCTATCTCATCTAGAAATCGTTTCACATTTTTAAATTTTTTCTAGAAATTGTTTTAGCTCCTATATACTTTTGTTCAACCTGAAAATTTTCAACTGTTTTAATTTTATACTTTCCTATTTTTCCAGCTCTTGAATTTTTTCTCAAAAATTCTTCAATTTTTTTTCATTTGACTCTCAGTATTCATCTTTTGAAAGGGAGAAGTAAGAGTACGATAAAAAATTGTACTTAGGCTACAGATTATCGAAATTTTCGATGAACATTCTTGAATACTTCCAGAGAAATTTTCAGATGGACAACTCCCCTCTCCCTATCACTTATATTTCAATTTTTAGTACACTTTTTTTAATGGTCAACTTTTGAGCTTTATTTTCATAATCGTTATAAAGTTTAAACGATACTAAATCTAAATTATCTACGAACAAAATAACGAAAGTTTTTAAAAACTTTGACCCGAATTGGCGAAAAAAATGACAGAAAATGGCCATGGCAAGCAAACACTAAATGGAGGGTTATAATATAAACATTTTAGTTGAGATACCACTGGCAAGTTTTTGAGTACAGGTTCCTCCTTGAGTCTATTCGTTCTGAAAGACCCAAAATCAATGTCAACTCAAAAAGCAATTTTTGATCCATTAGACGCTAAGAAGGGGTTTCCATATTCAGACTCATAAATTCGTCAGTTTAAATTCTAAAATATCACTCCAAATTTTCAAATCTATTACAATCAGGATCAATGGGGAAAAAAATCTCGTAGATTTTCTACATTCATTGCACATATGTATACGAACAAATATTTTTAAAAAATCGGGAAATTACGCAAGACTACGAAATCCATCGATATATTCCTTACATTAGAATTTTTTGATCTAATTAAATAATCAAATTTTAGGAACCGTTCCAAAAGAAACAGATAACTGAAAAAATTGAAAACGAAAAATGAATCATCTATAAAAATGGGTAATTCAATAAAATTATGCTATTTCCAACATTACTTTTTAAATTATTTTTACAAGCCTTCAAAATTTTAAAATAATTTGCCAAAATAAACACAGCAACGAGTTTTCCACAAAATGTAGTATTTATTATTTTTTTGTCGAAAAATATTTTCATAAGAATAATGAAATTGAGTTATTCATTTATAAATGCAAATTAATTGTCTATTATAGATCGGGAAAAAATATTTTTTCAGGGAATTCGAAGAAAAGAAGTTTTCGAGCTAGAGGTCCATTTGAAATTTTGGAACGAAATAGAATTTCCTCATAATTTTCCATGATTGAGCATTTGATTTCAATGGGTTAATTTTTGTAAATTCTGATTTTTTGGACAAGCTGTAGCTGGACTCTCAAAATTTTTGGCATCAGTTTTGAAAACGTCCATTACGAATGATTTAACACCATGTACTGTCTTGAATCATTTTAGGTTTTATATAAAGTCACGTATTATATTGGCAATGGGAAAGACTTTTGAAACATACGGTAGGGTAAAATTACACAGATTATCCAAATTTTCAGAGTTTAAAAAATTTTTTCTTTAAAATTTGGAAATTTGGACTTGAATTTTAAAATTCTGAATCATTGGAAAATTATTTTTCGTTCGATGAATTCAATCAAAGAAAATTCATAAAAAAAGGGAGCAACCTCTACAAAATCGAATACTCTCCACAACTCTACTTTCTCACCATCACACCCATATTCCAAACCCACAAACCCGATTAAATACAACATCAACAATACGATTATAAATAGAGCAACGGAATGCAGCTCGAGATAAATCACTATTTTAAAAAAATACATTCTAAACGTTATTTCTTGGCTTCATTCAGCACTCGACCATCTTACATGTGTTTGAATTAGTCTACGAGAGAGAGTGAAACGAAAGAAAAAAAACGTGCGCTGTCCATTAACATTGTAAGCGATTAAGCCAACATTATAAGATGCTCTAATACATAATCAAAACTTGAACTTGAATATGAATAATATTTAATACCATCAACATAATTCGGAAACATAAATTCTGGTATGAGTAATTTTTAGCGTCTTGAGATTCGAGAGTCTGGCCCCTGTGCATCAAATCGGCGCCATTGTATTACTAATAATATGATTATGCGTGGTGCAAGAATTTTTTAATGATTGAGCCAAAAAATCGGATAGTTTGATGAAGTTGCAATTGAGTTGCGAGAATCGGGAAAAAATTAATTTTCTGATGGAAATGATTCGTAAAAAGAAATTCAACGTTGATAAATATTCAATTCATTACCATTACACAATTATCAATTTGACCTATTAATATAGAAATCATTTGAGAATCGGAAGAAAATACGTATTAAAAAATTTTATGATTATATTTTCAAAAACATCAAAAAACTTGAGCAAGATTTGACATTTTTTTTACTTTTAATAGGTACGTATTAAAGATCCATTAAAATAAACACTTTACCACTTCGAAGTCTAGGAAAATTATATGGGTAAAAAAATCTCATCCATAAAAATTGAAAATTGCAATTTTTTATTGTTCAAGTTAAAAACTGCAGTGATGGGTAGAACTAGAATTATGACAATCTGTTTTTAAAAAATCTGTATGAAATCAAATTAAGTACGTTTCAAAATTACAACTTGAAAAAATCCAGAAATCAATTTTCTGGAAAGAGAAAGAACATTTATGCAAATAGAGAACAAAGAAATTTCATTAAAAATCATTTCAATTTTGTAAAAAATGATCAAAATATCAATTTTTGTATGATTTATATTATCCTCACACCAAAAATTGAATTTTTTTATTATTCTGTTTCAGCTCTGCTATCTTTTAGAGGAGGAAAATTGAAACCGAAGTACATATAATTTTTTTCAATCATTTTGCATTTTAATTTTTTGAAAAAAGTCCGCTTGAATACTTCAAAAAAATAATTTTTGGTTTTGGTATGCGATTTTTCTCAATTTACAGATTTTTCTACAAAAGACTCTCAAAATGTTCGATAAAACAAAGCACATAATTTCGCAAATTTGAAATTTTCCAACCAAAATTCATTTCTTTTTTTTACTAAAATTACGATTGAGGACAGGCATTCTTTTACCTCTAATTACACACCGAATAGAGGACTGAAAAAATGAAAATTAAACGGAAATTAAAATTCAAAAATTGAGGGAAAACTTCAAAAATGATTACCGAATAAAAACTGGAATCTTTCGAGTTTTTCAGATCTACTTTTAAAAAAGAAACGGAACACCTTTAGAAATAGGTACTACAATTTTTCCAAATTAAAATTCTTTCGATTTCAATTGGTAAGTACCTAGATATATGAGATGAAAATTATTTTTCAAACTGAATTTGAAAAAATTTTTATAAGGTACCTGTACCAGTGTACCTACTTTTTTTTAGTATTCGATTTGAATGAAATTTATTGAGGAAAGCTTTCAGGGTTTAATCAATTTTTCTAGTATAATTTGACAAAGGAATTTTTTTCTTTGATTCAAATTTTTAGACCAAAGATTTGCATTTTTTCAAGATCTAATTACACAAAAATTAATGCAATTGTGAGACAGGTACATCATAAAATTGAAAATATTCAGCATTTTTTTTCAAGCTTGAAATTTTTTCAATTTTCTCTTTAAAAATATTTTTACACGTAGGTAATTTTTCAACTTTGAAATTTTTTCCCAAGAAAATTTAAACGTTTGCAAATTTTTTTCAAACACGAAAATTTTAATTTTTCTAATGATGATATGTGATAATTAATGATTTTCAAAAAAAACAGAATAAAGAAAATTTTTTTCAAGATTTAGAAAAGTTTGTTGAAAAAAACTCTGAATTTTCAGTTTCGAAAAAAATCGAGTGAAAATTATGACGAAAAAATTCCCTAGTTCAGGAAAGAATATACTTAATCAGGGTACTCAAACGTTAAAAAATTACGAATGTAAAAATTTTGATACACTTGAAGAAAAATTTGGTATGGGGCAGTTGGCTGAAATTGGGCATGCACATTGATACGACGCTGAAAATGTATTTTTTACTGTTCCAAAAAATATTTGAGAACTCCCAATTTGAAGATTTTAGGGTCATAATTGGAGTTGCAAATTACTAGAAAAGTTTGTATAATTTGACAAATCACATCCAAATTCAAAGATTTTATATTTTTTGGACGAAAGAAAAGCATGAGAAAAAATATCGAAAAATTGTTTTAAATGCCAACATAATTTAGGAGAAATTGCCTCAGGTTCAATTACATCTGGCAGGCTGGTGGTAAAAATGTCTAACTGAAGAATAAATTTTATGTTTTTCTATAAATTTTGATCCATTTTCTTTTTCTTACAATTTTCAAAAAAGGTATAAAAAAGTGAACTCTATTCAAATTTTATCTCAAATTCTTGACATGAAAATTCGATGAAATAAAATTTTTCAAAAGACATTTTTGCAGGATTAGGATTTACAAATTTTTCAAATTTTTTATTGGTAGTTTTGCTCGATAAGAATAGAAAATTTTCATGATTAAATCTAATATTGACTTTTTTAAATTATAAATGAAAAAAAATGAGATAAAAGTGGCTAATTTCTAAAAATTATAAAAATTTGAAGAATTCGAAGAATCAACGAGGAAAAATTACACTGCATCTCTCCTCTCCTTCCGCAATCCTCTTTCAACCCACAAGTATGATTTTCAATTTCAATTATGAGATCATTATCTAAAAACTAAACAGACCACCTAATAATTTATTTCGGTACAGCATACTTCAATTTTCAAACCGAACAGATCCAGCTAATAATAAATTTTCATATCTGCATCTTCGAAGTAAAAATAATTTTCAAAAATCTCTTCACCAATCCAATTCGAATTCCACAGCACCAAAGAAACACACACAAAGCCATTTCATAGTATTGAAAAATGAAAAATATCCTTCTATTAAAAAGGCTATTGTCCGAATCTTTGGCACGATTCCAAACCTCCATTTGAAAATGTTAGATAATCAGCATTCGGACGCGTGAAGCCGAAGCTCGATATCAAAATATCTAACAATACAACGGTGCGAATTTATTTACGGTCGATTAATTCGACTAGAAAGAGTCGTACGTAAATTTAACTCGCACAGTCACCGTCTTCTTGGTGATTCTCCGAGCGAATTCCATAAAATAATGACCGTCATTTGTTATACGAAAAGTGACGTTAAGATGAAAAATATTGAGCAGGACGTCACACTTACACGCGACAGATAATTTGAGGAATTGAGAAAGAATTCGATGGGATTCAAGGATTGAAAAAAAAATCGCAAAAAGGCAAAAAAAAGCACCAGTGATAATTAAAATTTCGAATCAATCCAATTTTTTTTTAAATGAAATCTTTAAATAAAAACTTTTTATAATTTTACTCAAAATTCGAACCAATTGACTCACCTCAGAGGTAGTAACCGCACTGCTGACTCGTCGATCCTTCAATCGTCTCTTATTACTATCAGCTTTAAAATAATTCATCCACACCAACGCCATATCGCGATCGATTCGATACACCGCCACAAATTAAAAATTGAAAAAAAACCTATTTCAAATTTCAACCTCGATTCGATATCAAAAACCGCACCGGAACGAAAATTCGCATATTTGACGTACCCGGTCGAAAATTTAATCAAAAGTCACGTAAATTTACTCGCGTCTTTCGGTAACTATCTCGCCGAATAAGCTAGAGAGAAATATCTCGTGAGTAACCAAACAGACGCATGTCTTACGGCATCAAAATCATGAATCACCGCCGTGTACATAACCGAGACACATACACGTTTTGAAAAGGGCCAGAGGAGGGTACAGGGTTAAAATCAACTTTTTTTTCAATCCGTACACCGCGAAAAGAAAGTAATAAGCTACGTCATGTCATTTACGAGTTATAAACATTTCGACGTATACTCCTCCATCCTCCAATATTTACAATTTTTCTTTTAGGTAGACTCGTTCGGAGCTGAGGAAAAAAAGGTAAACATCAGCGACGCGATGTCGGTTACAAAACAACCGAAATCTATAAAATGACCGACGCGAAAGTACACACGTAATACGGTTAAGTAAAAATTAAAACGTAGAATATTACGATCTCTTTTGCCACCCCTGCCCTCGTCCATGGGCCGGGACGCATTCGAGACTCTTATACCGCCGCTGCGCTGTATCTTTAGCCAATTTTCAAAAATATTAATATCGTTAGGATGACGTACATTAAACGTACGCGAATGTACGTGTTTTTCAACAAATAAACTTCGCCACGCATTGTCAAATATATACAAATGATTATAGAAGTGGGAAAAAAATAAGCCAGAGATGAATGAAAAAATAGGTAAGTATAAGAGTAGATAGGTAGTTAGGTACCCAACTATCTATGTAAGTGGAATAGATGGAGATCCGACTCGACATATATTCTTGAAGAAGATTATATAAATTTTTCGAACAAAGAGCACTTTTGAGTTTCAAAATGAAAAAAGGACTGTTATTCTGTTCCAGTATTTTCACTAAAGAAAGAAAAAACTCACCGTAATTGGTTGAACTGGCTTTCCATTTTCTTCGATTCGTTCATTTTCGGTGATACTCTTGATCGGTGATTTTTCTTCATTATTTGGGCTGAAAAATATAAAAAATTATTAGAATGATCACTCGAACGTTTATGAGTAATTATTAACGAAAATTTATGATGAAAAGATAATGCACAGAATGCAAGTATTTGTGCATAGTCAACAAAAAACTGGGTTATTTGGTTCAGAGAAGAGACTTCAATTTTTTATAAATGTTGAAAAAACATCTCTTCGATTTATTAATGTTACTGACTAAAATCACAGGAACATTTTAATTTTTTTAGAAAATTAAAAAAATCATTTTTTTTCAACCAATTTTTATTAACAAGTCGAAAAATCGATTTATGTCGACGTGAAAATCGAGCACATACTGTCGATTCAAAATCGATTATTGCTGAAATGAAATCGATTTCTGTCTACATAAAATTTAATCATGGTCGATTTCAAAATTGATTATCGAATCAAAATCGATAATTGTCGACATAAAAATCGAGTACTGTCGATTTAAAATCTTGATATTAAAATCGATTATGGTCGATGCCAACATCGATTATTGTCACACCAAAATCGATTACTATCGATATCAAAAAGGATCATTGAGAACATAAAAATTGAGCACTGTCGATTTAAAATCGATCACGTTTGATATCAAAATCGATTAAAGTCGATATCAACATCGATTGCTATCGATATCGATTATTGTCAACATTGAAAATAAATTATTATCAATTTCAAAATCGATCATTTTTCCTAGAAAATTCATCATTTTCGATCAGAAAATTGTAGAGATCGATCTTTGTCGACATGAAAAAAAATTGATTATGGTCGATTTGTAAATCAAAAATTTTCTTAGCACATAAAAATCAACATTTTAAAATTCTTGAAAAAATTACAACATCAATAATTTTTAAAAACCCGATATTTCTATTCAATTTTTTTTTTCAAAGCAATCAAAAAAAATTGACCCTATCGATTGAATAATGAAAAAATCAATAATTTTCGTCTTCAAAAACACCAATTATTTTTGGACATTTTTGAGGTAACAAAAAATTAAAGAGTATCTACTCATAATAAATTTACTGGAAAAATTGATTTTTGAGTTTAAAAAAGTTATTTGATTCAGTAAAAAAAAATTATTCGAGTGCCTAAATATTTTAATAACCGAAAAATCAGAAACACACCTTCAAAAATTTGAAATTTATCCAGATAAACTGGAAAAAGTTGAAAAAGCATGAAACGTGGAGGGGTGAGGGGTAGTTTTCTAAATTCCTGATCCACCACACAATTCATCCCTAAAATTGTAGCACTCTTTCCTGAATACCTTTGACTCGAATTTCTATCAACTGTTTTTATGAATCAAAAAAATATAAAAATAATAAAAAAATGTTTTCAAATTTGAGCTTCAAAAAATCCATTTTTAGAGTTTTTTTTTTTAAATTTTACTTAGGTGAATATTTAAAAACTAGGATATGAAAATGTATTTTTCATCAGGGGCCGATTTTTTGTACTACCCACTTAATCGAGAGACAAGAAGAAAATGAAGAAGGGAAACGAGTTTTGACCTTTTTAAATTACTTAAATCAATTTTAAAACCACTAATAAAGAAATTGATGCTTATCTAAGAAAAAGACGTGATCAAAATACATTTATCATTATGCACTTTCTAAGTAAAAAAAAAAAAATAATAGAATTGTTCTAAAATGATAACACTTTTTTTCTCGATTTTTTTCTTTAAAAAATTATCATTTATCAACTAAAAATGAACGATTTTTCTTACAACTTTGCATTCCAAAAATCAAAGAATTCAATTGCATACATATTTCATTCCTAATAAAACTGATGATTTCATCACTTTTTTGTTAGATGATGATTTTAGTTTTCTCAGGAAAAAATCATCATCACTTAATTACGCAAACTCGAAAAATTGAAACTTAATTTCTACGCTAATTTTATATTGAATTTCAATAGTTTTTTTTTTAATGTATAGTTTTAAATTATTGAAATCATATTTTTTCAGATTACTTTCAATGCCACTCAACGAACAGTGCTTCAAAGAGACAATCAATGAATTGTATTTTTTCATTTTTTTTTTTTTCAGATGCAGTTAAAATTTAAATGAAAAATGTTACAAACAAGAAGCAGGCAGAACAGCTGACTACTAAAAGTATAATCGATCTCCCTCTCATAATCAGTAATTAGCTGATTACCTTGTCCAATTTATATTTTTCATCTGAAAACTTGATTCGATAACAATCGATTACCTACTTCAAATTTTTCCAAACAAATTTACAAGTTTTTTGAATAAAATAATCAAATTTCAAAAATTCAGAAACCCAAAATTTCCAAAATTCGATCCGATCGTAATTTCGAACTATCTCACCTTTCAGTAGCACGATCCGAAGACATAATACTCGAATCGCTGCCAATGCTGGTAATAGAGCTGCAATTATTCTCCCTTTGTTTCTTATCTTCTTCCCACTGAGCTTTGACTTCATCTTGTACACGACGTTTCAAAGCCAACATTCGTTTTCGTTCTTCTTCTATAACATGACCTCCTGTATTACACACGAAACGAACATAAAAAACAAAAAATCGATTTATACCTAGGTACTGAAGCCGTCATCAAGGGAAAATTTAATACTCGTATACAATTTCAAGTATTTACCGAGTAGTGAGGTAAAAAATGCTTAATTATTTAAAGTACTTTGCTAACCTTGCTGCGCCAGATGAAGCTGCCGATTACGTTCGATTTGTTGCAACGACGCTATCGTTCTGCGTCCCAACGAATTCGTGCTGCCGCTTTCCATCAACGGAGCGTCCGTTGTGACGCGTGAAATTCTATCCAAATCTTCTTGGGATTGCGTTTTGTACGAATATACGGTTTCCTGTAATACCCCCAGAGACGATTAGCCATCGGCTTGCATGAATTGCTCATTTTTTTAATAAGTATCTGCGAGTTTCGACTTACGTCGCAGGAATCCATAGCTTCTTCTGATATTTCATTCAATGATTTTGAGGTTTCTTTCAACTGAGCGCTGATATCTTGCAGTCTTCCGTGATTCTATGAGGGTAAAATTTAAAAAAAAATTGAAATAAATTTTCGTCGAAATTTATATTTTTATGCGAGACATAAAAATGGAGACGTACTTGTTGCAATGTGCGAGTATGACATCGAACTTGTAACTCTAACGATCTAATTTCGTCAGATGCATTTTGAAGAAGTTGTTCTTTTTGCGAATATAAACCTGAGATTTTTGATCTAGTGTGTTCCATGACGTTACTAATTCTATTCAGTTCGGATTGCAGTTCGTCTCGTTTCGATAATAATGCTGCTTCTTCTTCCAAAAGTCTGAATTCGAAATCTTCGAAACTCTGTAAAAAAAATATTAAAATTAAAATTAATTATCGAAAAAAATTAAATTAAATGTTCTTGAAAGTATTTTTTTTTTACTTTGGTTTCTTCTTCTAAAATTTCTTTACTTTTGCCAATCGATTCGATGATTGATGATTTATCATTTTCGTTACTTATGCAAGATAGATTCGATTGTAAACTATAAAATGAAAAGAAAACTGGAATAAAGCAACAGGAAATGATACGGGATTCGAATTTGATCAAAATTTAACGTACTCGTTTAAAATATTTTGTTGTTCATTAACGATCGATTTATTTTGATCTTGTCGTTCAGTCTGTTGTTTCGAGCATGATTCGATTTGTTTTTCGCAGTGGTTAACTTTTTCTTGAACATTTGTGTAGAGTTCTTCTTCGGAAACCAGTTTCTCGTTTTCAGCCTTTAATTCGCCTTCCAATAGAGCTTTTTCCATTTCGAGCTGTGAAATTGAAAAAAAGTATCAGAAAGTGCAAGAAATTTAAATAAAATTGAAAAAATAGCCATCAATTGAAAAATATAATAAAACTATTTTTTTTCACTGATGGAGAGGAAGAGGGGGGAAATAATATATTTTTTTAAAATAAATTCAAATCAAAGAGGAAAAACAGGCGAAGGAAGAAGAGGAAACTAGTGGAAAGAGAACTCTGGAGGAGAGAAGAAAAATTGACGAAGAAGAACAGAAGTTTATTTTTTGAAATTAAATATTCTGTGACACAATTGAAAGTCATTCCTATAATTTCAGGTAGCAAAAAACACCTCTTTAAAATATTTTATTTAAAAAAAGGAGCGAAGGGAAGAGAGAAGAGAGAAAAAAATTGAAATATTATAGGTAGTAAATTTACTCGCGAGATAAATTCAAAAATGCTGAGTTCAAAAAAGTTATGCTTATTTTATAATTTGAAAAATTGTAAATGGATAAGAAATTTTTTCACTCAAATATTTTATAATTTACATTTAAGAAATGAAAATTGATTACGTCAAAAATAGATTTTCAATCTGCCAAAACAACCAAAAGCTTTTTTTTTAAAAAAATATCATTTCATAATTTTTCACTTTTTTTCTTTTTGACCTTCCCTCTTCTCCTCTCCCCGATGGATAAACTGAAAAAATTTTCCAATGCAGTAACTTATTGTTTTGGCTTGAAATAATTTTTATGGATTTTATTCAGACTTTGGTAAAAAATTGAATGAGATAGTACTATTTCACTTTCGATTTTGTGAATAAATGTTTTTTTGGAGTTTCTCATTATTTTCTGTCGCTTTGAATAGTTTTTTTTTCGCATTCTAGATGAGGGAGGGGGAGGAGAAACAATTTCAAAATTTTCAACGGAAATGAAGATTTTTCAAATTTTTTCAACTCAAAATGCAATACTTCCTATTTTTTAAACTTGAAACAAAAAAATTTTCAACAATGGTCATGGTCAAGTCATTATGTAAAACTTTAGATTAAAATCATATTTTCTCTCTCTAAAAAAAAAAAAAAAAATGTTTCAACATTTGAAGATTGAGAACCCTCGTTCAATTCCCCTCCTCCTACATACAAAAAAAAAAAAAACAAGAAAAATATATATGTATTTTTGATGTATGTAATTGCAGCCTTTGCGGCTTCATTTTCTTATCAATTTTGAACAATTCAGTAGGTAAATATTTTTACTACATTCTGCAAAACTTGAATTTTGTCTAAATAAACTTGGAGATTTGAAATTTTGAGCATTCAATTAATTAAATGTTTGGAATTAGAAATTTTATGTGTTCCTAGCTTTCTCTCTTCTTCCCCCTCTCTGATGACTTTCTCAACTCGATAAAATTAAATTTCCAAACACTTTTGAGACACCAATTTCACACTAAAAAAATTTGTACTTAAAAATGACCATAAAAACCAAAAATCTCCACCTCATCTATACGAACTCACCTCTCTAATAATCTCATCTTTCTGTTGCTGTATCTCCAACAGCTTCGTTTTGACATTATTAATAGCATCCATCAATCTGGACTGTTCACTCTGCAGCCTCTTCAATTCGCACTTTTTCATACTGAATCGCTGCCTTTTCAACGCATTATCAATTTCCTCCAAAGGTAATATAAATTTTGATTCTTTATTCGAAGGCGTATCCTCCAATGGTAATATAAACTTCGCCTGGGCCCCATTAACTTGTCGCTGTTTCGAATTCTCATTCTCTCTCACGAACTGATTCAATTCCAACACCAATCCGTTCAATTTCTCGATCCCGTCGTCTTTCTGGATCTCCTCGTCTTTACGACGACGACTCAACAAAGTAGCACTTTTTGATTTAGCGTAATCATTGCTTGAAAAATTAGCTAGTTCGTTTTGATTGTGATTTTGAAGGTCGAAATTGATCAACGAAGTCGACATGGTCGTTTCGACATCATCGTCCGGTGTCTTCTTGCTGACAAACGATTCGTGGTAACTTCTCGACATGAGGTCTGGTTTCGGTAATGAGGTATCCTCCTTATTAATGGCTTCCGGATCGATACCCAAAAATTGATATTTCTTGAGCGTGTTACTTTTGGCAATAGACGAATACGAAGAATTGCCGGAATCCGGACTGGAGTACCCGTTGGTTGATCTATCCTGATGGTAAAATTTAGGCGAATTTTTGGCGTTGAATTCGGTGACGTGGGATCGCATCGTGGTACCGTTGGCTCTTCGGATGGTAGCTGGTGACGTGGTGGGAAGCTCGTATTCGTTCAATAAGGCTAATTTACTTTCCAATATTTCTAACGAGTAATCTTTCCTGCGAAATGAGAAATAAGCGGATTAGTCCGGGCAAGTATCTAATTACATGGTGTCTGTTGGAGTGAGAAAATAAAAATTCATGCTATTTTCATGATTTTCATGTCCGATAGACACCATGTTATTGTAAAAATTTTGATAATTACGGTAAATTACCGTAAATATTTCAGTAATCATGGTAAATTATCGTAAATATTTTGATGATTACGGTAAATCACTATAAATTACAGTAATTAATTTGGTAATTACGGAAAATTACCGTAAATAGGTCAATACTTACGGTAAATTACCGTAAATGTTTTCGTAATTACGGTAAAGAATAGTTGATATTTTAATAATTACGATAATTTACCATAATATTCTAATAGTTACTGTAAATTATCGTAAATATTTCGGTAATTACGTAATTTACCGAAAATACTCTAGTAATTACGGTAAATTATCGTAAATATTTCGGTAATTACGGTAAATTATCGTAAATATTTCGGTAATTACGGTAAATTATCGTAAATATTTCGGTAATTACGGTAAATTATCGTAAATGTTTGGGTAATTACGATAAATTACCGTAAATATTTCGGTAATTGCGATAAATTACCGTAAATATTTCGGTAATTACGATAAATTACCGTAAATTATGATAAATATTCTAATTATGACATTATTTACCAGATCATTTTCATTTTGATTTAAATTTTGACCTTTCTTATTTGAATCAGAGCCGTTAATTTTTTTCTATCGGCCCTTTGATTCAAATTTTGGCATTTTTTTATTCGAATCTGAATTAATTTTCAAGCCCTGCGCGAGAGACGCAAGGGCACAAATTTCTTATTTAAAAAAATGAAGTTTAAAAATGATTTAAAAGTAATTCTTCGGCTTAAAGATTGAGAGGAAAACGTTGAAAATTCATGTATTTTGTGGAAAATGATCAAAATGCATGCCATTTTCATATTTTTCATGATTTTCATGCTCGGTTGACAACATGAAATATCTCTAGAAAGATTTCAAAGGCTCACGTCATCTCTTACCTGGTGATCTTTGGACTGGCGACGGTTTTAATTCGTGTCCTGGGACTACTCGGGTAGCTGGATTTTTCAATATGATCCGAATTCGATACCGTTGAATCGCTGCAACAAAAAAATTCCAATGAAAACAACCACCTTGGTAATTAATCGATCCTTAGGTTTTAACCGTCGTAATAAGATACTTTTTCATCGTCCAATAACCGCAATCATCGTTTAATTGCGTTCTCCTCACACAATACCAGCCACTGGCATCGAATAAGTTCATTTTTAATCTATCTCACTCTATCTCTGTGTACTCAATGAAAAGCCAAAGCCACATGTCCGCTTACCTACGAGCACCCTTCGTCGCTGCATCTATCGCGAGCACGTTTTTATCAATGTTCCATTAAATAGAAATTTAATATCGATGGAGACTCGGTATACCTGAGGTAATTGTATAGGTACTTCATTCAAATATAAACTAGCTTTGTTTTACGCTACATCGCCATAGTTTTTTTATGCGTTTTCGCGATAACCAAACCAGCTAACGAGGCGATATAAACAATATCTAGAGACCAGAGTGTACTGCACTATCACAAAAGGTTTAATATACTACGTTATAATACTTACTTCTTATCGAAATTGAAAACCATGCCGTTTCGCGGTGACTCAGGTGTTTTCGCTATAGGTGATAGACACTGTTTATCGCGTGGCAAGGAACCATTCGTTTTTATTCTGCGCAAATATGTACACACAATTATACTTCACGAAATATGCTCGAAAGAGTTTGATGTTTTATTGAATCGGATTGGTTGTGTTTTGGTGTTTTTTTTTCTCGGAGAGAGGTTAATGATGCGAATGAAAGTTTTGATGGATTAATCGAAGGGTGTGATTATTGGGGTTATCAAAACGAAAATTTATCGCATGGGTAACCATTCGTCCCTTTCCTCTCGATCTGATGATCGTTGAGTGAACACGTGTTAGTTTTTAGTTGTGGAAAAACGTTATCGAAAAATAAAACACTTTGAAAAGTTCAACATACTGCAGAGAAAATGGGATATTTTTCCAGGAAGTATTTCGTTTCAGAGTTTTCCATCGCTTAAAAACATGAAATAGGTGAAGTGGTGGAGAAAAATGGAATAATTGATTTGAAATTTGGGGGAAAATAGATTGGAAAATTTCGAAAAATTTGGATCACGACTTGATTATACCTTTTTGAGATGAGGATTTGGTGCTTCAGGATCAAGAGGGATAAATTCATTTCTTATGTGGCTACACCCTTCATTTTCAATTGAAAAAATATAATTTGAGTAATTTGAAATTGAGGGGGGTGTGAAATTTTTTGAAAACTTGACAAGAACATAAAAGTCGTTTTAATTTTCCAGGGTTGAATCAAAATTTTAATAGGGATCACTAATTTAAAAAATTCTGAACCCAGCTTCAAAAAGGTAAAACTCATCAATTTCAGGCAAAATATTAGGAATGTAAAAAGGGGAAGAAACAGGAACAACTTGAGCAAAATTGTTGAGGAATGGCATATGGCAAGGAAGCGATGATTTTTGAACGTAATTTGATTTCAAAAAATAAATGAGCTAATTTTATGGGTTCTTGACGATTTTTATGACCATTTATTGAAAACAAAAATTCTCATAGATTGTTGAATATTTTACAAAAATTTTCAAAATTCCAACGAAATGTTGAACTCTAAAAAAATAGGCAAGATACAACTCCCCTTACAACCCAGCTCTGCTGAGAAATTTAGACAATCGCAAAGTAAAATTTCCAACTTCCAATTCACTTTTATACTTAACCTCATTAAAAAACGAACAATCTAAAATCGTTGAATTTTAAAATTTTTACGAAATTAGTGACAGGGCTGGTAAATTTCCTTAGAATTTTTAAAACTCGTTATTTTGAGAGATTTTTTACAAAGACGTTAAAGTTATCAGTTTTTAAATTTCTCACTTTGAGCAAATTAAAAAAAGAAACCGAAAATTTGAATGTTGGATACAAACGAGGAAAAAAAATTTCTGAAGGGATTAATTTTAAAATTTTGGTATTCGGTTTCCCAAAATCACAGCAATAGTGGAAAAATTTTTTAAAAAATGGTTTTCGAATCCAAAAAGGTCGAATCTTGTTCACTATGAGGGGGAAAAGTTGACGAAATTTCCTTCAAATATTATACTCTAATTAATGGTTTTCTTATGAATTGTGAAAAATTTGTAATTCAAATGAAAAAAAAATCAGAAAATATCTCTTTTGAAAAAATTTAAAATTCTTGAATTCTTTCAGAAGACTTTTGAAATATTTGCAATTTTAGACTAATTGGAAAAGTGAAAAAAAAAATACAATGAGTTGAAAATGGGCCTTTTTTTCGACAAAGGGAAAAAATTACTTACTTACATGATTTTTATCGAAATAAGTAATAGAAAAATATTGAAATTTGTACGAGGAAAATTGCAAATTTTAAAATTATTGCACTCTTTCTCCCAAAAAATTCAAATACTTATTTTTCATAAAAATTTTCAAAAAAATTCAATTTCATTTGAAGAATATCAAAAAAAAATAGCGATGAAAAACTATATTTTTTTTCTCCCTATATAAAAAATTCTAAATTTCAACTTTTTTTTGATAGAAAAATACAGAAAAGTTGGAAGTTTTTACTGCAAGTGAATTGGAAACTTTTAATATTGCACCGCTTGCGAATTCTGAATCAAGTTTGTGCAGAATAAAGATTTGGATTCCATTTTCTCTAAAAACTTTTCAATAGAAATAAATAATATAAAATTTCGAAAAATTAAAAAAATGAGGAACCGGTGATTGATAGGACTATAGCAATATTTAAAAAAAAAAAACAAAAAAAAACGAATCTTACCTACTATTTAGAAAATGAATTTTTAAAAAATGGAATAATTTTCACACAAATTAAAAAAATTTTATACAGGTAACCCAAATAACAATCAACAAACGTCAATAGATGAAAAATACAAACAGCGAAACTGCGAATAAATTTTTGATTTTCCAAATCAAGGTACCTAGTACCTACTTGAATTAGGAAAGGGCATGATTCGAATCATCTTATTAAATGAGATCTTGATTCGTATTCGAATCATTTCTATTTATCATGATTCGAAGTATTTCGAATCAAGCAAAGAATGATGTTTTAAGCTAGTTATATTGATTTCTTCATTGATTTGTGAGAAACTTACATTTTTCTATAAAACGTAATTACAATAGATGTTTTTAAAGTGTGCTTTACTATTGCGAGGTACCTTGCTCATAACAAAGAATAGGTATTATGCCACAAAACATTGATACATAGTTTTACAAGGTAAAAAATCAGTAATTTGAAAAATTATTCGAATCATATCTTACGCCATGATCCGTGATTCGAAAAAAAATGATTTGACGAATCATATTTTCAACCCAATTCTGTGATTCTGCCCATTCCTGCTTGAATTTAGATTTTTTCTAATCAAAATTCAAATTTTTTCACTTTTTCAAAATCATTTCAATTTGAAGAAATTGGAAGAAAAATCTAAACTGATTTTTTTTTAATTTCACCCACTCCCTCCTCAACCTCCACCCCCCCTCAATCAAATCAACTTTTCTTCTTTTCTGCACTTTAAGTGTTTAAAAAATTCAAATAAAATTAAAAATTGATTCTCCAACTTGAAAATCAAATTTTCCAAACGATCGAAGAGGAGAGAGAAAAATGGGATCATAAAAGTAAAACAAAAACATGAGATTTTCTATGAATTTCATTCTGTTCAAAAATTTTAAAATTCTATCCCATTTCATAAAATCGACATTTTTTCAATTCTCTTTCGTCATTTTTAAAATGAAAATTCGAAAATTACAAAATTTCTCTTTTCAATTTCTAATCCATCGATAACATTACGTAAACTCACCGAACTTGAGGTTTATTGAACCGATCATTTTGGGCCTGTTTTTCGTAATCGGCGCACGCTGTGAGAATCTCTTCTAATCTCAGCCGTTCCACTCGTTCTCTTTCTTGTTCCAGTATCCGATTCTGATGAGCCTGGCGAAAAGAAAATGTGTAAAAATTACAACCCGCTGAATTTACACGGACGGCAGACAAATTTTGCGCGAACAGAAAAAATACACGTATTTCACGGCGATTATTTACTGCCAAATCGACGTGACACGATGTGAAAAGTAAAACCGAAGATAGTACATACTAATTTTGCTTACTTAAGGCTTATATAAAATATACGACGACGTTTACACAGTTTGATTTCACACTACCACATCTTCATCGAAAGCAAAAAAAAACGAGTACAGAATGAAAAAAAAATGTTGAAACAAACGTTTACTTTCATACGCTGCTGCGACGTAACAACGTATACTAAACTAATTTAATGCCATCTTGTTTGTTGTTTCTTTATAAGTCATCATACCTAGTATTACAATTAAAAACATTATAACGCTCCATCGCTCCATGCTGTTACGTTTCATTAATTAAGACGCGATATAGAGTCGATTGTGTATGTGTTGTGTACCTCTATTGAGTTCAGGTACGACTAGCTCCTAAATATTTTTGCCCCAAATGAGATTTTCGAAGATCTTGGGGCAAATTTTCCCTCAACTCTAAATTTTTCTCAAAACTGCATTCAGTTTCAATATTTCAACATCGGGCGAATTTTCCACTTTTTTTAAAATTTGGATTTTCTTAAAATATTTTCAACTATGATTTTTTAAATTTTTCAAAAATATTTAACTATATGTATTCCTTTTTAAAATTTCTTCCAATTAATTATTGAGTTGGAATTTTTTTTTTCAAACGAAATTTACAATTTTTTGGAAAAATTCAAATTTAGAAAATTTATGAATTGTTCAATTGAAATTATTTAGAATTTATATCTACTTGATCAGGGACGCACCCAAGGAGAGCTCAAAGGGTTCAAACCCCCTTCTCAAAAAGAAAATTTTTAATTATAAAAAGGGGTAAAAATGCACTTTTTTGCTCTTCAAATAGTATTTTTCAAAAAAATTCGCCCTCGCTTCCCTCGAGCGATGTTTCAATCATTTTATTTTAAAAATTAATGATTTATGATAATAATTTTTTTGTCAAAAATCACTGATTTCTCGATCAGACCTGTCAGAAAAAATTAGAAATTTTGACTGAAAAATCAGTTTAAAATGACAGATTTTAAAATCACTTCCTCGTATTTTCTCTCAAATTCTCAGCCTCTCCCTCAATGGATTTTTGGGTGCCTATGCATCCTTGAAAAAAAAAAGATTAAAAATTTTAAATTATGGGGGAAAATTTTCCGAGTTTGAAGAGAATTTCAAACATATGGAAAAGAAAAAAATTGAGAAATTAAAATTGGGGTAAATTTCCAATAAATAGGTAATATAATTTTTTAATTTGCAATTTTCAGCTGTTCGTAAAATTTGACAATTATTTTAAAATCGATTTTTAAAAATTCAAAATTGATCGATGAAATCGACAGAATTATTTCACTGTAGAAATCGATGAATTCTCATTTTTGAATCAGTAATTTTTGCCTGAATCAGTGAAAAATGTAAGTAATTCACTGATTGAATCAGTAAATTTTTCACTGATTGGCCGTCAAATTTCACTTGTTCGATAGTGGAATCAGTGAAATTTAATCAGTTAATCTTCAGATTTTGAATAATTCAAGTTAAAAGAGTTTTTAAAAAATGTTTCAAACTCAGAAATTTTTTTCAATTTAAAAATTTCTATTTTACCTAAATTATTTTTCAACTCTGAATTCGAAACAATACCTAAGTCTATTTTTATGTTTTTCAAACAAAATACAATTTTTAATAAGATTTCAGAATCAAAGAAATTTAAAAACTTCAAATTGAAAAAATCTGAATAAAAAAATTAGAATAGATTTGGATCAACGTTTCGAGAGATGTTCAATTGAAAACGTCTTAGATTTACTTATACTAAGTTGGAAAATATTTATGAAAAATTTTAAAATTATTCAAGTTGTAATAATTCGTAATAATTTTTTTCCAATTTAAAAAATTTTTTTAACTATAAAAGTTTATACTTTAATTAGGTATCTCAACGTTTTTTCAAATTCGATTCTTCAATTTCGTATTTTAAAAAAAAAAATTCAACTCAGAAATTTGTTCCAATAATTTTAAACTTTTTCCTTTATTTTTCTCAACTTCAAATTTTATGTTTTTTAAATTGAATACAATTTTTTTTTTAAATTTCAGAACCCAAGAAATTGAAAAAATATCTTAGAACAGATTTGGATCACCTTCGATTTTTTTAGTTTCACTTGAAAAAAATTTTTATGATTCGGAAATTTTTTCCTCAATTTTTTTCAACTTCAAGTTCTAAAAAGTGCCCAATCTCATGTTTTTTAACTTGAATACAATTTTTTAAAGAATTTAGAAGCAAAAAATTGAAAAATTCTGACTTGAACAAATTCGAACTTGAAAATTAGAATAGATTTGAACTTCTACCGATCGTCGAAATCCCATTCGAGGCAAACATAATTAGTAACCAGTCAGGCACGAGCACAGGTAACCATCTGATTGGTTGCAAAACCAGCATCGTATGGCACGCGCCATAAAATGATTAAAAATATAACGAATTTCGCGGTAGAATCGAGTTCTCACCTGTTTCCTTTTCATTTCCGAATCACCTTTTCGGAATCCATTCTCGCCGAAGCTGCCAATCGAATCGAAACTGCTGGTGGGACTAGATAACGAACCATTTCTATCGATTTTCGCGTTCACGCTGCCATTGGAAAATCTAGGACTAGAAGTAAACAAAAGCGGGCTGGCTGAGAAGCTGCTATAGTCGTTAGTCGGACTGGAGCATTTCGAATTGAAATAGGAAGGATTTCGATTAAAAGCTGGACTCGGAGGAACTATTTTTTGCTTCGGAGATAATGACTCGGAGCTGCTAAATTTGACGCTATTTTTATCCTCGTTGCCATTGGATTCTTTGGAGCTGATGTTATTATTACGATCGTTGAGGCAGCCTGGGCCTCCATTGGCCAAACTATGGGTACTGTCGGCTGATCCGAGGCTGCGAAAGTTTTCGATTCGGTCTTCGTAAACTGTTACGGAATTGTAGAAAGGGCTCTTGGTGTTGGGAGTATGACCGGGGTATTTGTGACGTCCCAGGACGACGGATGCTGGCGAATTTAGAGTAGAGCTGCCGGGTAAGAAGACCTTAGGAGAGATGTGCTTGCCGATTGGGAGAGCTGTATCGTTTCGAGGTGCAGGATTGAGTAAATCTTCGCTGCTGGTGCCGGAGCTAATTTCGTACCATGAATCGGGCGAATCGTAGCTGCGTCTGGAATCCGTCGAGATTTTACTTTCGGATACGGATGCGTCGTCCGAATTCGTAACTGAAATCATAACACGAATTTGATAATAACTGCGGTGAAATTGATCCATTTGCGATATTCTGAGAACTGGCTAGGTCTAGGTATTTCCAGAAAGGGAAAAATAACCGATGGCTTGGGCACGCGAGCGAATCTAGGTTCGTTAACTCTTTAAGGCCGCGACTTGACGCTGCTGCGGTAAGAAACACGGCCACGGTGCGGCGTACATTACCATATTAGATCATGAACCAAATAGACGCAGAATAAATTCAGATTTATCATTTACTCAGCACCAACATTATGATAATATTTAACCGCGAATGCCTCGTGTTTACATAACCTCCCATAACAATAAAGATAAAATAAATTTATACGCAATGTAGGCTACACCGTATATATGATCTTACGAGAGTATGTAAGAATATATTTACGAAAACCTCCTCTCCTCGTGGCTGCCCTTCCTTATCTACGGAAGTATTCGAGTCGCAATAGTTTACAATTTATTGCCCAACTGCACAAAAATATCTACTTATGGGTTGAGTAGGTAAATGGTAGGTACATGAAGGAGTAGATTTCGAGAAAATCGAAATGGAAACAATGAATTGATGGATTCAAGGTGGTAAAATTATCAAGACCTTGACAATTATCGATATGAAATTCATATTTACATTGTAAAATAGGCAGAGCTGGCAAACTTGCGTAGAATTTAATCGATGTTCATTTAAAAGGTGACAAAAAATTGGTACTTTGGCAATGGTGTGAGAGGAAATTTGATCTAAATGTGATAAGTTTTAAATAATGACCAATGATGATGGGTTTTTTCGAAAAAGGACTAAGTAGTGATAGTGATTTTTTACGAAGAGGAAATCACATTTTTCTGAAAATATTTTGGTTTTTAGTTTTTTCTGAGATGTGAGTATGTGTTCAGGGGAGAGAAAGGGCCATTCTACGAAGGTTCTGAGTTTTATTTTTAATTTTTTTGAAGATGACTTTGTTTTTTCGATACCTACGTGTTTTTAGAAAATGTTCTTTTTTTTTCTTAAAAATACATGGCGTTTGGAATTTTTTCTGGAAATGGATTGGTTTTTCATCTTTCTTTTTTTTTTTGAAAATGGTTTGATATGTGCCAGGGTTTCAAAGTAAACAAAAAATTGCTTGTTTTTTAATGATATCTTTCTCAAAATGTTTTTTTAAATGTTTCGTTTTTTTGTGTTTTTTTTTTCAATTATTTTCATTTATTTTTCCGAAGATTATTTGTTTTTTGGAGGGGGGAGGGTTTAAAAAGGTTTTGATTTGATTGGGTTTCGCTTTTCTGAAAAATGTTTTTCTCATTTTTAAAAAGGATGCTCGTTTTTTTATGGATTACCTTGTATTAAAAATTGTTTTTTTCTTGTTTTTTTTTTTTTTTTTGCTATAGATAACGAAACTGAGCATTATTTTCAAAACTTGAAATTATCGTTGATCGCAAAAGAGCCACAAAAAAACTTTTGCCAAACTAAACTGAGCATTATTTTCAAAGCTTGAAATAATCGTTGATCGCAAAAGAGCCACAAAAAAACTTTTGCCAATTTTTTGTGGTAAGTATTTTTGAAATTAAAATTTTCCTTCCAACTTTTAATCCTTTTGGAGTTAGATTTAAATTTTCAAAGTGGATTCCGAAAAAAATTGTCAACTTGTGTTTTTTGCCACTAAAATTTTAATTCTTTGATTTTTCTTTTTTTTCAAGGGGGGGGGGGGTTGGGAAAATTTTAATTTGATTGGGCTTTTTCTAAAAAAAACTTTGTCAAATAAGTACTTTTTTGTCATTTTTTTTTTTTAATGACTTGGTTTTTCTTTTTGAAAATACTCGGCTTTTTCCTTTATTAAAAAAAAAATTGTTTGAATTTAATGATTTTTTTAAAGATATGACTTGGTTCTTTCGGTTTGATGGTTCAGAAAAGATTTCATGCAGGTAGTTTGAATGATACTTAGGTACTTTCTGTACAATTTCCTGATCGTGTTTTTTTCATTTGTTTTTTCTAAAATTAACTCGATTAATTTTATTTTTATGATTATTTTTTTTTTCAAGCGAATATTTTTGAAAAAGGTTTATTTTTTGTGTTGGAAATATCTAAGCACATTTTTTTGTTTCTAAAAGGAATTAAAAATCTGCCTCCCCCCTCCCCCAGAATAATTTTTTGGGGATAATGGAGCTTTAGCTTCCTTCTGATTCATTTTTTGAAACTATTCAATTAAATTGTACTTTTTCTTGAAAACGACTGGCATTCTTGTCTGAAAATGATTCAAATTTACAAAAAAAAAAAAAAAAAAATGGATTTCCGTATTTTCAATTCATTTTTTTCTGAAAAATATAGCTGAAAGTTTGGGGTTTTTCTTAATGTATCTACCTGGTTTTAAAATGTTCTTCGGAAAATGAATCGACTCTCTTTTCTTGAGTGAAGAGGGGGGGTGTCTGAAAAAAATTGTTAAGAATTTTTTTCTTCAGATAAAATTTGGTTTTCTGTGGTATTATTTTTTGAAAGTAGTTTCGCTTTTTCTATCGATGTTTTTCTCCATCTTTTCTGAATCTGAAAGTAATATTTGTTTTTATTTTCCAAAAATTACTGGATTTTCATGAGTTTTACTGAAGAGGGATTTGTGTTTTTTTTTTTGAAATGGTTCATTTTTTCCAGATTCTTTATATGTACATATAATTACTTGTTTTTTCCTTTTCTCCAAAAAATGGTTCAGTTTGGTTTTTTGAGGAAAGTTTTCCAAGACTTTGTTGGTGGTTTTCAGAAAAATTGTTCATAAATTCGGGTTTTCATTTTCTAAAAATGGTTTTCTGTTTTCAAGTTTGTTTTAAAAAAATAAAAATAAAAATAAATAAAGATTTTTTGAGATTTGTTTATTATTCAACGGAAACCGAAAATACTGCTAATATTTATAATTTTTATCAGGTAAGTACCTAACGATTTTTTTCAGTATTTTCAAATTATTCCAATTTGTAGAAAGCATTTCAAACCATATTTTTCTAGGAATAGTATAAGAGCTTATAATATTACAAGGCGTAAAAAATATATTTCATGAATTAAATTCTAAGAAATTTTTAATCAAAAAATTGTTTTTATTTTTTTATAAAAATTAATATGATTCAATTTTTACACAATCATCTCAAATTTTTGATAATTTTTTCTTTATTACGTTCTTCTAACATCGATTCATAATTCGTAATATTCCACTTTTTTTTGGTCACATCGAAATTTTTTATACTTGAAGCAAGGAAATTGATTTTTTGCATCAATTATATTGATTTTTGATATTATTGATTCTCGATGTCGAACTTATTGTCATTTCAGAAATATGTTCATCGATTTTTATCTTTTGATCGATTAAGATCAATTATGTATCGACAGAAACGCCATGCAGCATCAATTTAAATAAATTCTTTCGACCAAAATGATATCTTCCTCCAATACAATTTCAAATATCGAATTAATTTCACGATATCGACATTTCACTTCCAACTTCAATCACTATACCGTCACACAACATTAATCTTTCTGTTCAGGGACACTTCATAATCTGATTTCAACGCACTCGTAACAACCAAACAAAATCTCATCCTAGCAAATTCTTCCCACCACTTTGCAAAATTCGCGGAAAATTCCTCCACGAAAGAAAAACTCTCAGGCAGAAAAAAAAAGATCCGAATATATCGAGCCAGAAACCGCAAAGACGTCATCTCGCTTGATCAAACCCAGTCGTGGAAAAAACTAGGAAATCAAAACGATCCGAACGAGAAGAATAAAAGAAACGACGAAAACTGTGGTCAATTTAACGCTTCGATAAATCCTCATCTAATATGGAACACAATGCTTCATTAATCCTGAGCACTTATTTAAAGCCAGCAATGCTGAGTGCACAGCTTTGCACCATTTGAAATTTTCAATGTGATTACAATTATCGCGAATGGGAAATTTGATGCGATACAAACTCTATAGGATCGATTTTCAAAGATCTGCATAAGTTAAGAATACACTAATGACGCGTAAACATTTCATATTGGCGAATGGGGAAAAAAAAGAGGAAAGAATATCATCGGCAGATTTATTTCGAGATCTTTTCTTACACAGTGTAATAATCCGAGGGTAATCGAATTTCGCAACGAATCGAGATTTATTTTTATTACCTATTGGACGAGTTGAAGAATCGTAAAATCATATCTGCTGGCAATATCAATTTGCCTTCCCCCCTTCCTATCTCGAAACAGCAGACATGGAATAGGAAAATTAATCAGCTCGAGATTCCTGGGTAATAAAACATTGAAAAGATGCAAAAAAAAATTAGCAAATACTTACTCGGATGGAAGGCATTCGGCATTATGGAAACTCTAGTATTGGGTAAAACGCTTTTCATATATCTCGCTTCTTGCGGGTGATTGAATCGAAAAAAATTTGATCTTCCCAGACATAGCATACAACCTGTGATTGAAAAAAAAAGTCACGTCAGCGTCCACAACACATCAATTCGGTTTCGCGAACCAGCCGCCATCAACCACAAACAAACATTAAACAAGAAAACCGCCTGCCTACAGCAGCGAGCCGCGAGTATTCGCTAATTCCAACGCAGAGAGCCATCGGTCACTTGGCTGTGGCTCATGTCAAGATTCATCATCGTGATCGCTGGCTCGTATGGCACATACCACCACGCGTGTAGAATTCGCAACGAGATTTTTTGGCGGTTTTTCGCACCGCTTTAAAGTGAATCATCGGCGACGTTGAAATACGACGATATTCATTACAGAGTACTATTTTCAACAATGATATCATCGAGAAAATGATTTCTTTATTCATAAACATTCAACTCACCTTGAGTAAGTCTGGTTGGTTGACTGACCTTCAATCCGTCTACCTGTATTGGGACATTTTCATGGCTCGGATAAACGGTTACGATTCCTTCGTTATTTTCGATCCAGCAGTGGACTTCTTGGACGCCGGTACCGTAGATGAAGATGTCAGCGCTGGGGATACTACCGACGGTTACACGCCCTGCAAAATATCAAAACAAAGAGAAAAAATTAATTAAATGCTGGTGATTAGCTCGATTATTGATAGACACAAATAAAACAGTTCTTTTTAATTTTGGAAAAAAAATTGTAGGAGTGCTCGGTGGATTGTTCAGAGGGGAGGGGAAGGAAAAAAATTGAGAAACTTTTTATTCTTCTTTTCGACTGAGATCAAATCTTTTCCAATTTCTTTGACTAAAAAAATAAACCTTTTCACGTTTTTTGGACTCACTACGAAAATTTCCTTCAAAAAATGTGAGTATCACTTTTGTAATTTATAGTAAAAATTCAAAAATTATTTTCTGCATTTTTTCTGATTTTTCAAAAATTTATATTTTTTTATTTACATTGATGACCCTTTTCCCACTCAAAAAAACCTATAAAATGAAGTTTTCACTTCTTTCAATAGATCCTGATTTGGCGTCAGATAAAATGTGTACCGGTCACCGAGGAGAGGGGAGGGGGAAATTATCCAGTCGAACATAGAGATTTTTGAGAAGAAGGAAATCATACGATTTATTTCAAAATTTTTTAGATTACAAGCATTTCAAATTTTCAAAATAATAAATATACCTAATAGGGACACAGAAATTTTGATTTGGTATCCAATTTTATTGATAAAAATTTTCCAAGAAGTCGACTTTCATGGGATATCGGTCCCACAAGCTAAAAACTGAAAATTTTCAGTTTTCAAAGACAGAATAATAATTTTTTTAGATCATTAGAGGAACATGCAAGGTTATCGAATTATCTTTTACCATTTTCCAATCATTTTCATTCCAATCAAATTGAAAACTCAATATAAAATAATAAAAAAAAAAATTACTAAAAGTCACACAAATTTTATATTTTTTCGTACACTTTTTGTTTCTATAGTTTCTTGATTTTATGTTAATTTTTGAGCAATCGAACTTCTATAAAAATTTCGACTTTTTTTAATTTTCTGGACTGGGTTAAGATTTACCATTGTATTAGCAAAACCCTGATACAGATTTTGAAACAATAATGATTTTTAAGAAATCGATTTTTTTTCAAATTTACAAAAATTCATCTAAAAATTGAAATTAAAAATTTCCTATTTTCCAGTCAGGAAAAAACTGCACTTTTCAATTTTAAAAAATCTCAAATTTTTGAAAATTTCGTTTAAACATTTTTCAAAACAGAATTCTTTAAAATTATTGATGAAAATATACTGCTTTACTTTTCAAAGTAGACAATTTTACGCCTTTCTGAAAGCCAATTTTCAACCAAATTGAAACTCAAAATTTTTATTTGAAAAGAATTCTGTCTCATTTTTGAGCGATTAAATCATATAAAAAGATGAACAAATCATAAAAAATAAAATTTGCATTAAAAATTGTTAAAATTACTTAAAAGCAATAAAACCGTTTGAACTTCTGAAATTTGCGAGGAGAATTATTCGACATGCAAAAAATATTTGTCCAAGTTCTCTACGAGTTCCGTTGAAATGAGGTAAAAAAAATACTCGAAAAAATAATTACCACTACGTACTTAGTTCAATTGCGCTAAAATTGATTCAATTATTGCAATAAGGTCAAAATCTCCAAAAAATGTTGAAATTTTCATAAAAATTGTTGAAAAGTATTTACGATTGATAAAACATGAATAAAATCGCTTCAAACAGGTATCTCAGAAATTTTTTAAAATGAGATAAAAATTGTTCGAAGTTCAAAAAAAACTTCAGTACAATTATGAAAATTTAGAAAAATTCTTCACAAATGTATAAGTTTTTGCCAAAGTTTCTCAAAATATGAAAATACCTATTTGAAAAAATTATAGAATTTTAATTTTAAAAAAATTGGATGAAAAAGACGTTTCAATTTCAATTTTTTCAGAATCACATTTGAAACAATGTTTGCAACATACTTCATTGAAAAATGTTGACGTACTTAATTCGAAAAAAATTTCAATACGCATTTGGAACATCTTTTTGAGCAATTTCAATGATCGTTACTTCTTTGTATTGTTTATCAACATTTGAACGACTTTTACAACAATTTGAAAAAAATTATTCATTTCAAAAAATCTTTATAAGACTTGAAACGTATTAAATTAATACGCAAATCAACGTTTTTTCCCACAGTTGATATCATTTTTTTGTACATTATTAAATATAGGTATTTTCAATGAAATTTCAAATACATATTTTCTCGCATTGAATTTTCAAATCAATTTTCCAATATTTTTAGATCAATTTTTAAAATATATCAAAAAATTTCAAAACGTTATAGAATTTACTTCCTAATTTTAAGTTTTTTTTTTTAGCTTTGCAATTTTATTAATTATCGAAAATCACTGGAAAACAGTGAGAATTACAGCACAGGAATAAATCAGTGGAAAAAAATTACTAAAAGTAAACGACGAAAAAAATTGGGGAGAAAATTCGCTGAAAAGTCAATAAATAAATGCTTATGTAAAATTTGTTGAAAAATCAGTAAAATTCTCAGAAAAATCAACGAAAATTTGCTAAAAATCGAAAAATTTCGTTGATTTTCCTAATGTTTTAATTTCGACTTTTTTCAGTGATCCTTCACTGATTCGAAATGACAGCGATTTTAAAATTGAAGCACCTGAAGTTTAATCAACTTTACGTTTTATGCAGTAAAACTTTCATTATAAGAATAAAAAAGATTTATATTTTTTAGATATAAACGAAATCGAATTCAACTCAATTTTTCATTTTAAAAAATACCATCTCGCTCACTTAAAAAAATACAGTCGATATATCACCAACCGCTCTAACATCAATTAATCAATAATTCGTTAATGAAATCGATTTATTTTCGATTAATCATTTCGCCACCAGCATAGCCAATCAATTTTAACGCTGCGATTATGAAATAACAAATATAATTCGTCGATTACCCACTTGGAAATTTTCTTGAGCTATTTTTAGGAGGAAAAGTTATAAATAGATTTAGTGCTCGATTAAAATTTTAACGAGATGGACTCAATTTATCATTCATACAGGGTGTCTCAATTTGTTAAAACTTCATAAATTGATAAAACGAAGACAGAGCAAACAAATACTCACAAAAATTAAAAAGAAATCTCGAAAAAATTCTCACATAAGTTATTTATTTCCTGAAAACTTCCAAAACCGAAGTCTAAACACTTTGTACACATATCATAACTATACTTTGACTATCGATTCGAACCACCACACATGAAAGAAACCATTCAGCCAAAATAATCTCATAAGTATAAGTACCTACACTTTTAATCTTCTCTTCGAGCAAACTCCACGAATACATGGCTGCAGGCAACAAAAACTCGTAAAAAAATGCAATTAAACGTGTAGTACGTATAAGATTCTAAATATACCGCAATGAATCATTACACATAAACGATAATCTTTCAACCTTTCATACTGTGTTTATGCATCTTCGACATTCGAGCAAGTATAGAATCCATATAGTATATGAAAAAAATCAACTTCTCATAAACTCATAATACGTATACAAGCAAAACACCAACTATACATACAAATAACAAACCCATCTCCCATCTGAACACATGTAAGTATATAGGTCCTTAAACAAATAAATCCTATAATAGGTAAATGTCAAGGTAAACTCGGCTGCGCCTCACACGCATCCCAAATAAAAATAATTTAATACCATAAAGGAAAGGAAAAGAAAAACAATTGTAATTTAATTACTATACGACACATTCGGCCGTCTAAAAAATACCGAGGCCAGAAATATGTAACATTTTGTTATGTAAATAACCCATCTGCACGAAAAATTAATATAAGTGTACGCTGATATGGCTAGAAATTATCTCACAATTTAAAAGTCTATACCTAGGTACGTAATGTATGCACATATGCTGAAAAAATCGTCGTTAAACATGCTGAGAGATGGTGAAGGGGAGGGGGTCGTGGTCGGTTTCGCGTGATTATTTTGTACACTGAAGTACCTACAGTGTGTTTGTTAAATTTTTTGACTGATGTTTTTACATTTTTTTTTAAAGGTTGATTTTAATGATGTTTAATTTCTCGTGACAGTAAAGGCTGAAAATTTTGATCTAATCTGCATACAAAGGGTTCAAAAAAATAATACTAAAAGCAGTTCTTCAAAAAAAAAAAAAAAAAAAACATAGTTAGAAAGGAATCTTCTGATTTGATTGATTAGAGTATTTTTACATGGTAGATGGTACCAATCTGAATTTAGAAAATGAGAATTTTCGCTGATCTTTAGATTTTTCTTGTCATTTTCATGTTCCAAATGCCCAAAATAAAAGCGTCCCTTTTTTAATCCGACAGTTGAAAAATTCAGAATAATTTTTTTTCTGAAATATATATTTTTGAAATCGGTTTAGAGCTTTCTCGAAAAATGAATTATTTTTTTCTTTCAATAAGAGAAGGTATTGACAATTATTCTACACTTTTTTCTTTGTTCTAGTTCTAATGGAGAGGTATTCCTTCTTTGAAAAATGTAAAAAGTATTGAAATTTAATGCAAATGTGACTGTCCAGGAAGAAACCGACCATCAGTCCGAAATTTTTTTTTAAGTTTCGCAATCAATCCAAAACAAATGATAATCATTGCTTTGGATTGATTGCGAAACTTTTTTTTTCAATTTTTTTTTCGGACCGATGGTCGATTTTTTCCTGGACGGTCGCAAATATTATTTTTCTCCAAAGGTAGGTTATGAAAAACAGTGTTTTGAAACAAAAAAAAAAAAGATTTTTAATAAATTTTATAAGAAATAATTCTTCTTGCTTTTGGATAATTTTCTGTTTGATCTGGGGAGAACTAGACAAAATCTGGATAAAAACTTATAGACCAGCTTCACGAATTGAAGAATGAAAAAAAGTCAATTTTTTAAATTCATCTTTCACAAAATTTTAGAATCAATGAAGCTGGAAATTTGCAATAAATACATTAAACAAAATTTTGGTATGAATTTCACCGAAATGCTACTAATCATAAAAATGAACGAAAAAAAGAAAGATTTTGAAAATTCAAAATTTAATTACTTGATGATTTCAATAATGTAGACAAGTATTCGAAGAAAATTCAGATTACATTTTCAATTTCTATTGAATCTGAAAAATGTGGTTGGTCAAGTTACTGAATTTCTCTTGCCATTTTCATGTATGTAATATGTATACCCAATTTTTTCTGCTTTAAATTCTTTTAAAAAACCTCATTGTTTTTTTTTTAGTTAAAAAACTCCTAGTATAGACGCACCCAGAAATTAATTAAGGGAGGGGCTGAGAATTTGAGAAAAAAATGGGGGGGGGGGGTCGAATTTCAAATTAGTCATTTTTCATCAATCTTTCAGTCAAAAATAAACAATTTTTTTGACAAAGGAGAATTTTATTGAAAAATTGATGCTTTTTGACTGAAAAATCAGTCAAAAATTATCAACTATTCATGTGAAACGATAAAAGCATAAAATTGTATGAAGAACAAAAAAATGTACTTTTTTCACAATAAAAAACTATTTTTTCCGAGCTTAAAAGAGGTGCTCAAGTCCCTTGAGCCCCCCCCCCCTAGAGGCGTCTTTTCGATTTTCTTTTTACAAAAGAGAGATTTTTGATACTAATTGTGGTTTCTATATCCAAAATTTTGTAATTAAGCAATCTCAGCAATCTGAATTTTTTAGGTGACAAATGGGATCCTGAAGTTCCTTTGTCAGTGCCTCACTCATCATTAACTGATCAAATTACCTTAAAACATAAATTTTTTTATATTCCTTTGTTACAAATGAACATTTTAAGACTAAAACGAGAACTGTAAAGTCAGAACTCGCCGAAAACATGAGAAAAAAAGAAATTTGCATAGGAGAAAAATTTTTTTCTTACATGGTACCTATTTGTAAAATTCATCTCGTGAAAAAATTTTCCGAAAAGTGATCATTTACATTCGAAATCGAATCGAGTTATTTTACTATATAAATTTTCACAAAAAATTCAAAATATTGAAGATATCTTAATTTCAACCACCTGTGTAATCTTTTGTAATCTTGATTTTATGCAATTTCGTTTTTTTTCTTTCAATTTTTTCCGCGAGTTTTAGCTGTAAAGTTATTATTTTTATCTCATTTTGTTCATTTGTACCAATAAACAAACATTAAACATTGTAAAAAAAAAAAACAAAAACCAAAAAATGCTTCCCAGGTGAATTCTGCTAATCGAAAACGAAATCTGATGGTGGTCAAAACCCAAAATTTCATAATCGATTTTTGAGTTCCCTCGAAGAAAAAAAACACAAAAAATATAAAAAATTGTCGTATCGGCTCAAAATTTTAGGAGGTTATAGAGAAAGTAGCAAGGTATTTTTAAAGCCACTTTCGACGATTTTACCTCAAAAATCCTTTTATTAGCGAGACTGAAAAAAAGTGGTCGAAATATGACACCCTTACCCCTATTCGAATTTCACCTTATGATGGAATGAATTTGTGAGCAGATTTTTGATATTCCAAAATGCAACATTGAGACAGATTAGTTTCGAAATGAACACAACCCTCCTCCTCACCCCTCGCTCAACACTTTTTATCCGGAATTTCTCGACAATTTCAATCTCGAAAAATTCGACCATGTTTACAACAAACCCACACGATTTTCCATACCTGCGATCGCTCTTCAACGGAATTAATCACTAAGGCTATCACATGTTCTGAATTTCAATCGACCCATCGATCAATTCGCCAAAATACTCGCAATGTCATCTGCCTCTTTACCGCGGTCGTCATTCTATCGCTCGTCAAATGTAATAATCGATACTCGGCCGAAGCTGTCGAGAACCCATTGAGCTGGCGAGTTAACCAAGAAGAAAACTCGAAAACGAGTTTTAATCAGATAGAATTATACGATTTACGACGATTGTGTGAAATTAACACGTTGTTTATGCGTAGCATTCGCGGTATGTTTACTTAAATCGACACGAGAGAAAGAAAATGACGACGGTTCGGGGGCGGAGGGGGGACCTCAGAGTGAAAACTGTTACCATATACTTACGTATGTGCATGACGTCTCTGGCTAACTGGATTATGCTGAGCTGCGTGTGTTTCGAAATGTCATAAACATGCAAGATGCAGATCGACAGCGAATTACGGAATCAGAAGCGCGAGAAATAAAAATGAAATTGCGGGAAGTAATAAATAAATTAACGACTTCTTAATTACACGAAATGTTTCCATTCCATTTGCGCACCGCGACCAGTATGTAATTTCTCGTCGTGGAATTGGCCCGAGTGAGATGTGTGGCTCGAGCGAGAAAACGTATTGTTTTCATCGCCGGTTCGATTATCTGCGCGAATGAAAACTTTCTTGGAAAATGTTCGAATAACGTGTCTCCGTACGTGTGATATACTTCGACCCATAAACCGTTATTTATCCAAAGCTACCCGGCGAGAAGGTGGCAATTCATTGAGGGGGGTATTTTTATACGTTATTGAACAATTAAAAACGAGTACGATTTTTTTACACTCAAAACAAATACCAAAATTGATTTATTCAATTTGCTCGGTGTGTTTGGAGGGTCGACGTTCAGCAAGAGGAAGCTTTACGATCGTGTGAAGAATATCGGCGCCAGCGGTGTGCTGGGTTTTCTCATTACGTACGCGGACACATCGACCAGGCCCGAGTATATTTTAGAAATTCACATATCCCAGCAATGCCAATGCCATCGGTGTGAAGGTGCTTTGGTGTCAATGAGCGGGCTCGTGTTTAACGAGCATATTGCCATGGGAAGGTGATTGTTGGTACCACTGAACCCTTTCTGGGTAATGTTTGACGACTATGTTGTAAAAAATTATACAGATATGTATCTCGAAGCCATATAGAAATATTTGATTAATAATTGAATGACATTAACGTGTAATTCCCCCCTGCTCTTTTGGTCCTTGCCTGTTTATTCTCTTTGCATCGGAGGACTGATTATCGACTCGTGTACATGATTTGCTGCCACTTTGATACTTCTACCTATAGCACGAGTATTCTGTCATCGCGATAAAATCGTTAAGTGGTTTCAATTTTTATTCTGTGTGATGGAGATTGAACCCAGATCGATATTGTCTTGGTTAATTGCTCGACTGCGGATGATTTCGGTTTCAGTTGCATCCTGGCTGGGTTCAGCTTGAGATAATCGTGTTTACTTGAATTCCAACTGAGAACCTCGAGCGTATGAATACTTGGTTAATTTTTAGTCATGGTTGGTAAATTGGTCTACATGTGGTGCTGGTGTACGTGTATGAAATGTGTACAGGGTGTGCAGTAAGTCTCGATTTCTTCGACCGGTGATTGGTATTTTCTAGTGAGGAGAAAATAGAGATGATACGATGAGAGTCAGGGCATTTTTTAAGTAGATAAGTCATTGGGGATTTTTCCATCCAGTGAAAACAAATCTCTCAAAATTTTCCAAGCAGCCATAAAAGCTCAAAACCCAGGGAAACACAAATTCTGAAATGATATTTTTTTCCTTTAATGGTTTTACAATAATCAAAATACTGAGAAGTGATTTTTTTCGTATTTCTTCTCAATATTATTCCTCTTAATTTTATTAGGTCTGTTTTTCTGTAGAAAAAGGCTTGGGATTTACTCATTTTCGATACTTGAAAACCAAATTTTTCAAATTTAAATTTAGAATTTTCTTCACTTAATTTTTTAATTAAATTTTTTCATTGAATATTTAGATATAATTTTATTTTTTTTAGTATTTGAACTTTAATTTTTCAAAATTTAAATTAAATAAATTTTTATTAAATTTAATTTTAATTATATTTTTTTAATTTTTTCGTGGATTTTTAGAAAAAATTTGGGCTGACTGCGTTCGGTATTTTCGTATTACTCTTTTTTTAAATTTGTAATTTTCAAGTGGGCAATTTTTAATAAGAATATGACCCTCCAGGACAAAACCTGTGTCAAAATTTCAATTTTCACTTTTTTGCAGAATTTTATTCTCTGAAATCTTAAAATTAAGTAGAAGGGTCATTCCATGTCAGTTCGTACGCAAAGTGGTAAGGTGGGTCGGCGATTTTTCTGATTTTTTTCATGTGAGTAGACCTCGATGAAAGATGACGAATGCCGCAAACCGCAGCTCCCGAAGTCTTTTTGGAGGGCAGCCACGGGCATTCAAAGTTTTGAGGTAAAGTTGGATATGGTAAATGTTGAGCGTGGATAACTTAAAAACCATGATAGGTAGAAAGTTGAAACTTTTTCCATTGTGTAGGGCCTTTGATTAGCTTTTTGACGATTTTTTGAAAATCAGTGTTACCACTTTTTTTTTGCCGAAAATCAGCTGTAAAAGTTTAAAAATGGCATTTCCCTATCAGGGACACCTTCAAAAAATCTGAAAAAATTCTCCGAAGTACAACTTTACATGCTGATTAATATATTAAAAAATCGAGCTGACGTTTTTTCGTATTCTCGATTTAAAAAATTCCAAAGATAAGAAGAAAATAGACTTTTTCTTTTCAAAGGTCGAAATTGCGTAAAATTGACATATTTTCATCAATTTTACACCATATTTGAAGAAAAGGTCGGTAAAACTATTGAACTTCGCTTACCACCCTCGATACTTTACTATAAGCAGTCTTTTACGATGATTTTACTTTGTTTTGGTACTTTTTCATCAATTTTTCATCATTGAATTCTTATTCATTTTTTTTAATCATTTTTTTTTTAATTTATAATTATTTACACACGTTTAGTTCATTAAAAATAATCAAATTCAGTTTTTATTGCATGTATTTAGTTGCCAAAACATGCAAGTTGTAACTTGTTTACCCTGCATGAACTGTAATAATACTGTAAATCATGGTAGTGGTGGTAGCATAATTCAGGGGCAACAAAAAAATAAATTTTGACGTGAAGTGTTTTTCTTTTCAATTTTTGAAGCATAATACTTGATTTTTTTGCATTTTCACGCATATTAACGGGTGTTGGATGGGGTTAGAATGCTTTTACCGACTTTTTCTTCAAATATGGTGTAAAATTGATGAAAATATGTCAATTTTACGCAATTTCGACCTTTGAAAAGAAAAAGTCTATTTTCTTCTCATCTTTGGAATTTTTTAAATCGAGAATACGAAAAAACGTCAGCTCGATTTTTTTAATATGTTAATCAGCATGTAAAGTTGTACTTCGGAGAATTTTTTCAGATTTTTTGAAGGTGTCCCTGATAGGGAAATGTCATTTTTAAACTTTTACAGCTGATTTTTGGCAATAAAAAAAGTGGCAACACTGATTTTCAAAAAATCGTCAAAAAGCTCATCAAAGACCTTACACAATGGAAAAAGTTTCAACTTTCTACCTATCATGGTTTTCAAGTTATCCACGCTTAACATTTGCCATATCCAACTTTACCTCAAAACTTTGAATGCCCGTGGCTGCCCTCCAAAAAGACTTTGGGAGCTGCGGTTTGCGGCATTCGTCATCTTTCATCGAGGTCTACTCACATAAAAAAAATCAGAAAAATCGCCGACCCACCTTACCACTTTGCGTACGAACTGACATGGAATGACCCAGAAACTACCTAACCCGAAGTCCTGAAACTGATAATCGAATTTGTAATTAATGACAATGAGCAAAAATAAGAAAAATTAGGTTTTACGAATTAAATCGAAGACTAATTGTACTCTCCTCCTCACCCACTCCAAAAATTTTCATCTTTATCCTCATTTTGCACCCACCCCAAAAAAAGTTTCGGACACCACTGATTCTGACCCTCCCCCCTTTAGACGTTTCTGGCTACGCCACTGGTCCTCTCCCTTTCAAAAGTAATGAGCTGATTAAAAGTTTATTTTAACAGGATTGTTTTTTTTGTGGTTGGATTTTTTCGTAATGGTAGATATGAAAAATTCAATCTCAGAATCATTGAACTATTTCCCGTATTGAGAAATGAAGTGAAAATCAAAAATTGGTTAATTTTCAATTGATAGTTTAAAATTTTGTCCTTTCCTTTCATTTCTCGTGTTGAAGAGAAGGGGAGAGGATGAAATTTTTCCAAACTTGTTTTCGATGCAAAAAAATAATAAATAATGAATTGAGGTGTCATTTCAATGAATTTTCAATATTTTTGCAAAATTTGAACAAATTATACCTATTTCCAATGTTCTTCCTCAGTTCTTATTTGACATTTGAGGGAGAGTGAGAAGTGAAACTATTCCAGATGATTTTTCATTTTGAATAACCTTTCAATTATTTGGAAATTTTAGTCAAATTGAAGCTTTTATCAATTCTTTTTTGGGATGTCTAAATTTTTCACAGATTTATTACCAAAAACCAGTAACCACAAACATAGAAATTATTTTCATGATTTCTTCAAAATTTTCAAATTTTGGATCAATTTGAATTCCTCTTATTCCTTTTCATTTAGGGAACCAAAAATTTTAAAGATCGTCTTTAAATGAAAATGACAGTCACAGATTGAAGAGTTTCCAGAAGTATCCAAAATTTTCAATTTCAACTTTTTTTTTTTTGTAATTTGATTCAAATTTGAACTTTTATGAATTAAGTTTCATTCTTCGGGAAATCCGGAAATTTTTTAGGAATAATATCACAAAAAATGAATTAATTTCAAAGCTGAAAAGTAATTAGGAAAAATTGCTATTATTCAATCCATTCCAAGGAATATAGATATACTACGTATAATAGGTACACCGGATCGTTGTTATACACACTCGCGTGAGTGAGGAGTGCAGGGTGCTGACGTCATTGGTAGTGAGTAATAACATAACAACTACAAGCACACACAACCGTGGTGTTGACAAACATAAGCAGCGATGTCCGCGCATACTTGGGCAAAATTAAATGGCAAACTACCAATGACGTCGTAATTCACTCACACTAGCACACACACCCCTGATTCGGTGTACCTATTATACGTAGTATATCTATATTCCTTGATCCATTCTCATAATTTTTGTGATAAGTACGTAGTATGTACCTATGTTTTGAGCGAAATTGAAAGTTTTATAAATTCTCATCAAGGAAATCGAAGTTTTTCAAAAAATGATCTAACGTACTCATTACATATTCTTAAAAAGTTAAAATCATTACCAACTTTCTACCAAATTTTCCAATTTTTATCAAATTTTTCAAAGTTTTAGGAGGTTGAAAAAATTGAGCCTCTTAATTTTCATTATTTTAGGAGACCAAATTTTCTCAAACTCATATCACAGAAAGCTAAAATTAACCAAAAATTTTAATTTTTACAAATTTTTTTCAAAAGTTTTGTAATTGGTATTAGATGGAAACAGTCTTTTATTATTCTCTATTCCAAAACAACAAAACAATTTTGTATCATTTCCCCAATGAAAACATCTATTATTCAATTCCAACCATAGGCGCAACCCAGAAATTAATTAAAGGAGGGGCTGAGAATTTGAGAAAAAATGGGAAGGGGGTTAAATTTCAAATTGAGCCATTTTTCACTGATATTTCAATCAAAAATCGGTGATTTTTGACTGAAAAATCAATCAAAAATTGTCAAGTTTTGAATTTGAAAAAATATACTTTGAAGAGTAAAAAAATTGACTTTTTTCTCATTTTTGAAGCAAAAAATTATTTTTTCCAGGCTTAAGGGGGGGGGGAGTCGAGCCCGCCTATGATTCCAACCATTTTAATTTTTTTAAAAATACTTTTCAAGTAAGTTAAAAATTGTATACGATTATTGATCATTTGAATAAAAAAATCAAAAAAATTATTTTTAACCATTTTCTACTTTTTTTTGAATTTTAAAACTTTTGAGCACCATTTATACTAAATTTTCCGTATTGTTGCAAGATGAATTGCATAACTATCTCCGTAATTGGCACTTATCAATTTCGATAACTGTAATTCAACTTCCATTACATTTTGAAATTACAATTACCATGTAATTATCAAATTATGTATACCAAGAAAATGCACGATACGATATCAAAACACATAACAACCTACCTATATTTTATCTTATCATTCAAAATACCAGTCTCATTAACCCATTGAAAACTTCTACCCATAATATTCAAACGACTTGCAATTCAAACCCTATAAACTTTTCCATTCACTTTATACAGTCTTAATTTCAAATACAAGATGGAAAATTTCTCAAATTTCGAACTGCTCGAAATCATTCGAAATGATAAAAATTCAACAACCTAAAAGACGTCAATTAAATGGGCATAAAATCAAATTTTTATCGTATTTGTTACGGTATTATACTCGAGTATCGTAAAAATACTACACAGCCTGAGATCACATGTTATCACACTCTCGATAAGATTATAATTAATCGATTGAAAAAATTAATTATTCTCGAACGTATACTAATTGCTATATAAATATACAATCTTCCTAATGTAAGTGCACACGAGGTTAATTAAAATTATGTATAAAATTTCCCAAAGTGAATGTTATTTATACACGATCCCAGGACCAGTTTTTCCATCTCCGTTATTTTATCGTCCGAATACCACCTGCAGATGCACAAAAAACGGTATTTTATCCAAATCTGAAAAATTTCAACTTGACCACGTACCATCGTTCAATTCGAATGAAAAATTCACCCGTCACGAGTAGCTTTCGAGATCAAATCAGTAAGGTATTTTTCATCGTCACTTTTTCTTTTCGTCGGTCTTTGCTAATTCGAATTGTATTAAGCGGAAAACCCCCGGTGTCTTTCATTAAGCCGCTATTTGTACATTCGCCGAGTAAACAGGCACCAAGGTTAGGCCGAGACAGTAAGACACTATCTAATTGAAAACCGCACGATGACAAGTATTTAAAAAATTACAATCGGTTGATTTTTTTTATCCTTTCTTACAGTCTATTAACAACGATGATATCAAACTGTAAATTGTTCGTTGTTCGGTATCGAGTCGACCTACTTAATCAAACGAGCTCCCCGTTCAATTAAGGTGACATAACAAAATTTCAATCGAACTGTCAAAGTATCAATACCTTTGACGTACCAGTCGAAATATTCGGTAAGACGATAATTAAAAAAATTAAAAAACTTGATCCGTCGTGATGTAGATTCTAATTCTATAAGCCTTTAGCAAAGTTCCTCCTACGAAATCGTGAAAGCTACCAAGTTTTTTTTCTACTCAATTATACCACAAGGACTGTCGACAATGTGTACTTGCGATAAACACAGGAACCCAGCTTGCGACACAAAAACTCATCAATTAGCCTTAATTAAGATGGTGGTAAAATGATACAATATCGAAACGTCGACTCCCTCTGAAAACTTCAATGTTTATATTCTTTACGAAGTAGTTTTTATCGAAAATAATTATCTTTAATTTACACAATTAGTTTTTCATCGCCAATACCTACCTAGGCTACCTACTAATCTAATTTTGTATCCTTTTTGTGACCTAATCGCTGCCTACTTTCGTATTTTACCAATTTCCTTACCCTGGTGCCATTTTCAGTCTGACTGATCGTTACAGTCGATCGATAAAATTATCGAAATCGCCATAAAAAATAACCATCCAGAACGCTTAATTTACCGCAATTAGTACATATTCATAGAAATTATGTTGTTCGCGTAGATTGGAAGCGAGGTTTTATTTTCATTGTATGTTGTGAAATGAAAAATCGTACCGAAGTTTGAAAAAAAAAACCTTCTGCGGATGGTTAGTGTTTGTATCTATACTAATTTCCGTGAAATATATAATTGCTACTTTATTGTACAATAAATTAACGTATTATGTACGTAAACAGTTGCCTAATTACCTATTTCAATGATGGTTTTATTTCGAGTATGAAAGTGAAATTGTGAATTTTACAGAAATTTTTTACGTGAATTTTATAAATGAGATGATTATGGGGGAAAAAATCATCGATGGAAGTGTTGAAATAGGTTAATAAAATAGCGAAAAAGTGTTATCGTTGGATATTTTTTAGTTAATTCGAAGAAGTAATTTCTATTTATACCGAAAAAAAAAATGGTTTATGAAATTTATGACTTGTGATATGTGAAAAGGATGAGGGGTTTAAATTGAGAGGGCGATTTATCTAAAATATTTATGATCTTTTAATGGATGCACAAATTTTGATATTGGAAATAATTTCAACTTATTACTAATATGTAAAAGGACATTAGTTTAGTAATTTGGTATCATTTTTGGAAAAAATTTTCGATTTCTCGGATGAGAATCGATAAAACTTTCAATTTCGCTCAAAACATAGATAGAAGTACATATCAAAAAATTGTGGGAATGGACTGAAACATGACGATTTTTCCAAATTACTCTTCAGCTTTGACATTGATTCATTTTTTATGAAATTATTCCTAATAAATTTCCGGATTTTCCAAATTAAACTTTAAAAGAGTTTAAGTTTGAATCAAATTGGAAAAAAAATTTAAAAAAATTTTTGAAGTTGAAAACTTTGAATACCTACTTCTGGAAACTCTTCAAATCTGCGAGTAGGTATCTTTTTTATTGGAAGACGATCTTCAAAATTTTCAATTCCCTGAATAAAAACTAATAAGAGTTTGATTCATCAAAATTTCAAAATTTTGAAAAAATTGTTAAATGTTGGAAACTAGACATCAACGTAGGTATTCAGCAGGTTCTGAAAATAACTTTCAAGTTTGTTGTGCCTGGTTTTTGGTAATAAACCTTGGAAAATTTTAGACATCTCAAAAGAGAATTATAAAAGGCTTCAATTCGACTAAAATTTCCAAATAAGTAAAAAAAATTTCAAAAATGAAATATCATTTCTCTTCTCACTTTCCTTCAAATGAGAGCGAACTGACGAAGAACATCAAGTTGACTCACATTTCTAGAAACTGAAAATAATTGCTCAATATACAGAAATATTGAAAATTTATTGAAATTATACCTAAACTAGTTCTTTTTTGTATAGAAAACAAATTTGGAAACCCCCCCCCACCCATCCTCCATCACCAGTCAGAATTTTGAACCATGCATTGAAAATTTACCGATTTTTTATCTTCAAACCCATTTTTTGATAAGGGGAATGTCTCAATTTTCCCAAGTCATTTTCTTTTTAAAAAGAAAGCATTGAAGGAGTTATTTTTAAAAATTCAAAATTTTTCAAAATTTCCGATTTATTTAGTAAAGCTTAATTTTCCTTCAGATAAAAAGCTAAAATCAAGTTGTTAAGTGAAAAAAAAAACTAAAGTTGGTATTAAAAAAATAATCAAATTATGAAGAAAATCGTTTGAAATTTCATTTTTGAAAAAGAAAAATTTTCAAAATTTTATCAAAATAGAAAAAATTGTTCCAAAATAAATTCTCGTTTTTTAATTTTATCAGATTTTACAATAGTTTCCTCAATTTTATGGCATAGCACTGAGATCATTATCGTACTTTTTCAATTTAAAAAAACACTCAGCCATTTTTTTTTACAATTTTTGTTGCATATTGAAAATTTTTTTATGATAATTAATTTTTAAAATAATTTTTCAGAAATTTTTGTACTTACTATGAGCAATTTAAAAGGCTCAATTTTTTTCATTTGTCAAAAATAATCAATTGATCTGGAAATTCTCAACTGACGTTCATGTTTTCAGATTTTACAACTCTTGAACACTTTTAATAATTTTTCTTCTTCAAGGTCTCAATTTTCAAATTCAAACAAGGAAAAACACTTCCACTACTTTCACCAGTAACAACCTCTAATGTCACAAAGCACTCTAAATTTACATATGTACCTAAAAATGAACTTAATTTGCAAAAAAAAGATGAGAGGGAAATGATGATAAAATTTCTCACCTAAAAATTAGAAGGGATTTCTTCAATTTTTCGACTCGTGCAAAATGCAATCGATTTTTTTCAAGTATCTATTTCCATATTAAAAGTTGAATTTACCCATTTGAAAAAATTCATGATTTTCTCAACGTTTTTCATTCAGAAAATAATTACATTTTAATTTCGCTATTTTGAAAAGAAAAGGGAGAAGAGAAGCCACTATTAATTTAAAGAGTAATTTCATCTCTGAAAAAACCCACATCCATGCAGATACAGAACACACACCAACCTCCAACGTACATCGTATTACACGGTACACGAACGCATTATTACAAAACGTTACTTAATAAACATCATACAGATAGGAAACCGGTTCCAGCATAAACTACTGCAACCAACAAAATAATAACATTTAAACTCGATCATTAAACGAATTTAGCCGCAATGAGCGCAAACTGAAACTGGTCCCGGTGCATTTTCGCGAATCACGTGTAATGTAAACACGATCGAATTACATGATTTCTGGCAAAAAAAAAAAAACAACCAAAAGGCCACCTATATAAAAACCGTTTATTTCCTACGATTTAATTCACTTCCTTCGAGAAATGTTAATTTGATACAAATTCTGAATGTAATACTGGGCTAACCGGTCCACACGTAGTCCTTTTTTTTTTCATTTGCCTCTCTGCGCCCGCCGCCGTGGTGCTCAGAGATACTCGCATTCCATAATTACGTCGTCGAATTGTAATCATAAGCATTAAAATGAAGCTAATCGTTGGTCAGGCTGTCATTTTATACGGGAAAATATAGTCACAGTCCATTATGTAAGAAGAATGGACGACGATTATTAGACTAGTGAATTAAATCGACCATTTTCCATAATGTTTGAGACCCTGTGAGTTCATGGGGCAGCAAAGTAGGGACAAACTAACAAGGTGGTATCCAAACTGGAGGTAAATTTTGAGTCGAAACAAAAAAAATCCAAATTAGGTATACCATAATAGAACCTCATAATATCCAAAATTTCAAGGACTGAAGTCAACTTTTCGAATTTTGACGAATTTTTGAAATAATAAAATTACATACCTCATCGTTCTTCAAAATGAAAAAAATTGGATCTAATCGACGAAAAAAGCTGAAATTTGGTATATTCACCATATTTTCGAACTCCCAAATCAATTGGAAGTTATTTCTAGATAATTTGGGGCTTGCAGAAAATTTTGAAATTTTTCAGCACTAAAGAAAACCCCATAAAAATAGTCCATTTCCAAAAGAAATAGCACCAATAAAACTTTACCAAATTAAAGCTGGAAAAATGCTGAGAAAATTTAAGTTTAAAAAATTTTTATAGAATTGAATATTTTTTCAACTTTATATTTTTAAGATTTTATTCCAACTATAAAATTGTTTTTATTAATTTTAAAATTTATTTCAACTAAACTCTCTCCTTTATAAATCAGTGAAATTACTGAGAAACAGTTAAAATTGCAGTACAAGAGAAAATCAGTGAAAACAATTTTCGCTGAAAACAAATCAGTATCATTAAAAATTCAGTGATAAGTTTGAAAAATCAACAAAAATCATTTAAAAAATCAGTAAAAATTCGCTGAAAATCAATGAATTTCGCTGTTTTCCTTATGCTACAATTCTGTTTATTCCTCAGTGACTTTCATTATGAACATTTCTAGATTAAAACATCACTTTTTTTGCAATTTGAATTTTCAAAGAAATTTTCAACTTCACATGTTTTTCAAATTTCTTTCCATTCAATAAGTATATAGTAATTAAGAGGAAAACTCTTTAAAAGGGATGAAAATATAGGAACGAAAAAAATTGAAAAAATAAAATTTGATGCCGAATTTTGAGAAAATTCAAGTTGAAAAATTTAGGAGTTGGAAAAATTTCAACTTGACCATAACTGGGATTATCGAAATCCCATTTCGGTCAAAACGATTTTAGAGTAAGTTTCTTATTTTCCAAACCAGCAATCTCGACGTTTTCATAAATTTTTTGAAGTTTTTAAATTTTTACAATTCTATCAAACAATATTTTCAAGTTGAAATTTTCTTCACATTTTTTTTATAATTTCTCAAAGTTTTTAAAAATTATTCCTACATCTCCCTCGAGCTTTTTGACCTCAAAATAAAAAGACTTCATGACGTATTTTCATTTTGAGAAAAAAGAATTTAGAAAAATGGTGTACCCAATAATTTTTTAACAAATTAAAATCGTAAAAAGTTCAAAGAAAACATTCACTTGATTTTTCAAATTCTTTTGGGAAATGAAAGATCTTGGAAAAACAATTCAGAAATTTTTTTACTCATTTACCTATTTGAATGACTTCGATATTATTCAATTTTAGAATATTACATTTTTGCCAGCAAATTTGGACTTGGAAAAAATAAGTTTCCCATACAAAAAAAATCCTTCGTTTTTTTCTGAATTGAAATAAAAAGCTGAAAGTTGGAAGATACCTTTTTTTTGAACCCCCAAATTGACTGGAATTACTTTCGAGACGTTTTGAAGCTTTCAAAAAATCTTGGAATTTTCAAGGATTAGAATGGACCATTCTTATGAATTTTTTGTCCAGTACTAAAAATTCCAAAAAATTTTCAGGGTACAAATCAAATTTCAAACTTTTTCCGCTGATTACATCAAATTTTTCAATTTTTCAGAGCGATCTGGTAATTTTAAAAATTAAAAATTTCGTTAAAATTCTCTAGAAATGAAATTCAACCCTTGAAATTTTCGATATGGGATTCTCTTATCGTGTTTTTTACTTCTGATTTATTTTTGTTTCGGCTCGAAATTTAACTTTCAGTTGGGATACTTCCATTGTAAGTAAACGTTACTCGTATACCGACTAATTATTTAAATCGAATGAAAACCTGGCTTTATATATGTCAATACACATGAGAACAGTCACATTTACGCAATTCAATAACCGGTCACCCATTTCAAGTTGTCGGTTCGTATTACAGGAAACAAATCAGCAAAATGTACGCATACTTTGTATTGAATTCGTTGTACGTAAGTTCTCGCAAAACTATGCAAGTACTCGGTAGTGAAACACGAAAAAATACAATGCGAAACCAAAGTGCATTACATAAGACCTAGATTACGATACGTGCAACTGATACAGATCATACCATATCGACAAGGTTATTCATGGATAACCAAATGTCAACAGCACCGGTCAGCAAATCAGCCTTTAACAATCAAATTCGACAACGACCTCGGTCACACCGAATTTACCAGTGTATCAAGAATCTGCATCACATACCGAAGTATTTTCAAGACCACAACGCAAATGAGACGTGAAAAATTGAAGCGAATACCTATCGACAAATTTGACCAACTGTGACGAAAAATTTCAGTCTTTTTTTTTGCATCCTAGTGCACTAAATCCGGTCATTTTTTTCATTTTACGTCGTTATGGGCCACGGTATGACCGAGGTATCGAAATTCTACACATGATGTAACTTTTATTTAACCTTGGAACCGGAATTTATAAAAGAGAAAAACCGCTTCTTCAATGTGACATACTGGCATGCGTTCTCGGGCGACGAGTGTATAAATTGGGTGTTGGTCTATAGAATGCGATCCGCCATCCTCGATTGTCGTAAATAATGGAAAATTCATTATCGCTTTTCAATACCCATCGAGTACGTAATTTTCAATGTTCAATCGTCGCGACGTAATCGTATGGTCGTCATCGTCGATTCAATTGCTTAACTTTGTATAGAGTATTGTAGTGGATACCTAGATACGAAGCTACGAACGTATGTAATCGTATAACCACACGATTAAGTCGCTATGGTTTCCATCGATACATTTGGAATTTTAAATTCTTTAAAATAATTATACCGTTGGATTCGAATATAACGATTAATTTTCCGGATGAAAAATTTCCAAAATTATAAGAAACTGTGTTTGATATGTTGGTATGGTTTGATTTGAGGGAGGAGGCAGAGGAAGGTTTGAAATGTAAACACGCGATGAAAATGTATAAAAATGGTGGAAAATACGAAGACGTCTTTCAAAAGATTATCGAAAAGGAAAGAAGAAAATTTGTGGATTTTGGTTCAATTGAAAGAAATTCAACCATGAAAAATGGATATAAAATAGATCAGAGGTCAGAAAATGGCTTATGTAATTTTATAATATTGAAATTTAATGAAGATCAGAATAGATTCAGAATTTCAAATTCTGTTTTGATGGAAGTACAAAAAAAATGATCTCAAATCATAAAAATTAAATTCGTACTTTCTTGGGGATGGAATGTCAAAATTGGTTAATTTTGTGATCATGAAATTCTACGAGCAATAATAATAAATCATTATAAATCAAGACTCCACTTTGATGTAATTTTCAAAAACATTATGTCTACTGAATCAAAAAAATGAAAATCTGGCATTACCTCAAGGAAAAGAGTTGAAATTATACAATTTTTTTCAACATTTTAATTTTAGTCGAAATTCCAAATTTCCATCTGTAGATACCTTGAAATTTCACTCGTAACAGGAATTGAATCAAGTTGGTCATCAAATTTTCCAAAAAAAAAAAATACAATTTCGTCATCATGATTGAGGATCTGCGTTTTTCTTTGCTCTCTTCCCATCAGTGTGGTCCTGGCTCGTGAAAAAAATGTAGATACCGAATTTTTCAAAATCTTTTTTAAAAACGATAGATATAGGTTTCAGACTGATTTTAAAAATTATACATTGCCAAAGTCAAGTCAAAACAAATGATGGGTACCTCTCTGAAAAAGTTGCCATTTTTAAAACTTCCAAAAAAAAAAATAGGTCCCTAATCTAAGTAATAGTTTTTAAAAAAATGACATTATTGTTCTTTTTTCATTTCTTAAAAATTCAAAAGATTTTCCAATGATCTGAGAATGTAATTTTAGAATTCTTTGCTTACAATTTGGATTTTTAAGGATGATCGAATTTCAAACAAAATTTCCATTTTTAGCTGAAAAAAAATGGTTGAAGACTTTAAGCTGAAAATTTTATATTTCAGTTAAGAATTTTTGATTTTCACACTTTCCAGCTTTCTCAAGATTTTTGGAATTAATTTGCATGAAAATTTTGAACCCTTCAATTTAAATTGATGTTTATGCCTCATTTTACTTATCTAGTAACTTACGTGAATAAAAAATTCAGATATTGAATAAAAAGAAAAATCGAGTAATTTTTTGCTGAAATTGTTGTTGAAATTATAGATTAATGATATTCCCTCCCCCTGGCCCCCTACTATTTTTTTTAAACCACGAATTCTGAATTTTCTGCAGCAAATTATGGCCAAGGTCGTTTTTTAAATTAAATTATTGGCACGTGGTTGGACACCTAAACACTTGTAACATTGAATTACATATTCTTCAAAATTATAAAAATAAACACGACAGCTGAAAATTTTATGACCATATGTTGATTTTTATCAAGGGAGAATGCATTTTTGTGGAAAGAAACTGACTATTCCTTTAAGCTGCTTTCAAATTCATTTCGAGAAAAGATAATAATTATATTGAAATCCAAAATCAAAAAGGTTTTCTGGAAGGGAGTGAAATAAAAAACGCGATAATTTTCTGATATGTAATAACTGGACGACTTTTATAAAAATTCAAAATTTTAATTTAGGAAGGAAGGGAGAAAAATTAAAATTCAATTTTTTCTCAACAACAGAAAAATCAAAAAAATTCTAACGAAAAAATATATAATTTTTACTTCACAATTTTTTTTAAAACCGATAAAAGAGCTTGGATATAGAAATCAAAATTGGCTAATTGGTTTTTGAGTTGAGGTTCCTCTTGATCCTACCTCTTCAGAAAGGCCCAAAATCAGTATCAACTCAAAAACTAATTTTTGACATTTGAGGTTGATTTCCGTATCCAAGCTCATAATGTAAGAACCTAAAAAACAAAATAAATTAGATTTATTTTTTGATAAAAAATGTCACGCGTTTAGATTTTAGAGCTGTTCAATTTTTCCTTCATTTGTTTTTTTCAAATTAGGAATTTTCTCATTAAAAAAATAACTGAGCTTAATTTTTATTCCATTTAAGAACTTGAACCAAATCCTGTTCCATACACCCATCTTCCATCTCAAAAAATCTCAAGTCCTCAAATTCCATCCATTCGAAATGATAACTTTTAAAAAAACACGGACGCGAAATTCTCAGTCATGAACCCAATCGATTGCACTCCATTCATCATGTTCATGTCATTGACTCACACAATGCAGTCCACCCGCAGCAAAGCTCACCTTATTCCATTCGGATCCGTAATAAAAAATTCTACATAAATGATTAATTACTAGGAAATAGAAAACAGGAAGTAGCGCATCGTACGTGCGTAGCTGCGTACACAGACATTCGGACAAAACTTTACTGGCGTAAGGCCAACGTTTCGATAATAGAAATGTACATAACGCGCCAACCTAAACCCAAAGACATGCAAAACAAAACAAAACGAAAAAAAACTCAACTAAGAGATGCATCCAAGTCCAATAATATTAAACTTATGGTTATATTTTAGAAGTATTGGCTTTGGTGTGGTCGAAATTGAAAGTTGAACACCCTTCTTTTTTTCAGTGATTTGGATCGAGATACGAAACACGTTTTTTCACGTGAAGATGATGAACTTGCAAAACTGATCAATTGATCATTGATGAAAAAAAAGTTGGAGTTGGAAGATGAAAAAAATCGATTCATCTTCTCTTTTTACAATACTTTCAAAATGCAAGTTTAAGTTGGCAAATTTTCCAACAATTGTCAAAATTTTTCCAAAAAATCGAGGGGGTTCTAAAAAAAATTATCAATTTTTCTATTGAAAAAAAAATGAATTTTTCTATTAAAAAAAATGATCAATTTTTCTATTTAAAAAAATGATCAATTTTTCTATTTAAAAAATGATCAATTTTTCTATTTAAAACAATTATCAATTTTTCTATTGAAAAAATCATCAATTTTTTCAGAAAAAGTTGACAAATTTTTGAAAAAGTAGATGATACTTACCATTTTCAACAAAAATCAGCAGTTTCTAAAAAAGAACCTATTAGCTGAAGTTTTTCGATTTCGGCAATGATTTGACAGAAACTCCCAAATTTGCTAAATTTATAAAATTCATTTCAGTTTATCATTCAAAAAAAGTAAAAAGTCGAAAATTTTTTAAAAGAATAAAATTACAAATATTCAAAAGTTTCACTACTGAATATACTTTTCGATACAATTTTTGATAAATGAAAGAATAATTTTGAAGTTTTCTAAAAAAAATGAGACTATCAAATTTTTGCCCTGGGATGGCTGTCCTCATTATCTTCGATCCTCTTCTACTCCTCCTTCCCAGCCTTTGAATTCCTCATCAATCATCACAACTCACAAATTCACTCAGCAAAGTAGGAATACACCAATCTGACCTATCCAAACCTTCAAATCAAACCACCAAATCACTACAGAAACCTCAAAACCCCCAGTACACATTTCACTCTAGCAATTTATTCGTAGATTACAACCAGGTCGAGAAGTCGAGAAGTCGAGATCTTCGTTATAATTCGACTGCACCAACTCATTACACGAGACTGGAAGATGGTGATAAAAACTAGGTTAATTTCTGTCATCGCATTACACTCGCATTTATACTAATTTTACTACACTAAAAACACATCGTACTCTGTACAAGTTCACACATAGTCAACGACCCATTTACAAATTACATATTTAAAATTATATTAAACCCTCGAGTACATCGACGAACACACTCGCTGTCGCCATTAACCCATGTACGCAAACCACGACAAAAAAACATTTATTGTCGAGTCCTAGAAGAATCAAGCACGCAGTACGGAGAAATATTCGCAGCTTTCGAGCTAAAAATCAAAACAACATTTATCACGTACTGTATGTACAAGTACATGGCGAATGTAAAAATCCTCACGTTTATCGTGGTTATTTAAACGGCTCTAATGAAAAAAAAAAAGAAGAGAAGAATTCCGATACAATCGAATCGATCCTCTCGCTGATTCATTATTCGAACATCAATTAAAAACTTGCCACAGGTAAATGATGAAAACTCACTCGTCAGAATACAAAATGACAAAACAATACACAACATTAAAAGGGGTTAGTAAACATACCATTAGCAGCAGGTACAGAGACAAACACATACACAGATTATAAAAAGCATTCGAGTTAGATGAAACGGCTTAATTAGACGAAAACAATTAAACATTAGAGCGGAGCGAGAAAACAGCTGGATTTTGACGAAAATTGATGAGGTAGTTGACTTCGAGCGAGGACCTCCCGAAAAAATATTCGAGTCTCAGCTTAAATAAGAACAGACCTGGAGTGTCTCAAAAAAAAGGAATTTTCAAAAATCACCATTTTTGGGTAATGCCATCATCTGAGAGTCTTGGTCATCCTATAAATCATTTAGATTCGACTTAAAACATTGACTCCAAAAATTGTTCATCATTTTTCGCCTCCTACCACCAAGAGATTGAAAAATTGCAGATTGCAATTTTGAAAAATTTTTCATTCAGAGCAAAAACAAATTGTTTACTCAGTGTCTCAAAATCTATCCAAAAATGGTTTTTTTTTTTGGTTAGGTACCAAAAATAATTTTTGAGGCAATTTCAAAAAAAAAATCGTGACAATGCTGCCAACTGTATTTAATGCATTTTTCATAAAATTCAAACAGTTCATTTAATAATTTGAAAAATAGAAGTTGAAAAATGTTTTGGCCATTGAAATGAATTTTTTGAAAATGTTTTGAAGCAGTGTTGCCAACTATTGCATAAATCACTGCTCGGTTGGCAGCACTGCTAAGAACATTTTTTTGACAAATACTACCAAAAATTACTTTAGGTGACTAAAATATTCTTGCAAGGGGCCTTCAACCAACTGTCGGACGCCAATCAACATGAAAAAGGGTTGTCTTTGTATGTACTTGAAATATCTGAAATTGGGCAGGTAAATTTAGGAGATGCTGTGTTGCCAATACTTGAAAATTGATAAAATAGGAATTAAAAAATTTTCGAATTTAAAAAATTTAAAAATTATCATGTACAATTGTACATGGAAAGGTTGGCGTTGCCCAACTCGACATTCGAAGGTACAAATTGACTTTCCAAAATAATTACATATTTTGAAAATACATTTTGGTTTATTTTTTCAATTCCAGCCCCTTCAAATAATATCGAGTTAGACACCACCTCTCACCATATGCACACGTCAACTTTCAATTATTTTTGAATTCAAAGTTTCAATTTTGAATTTTATCAATTTTTCAATATTGGAAACACTGTATGTTCCAAAATAACCCCGTCCAAGATATTCTAAGTACAATGTGTGTGTTGCCCCCCCCCTAAAAAACTACCCATAGGCAACCCTCCCAGCATACGGATCAGTATCAAACAATTGGAGGTCCTTTGCTAGCTCGATTTTGAAGTGTGGCGAATTGAAAAAGAAAAAAACATAATGTATTTATCAACTGGCAGAGGGGAAAAGGTGGTATTATATTTTCGAAATGAAAACTTCGGGAAGGTGTACTCTTCTCCTTTTTAATCAGTGAAAAATCACTGATGCATGGTCAAAAATTATGGCACAGGAAAAATCAGAGAAATTTTTAGATTTTCAGCAAAATTCGCCAATTATTCACAGAATTTCATCAATTTTTAGCAAATTTCAGAAATTTTACTGATTTTTCAGCAATTTTTTTCCTTAATTTCCAGGGATTTTTGATCATTTCAATCAATTTATTTACAAGAGATTAAATTTTAGAATAAGATTTTGAACTTTTTTCAAATTTTTATGGATCTGGCCTACACCAAAAATTGTTGTAACATGACCTTAAAAAATGTAAAAATTTGAAGTTTTCTGATTCATACCTCCTCCCCTCCCCTCCCTTTCAAAGGCATGACTGAAAAATGAAAAACATACTGATTCCTCCAGATGTTTCACGGGTATTTACATAATTTTTGTACATGGTCAAAAACGCTGATTCTGGAGATAATTTTACAAGTGAATACAAAAATGATTACTTGAACCTTTGATCGATTTTGACACAATATTTTTAGACAAAAGATAAATGACTTTTATTCCATTTCCTTTTTTTAGGGGTCCTCAAGTTACAAGAAAATGAAATAAATGCAAAAAAATTTGAGAGACCCTAAAAAAAGCAGATGAAGTAGGGGACCACAGTCCGTCAAGAATCAAAATTAAATCTTCAAAATCAATCAAAATCCAAATACAGCAATTAATTTTTACATTCGTTTTCAAATCACCTCCAGAACAGAAAATTGATTTGAAATAAACTTAAGGTTGGGTAAACATTTTTCAAGTTTTGGTCCCAAGTTTCAACTGCCCCCTCCCCTCCCTACCTCCTTTTCCCCTGGCAAAGCTTCAAGTTTCAAACTTTAGAATTTGGAATTTTTTTGCTTTTTTGACAGCAATTATTTGTATTATTATTCAATCCACTTTGGAGTTAAAAATGTTCAGATTTTTCCAAATCAAAAATCATGCAAGTAAATCCCTCCCCCCCCCCCTCCAAAAAAAAACGAGAAAAATCTGGAAATCTTTTCACTTCAAAAAAGATCGAACAATAATATCAACAGCACACGTCAAAAAAACAAAAAAAAATTCAATTTTTTAAATTTTAAAGCTTTGGGGTTTCGCAAGGGGGGTTGAAAAAGGTGGTGGGGGGGGGAGTTAAATTTTGACCAAAAATTGTAAATTTTCGCCCAGGCTTTTATTTTTTGAGTTGATTTTAGATCAATTTCTGACACAGGTCCGTCAAAAGAGCCTTTCCTAATAAGATGGTGAAATCCGCCCCTACACCGTTTGGGCTGAAACTCACCCAAAATGTTAGTCTCGATGTAAAACATCCCCAAAAAAATTTTTGGCTCGATCCTCCCACCCCAACTCGAGTAAAATGGCCGTAAATGCCCGAAATTCAAAAATTCGTAGCTTTGAAAGGGGTGGTTCAAAATTTTTGAAATTTTCACAGAAAGTAGTTGATGGGTAGGTGTATATGTGAGAATTTTTTCAAATTTTTTTTCGCACATTTGGGGGGGTTTCGTGGGGTTTGAAAACTTCAAAAATTCGTAGAACAAAACATCGGGGGGGACCCCTCACTGGCCTGTTTTTTAAAAAGTTGGTATGACCCTTAGGTATAACATATATTTTTTCAGACCCCGTGAGGTGCAACATGGTCAAAAAATCAAAAACTATGAAAAAACGTGTTTTTGACGTTTTTTTCGCCATTTTCACACCTCTCAAGGTCAATATTTTGGAGACCAATTAAATTTGGTTTAATATATCCACATATTCAAAATTACATTTTTGAATAATCGAACCTCAAACAGATGATTATAGCGTCGCGGCGCTTTTGATTGTTAATGATACATCAGTCCAGTGCAATTGGACAAAAAAATGGTAGCGTACGGAAAAAATTCCATGTCGGAGGCACCTGAGCAAGGGGTTAAACCCCCAAAAATTTGGTTTCGCCTTATAAACTCGCCGACAAGGCAATTCCTAAAAAAAAAAAAATGGTTGGTAAAATATTCATTTACGTCGTTGAGTTTAGTATAGTATAAAATAGATATTTTCACTTTTTAGTGCAGAACTAGGGGGCTTCGCCCCCTGACCGCTTCGCGGTCCAACCCCCATTGCGGTCATCGCTTCGCTCAGACCGCCTCTCGCCCCTTCGGGGCTCACTATGTTAAATTTCACCGTATGATTTTTTTTTTTCAAATATGGTTTGATGATAACACCGCACCGATTCTGTCTGTAGCTCTGGATTATTTTACAACTGCTTCCTCATCAGTGAAAAAAATATTTTTTTATCCCTTTACTCATTCATTTATTTGAAAAATTCTTTATGTTCGCACACACTCTTAGTTTTTAAAATTCCGAGTATTTCCCTAGTACCCTTTGTCTTGGCCAAATACCAAAAAAAAAATCAACATATAGTGCAATATCATTTGTCTGCATCAAATGACAAATGAATCTCGCGAAGGCGCCAAGGGATGAATGTTTAGAAAACCTCAGTATAGAAAGAGTCGTCCAGGTAAAACAGGTTTGGCAGTCGCAGTTCTAAAGAAATACATTGTGTTGTATGAGGGTGGGTATTATTCACTACCACAAGGACAAAATCCGCGTAAATACACCACTAACATTTCTCTGCGAAGGAATCGCGAATTTCGTGAAAAGTGGTTGGATGTATTTTGATTATTTGTACATTTTTGGCCCTAACTTTACTCCAAATATACATACAATTTTCGTTATGGGCTCTTTGGAAAGAGGATGAAATTTTCTACATTTCGTTCGCTTACACTATGTATCTAGGACGCGTAGATTTTCCAGAATTTCAGTGTAAATAATTAAGTTCAGCTTTTGAAACTTGGGATTAAAATTTTGCGGAAGTCGTAAGTCCTAGGTACATAGTGTAAGCGAACGAAATGTAGAAAATTTCATCCTCTTCCCAAAGAGACCATAACAAAGATTGTACATTGAGTTGGGATCGAGTACGGGCTTAAAATGTTTGGAAAATACAATTTTTCGAAACTTAAATTCAAAATTTGGGGGCTTTGAATTGCTTATTTTGCCCAATTCGTATTTTTCCCAAAGAAGAATTGTTCCAAGGAATCCATTAAAAAAAAAAATAGCTTTCTAGGTGCCATAGAAGAGGCTGGAGGTTTTTACTCGATTTTTCGTGTCTTGTAGCTTTATATATATGATGCAAACTAAGTCTACTAACATCCCACGAAATACCCTTATACATGCAGTCGTATTGACACGATTTTCTGATTTGCGGCATTCGATTATCGGAAAAGCTATTCTTTTTTTCTTCCATTTGAGTGAGGGGCGTGAGCCGAAGTTGATGACGAGTGAGACTGAGAAAAAAAACGAGCGAAAATTGTTTTAATTTTCTGTTCTATTCTGAATTTTCTGAAATTCTTGAAAATATCGGGAGAGGTATCAAAAACCACATCCCTCCCCCCGCCGAGAAGGTCATTTCTGATGTTATTTCTTCCAAAAAAAAAAAAAAAAACTTAAAATGGCTCACACGGAGGATGTTTGGGAGTGAATGAATGGGAAATTTTTTTAAGCATCAAGTATTTACGCGTAAAAAATTTTGGGATTTGATATCATCCTCGAATCCTCGATATTTTCAAAAAAACATTTACTCGTCGTCTCTCTCTCACTCCAGTGAAGTCTGCTTCAAGTTTGCGATGAAAATGGCCTCGAACGGATGTAGAATCCTTTGAATACTCCTTGAAACCGAATTTTTCTTTTTTTTTCATCATAAAATTTGAACAAAATATCTCGAGTAATTCTTGATTGCTTTTTTCTCTCAGTCACACTCATGATCACTTTCGATTCACCATTCTCTGGAGTACGAAAAAATGAAAAATAGCTTTTTCGACTCAAAATACTACAAGGAATTGAATGCTGCAAATCAGAAAGTTCTATCTTCATTTTAATGGCTTTCCTGTAATAATTTTAAAGCCGCCGTTCCAATACGAATGTTTTCTCACAATTATAAGGGTTTTTCGTGGTGGTGTTGGAAGGCATAGTTTGCATTTTGCACGAAAAAGTAAACATATCTACAGTAGCGTGCAAATTAATGTGGACACGCACTTTTTTCGCATCTACGGTCGCGACTTCAAACACTCGTAACTTCGGCAAAAATGAACCGTTTGGGCTCGTTCTGGTCTCATTCGATTCGTTAGACTCTCTGCTACAAAATGAGACCAAAGCGAGCCCGGAACGTCCATTTTGACCGGAGCTACGAGAGTTTAAGTTGAAAAAAACGTGAAAATGAGGAGTTTTACGAAAATTCGCGCAGTTTTGAACCAAAATAAAATCGAGCGGTCGTTTTTACCTAGTTTTGTAGTAGACAGTCTGACGAATCGAATGAGACCAATACGAGCCCAAACCGTTCATTTGTATCAGTTTGACACGCGTCGCAAGTTGCGGTAAAATAGTGCAATTAATGTGGATATGCTGTTTTTTGGCGCATTATGAAGTTGTAACTTTAAAACCTTCGTAACTTCGGTAAAAATGAACGATTTTAGCTCGTATTGGTCTCATTCAATTCATTGGACTGTCTGCTATAAAATAAGACCAGAATGAGCTAAAATCGTTCATTTTTACCGAAGTTACGAAGTTTTTAAATTTACAACTTCATAATGCGACAAAAAACAGCATATACACATTAATTGCACTATTTTACCGCAACTTGCGACGCGTGTCAAACTGATACAAATGAACGGTTTGGGCTCGTATTGGTCTCATTCGATTCGTCAGACTGTCTACTACAAAACTAGGTAAAAACGACCGCTCGATTTTATTTTGGTTCAAAACTGCGCGAATTTTCGTAAAACTCCTCATTTTTACGTTTTTTTCAACTTAAACTCTCGTAGCTCCGGTCAAAATGGACGTTCCGGGCTCGCTTTGGTCTCATTTTGTAGCAGAGAGTCTAACGAATCGAATGAGACCAGAACGAGCCCAAACGGTTCATTTTTGCCGAAGTTACGAGTGTTTGAAGTCGCGACCGTAGATGCGAAAAAAGTGCGTGTCCACATTAATTTGCACGCTACTGTACATAGTTTACTGCAAACTCAATACCAATTTTTTTTAGAAATTGCCTTGTCGGCGAGTTATAAAGCGAAACCAAATTTTTGGGGGCTTAACCCCTTGCTCAGGTGCCTCCGACATTTGGGGGGGGAGGCAAGAAGTCTCATCATGTTGTTCGGTATGGTGCCCTGAATCAATTGGGCCAAAAAAAAAACTTGGATCGGAATTTTTTCCGTACGCTACCATTTTTTTGTCCAATTGCACTGGACTGATGTATCATTAACAATCAAAAGCGCCGCGACGCTATAATCATCTGTTTGAGGCTCGATTATTCAGAAATGTAATTTTTGAATATGTGGACCCCTTATTAAACCAAATTTAATTGGTCTCTAAAATATTGACCTTGAGAGGTGTGAAAATGGCGAAAAAAACGTCAAAAACACGTTTTTTTCATAGTTTTTGATTTTTTTGACCATGTTGCACCCCCTCACGGGGTCTGAAAAAAATATATGTTATACCTAAGGGTAATACCAACTTTTTAAAAAAAATTCCAGCGAGGGGTCCCCCCCCGATTTTTTTTTCTACGAATTTTTTGAGTTTTGAAACCCCACGCAAACCCCCCAAATTTGGGAAAAAAAATTTGTAAAAATGATCCAATATTCACCTACCCATGAACTACTTTGTGTGAAAATTTCAAAAATTTTGAACCACCCCTTTCAAAGCTACGAATTTTTGAATTTCGGGCATTTACGGCCATTTTACTCGAGTTGGGGTGGGGGGATCGAGCCAAAAAAACATCGAGACTAACATTTTGGGTGAGTTTCAGCCCAAACGGTGTAGGGGCGGATTTCACCATCTTATTAGGAAAGGCTCTTTGAAAAAAAAAATGAAAATCTCTGCATTTTAGCGTAGAAATTCAATTTACACTTTTTCAAGAGAACCGAAGTTCCCAGTAAGTTAAATTACCGAAAAGGCAAAATTTGAAATTTTTTCAAAAATTACTCCATTTTGAAGTCTCTTGGCTCCATCTTCCTTGAGCTGATACCTCTAAATTTTTTGAGAGATTTCTCACTCAAAATACAACTTTGCCAATTTTCGTCCAAATCCAACCAGTTTTTTACTCCTCTCATTTAAACATGGCAACGTGCACACAAGACAGACACAGAGACAGAGAGAGGCAAACGTCACACGACACTGCATTGAGATGAGAATTAATATAACAGTACCTTTCGGTATAGGGTGTAAGGTAACAGCCGTACTGAACCTATCGCTTCCTAAACTGACCAAATGAGGAGTTTCGCCGGCATGGACTTTGAGCGCTCTTCCGTTCGCTTCTACGGCAATACGACCGGCTCGGCGGTCTGCAGCTCCATTGTTACACATACCATTGACGATATCGCCAACACCTCCATCGACAATGTTTTTTCCATCGTCATCGTTAACGACGACGACGGTATCCGCTTCTAGCATTATTCTACGAGCTCAAGCCACCGCCGCCTGTCCTGTCACTTCTACATCATCTCCATCTGTACCGAATTTCAAAACACGACCCACGTTAGACATCAAGAAAAAAAAAACATCAAGTACATTGCGTTAATACACAATTCGTCGGGTTGTGCATAGTTTCAAAATACAAACATATGCAGGTTATTCGTTTTCATTACGCCCAAAGTGCTGCTGATCTATTTTCCTCGCTGACAAGTCTTAAATATACAGAGGTGTAGGTTATAATCACTACTTCTGAATGAGCATAGCGGTTCCCTCTTTGAGTTGAGAATTTTACCACCGATATTGTTTGTATCTCGGAGCACCTAGTTGGAGGAATTTTCGTACTATTTTTATCCTCAATCCCGCCGACAGTTTACACCTTTTTTTTTTTCGAATAAACTATCGCGTAGAATCGTCATAAGTGCTAAACACACTTCATCGTATTTTATCGCCCCAGTAAGTATTATTACACCCACGCTTCGAGCTTCGAGTTATGTATTAACACGCCATCGCTATATTTTTCGAATTTTTAATCATTTGTGGAATAAATTCGAACCGTCGATAAACCTTCGAAACCATATACGAATCAGAAATAATGTTTGAGGTGCATATAAAAGAGCCAGATTGGATATTGAGAAATGGCTAAAATAAAAAGGGCGTAAGACGTGATAATTTCAACCATAGGCGCGGAACCGAATCGGGTTATTGTACGCCTACCGTAATCTTATCAAGTCTTATAAGTCGGTACCTTCGTACCTTTGGTTTGTTCTTATTGCATGCAATGTAGTTTTACGTTGTGCAGACTGCAGCGTACTACGAACGTGTGTGTAATGTGTATTTAATGTATACAAGGTGTTCAATAAAGGTGGAATGGTACCTACGTGAGATAACGGAGGAATAGAATGATCGATGTAGGATTAAAAACGTGTTTTACAAGTTTGACAATGGTACACGACTAATTGGCCAATTCGGTTGGGAATTTGATGGATGGCGAAAGCGTGCTCAAGGACCTTGAAAATGTGAATTTTTTGCGAGAAATTTTGATTATTTTAGGAACGGGGTATCTTTGAAAAGTTGAAAATCTCTATTGAATTCAAAATTTTGAAAGCTATTTGATTTTTGAGGTGTTTTTTAGAATTGAAATTTTGAGAGATATGGTTGATCTTTCAATTTTTAGATCAAATGAGATCAATTTTTGGACCTGGAAGATCTCTGAAATTCAAAATTTTTGGAAAACTGTTTGATATTTTTCAAAAATTTAAAATTTTGAGTACTTACACCAATATTTTGATCGGATTCTAGAATTATTCTAGAAATTTGAGTTTGAAATTGAATGTTTTCAATCAAGTTAAGAATCAATTTATAAAAAATGTTCATAAATTTTTGGAATGTGGTCGATTTTTTAAAATTTTTGATAAAACGTTACCTGATTTAAAAATGGAGTATGAGTTTTTGTTGTTTTTTTTTGTTTTGAAAAAACAAGCAAAATGGATCCGAAAAATTGAAAAAATTTTCCACTCAAATTCGACCAAGTTTTCGAAATTTGAAACAGACAGAAATAAAATTTAAATCAATCAGAAATATTTCTCTCATTTCGAATCAATGAAAACTTTGATTTTCAGCAGATTTTCGCTGATTTTTCAAAAGATTTCGCTGATTTTCAGCAAACTTTGGGAATTTTATTAACTTTTCAGTGAATTTTCATCGATTTTTCAGCAAATTTTTTCACTTTTTGCTTACAGTGAAGTTGTTTTCACTTGATTTATTAGTGTGCTGCAATTCTGACTGTTTTCCATGATTTTGGATAATTTTCACTGATTTACATATATATAAGTAAGATAGATGAGTTCAAAATAGGAAAAATCAAATTTTTATAAAAAAAATTACAATTTTTTAAAATTCAACTCATGAATTTTTCATGCTAGGAAAAAGGGAGCGGAGGGGTCGTTGAAAACTTTACTTTAAAATTTTCAGTTTCAAGGGAGGAAAGTCGATGAAAGAGGGGTCTAACAGTATTTTAGTTCGAAAAAGAGGACAATTGGAGAGATTTTCTTCCACAACAATAAATATACATTTAAAATTTTCAGTTTGAAGATAATAGTTTCGGAGTAATAAGATCAGAAAAATTGGTCAATTTTTCAGTGGGGAGTCGGAAAAACGCAGAAAAATGGAATTCAAAGTTGAAGAAATTTTGGAAGGCAAATCTGTAAATTTTGGTCAAAGTTAATTCTTTCGCATTTTGGGGAACATTTTGATAAAATTCACCAACTTTTGAAAAAATTTGATCAATTTTTCAAAAAACTGTCAATTTTTGAACTAGTCTTACCTTATTGTTTCATCTCTGAAATTTTTTCAAATTTCAATTAAATTATATGGGTGATTTTTAAAATAATATGCATTCTGAATCTTGAACACTTTCCCTCAATCTTCACAATTTTTGGAGCCACTGAATAAAATTTATTCGAATGTTGGACATTTTGAAAATTTTCAATCAATTGAAATTTCTGATGATGAAATCTTCAAAAATCCAAAATTATGAAGACCAAAATGTCAATACATTTTTCAATTTCTAAAAAACCTAAAAGGAAATGAAAAATGGTTTTCTGCTAAATAATCACAAACTCTGAAAATTTTTTCGTCAAAAAAGTATCCGGTTTGTGAAAAAATATTACTTGAATATTCATTTTTTTCACCTCCCCCCTCCACCTCGTTCATTCTACCGTTTTAATTTCTCGTATGAACATCTGTTGCAATCAAATTATACCCCTTCCCCCTCCCAACATCGCAAAATCCGATTTTTTCAAGGCTTTGCCCTCGATTTATTAAGGTAGCTACAAAGAAAAACATCATTATTTAAAAAATTATTTGGGACAACAGTGCTAAAGAAGGTTTCTTTTTGACCCCTCCTCCTAAAATGTTTCCAAGTAATCCTTTCATCTGCGCCCAGTTCTCATTGTGGACAAAATTTTAGTGAATGAAATGAAAAACACAATGTGTCCAGCTGATTAAAATATTGTATTCAATTTTTCATGTTTTCATCGTCATATCTCCATTCTTAGCGAATTTTCAAAAAATAATTCACACCATTTTTCCAATAAAATCCAATTATTTCCTAATGAACGAACAAATTTTTAAAAATTAAACAAAAATTTAAAAAAATCCATCCTTATCTATTTAGTTCCTAGAATGATTGATTTCGAATTTTTTTACCCTAAATTCTAAATTTCCCCTAAAAAATGGAGAAATTTTTGGACATAAGCTCATGTAGCATTTCTTGACAAAGAGAATCAAAAATATATTTCACAGATGAACCAATTTTGTAATTTTTGAACTTTTTTTTCATCTCTGATCCCTAAATCGAAAAAAAAAATCATCGAATGTCTCATAAGTTGATATTACAAAAAACAATTCACCCTTTTTTCCCCTCCCACATCATAGAAAAAGTAGCACTTGGTAGATAATTTCAACAAGTAGGTTTTATGCGATGGAATTCGCACCATTTCGTTATTATTGTACCCAACTGACGATCTAATAACCTAAAGAAACGCCGGCATATTGTTTCAGTTCTTTTTACTTTATAATTGGTTTTTTTCGTTGTTTTAATTTTTTCGTTGTTTTGTGATAAAGGGTTATCGAGTCGACGAAAACCAATCGACGGTGTAATAATTAGCCGTCGATTTATTTCGCGGAATTGGCGTCGAATAATTACGTTTAATTGATTGTTTTACGTAACACGAATTCGGTCCGGGTCGGAGTCGTATTTAAACTAAATAAACGACCTAAATAAATACTGGAAGAGTAATTTTTAATTGGTGTACGATGCCGATGAATTAGTAATATTCGATTAATAATGCACGCCGTTGCATTGTTCGATTCGTGATACCTCTCTAATGTATTATAGAAATATACGAATGTTTTTTCGCTTATTGCTTGGTCATGTAAACGAGATTACTTAATGGTGCAATATGGTACGCGAGTAAATCGAGTAAAATATGTGGAAATTTAATTTCTCGCCGTATGTCGACTTCGATTAATTTCGATCTGTTTTTAATTGATAGACGGATATTATGTAATCGCGAGCAAGAGGATGAAAAAAACGAAAGTATTGATTATGCGGTGCTCGAATGACGCTAATGAGCGATAGTCGAGTGTGAAAAATTTATTATACCGTCTGGTTCATATTGGTCTTTATGTACAATGTAAGGAGTCATAAGGTTCCATTACGAATGGTACGATGGTCGTTTGAAATTCTTAGATTTTTTCCTCGCTCTGTGTGGTTTAATGAGTCGGCGATCTTTTTTTAAGTACCGAATGGGAGGAATTTTTCCTACGCGGTATGTGTTTCGTAATGGATCTGTTTCGAGATGTTGTGTTGATTTAATTGAGATGTAATCTGGATAATATTGGAATACGCGAATTGCGTTTGGTTGAATAAGCGATGATAGAAGTTCCGAGATAGGTATTTCTGGTATGGGTTTCGTAAGTCGTTTGCTGGAGTATTTTAAATAAACAGGAAAAAACGAAGAAATTCAAAGTACTGAAAATGATTTGCACTGAGAAGCGTAATTAGCAAATCAAGGAATTCTGCAAAATGTATTTCTGAAGGAAAATTTTCTAGCATTGCCCAAAATGAAACGAATTTTGCGAAATGTATTTGACCATAAAATTTTGTAGAATTTAAATTTATCTTTCAAAAAACAATGCTCTTTCCTCCAATTTATTTTTTGGTTCAGATTTCGTAATTTTTTGGTGGTTAAGGGAAACGTTTTCAATTTCGACTTTCAGAGAATTTCAAATTGATTCTTCATACCAATTCCCTCCTTCTACCCCCTCCCCCACCCAAGGCCGTGCAGAGAAAATCCGGGCCCGAGGGAAAAATTTGACGAACAAAAAGAGGTCTTACACAATGGGGGGAGGGGGGGGTGGAAATTTAAAATTGTGATTTTTGAGTTCTAATACTACGCAAAGGAGACTGTGGAGCCTTAAAAATAGGAAAAAAGATTAAAATCACGTAAGTTTCAAATTTTTGATAGAAAAAAATACTACAAAATTTCAAAATTAATCAATTTAATTTCAGATGTTACGCATTTAATGACGAAGTGAACCAAAAAGTTCAATTTTTTGTAAAATCAATATTTTTTTAGTTTTTTTACTTCCTTCTATTACACTTTATTACTTCATCCGAATTAAAAAAACGCTATGAAATAGCAATTTTCTCGAAGATTTTTATAACTTTGAATTTTTTGAAAATATTAGATTTTTGATAACTTTTAAAGAATTGAAAATGTATTTCACTTCTAAAGCCCCCCCCCCCCAAAAAAAAAAAACGATCCGAAGAGAACTACTCTGTTTCTCCCTCTCCACACAGATCTGCCCCCTTCCCCTTGAAAAAAATCAATCAAAACATCCCATGTTTTATAATACAGAAAAATAAACACACTAAATACAAAGAACACGATAAAGAAAAAACGAAAAAAAAAAATTGAAGCCAATTCGCAATTTTCCCACCAAGTACCAATGCTAAAGATTTTTTTTCAATAAAGCAAAAATAAAAAATAGTTTTTTTTTTCATTTGTAGGTAACAAGTAAAAATTTAGGTCAATTTTCAAAAACAAAAAATTATTATTGACTTTACTTAAAGAAAAATTTGTCATTTTAGGTGAAAATTATCATAATTTTTTTTAACAAGAAAAAATAATTATAGGAAACGAAGAAAATTGAAACACCAAGAAAAATGGTTTTGGTCGTAATTTTTTTTCCAATCCTATTTTCACCAAGAATTATAATATATTTTTCATGTACAAACAAAATAAAAGAGGCAAATTATGAATGATTTATAAAAAATTTCCCTCAACTTGATCCATTTTTAAATTTTTCAGAAGAAATATGTCTCTCTTATTCAAAAAAAAAAAAAAAAATGCCATGGATTTTAAATAAAAATTTCAATCATTTTTTTGGGCTAAAAATGATAATCAAAAGGATCATTTTTTGAATTAAAAATAAAAAAAGTTTGAATTACTTTTCGGTCTGAAAATCACAATAAAGATTTGAATTTTTTTTCTCAAGCTGAAAACGACGATAACAATTTGAATTATTTTTTGAACTAAAAATGGTAATAAAAATTTGATCTATGTAATAAGTATTTTCAAATTCAAAAAATATATTTTTTTTACTACATACACATATTTTTAGGTCAAAATTGCTTGAAAATCACAATTTTATTTTCATTATTTCGCTCCTTGTACACTTTGATTGCAAATTACTTATGATTTCACATCAACTGCAATAATTTTTATTCAAACGCATACTTTTCAAAATTTAAATCAATTTTTTACAGCTTCAAAGTACACACTTTCTCATTTTGAATTAGTGAAAAATCGCTGAAAATTTTCAGAATTGAAGCACAGAGAAAATCTTCAAATTCTTTGATTTTTAGCGGATTTTCGCTGACGAATTTGTAGCAAATTTCAGATACTTTACTACTTTTTTAATGAATTTGCACTGATTTTCCGGCAATTTTTTTATTGCTTAATTTCAGTGAAATTGTGGCACTGATTTATTACAGCGCTGAAATTTCAACTGTTTCCACTGAATTTTGATAATTTTCACTTATTCATGATCGAGAAAGCAGATATGATTTTACAGTTCATTGGCAACTGAAAAAATCTTCAACTCTGAATCAGCCGGATTTAAAATTTTTCGCCTTAAAATTAAATCTATTCCAACCAAAATGAAATAGACAAATATTCCATTAAAACCCTCCGGAATACTCATGCCTATGAAAATTATCTGGAAAATGACTCAAACTAAACCTATTCATTTCCATATATCCGGAATATGTAAATTAACCCAATCGTAGAAAAATTCTAATTTTTTTCCCGAAACATAGCGCAGAGACAAAATCAAATGTCTTTCTTTCATCGCACCGATGCGTTCTGAAAACCGATATGACTCAGCAGGAAGGTGATTTTGCAAAATTGTACGAACTCGAAACAAGAACGAATTGATGCTGACATGTAAAAAAAATTCACAGTTGCAGCCAATCGCTTTGCAACGAATTACACACCTATTGAACTTGGACACATTGATCAAATGAAACCAGCCTACAGTATAATAACTCGAATTAACACGTCATAATCACGTTAATTCAGATTACGTCACGATTGAGAATTTACACAAAACCGCCGAAGGTTACCGTCGCATATAATTATCGAATACCAGACGAAAAAAAAAATTAGTAAATATTTGAAAATAAGGTTAATTTAACGCAAATATGATTCCTTTGTTTCATTTTTAGACGAATTTCTACTAATTATCTTCTTTAGATTTTAGAGCCACCATAAAGTTGTATACCTAATAGGTATACAACTTTATAAATAAGCCTCGTGTAACCCGTCGGTAGGAAATTTTTGATGGCCATATGACACATGTAAAGGAGTATAATTTATCGAATAAACGCGACTTAGTCCAAAAATAACCTCCTCAGAGACCATAAACGACGTTTCGAACTTACACATGTACGTCATTTAGCACCTCTCTAAAAACTACTATAAAAATACACGTACTCTTCCCCAAAAAATCTATAACGACGAGCATCATTTTCCCAGGGCACGTGAATTCGTCTACGAGTTGATGGCCAAAGATGCGATCTCCAATGATGGTTTTATTTCAAATCGTAAACTCATAATCGAGTATTGCACTTTGTTTTCATGTCTGAATTTCGCCAGATCGAATTTATTTACAAGTACTCGGGGTATTTCGTGGAATCTATTAAAAAGTACCTATTTCTCAACTCATTACCGTGTCTTAGGATGTGATTTACACTCGAACATGGTCAGTAAAGCACATTTACGACTATCTTGGTAATTGATGATGATCTGCTCGGCTAAAATATACTTAACAGTATCGTATTTCGAACTAACGTCTGTATTCTGCATACACAGCGTGGTATCGCAACTCTTGACCATTATATTACCTATCGCTTATGTAATCTTGGTATTTGTATAATTTACCTACATAAAACACCTCGTATCGCGAAAATCTGGTTTATGGATGTAATAAGGCTCGCGATATTGTTGGGCCACTGCACCGTTGGTCGTGCATTGCTTTGTCGCATCGTCGAATTCGCGCTCGCTGATTATCGAATACGACGTTAATTACTGGCAATTAAGTAAGTCATTCGGAAAGTGATTTTGTACATTTTTATGGTTTGTTTTTTACTTATTTTCGTGTCAATTGTATCGCCATCGAGTCAGTATTTCCGTTAAATACGGTTTCGCCCAGGCCCAGATATGAACATAGGCAGTAGGTCGAAATAATTTACAGCTTTCTAAACCTTCCTCGTGTACTTTTTACTGGATGGTGATTTTTTTCTGGTTGTGTTTAAAAAAAAAAAAAAAAAAGATTTGGCTTGAGGAGGAAAAATACGTATCCGGATGTACTTATTGATACATAACGTGGGTTTTTGATAGCATTTTTTTCAACTGGAAACACGTCCGAATCGGTGCGATGCTTCCTATAACGCGTGCTTTTTCGTCATTTTTCTTTATATGGCAGTGGTCCGAATAAATATACGTATTTATAAGTGGATACCCATTTGAACGATAATTTACCAAATTACACATTGTGTAATAGGAATTAGAACCTATGAATAGCTCAGAAGTGGAAAGGTATTGGAAAGGGTCGGCGGTGTAAAAATTGTCAGTTTGGTGATTTAAATAAAATGTCATGTTTTATAGACAAAAATTCCTCAAATTTTTTCGAGAATTTCTCCAATCTCAGAAATTGAATACTTTTAGTTTGTGGGACGTGAGAAAGGATACGTAGTGTTGAACGGTTTTGAGAAAGAAAAAAAACTGCCAATGATCGTAAATATTTCGAAATTTCACAAATCACATATTCGTTACTTTTTTAATCCATTGAAGTATATAATTTTCCAAAATTTGTAACATCGAATTTAAAATCCATATTTTCTTCCAGGGAGAATTTTCCAGCCAAAAATTAAATTTTGGGCTCAAGTAGAGTTACGAATTTCGGAAAATTTGGCTTTAATCGATCACACAGGTCGCCAATATGGGTAATTCTAATTTGCGATTATAACAGCTGTTGTCCGAATAGACCACTTTTGTGGGATTTTCTCCAAAGCTGGAAAATTTCAGAATTTTCTGAAGGCTTTGGAACGTCTTGAAATCGATTACAATCGATTCGAGGGGTCGAAATAGGGTATATGTATAAAAATTTCAGCTACTTTCTTTGATTATATAAAATTTTTATATTTTTCAGGGCAATTTTTCAAATACGAAATAATTTGTCAAAAATTGAGAAATTTTCAGCATCTAAAATTTTGAATAACATAAGGTTCTTTTATACGATGTCTGAAATCTGAAAAAAATTATGTATGACCACTTGACAAAATTGATAAAAAATTTCCATCCGCGGCAAACTCCCCCCCTCCCAAATTTTAAACATGAAAAAGATTGGGAAAATGCGAATCGAATTTTTTTTTGAAATTCTCACAAATACCAGACGACAAGACGTATAATGTGTGAAACTTTTTTCAAAAATTTCATCCACTCCTCTTAAAAATATGGTGTACTGAAATTGAATTTTCGACATGATGGAGGGGGGGAGGAAGGTGCGAGCTCCGAAATGTTGATGATGCTCCTCCAAATATCCAGAAATTTTTCGACGTAAGATTTAAAGATTCATTTCACGTTTTTTTTTAATGAAAATGGGCTGGGATGGGGGTGAAAAAAAGGAAAGCTCTGATTTAAATGTAATAATGGTCAATTTTCTGAATCAAATTCAAATTTTTTTCATCTATCAAAAATCATACATTTTCATCTTTTTTGCTCAAAGTACAAACTTCATCAAAGGCAAGGTGTCTGTCAATATTTTTTTGGAATTGTTATAATATCTTCAGTAAGATAACCTCTCCCCTCCTCTCCCCCTTCAAAAAAAGAGAACCCTTTCCATCACCTGCAGGATTATTGGATATTTTGGTACGAGATGAACAGCTTGCCAAACTCCTCTGTTTGATTCGTCCCTCCTCCTCCTTCCCGATCCTATGTCCCTCCCTCATCAACTCATTTTCACGATTCATAATTTTCATTTTTATGAATAAAAAAATAATTTTGAGAAATTATTGAACAGAAGAGAAAACTGAAAATATTGAAAATTTCTGTCCTGAATAAAATACCTAAGTAAGTACTAATATTATTTTTTTCAATTTTTTGTAACAAACTAAAATTTTTCGTCATATTTTCTTGAAATTCATAATTTTTTTCTACTTCAAACTACAATTTTCTCACGAGAGAGAAAAAGGAAGAGTAGCCTTTCGGCCTTTTTTTTAATACTTTAATACCCTTTCCTTATTTAAATTTCATTTTTCTCAACTTGAAAAAATTGAAAATTTTAGCTGTAAAAATTCCTCATTTTGGTGTTTTGTTTTAAAAATTTTGAAAATTCTTGAAATTTTCTTTCCAGTATATATAGGTATCTACCTAAAATGAAAAAAATCTGAAGTCATGAGCTCGAGTCTCCAAATTTTGGAATCTACTTCCTTGAAATTACAAAACTTAACTAAAACCAAGATCATTTCGTTCAGCTTCCCTCCTTTCTTCTTCGAACAGAACTCTACTCTTTTTAAAATGATAATTCAAAGTTTCGTTGCCCAAAGAATTTTTTTCATGATGATAAGTACCTAGCACTACTTACACCTTCTGCCACATGAAAATGGTTGAATTTTTCCTCGAACATTTTTTTAAAAACAGAAGCATTCGATGGTTAGTCAAGATGAGATTTAAAACAAAATTTCCCGATCGAAATTCAGAACTTTTTCAACATTTTTATCATTTCATTGTTTTTGACCTCTTCCCCCCCCCCCCCCACACACACACACAAACACATCATCTCCAATTTCGATATTTTTAAAAGCATTTAATCAAATTTTGAAGAAAAATCATTAAGAAACATCTCGAAAATTTATCAAAAAAAAAGCTATACTTTTTCAATTTTTTTTTAGTTTTTTAATCACTTTTCCTCTTTTTCATTCCCAACAAAAAATTACCTTCATTTCTAACTTGATATAAAATCTCAGATTCTAAGAAAGAATTCAATTTAATGAACAAAATTCATTGTAATCAGAAAAAAATTCTCATTTGAAAATTTTGAATCCATCAATGGAAAACTTTTTCAGTAGGTTACTTTTTTTATTTTCAGTGTTTTTAGCTCTGCAGAAATTTCTGCTCCAAGAATACAAAAATTTGTTTCTCCAATTACGGAAAAATTAATTTCAGATTTCTATACGTCGACAAAGCTCAAATTCATCGAAATTTTTAATTTTTCAACAAATCATAAAAGCCTTCTTCAATTAGCTAAAAATCACATATTCGCTCAACATTTCGGTCCAATTTTGACTCCACGATCGAGGCCGATTTCTCCATAGCATGAAGATTTTGTTGGGCCTGTACTTATAATCGCGTATCGACCTAGCCTTCAACATCGTGCCACTTAAATCTCTAATCCAAAACCCGAATCGATGATTTTTGGCACCCACGTCCATCGTCGTGCTCAACAGGAAGGAGGAAAACAGAGAGGAAAAAAATCGCACCGAAACCAGGCGAACACGTATTCACATGGCATACATTTACATACATGAGTACAGAGTACAACGTAATGTATGTTCAGTTGCTAGTAATCACTTTGGTATCAGACTTCATCATCATCACGAGTACCCAGACAGTACACCGGATAAAGAAGAAGTTCTTATACGATTGGTAAACTAAGGCTTGGGCTGGTACGATTTGTGTATTAGGTGCATACTGCATAGAAAGACGAATGGAATTGAACGGACGCAGACGTGATTACAACCGTAACGAACTATTTGCATCGTTAAATACGCGTACAGTACAATTCATCCATGTAGCGAAGCAAGAGCAACTGTATACGGACGCAGCATTCGACCACGCTGACGACAGCAATTACCCAGGCCGAATCTTCTGGCGGAGCTCGATTTGTCGTCGCAAAGCATCAGTCGCCAGCTCGACTTGAAAATCGCTTCCGAAAACCTAATTTTGACGTCGTACCGCACCTCGCGCTCTCGTTTTTTTCATCGTTTTTCTTTGTAATGGTCGATTCTCTTATCACCTCGACCGCCCCCGCAACATTGCCGAATGCTGCACGAAACGCGTACAGCTATTACACGCGTATCGTCGTAACAGTAATGATAACCTTTGAACTGTTCGTTCAGGGTCATCGATCCCATCTGTGTTTTCCAGCGTTGCAATAACATCGTCGATACGTACGATTGGGAATTTAAAAAGAAATGCGAGAAAATGGCGAAAAATTAGATGACAGGAAAGAATTGCCTGGTAGATCGAAGACGATGGGTTTTTCAATTCGTGGCTGAGCATATTTCGTCAAGTGCTTTGAAATGATATAAAATTTATTAATCACGATTATGTTTAACCAACACCCTCCCCCCCCCTCACATTACCCCCAAAACGGGGAAAAAATTTGAACCAAAAAAACTAAAAAAATCAAAAAAATTCCAAACTATATACCACTATACCAGATAATTTAAATAATTATCGAAAATTGATAAATTGATGGCTGTTTTACTTACGAATCGAGGAATGATAATGCTCGGAGGAGAAATAATTGCACAGAAACTCACCTGTAAACAGAAAAACGCAAACATTAGATTCATAAATATGATTAATAAGCACTTGAATAGCTGGAATATGAATCAAAAATTTTGATAGCATTATTCTTTCATAGCATTTTGAATCAAGATGCTTGATACGTATTTTTTTTTTTTTTAAAAATTGGTGTTTTAGAACTGGCCCAAAATTTAATTTCTGATTAGAAAAATATTTTTTAAATTACACAATATGATGACTCATCAGAAAAACTGTTGAATTAAAATATGTCGGGGTGTCTAAACAAAATTTATTGAACAAAAATATTGACTTATGCTGGCCTTTTGGAATGATTTTTCTGAGTCAACCCCAGGGACCGAAAGCCAGCCGAAGCCGAAAGCCGATTCAGCCGATTCAGCCGATAATTTGAGGCTTTTGAAAAGCTGGCTGTCAGCTCAGCTTTATAATTCAGCAGCCGAAAGCCAGCCGAAAGCTTTATGTTTTCGGCTTTTTTACAGCTTTTTTTCAAAATTTAAAAATTGAAATTAATGGTGCAAATGTTCGTTTTTTATGTACCATTATTTTATTTGAAGTTGACGATTTGAATTTGACTGGTGTTCTTTCATTTTTTTACTTTCAAGATCTTTTGATTTTACACATTTCAGAATAAAAAAATTTAAACTTTGAATTTGATTGAAATTTATCGTAATAAAAGCCGAAAGCTGACAGCTGAAAGCCGAAAGCCGAAAGCTGAAAGCCGAAAGCCGAAAGCTGAAAGCCGAAAAAAGCCGTATTTTTGGCCAGCTGAAAGCCAGCCGAAAGCCAGCTGTAACAGCCATATAATTTCAAAAGCCAAAAGCCGAAAGCCTAAGCTTTATAATCCTTATCACAAGCCGAAAGCCGAAAGCCTAAGCTTTATCAATCGGCTTCCGGTCCCTGGTCAACCCACCTCACCCCCAAGAAATGAAAAAACATCAATACATCAGCAAGGGCAAAAATTTTTAGTAAAAATTCGAGAAAAATAAAATGTTGGCTATAATTGGTGAATTTTCTGTTAATTTTTCATGTTATTTCAAATCGGTGACTTTTCATTGATCTTTCAGTCAGTTGACACAATAGAAATTGACTGAAAATCAGTAATATTTAGCTGGAAAAGCTCTGAAAAATCATTAATTTTTAAAATAAGACAAATGAAATACTACCCGAGGGAAGCGAGGACAAAAATTTTTCAAAAAATGCTGTTCGAGAAAGACAAAAACACTTTTTTACATTTTTGTAGTAAAAAATTCTGTATACCTTGTACCCTGAGCCCTGACTGAGCCCAAGCACAACGAGGGCGAAAATTTTTGAAAAAAGGAAAAAAGGGCATTCTGAATCCGAACATTCATTTTTAGGTAAAATAAAATTGTGCTTTTTTTCGTGGTTTGTAATTGACTTCTAAAAAAAAAAAAGATATCTATTGACTTATTTCTTGATCTCCTTCCAAAAAAATCGAAACATTTTTGAAAATTCCAACCAAGATCATTACCGAGTCCTTTGATGAATAAGAAGGGACAACTTTTTTCACTTGAAAATAATGATTGTCTGGAAAGGAAGAAGTTTCATACCATAATTTTAAAAATGAAATTGTGTAAATTTACTGAGCTCGAGCGAGGCGAGAGCGAAATTTTTTGAAAAAACGACATTCAAAAACTAAAAATTTCTTCATTACTTGATCAATATTTCAGTATTAAAAAGGAAGCGAAATCTTCACATCTTTCATTTTTCAAGGGAAATGTTTTTTTTGGAATTTTTGAAAAAATACTGACCTTTTGAGTACATAAGTCAAAAATACTGACTTATACTGACCGTTGGTCACCCTGTACGTTCAAATATTATGTAGATGCAAGAAATCAAGCATCACTCATTTTGAAAGACAGGTTTCGGATCCTCTTTGAGTTTGCTTGTTCAACACTGTTCTCAATAAACTTCATACTTTTTCAAAAATTGCTCAAAACGATTTTCAAAATTTTGAAAAAAATTGCTTGAAAAAAAATTGAAATTAAAAAATGTCTTCAAAAGTTGGTTCAAAAATTTTGGAAAAAAAGTTGAAATTATAATTTCAAGTTTTATTAACTACAGTAAAAAATTGTTTAAATTGTATTTTTTTTTTTTTGAGTTATGGTGAAAAAATTTCATTCTGATTTTCATGGGCTCAAAGTCAAAATTAATTTGGTTTCACTACCCTCCCTCCCACTTCAAGGGTCGGCTTTTGAGTTCCGAGGTTTAAAAAAATGAAAATTAAGAAGAAAAAAATTGAAATTATATAATTTTAATACCTTGAACAATTTGAATAATTAATTTTCAAAAAAGATACCTATTTTATCAAAAAAATCAATTTCTTTCAAAAATACGTAGAATCAAAAAATCTTAAGTTTATTCTGAAAATTATTAAAAAGTGTAAAATCTTATAACTGATGAATTTTTCATTAAAACTACTCCCCCCCCCCTTCGCATTTCAATAATCAAATTTTTCATGATCTGAAAAATAATTTTTTCTGAATACCATATTGGGATAAAAATTTCTATTCTTGCTCGTATTTTTTTTTTTCTATTGATCTGGTTTGTCGAAAATTCGGCAATCTTTGATGATTGTTTATTTCATTGGTGAACAAATTGATGGAAAACAGTGAATTATTTTGAAAATAGTTATTTCAAACAATCATCCCGAATGCGTTCATTTTAACAATGACGAAAACGTAGAGACGATTGAAAGAGATGAAGAAGGTGGCTTTTTATAATTCAAAGTCAATTTCCTCCAATACAATTCCTCCAAAGTATGTGACAGGGGAGAAAGAGGGGACGAGGAATAAAAATTTTAAAAAATCTAAAAAGTAGCAAAAACTCAATTTTTAAATATTGAGACATGTTATGAAAACCTCATTTCTTTCTCTCGTTATCTTCAATTTTTCAGCAACCTAATCGCTTTGCCTTCTGAATACTGCAATAATCTGCTATTCACCAAAATAATTATCTCATTTTTCGAGTCTATCGAGTCTCGCACGGCTGAATGATCCGGCCGAAGTACAAAGTTCGCTGTTGCTGGTAGAACGACGCTACGTGCACGTGCACTTGGAGATATTTGTTTACTCTTTTGTATCGTAAACTGTACACAAACGAGCTGGAATGACTACGAAATACGACGTAACTTATACCCAATTCAAGACGGCGTCGGCGGCTCGATGTGGTTGAAAAACTTCGTAAATCATCCCTAATAAACGAAGACGCGTGGTTATTTTAAGACTCTGGCTGCATTCAACTTGCACACTCGTAAATGCATCAAAACCCAAGCCACCGAGGAACCCGAATCCGAAACTTTTGGAAATTTGATTCTACGAAGCCCATGATTATTTTTCTTTTCGTGTTTACATCGGGAATCGATTTCTCAGCATTGATTGCCTCGTCCAGCTCGATTTGCGGTTCAATGGTACCAGATACCGTTTCTCGTGGCCGATCCACCCAAAACCAGATGTTCCATTCATATAGACGGTCAGCTGCATCTATTTTTAATTTGGCGCGCGTTCTGAGTCTTGGAAAAAATACTGGGCTCGTACTCTTGCTCATCGGCCATAGTTCATTGTACTGCACGACCATCTTATCGTCACCGTTCATATACTTAGTACCGCTGGAAACTCCTTCGATATGGTTAATTCCTTCGTATTTATAAATCGTTAATACTCACGCATGTGGCCTGCCCCAGCCCCGAATTGTCTCCGACACGAGATGACATACTGCACGATAATTTGCTCGGTCGACGGTGGCTCGTGTAGGTGCGCTCCGTTTACTCCGAACAACGAAATATTACTTCACAGAGGAGTTGAGCCAGCCATGGTACGATGTACAAAGATGGTATAATTTTAACGCGCCAGAGCGAAGGATTCCTTAGCTCTGCGAATAGCAACCTTGTTGCTGGTCTCACAACCGCAAGTTTTCCATCCAAAGAAAGGTGAACGTTCGCGAATTACGGAAATCGCCTAGTCTTAGATTGAAATATTATACGCACCGGTTGGAGAAAAATGACGCGTTAATTAAAAACCAGATCCATTACGGTCGAAAAAACTTCCGAAACGGTAGCCGGTCTCCATAGGTGATGGTTTGGCGGCATCCGAATCGCCTTTCAGCTCGACTATATTATTAGTTAAACGACCATATTACGTGTGATTTAGTTTGGAAATGGATTCGGGTCTCTGATGTAAAGAAGAACGTGCGCTACCCGAATGATGATGATCGTTTAATGAATTGTGAAAATGGTTCAAGGTTTTACGTCTAAAACCGTATGTTCTAAAAGGGTCGTAAAACTGCTCATTAGGGAGTGGATGGGTTTACTTTGAAGTTCGGCATTTTTTACCGGCTTAGTGAAGCGGAATTGTCGTGTGAGGTAGGATTGAGAACTAGTTGGCGATGTGGTTCGGGTTCGAGAAATGGTGGTGCGAAAAGAAGTCTCGGTGATGTCATTTAGAGGGAGAGAAAGAGGAGGGTTATTGGCTAAATTTAGCTTCTGGAAATTGGAAATTTACGTAAAAATTGGAGAATTATTGTAAAAATTGGCAAATTATCGGGAATGGGATTTCACAAAAAATGGAGGGCATAGAAGTCGACTGCGAAGTCGGAGTCAAACTGACTCCAAATTGACTCCGATTTCGGCTTGACTTCGGAGTCAAGAATCAAGGTCTGAAATTGACTCCGGGGTCAGGAGTCAACTTTCTCCTTTGACTCCGGAGCCAAGGGTCAACTTTATCCTGACTCCTATGCCCGGCAAAAAACTGAATCTGATGATTTTCAAATTTCTAACCAAGTTCTGGAAATTGATATCGAGTGAGGTATCGAAATCCATGTTTTCTGAAACCCTGGATCTTTTTCTGAGGCTATTTTGACCCCCGATGAAAAACATGGCCCTCGAGAAGGCAGAGGGTGACCGAAATTTAAGATTTTTCGCGTCAGGTATGAAAAATTCGATTCTTTTGACTTTCCGAATTCTTTTTTTTTCAGCCATTTTTACCCTAAACGTGAAAACTAGCCCAATTTCAATACTTTACTCGATAAAATTGAAAAATTATTAATTTGGCCACCTACACTTTTCAAAATGTCCATGTTTTGCGTCTGAAGAAAATAAATTTAGGAAAAAAAATGGATTCAAAATGTCAAAAAACATTTATTTCGATATTTCACGCCATAAAAATGAAAAATTTTCAATTTTGGTCTCAAGCACCTTTACACTTTCAGAGAGTCAGAGTTGATGTTTGGGTTTGAGGTCAAAATTAATCAAAAAATAGATTCAAGAACTTCGAAAACTCTCGAAGTAAAGTCTTTTTTAAAAAAAACAATAATTTTTTGATATTTCTTCCCTTTGGGTAAATTTTTCAGCTGGTTTCTGCAATTTAAACGGTGTTCATCATCTTAAGGATAGAAAAAATGAGTTTTTGATTCAAAAATTCAGCACAAGGAATTGAATACCGCACACTTGAAGGTTTCATCTCATTTTGTGTGTCTTTTATCTTTGACGAGATTTTATTCTTCATTTCCAACACTTTTTTCACAATTAATTCTCAATTTGATTTGGATCTTCCCTAAACGACTAGAAAATTTTCTAATTCGAAAAAATAAATGTTTTTTTTTGGGGGGGGGAATTGAAAAATAAATCCGACGAATAGTATTAATTTTCAAAAATATATATAACGAATGAAGAGGCCAACAGAGGGTCATCTGTTCCAATCGGTGAAATTGTACTTCAGGTCAAAAAATTGCTTCAAGGTCAAAAAATTTTTCAAAAGTCATGACTTTCCCAAGGGAGGAGGGAATCAGAAATTTTCAATTTTTGGCCTCAAACAGTCAAACTTTGGTTTATTGATCCGAAAGATCATTTTTTTCTGAACTTTACTGGGACCTACAATTTTTTCTCAAAAATTGTTACTATTCCTGACAGAAAATTTTCAGAACCCTCCAGTCCACTGAAATCTAAAAAAAACTTATTCAAACTCAGATCTAAAGATTTTCGAGCTCCCTTCTCTCGCTTAAAATCTGGGGACCTTGATTTACAAAAAAAAAAAACTTCATTTCAGAACGAAGTCATAAAAAAAAAATTGAAAAATTAAACGAGGTATGCGAGGGTATAATGTAGACCAAATCAAGAGAATAAAGAATAAAAAATTGAAAATTTTAAGCCTTTTCCACTGAAAACTTCGAATATTTATAATACTTTATTACAACAGGACCCTCAAAAATAGCAGGTATTTCAAACTGATATGAATTCCTAGCAAAATCCCTGAAAATTTTCCGGGTTGTCCAGCTGAATATGAAATTTTAGATCAAGAATGTTTTTTCCGATTACGGTTTTGAAAAATATCGATCTATAAATCATATTAATTATGCCTGAGCAAAGCGAGAGCAAAAATTTTCTGCAAAAAAACTTCACACTTTTTAGATTAGCTATACTTTTTCATCACTTTCACAAACTACCTCTTAGGCACTCTAAAATGGTTGATTTGGCTCAATTTTCGATCACAATTCAATGAAATAATAGATTTTTTTCTTTCACAAAATAATCGATCAAGCAGATACCCATTTCGGACTATTTCTCAATTTGAATTTCTACAAAGTACTAAAATAGATTCTCAAAAACGATTTGATCAATCAAGAAATCGATTTATTTCGATTAATCGATCGTTATCTTGCCCAATATCTCCATTCCAAACAAAAAATAACATATTTTGGAACGAAAGGGTTAAAATTAAAGTCTCCATTATCCCTCTGCGTCTGCATCTATAATTGAAAAAAAGTACAATACCAACACACCATTATGGATCAACTCATCTTCACAAATCCGTTTTCATAAATTTTTTCTCATTTCGATATCTTAACATCAATCGATCCGATGTTTCAACTTTTCCAAAACCTTTTATCGATTCACCCCAAATCTCTTTCCTCATCTATCCATCAACCTCAACGACACCATCCAATCCAACAATAGGATTAAAAACAAAATACAAGCGCCAAACAACACCCGGTTTAAAATTTCCGTATTAATTTAGGAGAAAAAAAACCTTTTAGTCAAACCAGATGATACGTGTTCCAAAGCTACATTTATTTCGACGATAACATCGAAAAACCTGAACTTCTTATCACTAGCCGGATCAGAACAAAGGGTAGATCCCCTCCTATCGCCCTTCCTCAAAAATAATCTCGTAAATATACTTAATTATCAATTAAACGACATCCCCGTTTCTAAAATACCTACCCAGAGACTAATTTCATCCGGAAAAAAACAGCCACCGCGTGATCCTGGAGAAAAAGTGTTTTTAATGGTAATCTAAACATCTACGGCGAACATAAAACCACCAAGAACCGTAGCCATTGCACGTAGGTCAAAACATATATTTTCGGTACGGTACAAGTCCAAATGGTATAAAAAATTTCAATCCGCGGTGCGGTTATCGTTTAATTACGAGTATTTTAAACGTATCACGATTCCACGTCCGCGAGTCCGACAATCGAGTTCAAAACGCTCCGCAGAGTAAGTAAAGTATCCGATAAAGCACGTATTATGATCCATGGGCGATGAATAATTGAAGACCCACACCACGCCACTAATACCGCAGCTCAGCTCCAACGAGTCATTTTTTCACTTCATTCCATTCTCGAGTCATTTCTAAAGAACTGAATAAGAAAAATGCTTCTTTAATACACTCGTCGTCGGCTACTTTCCCTCTCCGAAAAAACAAGAATACCCTCTTATCTTCTGGCAGGTTTAATTTATAAAACAGACCATTAGGATGATCAGGCCACGGTACCGTTCGAATATAGGTACATAGCTCGAAGGTAAACAAAGAGAATACCAACCCCTATAATTCAAAGCCAGCAGAATGAGCTAGTTTAAAGAATCAGGAGGAGAAGGAGTCCAAATGCCATAAAATCGTAAGCGTCTGCCAGCCAGCAGACAAAACTCGGGTCCGAAATCAATAAATATGTCTTTTTATACCCAGGCCGTTAAAATATTCCGACGAAATGCCGCAGGGGGTAAGTTAATAGAATTAACCCAACATGTGAATCGTTTAAAAGCCAGCTCTCCGGTGAGGCTGGGCTGTTAATAAAGCCAGATAGAAGGCGCTTTCACCGTCATCCTGGTCCTTCGTCACCCGCACACAGCTCGCGACGATTTTTGGCATCTTTTATCATAACAAAGTCGCGAAGCCGTGACGTTTTTAAGATGCAAATTAACCAAGTTCGTGGCACGACCGAGAGATATTTATACGTGTACTTTTTCTTCTATATGCATTCGCGCATCCTACGCGGTAATATATCTGTACCGAGTCAATCAACTAGACGATGCGAAGGCGACAATGTTATACTTTTCCCCTTATTCGTACTGTAAATTAATTTCAAACATCCGAAAAAAGAAACTTTAAAAGCGACATACCATAGGTTGAAATTTCCAATAATACAAAAGAAACCCGTAAAGAGATACCGTTTGATGTGTTTTTTTGTCCCTCTTCGCTCTTCTGCGTCTCGGGTTTTTTTCTTTTGTAGCAACGTTTTATTGCTGCTTTTAAAATGTGTGTTGAGAAGCCGCTGGCCGGCGACCACGTATCGATACGAAGTACTGACACGAAGCCTTCGCTGGCGTGTAGCTACGAGGTACAGTTCGGTTCGGATATTCGTTCGGTAAGTACAAATAAACGAGTACAACATAAATAATGGAAGAATGGAGAGGAATTAACACCTATTTCAGGCTCTCTGTTCGAATGTAGCAAACATTGCAGGAGATTTTGGTCCAAATTTCTCAAAAAAGTGACTTTCATAACTTTATAGGATGTGAAAAAAGTGACAAAAAGTGACTTAATGATGAAAAACGTGACCAAACAGTGACTTGATAACGAAAAAGTGACCAGAAAGTGATTTAATAATGAAAAAAGTGACCAAAAAGTAATTTGATAATAAAAAGTGACCAAAAATGACCCTGTAATGGAAAAAAGGCCAAAAAGTGAATCGATGATGAAAAAGTGAAAAAAAAGTGAAGTACTTGATAATGGGAAAGTGAACAAAAACTCAAAAAGTGATCTAATAATGAAAAATTAACTAAAAATTGACTTGATAAATCAGTTACCAAAAAGTGATTCAATAACCAAAAAGTGACCTGATGAAAAAAAAAAGACTTAATAATAGAAAAAAAGACCAAAAAGTGACTTGATAAAGAAAAAGTAACTAGAAATTGATTTGATGATAAATCAGTTACCAAAAAGTGACCTGATGAAAAAAGAGACAAAAAAAGACTTATTAATGAAAAAAAAAGACCACAAAGTGACTTGATAATCAAAAAAGTAACCAAAAAATAACTTAATAATGAGAAAAGTAACCGAAAGATGACTTAATGATGAAAAACGTGACCAAAAAGATGAAGTACTTGATAATGGAAAAAGTGACCGAAAAGTGACTTAATAATGAAAAAGTAACTAAAAATTGACTTTATGATAAAACAGCTACCAAAAAGTGATTTAATGACCAACAAGTGACCAAAATGTGACCTGATTATGAAAAAAGTGACCAGAAAGTTACAATAATTTCTCTTGAATTTCCAAGTTTTTCTGACCGTTGTGGCATTCATGAAGCATCAGAGAGAGAAGTGGGATATCTTTTGAGGTGAAATATGAAGTACTTGAACCTGAAATTGTGTAGAAGCAAAATTTAAAACGAGCGGTATTCTCAACGGTTCTTTTTTCCAAAAACCAGTACTCAGTTTCTACGAGATTTTTTTTTAATCTGAACTCTCCTCCTCCCCTTCTACTTGAGGATTTGAGTTTATTAGAAAGAAAATCTAAAGAGAAAAGAAAAACTTGACTTCAAAGCTTTTGAAATTTTGAAATTTTCCCATCAGCAACCTTTTTGTTTTGAATTTTCTCAATTTTATCAAATTTCGGATTTCAAGTTTTTCCAACTCCGAATCTTTAAATTTTTTGTTCATTTTTTTTTTTGAAGTTGCGTTTTATTTAAAAAATTTATCAACGTTAAAATTTTCCAAACTTCTCAATTTTCCTAAAATTTTTGGAAGTTTAATTTTTTTCAACTTTTTAAATTTCTTATTTGTTATTTTGGAAAGTTTCTTCCAGCGATCAAGTTGAAAAAATGTTGAAAAACATGATGAATTTTTCGGAAAATTGGAAGTTTGAAAAATTTTAATCAACATGAAGTACGTTGAAAAAAAGAGAAAATCGAAGTTAGAAAAAGTTGAGGAAATTTAAATTGAATGACATTAAAAATTTTCAAGTTGCCCACAAACTACGAGTATTATACCATTCGAAATAGGTACATATGAAAAAATCCTGGTTTTCCGAAAAAAGGAAAATACAATCATGTAATCTGAATACTGCAAGTCTGCAAAAAAAAGTTGAGTAAATATGTAGGTATAATTTTTTTTTTTAAAGGGTTAATAATAAATGCACCGTATAATCGAGGATTACTAATTCTTCAAAATTCGAATTTTTGTTATTTTTTCAATTATAAAAAAAAGTTCAAAAAGTGACTATGAGGAAATAAGTGACCAAAAAAGGCAATGACCTGTTCAAAATGTAAAAGTTATTGAAAAAATCGGAAGTGAGTACCTTTTAAAAATTAAAATTTTTATGCCTTCACTATTTTTTGTGATATTTTCTATGATTGTTTCTTCGATCTGATTTCACTTCGATAAACATGTGCCAACGTATTTAAAAATTTAATAATTCCAAAAAAAATTATCCTCAATTTCAATAAATTTGTCGATCTAATCTAAATTTATTATTTTTCGAATGAACTTTTTTAGACTAATCATTTTCGAATAATTTAGTACCAAAATTCAAAGTAAATTTTCAAATCGACTCACTTTCTTCCGAGTTTCACTTTCGATGAAAAATGCCTCAATTACTCTCAAACCTCCTGCAGCATTTACGCCAAATACGAATCATTTTGCGTAATCCATCTCGACCCTCAAACGTATTTTCCCATCGCGATTCACGAATAAGCCCACGTCTCCTCATTTGTCTACACCTACTCAGCTCACCTCATTAAAACTAGTTCGCTACACATCAGGTAACCTCCATTAGGTACTCGGCTATGCAAAGCCATCAGTATCGAGAATAGAGACAACTGCACTCTTGTACACATAGCATTTCGCGACAGTGACAAAAGACTATTCGGATTCGGAACATCGCAGCATTTCCGTCCTGTGTTCCAAGATGACATCGCGGGTCCCACCGTGACAGATTCATTATCAGGTAAAACGATAAAAGGATTACAATTCAACTCGCACCGAAAAAATATCTCCACTTTGTTCCCATTAAAAAAAAAAAAAAAGAAAGAAAAGAAAGAAGCGACCGTAGTAGGTACCACTTAAATAAAGGAAATGCAAACGAAGACGAACGACACAAAATTGCGTATACAGCACGATAATTAATCTTCAACGTACCGGGCTCAGGAGATTCGGGATCAATTTCGAAGTTAAATTTTAATATCAGTTTCTCACACGATATCAAAATCCTCGACAATTTTTTTTAAATTAAAAAAAATGACTTATTTCAAATATAAATTTGCGAACCTAGCATTTTACAAAATAGAACTAAATTTGCATATTTATATTCGTATTACTGCGAAATTACGTCGAATAAACGTTTTTTTTTCTATTTGAACTCCAAGCAAAATAATAACAGTGCCAATATACGAATATGGTCGAAGTTGAAATGATATCATCGAGTTTACCCTACTTTGCTTTCTCATTCAGGAATCAGTGAAAATCACTGGCATACACTATTATACAGAGTTGCATCACAAAGAAAAAATAAATCGATTAAAAACAGTGAAATTTACTGACATTGGTGCGACAACGCTAAAAAAAAATCAATAAAAAAGGTTTTAAAAAATATCAAAAAATTATTCGCTAAAAGAATCTGGCGAAATTCACAAAAAAATCTTCAAATTTTATTGAAATAATTATGTAGAATTCAAAATTTTTGATAAAAATCATCTAAATTCACAGGAAACTGGTAAAAAATAATTTGCTGCTAAAACTTTAGTAATTACCAGAAAAATCAGCAAAATTCACCTAGAAATCGCCAGAATTTGCTAAAATTTTGTGAAATTCAAGGGCTCACGTTGCAGTAAGTTTTGCAAAAAATGGGTAAAATTGATTTAAAAAATAAATCTACTGAAAATTAATGAAAAGTGCTTTTGAAAAAACGATGAAATTTTCTAGCAGAAAATTAGTGAAATTTGATGGAAAGATTTACTAAAATTCACTGAAATTTTGTGAAAGTGGCTAAAAATCAATAAAGTTGAATTAAACTCAGTAAAATTTACTTTCTCATTTATAAATAAGTGAAAAATATCGAAAATCACTAGATAACAGTCAAAATTGCAATATAAAAATAAATCAGTGAAAAAATTTTACTGAAAGCAAACGATGAAAAAAATTGTTGGAAAATCAGTATCAGTGAAATTCTTGAAAAATCTGTGAAATTCTTGAAGAATCAGTGAAATTAATATTCAAAAATCAGTGAAATTTTTTGAAAACGTAAATTTGCTGGAAATCATAGAATTTTGCTGATTTTCCCTGTGCTGCAATTCTGAGTTTTCTTCAGTGAATTTTCACTGATTCGAAATGTAAAATTACCAAACACGAGTGAAAATTATTGCTAAATAGTGGCGAAATTTGCTAAAAATTCAGTAAAATTTACCTCGTCAAAAAATCGATAAAATTCTATTAAAATTACTAGAATTTACCACATTTTATCATCATCCCCACCCCATCCCCTTCCCTTCATTCCAAAAAATGATCATCAATGAATTAACTTCCGTTTCAATGTGATCAATGATCATAAAAAAATAATAATGAAAATCATAAAATAGCAATAAAAATCATACGAAGAGATGAATCAGACAAACAGCAAAAATTTTCCCGCCTTCCTTCCCCTTCATTCTTCTCCTTACTTGGCCAGCCTAAAAAATGTATTATTTTATAACATTGAAAAGATTTTCTCATCTCAACACTTTCCAAAATTTGAAATTCAAAAAAAAATTCACCCTTCCCCCCTTTTATAATCATTTCAGGATAAAATCCAAAATTCATTTTTGATTTGAAATAATAAAAGAACTGAATTAACAACCAGAATTTTCGAAATATGCGCATGAATAAGTGTAATTGGTCGAAATCAAAATTCCGAAGAGGTCATAAATTGATCCATGAATTATCAATTATTTTTTTAGTTTTGTTTTATCAAAAGCGATCATAGATTGAAAATTCATTTGAATGCCCCCTCCTACCCCTCTCCTCAGAAAATTCTAAATTTACACATTAATTTTTCAAATTTCAAGTACCTAAATTAAAGACGGAAATATAATATTGATTTCTGAGGACAAAATTCATAATTTTCTTCCCTTTGTGGTATTGAATCTGTCATGATTTATAAAGAATTTTATTTTTCAAATTATGCACCAAAAAATTGTGACTAAGCTGAATTTTTCAATTTCTATTAATCCTATTGAAATTTATGAGATTAAATGATTTTTTTCATAAGAAATAATTTTTTGAAGAGACAAAAAATCGAAACTCTAATTCCCTATTAGAAATTATGGTTCAATATTAGAAATTCTTCATCCTCAAAATCCACTTTAATTCTACCTTGACTTCACGTATCGATATCATATTACATTCTCATCAAAGAAAAAAATACCGAATCCAATTTATGACAATTTCGTAGCCTTGAAATATTTCAAAGATTATCTCGATGTCGATTTTCAATTACGAAAAAACTTACCTACGCTACATTTATTTAAGATAGAAAGAAAAGGCTTCTCTATTGACCATAAATTCATCAGAATCTATCACTACGCAATCCAAGTTCCAAACATATCCCAATCGAGTAAGAATTTCGCCCCTTTAACTCACCATAGCCGAATCAATCGAATTAATGAACGAATTCAGCATCGAAAAATATTAGTAACGGCTGCGATGAAAGTTTTTTCGGTATTTTCTTCTTTATTCGTTTCGTATATAAAATTTATTATCGTTAATTGATTAATGATAATATGATAAATAATCACTATGGCTTTTTTTTTCGTTTTATGAAGTTATTTTGATAAATTGCCTCGAGATGTAGGATTCACTTGACCAATCCAAGAACAATATAACAATCGATCTGGATGAAAAAAATACAATTAATCTTGATTATCGCCTCTTGCGTTGACGATGGCTGTTTATTTGCGAGTAAATTATTACGTGGTTCCTCCTACCAGGCTGGTACGAGAAAACGCGAAGAATTTTTTGGTGTTAAGTCGGCGATAAACCGTGACCGGATACGCATTGATTAAAATATTATCGATGGCGAATGCATCTCGGCTGACAGGTGGTTATTGGTGCGAACAGGTCGATTGGTCGTAATCTGGTTACCAATACGTGATTTATGGGATAAAAAAAAAAACAAAAAAAATGCATCGTAAAATTTCGTATACGAAAGTCGTGCTCGATGACGGCGATATCACGCAATTACCTCTATAAATACTTCTCACGACGATAATCATTGGGGGTATTCAAATGGTTCGGTGAAATTTACACGTTTTTTTCTCGCCTCGTATACCCTGCTGCTCCTTTCATCGAAATCATATTTTAACTCAAGAGTGAGAGGAAGATGGGTTAATGAATATTTTTTTTCATTTCTACCTATTTTTAGATGTGGTACAGCGTCATTAATTAGGTAAGCGGGTGGATCTGGCTACTTATCCGAGTATCTTCCGCGTTCCTCGATGTGTTGCAAGTTCTCCCCGGTCATCGTTTGCTGGATAATTACAAAGTACATCTGTTTGATAAATAGAAAGTTTTTCTTCGCCGCTGAATGATTTTGAACTTGACGCCAACGTCGTCGAGAATGGCCTGCGTGATGTAATCGTAGTAATTTACAAGGTGTGATTGGTGTAATGTGTCGGTCTAATGGGCCACGTGTCATAAATGGAATGATTTGTCGTCCGAAGATTTGGAGATGGTCAAAAACAAAGTCATCGTGTCAAGATGAATTGAACGTGAAACGAGGCGAAAATAATTCCATATGCGAGATTGATGGTGCTCTATACAGGAGGATTAGTTTATCTGATACATGAACAGATGAACACAGGCCATGTTCTTACTCTGTCATCAACCTGAATCGTTGAAAAATTTTTGAAGGAAAGTCCAAATTTCAGCATAGGAAAATATACGTGAAATTCACTCGAAAAACGAAATTTTCAATTTTCACTGTTCCTTTTTAGTTCTTTTTTGTCTGTGTTTTTGTAATCATCATCATTGACTAATCTCAGTAAAATTGGGAGTTTTTTGTAGTAATTTTTCTTTTTTAGAGCCTTGAGTAAATTTTAATAGACTGGTTTTATTTTTGAAAATTTTGCAAAATGTTTTCGAAAAAAATTTACCTATTGTGGTTTTTAAATTAACGTTAAATTTTTATTCAGGAATTATATTTTTTCTCTATCAATTCAAAATTTTGAAAAAAATTGACGAAAATAGCCAAAAATTGAACATTGTGCATACTTGAAGTCTGAATTTTTTAGTCAGTTTTTCTCTCCATCTCCCATCTCACTCTCTTCCTTCAACACATGGTTGAATTTTTTTGTCTTTCAAATTGCTTTCAACAATAATTAAGAAACCTACAACCATCAAAAATGTAAACTTTATTTTATAAGGTTCCCTCCCCTTTCTCGATTCATATGTTTGAAAAAAAAGTTTTCATCCCTCCCCCTGGGCACAAAGGATTTTCTAGGATGAAATTATTCTACAAATTGATGTTTGCATGATTAAAACATTCAAAAAAATGAACAGAAAATGTTGGAAAAATTAATACTCAATATTTGAGAAATATCAAAAAATTGACCATTTAAAATTTCCATTTCCTCCCGTATTTTCCCTCACTTTCATTTCACATGTATCACAGATTGAAAATTGCAACTTTTTTTGACCTATACTTTCTCAATAAAAATTATCACACAAAGAATTGAAGGGGTTGGAATCAAACTTACTCTTGCCAAAACGTTCATTTTTTTTTAAAGGCCAACAAACATTCTAAAATAATTCTCTCTGAATTCTGATTATCTTCGAAAGGATTTAAATGAAGTTTCGATTCTGAATTTTTCAGTCTTCCTATGCATTTCATAAAGGCAACTGTGAATTTTGATACAACACTGATTTCAAACAAATTTTCGCCTCAAAATTGAAAAGAAACCCAATTAGTTTTGAGAGGGATAACCCTAAACCTTGGAATACTCTATTCGAATCATGAAAAGAAAACGAAAGTCGATTTTGCTAGTAAATGAAAGTTTTGATTTTAACCCCTTCAATTGTATTCTCGATTTTTCTCACTCATGCTGAAAATTTTTCAATTAATTTCAATAATGCAAAAAAAAAATTGAAAAAATGAGCTAGATAGAAAAATTAGGAAAACTTTTGACAAGTGAAGAAATCATTTTTAAAAATCCCAAATAGATTCAAAAATTTAAAAATTCTCAATTTTTCCTTTTTTGGTTAAAACATTGAAAAAGTCGAAGAAATTTATGAAAAATACAAAAATAAACTAGGTAAGTACTTATAATCTTATGATTTTGTATTTTTTTTTTCATCCTAGTCTCCCCTCCCCTATTCATTTGAAAAGATAATCAAGGAAAAAAATTTTCGTTCTATTTTTTCATTCATAAGAAATCATGAGATAAGGTAGCAAATAATTACGAAAAAAGAGAAAGAGACAAACAACTAGACACACTGTGTCAAAAGAGCGGACTTCCTATTATATACAAACTGGTGATTAATTGCACGAATTCAAACTTTTAATTCATTTTTTTCAAACACTGTGAGCTTTTCAGATCAATTCTTTTCTTTTGGCATCCATCCTAACTATTCTTTTGGTGTCTGTTTTACCCTAGAAAGCATCACTCTGGCGATATACATATTTTCAAGAACAGAAATAAACTTTAAACTTATGAAAAGCTCAACTTTTAACGATGACTTTTAATCTATGAATCGAATCATTCACGAACGAAATCGTTCGCGAAAAACTGATTCAATCGTTCGTTCATTCAAACGCATCATTCGCAAACGACTGATCCAATTGAACAAATTGTTCGCGAACGGCTGATTCAATCCAACAAATCGTTCGCGAACGACCAATTCAATCGTTCGTTCATTCAAACGCATCGTTCGCGAACGACTGATCCAATCGAACAAATTGTTCGCGAACGATTGCTTTATTCAAATGAATAGTTAACGAACAACCAATTCAATCAAATAAATCGTTCGCGAACGACTGCTTCAATCAAACAAATCGTTCGCGAAGAACTGATTCAATCATTTACGATTCACGAATGGCTGATTCAATTGAACAAATCGTTCGCGAACAACTGCTTCAGTTTAACGAATCATTCACAAATGACTGATTCTTTCAATTGAATCATTTGAAAACGATATTATTATTGGCAACACTGTATGAAATTAGTTTTATGAAGAAAACACATAATAACAAGAATTGACCAATCACAGACCTACAAACTTCGAACTTAATTTTCTCAAGAACGGTGAGCTTTCAAGAAAAATTCATGAGTACCAAAGTTGTAGAGCTTGAAATTCCTGACTATCAAAATGCCCTCCGTTTTTTTCTACGGTGCACCGTTCGCGAGATATTTTCAAAAAATCAGTCGAATAAAGAAAACAAAAAAGTAATAGAAATCAACCAATCACAAGCCTTCAAACTTTGAGCTCAATTATCTCGTAAACGGTGAGCTTTCAAGAAAAATTCATGAGAACCAAAGTTGTAGAGCTTGAAATTCCTGACCATCAAAATGACCTTCGTTTTTCTCTACGGTGCACCGTTTGTGAGATATTTTTGAAAAACTGAATAAACTTTAAAGTCGAAAAGCTCAGCTTTCAAAGCTCGGATCGACTTCAAAATTTAATCAGCTCTTCTCCTATACACATTCTAATCACCATAAAAATTTCAAGTCGATTGGTCAACTCTAACGTGAGTTATCCCGTCAGAAAAAATGTACCAAAATTGAGCTTAAAAGTTGAAAAGCTCAGCTTTCGCTGCACAGAATTGCACCAAAATCTAATCAGCTCTTCCTCTACATAATCTACACCTACTGTAAAAATTTCAGCCCGATCTGTTCAGTTTAACGAGAGAAATCGCGTCAGAACGAAAAGGCTTCAACAAATAAATAAAAAAACCACTATGATCGCAATAGCGGATTCCCGCTAGAGCGGGAAGTCCGCTAAAAACGAACGAGACGAAAAAATTCAAACACACGTTAATTAGCCCTGAATTCATAAAAATATATGTATAAAACTTAACAATGAGAATTTTTTCAAAGAAATTAAGAAAAAATTTTTAAAATTGATGAAATAATTTTTAAAAATTCCAAATTGATCCAAAAATGAAAAATCCACCATTTTTTCCTCTTTTGGTTAAAATTATTGAAAAAGTCGAAAAAATTCAAAAATTTATTACCCGATCTTTAGAATCTGCATTTTTCATCATTACATTAGCTCCCCTTCCCTTCCCTTCCCTTCCCTTCCCTTCCCTTCCCCTCCCTTCCCTTTCCTTTCCTTGAAAAACAGATCATCAAGGATAAAAATTTTTGTTCCAATTTTTCATTCATCAAGAAATCAAAAAATAAAGTAGAGCATGATTGCAATTTGCAAGTAAAGAAACAATGAAAATTTAACAAACATGAACGAGACGAAAAAATTCGAGTACTCACCAAATTAGCCCCGAATTCATAAAAATATATGTAGGTACCCTAGTTTTCGAAAAAAATTGAGGAAACGTTTTTGAAAAATTAATGAAATATTTTTTTTTTAAATTCTACATAAATTCGAAATAAAAAAAATCGCAGTTTCTTTCTTTTTCAATTGAAACATTAGAAAAAATTTACAAAAATCGACTACTTATAGTCTCAAAATTCCTCTTTCCTCGCCTCACCCTTTCCCACCAAAAACAGATCATCGATGAAGGAATTTTCGATTCTAATTTTTCATTCGTCAACAAATCAAAAGATAGGATAGAAAATGATCAGGTAGGTACAAGCTTGGTCAACGAAGGACAATTCAACGAAGCAACGAACTACAACTAAATGGCTTCTCTCGATTAATTCTTTCGCATCTATAATTAAACCTAAAATTGAGAAACGTGAGATTGGTGGGAGAAGAATGAGAGATGAGAAGTAATCCAAATCACGACCAAAATCAAAACTCGAATTCGCATCGAATAAATCACCCATTCGAAACAAAAATTCCAACCCAGAAAAAAGTCAACAGTTACCTTGGCTTAAATTAAACACACGTTAAAAATTCGCACTTGAACGACAAAACATGACGTATTTACGAGCCAATTTTAAACTCGCAAGACCCCCTCGGTGGTGCCAATCATACGTAAACAATCCAGGCAAAAAAAGGGTTCAGTTTAATCATAATTTCACTTTATCAATCAATTTGTTCCGCATTCTAAAGAATTGAAAGTGTTGAAAGAAAAGAATAAGAATGCATCAAGTATCCGATGATTTATTAATTTCATTGCACCGTAAAATCTGCGCACATTAAGACACAGAATGCGTACTCGTATGTGCCATGAGGATATGGCAAAGAAACGAAATAACTGCACCATTGTAAGGCGGATGCAAGATCCAAGACTAAGAGCCATGAGGTATGCGACCTTACAGGAAGAAATGCATTTGAACGAAATCAATCTCTCGCCACATACCCATACCGTCGAAGGTAACACGTTAAAAAATTCAGATTTGTATCTCGATGCGATGCTTATACCGGTGGTATTGGTATAATATTTATACACAACCTCGTGGCTGTGTAAGGTAATTGTATAAATGAAACAGATAATCGCCTAATAGGCACGATCCACAAGATGAACAAAAAAATATGAATGGGCTATTTTAGAAAGTACTTATACGTATACTTAGATATTCGTTGACATGATACCGTTAAACGAAAATCTTTTTTACTCCTGCGCGATGTTTATATTAACTAAGCTGCCATAATCGTTAACCATCGTTATTCATCAAAGTCCTTGGCTTCGATTTCATATTTACGTACAAAATAAGGAGAAAAAGAAAAGAATCGAATGGGTCGTATCACGCGGCGCTGACAAGACGATATCGCGCGTTACATAAATATACGTGATTCGGAGACAAAATAAAAAGCAAATTCGAGCGTATTGTCTTCCCGGAGTATAGAAATCGGGTGGCGTTCGTGGAAAATGCCTGACAGCTCTGGTTAGCGATCGTATAAAATCTGATGTTTATTGTGATAATAAAAATACTCCGTGTTTCGCAGCTTTGTGCTTGTAAATACGACACGTCCAATTGGGAGATTGATTATCGATAAAGGTGCGAACCTGTGTCGTGGTTTATCCGGATTTTCGATAGAAATGGGAAAAAACAACGTTGGTGGGTTGAGTACTGAAAATATTGACGTATTTTTTGAAAAATCTTCCGATCGAAATACAAAAAAGTGATCATGTTTTATGGTTTTTTTTCTTTTTGAAGAGGAAGTCACAGGATTATCAAAGGTATGTTTGGAATTCAAAATATCACAAAATGGTCTATATGATTTTTTTTCAGTAGTATACAGGGCGCTTGAGCCTCAAAACTCTGATTTTTTGGAATTATCCAGGAGACCATTTTCCAAATTTTGATAAGGAATGATCGATTTTTAAAAATCAAAATTCGCGAATTTTTCCCTTGGTACCCGCATCTCAATTTCATCCCCCCCCCCCCATTCCAAAAATTTTCAAATGGGAAGAAGTAAGGGCGAAAATTTCTAGGAAAAATGTTCAAAAAGCTGAAATTTCAATTTTTTGCATTATATAAACAAAAAGAAATTCAAAAATTTGGAAAGAAATTTAAGGAATTTGGAAAAAATTTGCAACTTTTGATTAATTTGAGCTTTGAATTCAATTTTTTTTCAACTTCAGCAAATTTTGACTCAAAATTTTCACTAAATAGCAGAGAACGATCGTCAATACAATTCGTGTGATATGGACTTACGATCTATTACAATAGAATGAAATTTTTAGAGAAATTTGAAAATGAAGTGAATTTTATTTTTGAAGGATATACTAAAAAAAATTCTGAAAAATTTCTGATGGTAAAATTAGTAATTTTTGAAAAAAAATACATGAGGTGTAAAAAATTGGATACATTTTTTTAGGAATAAAAAAAATGAAAAATATGGTCTAAATATGGTCTTTTGTTAATTTTAAAATTTGCAAATCTTCGATTGCAATTCGATAAAATTCATGAAAGTTGAAAAAATTGTTGAACTTGAGAGCATTAAATTCAATTCAACTTCTTACTTCACTTGAAAAATTTGTTTGAAGAGAAAAAAGAAAATTTTCTCAAAAATTACACTTTTTCAGAATTCATAATTTTTGTTTCGTTTGAAAAATTGCAAATTTCAGAAGAAGAATGCTCTTTCTTTGATGTTTTGAAATCTTTGAGAAAAAGAATGAGGGAAAGGGGAAGGAATAAAATTTCAAAAAATTTCATTTCTCAATCACCCCCCTCCCCCCCTCCCTCACCACTCCATTGATTTTCACGAGAAAATTGAAATAATTTATAAAACATATTTTTCATACCTGCTCAAATTTTCTAAAAATTTTACTAACACCGCAAAAAATTAACGAGATCAAAAAAATTCGAGTTGATAAAGTTTTTCTGAATTAAAAAAATGAATTTTCTATGAAAAATATAGTATTATTTTAATTTTCAGCACAACTCGTTGTTTGCTAAACCTTTTCATTATTTTCAACAGTCAGTAACTAACCTATTCAGACATTTGAAATTTTTTGAAGAAAAAAGTGGATCAGAAAATTGTTACACTGGAGCCTACTCTTATCAACAAGGACTTTGAGGACCCAACAATTACAGTATGAGATGTAAAAATTAGATCGAGTCGAAAATTTTTTGAAGTAAATAATTTTTTTTGAAAATTTTTTCGAGTTGGAAAAAATTAGAGCAAAATGAAAAATCTACTGCGATTTTTTCCAGTTTACCAGAGTCCATTTTTTAATAAATCAATCAAAATACACAATTTGAAAAGTTCGCTGTTTGATAATGAGCCAGCCATTTTCCAAAAATTAGGTGTTATTAAATACAAAATGAACTCATTTGTTCAAAAATTTAAACGTTTTAATATCTTAATCCAATATTATGTTTTCAAAACCAAAGAAACCAAATTTGGCTCAGTGAAGGGGCAAAAAATCTAAAATTTTCGACTAAAATTGGAATTTATTTATTATTTCAACCCAATAAGAACACTTGTTCCAATTTTCTAACTCAGAATGAAAAATTTTCATAAAAAGGTTAATACTTTTGCTGAATTTCAAACGCGGACCCAATTTTGCCTTAATTGGAGAAAGTAACCAGCTCTCTGCTCCTCTCGTTTGATCTAATTTTGCTTAAAACAATTTTAAAGCAAAAAAAATTATCGAAATCGGTGAAAACTGACAATGTTTCACTGAATGGAAATAATCCAGGATTCAAAGTAAATAAAAACACACTGAGGGGTAATCCACCATAATTTGAAAAAAATCGAACAATCTTAAAAAATCAGTGAGGAAGCTCAGCTCTCATTAGGATACTTGAAAAATAAGAAATACCATTTCCTCTATGGAAGCTCAACGTTAATTCACCTGAATTTTTTCACCCAAAAAAGGACATATCCAAATTCTAGAATAATTTTTCGTACTCGGTCGAATTATAGACTAAAATAGGTACTCAGAACGTTTTGAAAATTAATTTCGTACTTGAAACGTAATTTTAAGGACGACCGGAATCGCGTAGGTACTTGTACCGTATTAATTTAATGGCCTCGATTGTACATACGATATAATGATTACATTTCAAATCATGTAACGTCGAAGAACGAAAATTTGCAGAATTTTAAATTCGCAAATACGATTAATTTTCGAAACTTTTCGCTGGCATCACGACACAATGGATAAAATTCGTCAATAAACCACTTCTGCTGGCACCTTCAAGCTGAGGAATTCAATGTGAAGGAATGGAATACCCATGAGTCATAAATATTTCAACTTGTCCGATCGAGTGAAGAGTTTGAGAACAAAAAACAATCAAATTAAAATCTTTCGTAGGAAACAATTTAGTCATTGTAACAGGTATTTTCAAGTCATCGGTGTTCTTCGTCGTAATAACTGTGAATTCTCCACTTCAAACACCGGTTTATTTTGGCGTATGAAAAAAATATTAGTCGGTGTATTTGCATTTGTACGAAGTGTGATTTGTAAATGTTTACAGCTGGAGATTGAAAGATTGGTTTACTCGAGTACCCCACATATGTGCATAACTTTTGGCAGATATTCAAACGACAAAAAACCACCAGTCGTAATTATAACCACGATTCTTTTTCAGAAGCAAACATATGTTGATTAGGGAGTATTTCCTTTAAATATCAAACTTCCGGCTGGAAACGGTCGTCTTATACCTTTTCGTATCTCAAACCAGTCGAACGCGTGCTACGCATCTTTACGAGTTAATATTATGAATCACAATCATACCAAATATTCTGGAGGAGAAATGGTTGGAATTCTTCACGAGTAAGGATTAATATCGCTTGTACTTTCGTTATCGTGTTTCTCGTGATGGGATAACTGAGAGTAAACAAGTTGAATGAAATCGAAACTAAAAGATTAAACGAATAGAAAAAATTCATTCAATTTTAAATATCACGAACTTATTTTCAGAAGAAAATGATGGAATTAAATTTTCCCAAATGTTTACCGGTTTATTAAAGACGAAATTTGAGACGATTGTTTACATTTATCTAACAACATTTGAGCACTTGAAAGTTGAAACACTCGTCCATTTAATCGATTGAAACAGATTCATTGAAAGAACAGGACAGTCACAAGATAAGAATACACCAAACTTCAAATTTTTAAACATAAATTAATAAATTTAAATACAGAACTCAAATCCGATCACTCACCGTATGGAAGATTTCGTATTTCTCGTCGAGCAGATGCACCAACTCAAAGGTTTACACAGCTTCACAATAACACAAAAATATCACAAATAGATGAACAGTATTTCGACCGAGAACTGTAGAAGAGATTTTTATACGCACGAAAGTTCATCAAAATTTAATAATTAAAATAATTAATATTGAATAATCACTTATTCAAGTTCAAAAAGCGCGAAACAACGACAGACGATTTCCATCATTGGCACAACAGCACATTATGAATTTTTTTCAAGTGGAAGAATGAAAACAAATAAATGCAACAGGCTGGGTTGTGCTAGTTTCACAATGTTGTGTGTTATGAATACAAGTTTGTTAAATGGTCACACTGTAATGAATTGATTCGTTCGGAATAAGGATGAGAGTTTTGATTCGTTTCTTTTTCAATTTGATTTTTTTTTTTAATTAAAAAAATGACTGAGCAATATTATTTTTTAAAAGTATTATTTCATTTTTTTATTTTTCATTTTTTTGTATACATTGAGACTATTGAGAGGAACTGGAGCTTATGATTTTTAAAATCTATCATGTCAATTTTTTGGGAAAAATTAATTTGAAGTGAGAGTGGTCAAAAAAAAGGTAGGAGAGAGCCAAATCAATATCCTCTTCGCAGTCTTCGCTCCTCTATCCTCTCAAAGAAAATAAGAGCTTGACAAAAAACAAAATTTTCAGATTTTTTTAAAATTAAAAAATCTTTCCAAACACCCAAAAACACCACCAAACACCGAGACTCGAAACAAACATACACGGTTACCACGAAGTTAAATTTTCAAAATCACCCCAAAAAAATAAAATGTGACATAAATTGCCATTGATAACCCATTACCGAATTGAAAATGGAAAAAATAAAACTTGATATCAAACCTAATATTTCAATTAAAGTTCCTGTTATCAGCGTTATTGGTATGTTATTCAGATTTTTTTAAAATATAGACAGGTTTCGTCAGTGTAAATAAAAAAATTAATGATGATCAGGAGGTCCTGGCAGTGGTAAAGGAACTTTATGCGAATTACTAGCGAAACATTATGGCTTATTTCATATCTCCGTTGGAAATCTATTACGCGAAGAAGCGAAATTAGGGTCTCAGCTGAGTCATCAAATAACTCGAGCCATAAAAGCCGGAGAAAACGTTGACGTGGTAAGAGTATCAACATATTTCAAATAAAATTCACGATGATTAAGTACAATTGTTTTAAAAATCCAACTAAGGATGTAGTACTTCGAATGCTAGAGAAGAAAATGCTACAGAATACTTCCCATCATGGATACTTATTGGATGGATTTCCTCGAGATGCTAAACATGGAGTTAAATTCGAAGCAAAGGTATAATTTTGTAATTAAGTGCATAACTCTACTTTTTTCCTTCAATGATCTTGACATTGATTTCAATTCATTTTACTATTTTTCAAGATTGCGCCCATCCATTGTGTTTTATATCTGCAGGCTTCAGCAACCATCTTAAAAAAACGTTTGTTAAAACGATCCCAAAAATCTGACCGTATTGATGATAACTTGACAACTATTGAGAAACGAATTACCATTTATTTTACCCTAGAGGGAGATATTTTGAAAAAATATGCGTCAAAAATTCATAAAGTAAGTCATGTCATAAGTCACCCATATATCGTATCTAGTGAGCGATTGCCGAATAAAAAATTTGAATTGGGCACCACTAAAAAAGTATTAAGTGAACATTCTGGATTTTCACTGACGAAAATTGGTAAAATAAGTCAAGCAGTTCACTTGAAGTGATGTATTTTTTATAGGTATTTTGGCCGAATAAACATGGGAAAATCCGTTTGAATTTTCAATGCATTATTTTTTTCTAAATTGATTTTTATTGATAAAAAAAATATATATTGTATCTTCCTCAAAAATTACACATTTGAATTTTTCTCTTCTTGTCATTCAACACAAACCCATTAAAAAAATGAAAAATCATTTTCTCTTTTTATTTTGAAAAAAGGCAAAATGCTTTCCTCATAATTAAAAAAAAAAAAAAAAAAAAAAACAGTTCAATTCGAATTTATTTTTAATTGGGAGACTATTTCCCGGACACCTTGTATAGGTACCAATTTTAAAGTATATTTTTCTTCAAAATAATTTCCGTCATTTTTCACCTTACAGATTCCATGTGAAAAATCCGTCAAGGAAGTATTCAATAGCTGTATCACCGTCCTTAATGATTATTTCATACCGAAACAAAAGTAAAATTAAATCTACTTTTTTGAGAATTCGCTATAGAATAAATAAAAGGATGTTATTATTTCAAATTGTTATATCCGTTTATTTTTTATAATTTAAATCTAGTTCTATACCACCGATAACCCTACTCCAAGAGGTAGGAAGTTACTTGTAGGTATCTAAAAATAATTACCATTTCAATGACAAAACATTGTCTCATCTATTTTCAAGTTCCAAAAATTTTATGTGGCGAATTTTTAATAGTTATAAGTACCGGACCGAAAAATCAGTCCAAAATAATGATTACCAGATTAATTTCGTTTTATTATTTATTTGCACTTTGTGACGGTATTTTAAGATGTAGTCAAATCAACAAACCCGTGAAATCTGATTATTACCTAATGCAAACGTGCACCGGTTCGAGTAAAAATATAATTGCGCAAGCGTATGCTGAAAATTTGGAATTTTGTAAAAATTTTAGCGCTAGACAGAGAGGATTAAGCTTCAATTTCGCCGAGCCAGGTAAAAATATCGAGTAAATACGTAGGTATGCACAATTACTTTGGATATACTTTCACTTAGCTACAAAACTTACCTACTAAAAAATAAAGAGCTTGCAGGCGGTTACAACGTCACTGGAAATTTTTGTCATTTTGGCACCCCCATCCCCTTATCAATAGGGGCAAAAAAAACAATATGGGTTTCAAAATACTGGATAATCTATGCTAAAAATAATAAAGTATATAGTTGAAATAATTTGGAGGAAAAATACGAGAAAAATCACTTTTATGAAAATTGAATCATTTTAAAGGTAGATTGAAGAATTGTGATTTGGATTTGGATGCTGATTTTGGAAAGTCATTTTAGAGTTGAATTAATTTCTAAAATATGGTTTCTAGAAAATCTTTTTGAAGATTTGAAAATTGAAAATTCAATATTGAATATTATGGAAGATTTAAAATTTAAAATTTAAAATTTTCGACTCAATTTTTACCCTCCTTCCTCCGTACCTAAAATCTTACAATATTCCAAAATTTTTAAGATTTGACGCATATCGTGTTGAAAAAAATAAGACGAAAATTGATCTTGATGAATTGAAATTTTTTTTTTGATAAGACAATTTCGATGCAGAGAAAAAAATATATTCAATTATGAACCTTGTACCGTACTTACTTGAAATTACAAAAATTATGAAAAAGAAATAAATGAAGTGAAAATTGGACAAGTCGTGTGTAAATACGTATTTTGGAATATAATTACAAAAAAAAATTTTCAGCCAAAAATGGTCATTTTTGGGCGAAAAACGTAATAAAAACACAGTTATTCACGTTTTTTAAGGTCTTGCCCCACCTGAAAAAGTCTGAAAAAAAAAATATCATTTTGTACTTAAGGACTAAGTACATAAAATTTTTTTCAGAATTTCTTCTCTGAAACATCATGTAGAAAACTCGATTTGAAGTTTAAAAGCGAATTTTGGCTAGAAAAAAATCATCAAAATTTTTTTTCAACCCTCTTTGAAAAAAAATCGAATTTTGGCTAGAAAAAAATCATCAAAAATTTTTTTCAACCCTCTTTGAAAAAAAATTGGTTGAGAACTCTCAGAAATAGAAATTTTTAATGGAAAGGCCGAAAAAAGTAACGTTTTGTCCCATAACTCGGGCTAGCAGAGGGGCAGGGTGCCAAAATTTTTACCAGGTGGTTTTCAAACCCTAAGAACCAAATTCCATCGGCTAGTTTCGAATTTCAGCTCGGAGGCAGATTCGCCTATCTTAACCGCCGGTACCCTTTCAAGAAATTTCGAAATTAGCCAGATTTTGATAGGCAGATTTCAAGCATCAAAAGGGAAGGGATGGGGGTTGAAGCAGAAGTCTAGATAAAATTTCTGAATCTTCCATAATCCAGTTTAATAAATTGATATCAATTTAGATAATTTTGAGAACCGGAAGAAAAACTGCATCGTTTATGACTGTCCAGAATTCAACATTACAGCAGTAAAACAATACGAATCTATGTTCAACTACTACAGTCTTTATGCTAGAATTTTCCGTAAGCATTCAATTATAATGTACCCAAATATGTTAATTAATTCTAAATTTCGTTTTCATCGCAATTAAAAATTATCAAATCACATCTGCACTTCTGCAGCCTCCGAAAACATGACCTGTGTGCCAAAAGAAGGCATATTCATGTTCAGCAACGCCAAACTCAATTACACTGAAGCTGCTTCAAAATGTGAAGAATACGGTGGAATTTTAGCCAATATCATGACCGAAGAATTATCAACCAAAGTATCCAATGTCTTGGCTAAATCTCTAACAACTAAAAATCGTCAGCTGCAGGTCTATGTAGGTCTAAACGACATCGAAAAAGAAGGAACATTTTTAAATACTTATGGTAAGTACCTATTCAGGCAAGTAGTACCTATCCAAGGTTTTCTTTGTAAATGATCACAAGTACTACATCAAAAATGCAAAAAAAATTAAGCTCAAACAAACAAATTTGAAAAATGACATAATTTTTTTCTAAAATGTCTAAAATGTAAGGTGCTTTTACAATATTTAAAGACGACGTACAACAAAAAATGATATGGAAAAATGCAAAAAAAATTATTTATTGAGAATTCAACTATAAATTCTCAACATTTCTGAGGAAAGGTACCCCCTTTACCTCCCTCCCATTTTTGGTCCATCACCGTAGGTAGGTATCTACCTATTTACAAAATAATTTTGATAAATTGGCAAGTCAGCAAGTACCTTAATTTTAAAAAGATCATTTTTATGCAGGTGAACCCCTCAACTGTCTTTCATTCCGCTCTTGGGCACCAGGAGAGCCAAAAAGTAAACTTGCCAATGAAGATTGCGTCACCATTGATGCAAATCGTTATTGGAGAGTTCAACAATGCAATAAAACTTTCCCTTTTTTGTGTGAAATTTTACCGTATGGACCTTTAGACATCGCAGACGCGTATTGCTCAAATATCGACCAACAATGTGAGTTTTTCCGCTATTTTAAAATATCTTCATTTGCCAACAATATATTAAAAATATTTGAAAATTTTCTTTTCCAATATTACAGCCATCAAGAAAGAATGCTTCGATTATTACACCAGCGCTGAAATAGATTTCGAAAACGAAGTTTGCAATCGAACTGACGAAGATAATGAAATAATTCGAGGCAGAATGTTGAGAACTTACTAGCGAGTGAGAGAAAATAACATCACATTTCAAAAAATATTCTTGTTCATGTCGTGAAAATTAATTAAAATAAATAATAAAAATAATATACTTACCTATACGCTGTACTACTTCTTGAATTATTATATTTTCAAAGCAGTCAGAGCTTGAAAAATCTATTCATTTTAATTTTTCATATTTTGGCGAACTATCATAATGAGGCAGATACAGGAAAATTTTTAAATAACCAAACTAGTCTAGGAGAAAGAAGCACTGGAGAACTTTTTAAATACAGAAATTAACCACCCAAAAGGAATTCGAAAGAAGTTTTAAAATACCAAAATTCAGCCCACTAGGAAAATACACCAGAAATTTCGAAACATAAAATTTCTACCTTGGAAGAAGTGCATAAGAAATATAAAAAAAATCAAAATTTAGCCCTGGTGATAGTTCCAAGAGAAATTCCAAAATACCAAAATTCAGCTCTCAAGTGAGCCCAAAAGTATCCAAAAGAAAAATCAGTCCTGGAAAGAAGTGTTCCAAGAACTTTTAATATTTACAATTCAGATCTTAATTGGATGAGGACATAAGAGAATTTTAAAAACAACAAAAATCCATTTCTGGAAGAGAGGACAGAAAATTTGTGCAGTATCAGAATTCAGCTCTGCATTAGATTCAAGAAATATGTAGTTCAATTTTCATAAATTAGCCTCGAATTAGAGTAACGTTGATTTTTTTTTAATGCATAAAAATACATTTTTAGGGTCAAATACCTATACGAGAATTTTCCATTCACAAAATTATTATGCTCACAAGGTTAAGGTAAAATTTCGAAATACCAAAAATCAAGATCTAGAAGAAAGCATGAAAAAAAATTTCAATGCCAAAATTCAGTCTTAAGAGATGGTACAATCAGAATATTTGAAATACCAAAATTCAGTCCTTCAAGGTGAAAAAAATATTAAGCATAAAAATTCAGTCTTTCGGTAAGAACAGGAAGAATTTCAAAGTTGAAATAAACTTCGACACCACTGAAAAAAAAATCAATTTGGGTAAAAATGGTCAAAAATTGAAAAATTCTCGTTTTCATTTGAGCCTCACAGCCATCAGAAAACAGTGCTCTGATCTCTGATTTCACAAACTTCTCAAAAATTTTAATCGATTTGACCAAACCAACAAAATAATCCAAGTTCTTCAACCCCTAAAAAACCAATCAACCAAAAGATGAAAAAAAAAACATACGAATTTTTAAAAATATACTTCAAATAAAAACGGCACGAAACTGAATAAAAATAAAACACAATACAAAATAAATCATTTTTTCAACGTTATAATGTACCAAACTCAATCACAACACATTTAAAAACAATTCACGACGTAAAAATCCTCAATTAAAACGAAACAAACCGCACGTAAATTATAAACGCAGCTCATTAGTAATTAATTACATAGATATGCACATATATTGCCTAAATTGATATAAAACTCAGCACTCGAGACGCTTTTCCAACATCGATTTACACTACGTTTAGTTATGTTTGTACAAATTTATTTAAATGTAAAAATACGTACGTAATGTTGAAAAATAAAAAGAGAAAATAAAAAGAAAAACAAAATTAAGTACAATTTACAACGTTCAATTCAATTGGCAATTTAACATGGAAAATTAAAAAGGTCACGTTGAATAAGCTCAGTAACTACTTTATACAGCATATTAATTATAAGAAATCGTAAATATTCTTTTTTAGAAAAAAAAAAAAAAACACAGCGTACCATACGAATATGAAAAATAATTAAATTTTTTTTCCGATACACGAGAGTAATTATACCAACACCATAATTGAAATTGTAAAAACTTAAGATTTATACAAAAGTTACATAGAAAACAGGTAATCGTGTGCTTACGTAACGAATTCGAAATCGAATCATACGAAAAATTAAAACTATCTTTCGACGAGCGAAATACCCTCGTAATCCATTCCAAATCCTCATCATTCGTACGAATTCAATTCAACACGTAAACCACACTAAAAATAGAATCATTTCAATAGGATTTTTTTCTCAACTTCGTGTTCCAGCCATTAACGTAAAAAAAAACTCCTTATCAAGCATATTTGTTCGTTGATAATGCCACTTTACATAAAAAGATATAGCACTACTACAAAAAAAAAAGAAGAAAAAAAATTTTAAAAGAATAAATAAACTATCACAGATAAATATCGAGAAAAAAAAATGAAATCTAATTGTTATTTAGCACTAAACTAATGAATATTAGCGCACTTGTTTTGTACTAGAAAAAAAAACCACTTGCATAAATATTTTCATCACTTAAGTACAATATTTTTTTGCTTTTTTTTTTAAATATAATACATTGAGCGAAAATATCATATTTTTGATGGGATGCGACCCTTTTTTTTGACGTTGCGTTGATCTCCGGGACGATTTTTTTTTCGTATATACCTTTCTATTATAAATAGCATTCTTATATACAAGATTGTCTTAAAACTATTTAGCGAAAAAGCTGGCGTCGGATGTACGAAGCAATTCCGACAGTGTTTATGATCAGGACGCGTACATTCGGTTGATTTCGTGCTGGTATCTTTCTTGGATTTCTTTTCGTTTCAATTTGAATGCGGCTGTTACTAAGCCCATATCGGGTGACCATACTTCTTTACATAATTTAATGGCAGCCGGTATTTCGAATTTTTGTAATTTACCTAATAGAAGGGGTGAGAGTATTAATTAGACGAGGAATTCGAATAATTTGAGAATAAAGGAGGAAAAAGATACTTACATTTTTTACCATGCAGGACTATTTGATGTAATACTTCTCTTTCGACTCTGGAATCTTCGCATAATTGATCTATCGACGCTTCTTTGTCGAATCCGTATTTTTCTCCGATTTCCTTCAACGGTATGGGATTCGGTACGATCAAGGCGACGGTATAGTCTTTTCGGGCGTCACCGTAGACACAAATATTTTCGACAACCGAACACGTTTTCAATTGAGTTTCTACTTTGCCTAAGGATACGTATTCGCCGGCTTGTAATTTTACTAAATCTTTCTTACGATCTGGAAAAAAGGGAGAAAATGAAGAAAATTGATAAATGAGATATTTTTGGGAGTAGGGGCTAAAAAGAGGGGTTTCATTTGAAGTCGAACTTACCAATAATTTTAATAACACCGTCTGGATGGTATTCGCCGATATCTCCGGTTTTGAACCATCTACGACCGTCTTCGGTGAAGAAGTCTTCTTTGGTTTTGTCGTCCAATTTGTAATATCCGGGCGATACATTATTTCCTCCTGTAAAACGAGAAATAAAAGTCAATATTTCCAGTTTTGGAAACTTCAATTGGGCCAGATTTTGTTTGAAATGCTCAAATAATCGAAACATTTTGTAAATTTTTTGAAAATCGTGCAAAAATGATCAAAGTATTGACAGAGTTGAGCAAATATTGCAAAATTCCTTGAAAATTTCATAAACAAATTTTAAAGTGTAAAAATTTTGAATTTCTGTTGAAAATATGAAAAACTGATGCAAAAAATCAGAAAATTGGTCCCAATAAAAATATTACAGTTTAGTCTCAAAAAACGTTAATTTTCAGAGAAATATTTTTCAATTCCAAGAATACATACTGCTTGAAATTTTCAAAATTGGATTTATTCTCTGTCTCAAATAAAATTCAAATTTTAATTTTAAAAAATTCATTTTTTTATTTTGTATAAATAATCTCTCTCATTAAAAGCCTAAAATTTCGAAACATTCATCAATTTCAAGTTCCTAAGATTAGCTTTCAAATTTTTTAAAAATAAGCAATTTAATTTTTGGGAAATCCAATTTTTCAACTCCTACAGAATTTGATCAATTTGCAATTTTTTTTCAATTATCGATTTTCGAGATAATTAAATGTTTAAAATTTGAAAAAAAAATGATGAAAATTTTTCGCAATAATTTTTCAAAAAAACATACTTACATTTAAAAAAAAAAACATTTTTTTATTTTGTGAAAAAATTTCCAATCATTTTGCAAAAAATTGCCAGCTTGTTGATTTTGAAATCAAACCATGAAAAAAAAATGTTTCGATTCAAAATTTTTCAATTTAAAAACTTGATTCACATTTTTGCAATGAATTTTTTTTAATGAGTACTTCGATAGTACACACAACTTCAAAAAATCAGTTTTCAGAACCAAGTTTCAAAACTTTGTCAAAATCAATCCTTCAAGTAATATTTTTGAAACTGTAAATCCTCAGTTTGAAAGAAAATTTCATTCAATTTTGTAAAAACAAACCTAACAATATTTCAACAAATATCAAAGCTTTTTGAATCCCCCCCCCCTCAGGTGACTCAATTTCAAACCGTAAAAATATACTTTATTCAACCTGAGTGATTTCTGAGACTATTCGGAATATTTTTGTAGAAATTTTCAACCACTAATCATATAAAAATGAACTGAAATTATTTTGTTACCCACCTATGATAATTTCACCTCTTGGGTAAGGTTTATCACAAACTCTATAATTTCCTTCATCCCAATCGGTTAATCTAATATCGCAGACGGTCAAAGGCGAACCAGCTCTACCCATAGACATATCTTCCACTGAAAAAAAAAAACAAGATATTAATTCATTAGCATTTTTTCATTCATCGATTTAGTCGATTACCTAAGTACCTATCGATTTAATTAGTAATTGAACTTACGATCCATGGCTGTAGCTGCGGCGCAAGTCTCAGTCAAGCCATATCCTTGGACAACAGTATTACATAAACAGGTTTTAATAAATTCGTGCGTGTCGGGAGACAACGGAGCTCCGCCAGATACAATTAAACGTACCCTTCCTCCTAAAGCTTGTTTGACTTGACTAAATATAACGCTGAAAAAGAGAAAAGGAAATGATTACTTTTTTTCAAAATAATTCAACTCTTCGGTCAGAATAATCAACTTAATGATGTACTTAATGAGTAGTTGAAAAGGTGTACAGAATTATTAATAAGTGAATGAATTAACGAGAACGTTAAAATGAGGAGACAATTGCATTTTTTTCCAAATTGAAATTCCAAAGGCCAACTAAGGGGGGATAGTCTGGTAAAATAAATTGGGGAAGTAGATTGATATAAGCCCCCCCCCATTTTTTTCAAATTAGTGCTTTTTGAAATTTTTTTCAGTAATCAAATTATTTTTGTATGTACTACCAAAAAACATGTAATTATTGAAAGAAAAATGATTCTTTTAATTTTAAAGGAATTGTAAAATTGTTTGGTTTTTTTTTAAACTTAAAAAAATATATTTCAACATTTCTTATAAGTACCTATACTTTGAATTTTTATTTATGGAATTTTAAGCGCCCTTTTCTTCACCCTTGTACTTCCTACAGCTTAAAAATCCAAGATTAGCGAAACAGAATGAGCATTAATTTTATTAATTTTACAATGTGGAAAAAATTACATCCAAAAAGACGTTACAAAACTAAAATTTCGTTTATTTTTTTCATTTTCAAGTCATCAAAACTTGAAAAAAAAAATCAGATCCATTTTCCCTCTAAATATGCCTCTCAGGTTCTCTGAGAAAATTAATTTTAGAGGGAAAAAAATTTTAACGACTTTCTAGGGCCCAAAATTCACATTTTTCTATTTTTGAGCCGTCAAAAAACAGTTCATCTCTCTTTTCTCCCTTCAAATTTCAATAAAAATAATCCAAAAAAATCCATAAAAAATTCATTCACAAAAAAAATGGTTTTAGAAGGGAAAAAATTTTCCACGACTTTCTTTGATCCAAAATTCCATAATTTTTTTTGTTTTTTAGTCATCAAAAAAGCTTCAATCATGTAACTTAATTCTTTCGAAGAGGAATTTAAAAAAAGAATTTGCATCACAAAGGTACAATTTTCCAGGTTTATTTCTGTAATTTTTTTTTAATTCGTTAATATGCATTTTTTCGGAAAATTTCTTAATCAAAGTTCAGTTCTGCAATCTTTTTTCCAAAAAAATTTTAAATACATACAATTTCCTAAAAATACTTCTCAATCTTTTTCAATTTGAATAGACATAATTTAGCAAAAATCGAGCTTGATCGTCAACTTTTTTTCGAAAATATCAGAAAATATCACCCAATTTTTGACACAATATTTCATACAAAAAGATTTGATAATGAGAATTTTTCAGAATTCTCACTCAAAAAGTTGACATAGTTCTCAATAATGTAAAGTTTTTAAACCAATTTTTTATACCACCAAAAACTGTAACATTGATTTTATCATTGAAAGTCGAATTCCTTTTTGAAATTAGAAGCCAGTTTTTTAAAAAATCCAGCCTCTTGGTTAATTTCAATGTCATAATCATAATTATCCTTATTTGAACTTCTCGAAAATTCGGCATCTTATTAAATGTCAAAAGGTGATAACTTTGCCAAAAGATTCGCCAAGGCTTATGCTTTACGACATCCTTTGACGACCTCATTAACCTCTATTCGAACCAACGATGAAATTTCAAAAAATTATCAAATTAGAAATACAGAATAAAAAATAACCATTCCCAGCACCCTTCATATTCATTCGGAGATTTCCAAGGTACCTGGATTTTCCCTACGAATTATTCTCAACCCCCCTTCAAAACCAACTCAATTCTTCATTAGTGAAAATAATTTGGACATTTTCATTGAACAGCTCTCTTTTTATACCTATCACAAGGAGCTCATTAGCCACGTAATCGAAGCTACATTCAAGCTCAATTCATTCACTTTTTCGCTACGAAGCAAGATGTCGAATTCCATACCTGTCGATGAGCGGAGTAGAAAATCCTTTCCTGACCCATTTCTTTTTATAATTGTAGGCGAAATTAAATAATGATTTTTTGACAGCGCTGCCGTGATTCAATTTATCATTAATGCCTTTGTAAATTCGATCTAAAATTAACTGAAACATAGAACGCAGAAATATTCGATTAGCGTAACAATAAAATAACATGATAATAGTTGCGCGAGTGAATTTTCGTCTCTATGCTGCCAAACGATTATAAATAAAGCCAACGTAGGTTAATTAAAATAGTCTCATTATTATGACGTATGGTACATAAAGCAACGTTGTAATACGTGTTTCGAGGTATGAGCTAAATAACCCTAGGTAATGGATTAACAATCGACGAGCCTCCTTTTTTTTTCGTACATGGTTCAAATATCGTGTCGTCGTCGATTTCGTTAATGAAACGTTAATTAATTCTATTCCAAAACGAATACTTGTCGATTACTTACCGGTACGGCTGTGATAATAGTTGGCCTTAACACTGACGCGTCTCCTTTCGTACCACGCATAATTTTACTAGACGTGTCTACCATGGTTAACGGAGTCGAGTATCCGATAGGAACACCAGAAAATAGACACATGTATTCTGTAAACGGAAAAATTAAAAATTTCAATTATACGGTTGAATATTGAAATAAATTTCGATCTGGTATTTTTTCAACTGACCTGATAATAATTCGTAAACGTGAGCTAATGGTAAATACGCTAAATAAATATCGTTCGATTTAATGGGTACTGCGTCCGAGAATCCTTTCAATGTGCTAACGATATTTTCGTGAGTTAATATTACACCTTTTGGAACACCCGTTGATCCGCTCGTGTACATTATTATAGCTGTATCGGTCGATTTAGGAGGTGAGCTTTCTGCAAAGTTGAAAAAAAAAATACGAAATGTAAATTTTAACTGTTTATTAATTAACGGCGGTACTTAGAACTATGGAAGAAAGCACGTTTACGTGTTTCTTGGGGGAAAAAGAGAAAAATGTTTATTGGGTATTTTCGTAGACGTATTTACTCGAGTTTTCTATCTTGGGGGATTTCGTCTTGCGAATAAATGAGTAACGTGAATAGAAACTACGTCGTGGAAATAATCACCTCGAAAATTTACAGAGAACAGGATGAATTATTTTGGTGCTTTTTCCTTTTTTTTTTTTTTGAATACACGAGAGACTGAATTTTAAAAAGAGAATTATAAGGTGAATATTATTTTTGGGTAGTTGATTCGTTATTCGTCTTTTTTTTTAAGGGATGAAGTGGAGGAGCTATTTAAAATTAAATTTTGACTTTTTGGGGGCAGAATTTTGAGAGCTGAGTTGAAAATTTTATGAAGTGTTTGGGTGTTGAGATGTGGTATTTATTTCGATTGAATTTTGAGAAAATCATGGAAAAAGAGGGATAATATTTGAATCAGTAGATTTTTATTTCTTACCTGTAGAGAATAAGAATTTTCTACTCAAGATGGATAATTTTTTTTTTATCTACGTTGAGTATTTTACTCAGAAGGGAAAGAGAAGGGGGAAAATGAACCAAAATTTTCATTTTTTTTGATGAAAATTGACCAATTTTAGCAAAACTATGAAGTACAAAATTGAAAAGAGAGGAGAAAGAAAGAATAGAAAATTAAAATTTTATGGAAATTGACTAACTTTTCGTTTAACAATGGATCATGAGGCTTAATTGTCTAATTTTACTTTTTATGTTCTTTCATAGCCCAAGAAAAATATTAATGGAAGGGAGGGGAGTAAGAAAAAAATGAAAAATCAAAAACAATTCAGGGAACATACCTAATAGAAAAAAAAACTCAAAAAATAAATAATTTGATATGAATTTTTAATGTCTGTTTCAAAATTTTTTACATGGAACATAGAAACCCAAAGCTATTTTTTTTCACATTTTTGTTGCACAGTCCACTTTTTTCTAAAAAATGGACAATTTTTATTCAATAGGTTGATATTTGACATTTTCGAACTAAAATACAGGGAAAGAGGATGCATTTTTCTTTGAAATCGCGATTTTTGGGACATAACGTAAATATTTTTTCCAAACTTCTCATTTATTTTTGAAAAATTTGTAAAAATTCGTCATAAAAATCCACAGAACTTTTTAATAATGTCAAACTCTTCAACTGCATTTTCAACATCGATAATGGAGAACCCACTTATATGAAATTCCCCGTCAATTTTTCAACTCAAAATACCTACAAAGTTTCACCATTTTTTTCATCATTTTGACATTTTTGTTGACTTTTAAGACAGAAATTTTGTTATTTTTGGATGACAAGTCACCCTCCCCCCCCCCCGATCCTTTCCTCATTCAGATTGGTACTACTAATTTTACTTTTTTTAAATTTTTGATTTTTATTTCATTTAGCATTCGCATAGTTACAAAAAGGGAGGAAACGAGCTACCAACTAAAAACCTAAAAAAAATTATTGAATTGAGTAAATTATTTTCAAAAAAAATCTTTAAATTTCTTACGCTTTTTTCAATGGAAAATATGGAGTTTTTATTGAAAATTTGAAGCAATATTTGAAATTAAATTCATTTTTTTTACTTTTTTCAATTGGAGAAAAAATGTATTTCGAAAACACAATGTCAAAAAAATTGGTAAAAAACACGAATTTTTTACTAAAAAATTTAACTCAAATGCCATAAAGAAAATCACGATTTTTGAGGCAAAAGACATTTACCCGCCTTTTTCATCATTTTTTGAAAAATTATTTTCGGAATTTTTCAAAACGGTTCCGAATTTTTAAATTTACATTCAAGATTGACCACCTGAAAGAAAAAGCGATTCAAAACTTTTTTTTTTTCAATTCTTATCCAAAAAAAATTCAAGGTAATTTAGATTAAAACAGTCTGCTGTTTCTGATGCGATCTTTTTCCTCGTGTTTCCTTTCTAAATGCTTCCCAAAAATTCAATTTGGAATATTATTCGAAAAAATTGGGGGAAAATGATTAAATAATATAACCGCATACTATTTTCGATAATTTCGATGAAGTGAAATTGAAGGATTTTTTCATTTTTACCTGCCTTTCTTATTATTATTGAATCTCCTAAAATTTTTTGCCTTAATTTTTTTATATCAACACTAGAAGAAAATGACCAAAAAAATGGTTGCAAAATCAAGTGAAAAAACTTTTTATAAAAATTTTTCTGACTTTACTCCCCCCTCCCAATATAATTTCGAGCAAATTCAAACAAAATGGAACAATTGAAGATATTTTTGACAGGTTTTTAAATTCAAATTCCACTTCATTCATCTGGCCCTGTCTTCCTCCCCCTCACCCCTCCAAAATTAATAATCAAAATAAAAATTCACCTTGATATTTTTCAATTTCACTCAACTAAAAAAGTAACCCCTTCCAAAATTTCAACCTTTTTTTCTCCGAAAAACAAACGTTTGTAGGTTGTTCAAAGAACCAACCTTTTCACCTTGATAATATAAAATGATAAATTCAAAGTCAATTTGACCAAATTGATGAATTTTTCTCAAAATTGACATATTCGTAATGAATTCCATCAAAATTGATTCGTCAACATATTGGAATTTTGAAAATTTCATTCGATCACGCGACTTGAATCGAAACAAAATTAAAAATTCGTCTCATAAATTGATACTCGTCGTTTTGTACGTAAGTGGCATATCCATTCTACCAAAACAGTCGTAATTGATATCGTAAATTTGGTACTACAAGTAAAAAAAAACACAAAAGAATCGAATCCATAAAACAAGACCTCCACCTCTCGAAATTAAAAAAGGAAGAAAAAACTTGAGGTAATCAACATTCCACGAGTAGGTAGACTGAAAACTAACTCCTCTAACTCTTATTTGTAACCTGAAAACAATAAAATTTACCAATTTTGAGCGATTCTCCTTTCTTGATGACTTCTTTGAAAGCGACGACGTTGACGTCTTCTCGTAATCCAGCGGTATCGGTCTCCGATAACTGATCTTCCATATAAATGATGGTTTTCACCTTGGGAGTGAATTTCAGGATGGTTTTGAATTTTGGCAACAAATCGTGCGTAGTGATGACGAACGATACTTCGGTTTCGTTGATACCATGCGCAATAGCGTCTTCACCCAGGGTCGCGTAAATGGTAACAACTGCGCGGGCACGCCAAAATAGAAAGAAAAAATTGCATTAGAAGCGTCGACAAATTATACGTAGGTAAGCTATTTGTCGTACGTGTTTACAATGTTGTCTGTACGTACTTGGGAAATTCTGTTTGAAACATGCTTGGGCAGCGATTAACCACTGAGCACGTGTTTCGCCGAAAATAACGATGTTCTTGTAACGCTCTTGTCCCAAGGCGACCAGACCTTTGCCGAAATTCGATGCGATTACGTCGGTTTCCGTAAACGACGTCCAAATGTAGTCGCCCATTTTGTACTGAAATCAAAACAAAATACAAGGATTAGTTTTCAATACTTTATAAATAAATATCGAAGTTATTTTTAATGCACGAAGTTAAATTAATTCTACTCTTGAAAAAAAGACCCACAAATTAGAAAAATCATTTCAAACATCATAAAATTTGTTGAAAAATATGGTTAAGTAAAAATATTTCTATAAAAAAAAAAAAATGAAAAATCGTCAAAATTGTTAAAATTTGCATAGAAAACACTTAAATTTTGATAAAAATACAAAAATATGAAAAAACAGTTGATATTGGTTCAAATGATTTTCAAAATTGGCTAAAATTCAAAAAAATATCATCTTTAGAAAATTTTTGAGTCTTGGGCCAATTTTATTAATGAAAATTCAATATTTTTTCTTTCATTTTTAAGATTCGCAAATTTTAAACATTGTTCATCCCATTTCGAAATTTTTTTGTGATACCTATTAGAATTAATGATTTATTAATGTTTCATTGAGTTTTAACTGGTATTAAAAGTGTTGAGCCCAATTTTTTTTTTCAAAATTGAAGGGATTTTTATGAATCTTATACTTACCTACTTTTTTTGTGATTTCAAATGATTTTTTATTGGAATTATTTTGAACCTCAACTTTTCAGCAGTTTAATATCTTAAAAGCTTTTCGAGATTTTTCAGTGGAAAATAAAATTTTCAGAGTAGTAGATTTCACGATTTCACAGAAATTAATTACCTATGCAAAAGGCTGTAAATTGGAAAAAAAATAGGAGAGGGGGAAATTTCAAATCAGCCATTTCTCACATTTTCCACTGATATTTTTCAGGCAAAATAATCAACTTTTTCTGACAAATTAACAATTCATTAAGAAATAAAATGTTTTCTGACTAAAAAATCAATAGAAAATCATTAATTTTCAACAGAAAATTCTAGAACATAAAAAAGCATTTTTCTCCACATTTTTGCTATAAAAAATCTCCTTTTCAACTTTGGAGACTTGAGCCTTCCTGAGATCCTTTATGATCTTATCAATCGTGATAAAACGTTTGATTTCAAGCAATTGGCCCATTTAGTTGGAGAACTGATTTAAAGAAAATCTGAATAAAAATTTTGTAAAATCTGAATAAAAATTTTGTAAAATCTGAATAAAAATTTTGTAAAATCTGAAAACAAATTTCAAATTTTAATTGATATTTTTATTTCGAACACTAATAATGTTTCCAGAGCTGAAAAATTGGATTTTTTTTGAAAAAATTATAATCATAATGAAACTTGGTTTTTTAAAATTTGAAGATAACTTTTTCAAGAATTGGTCAGCAAAATTTCTTTTCAAAATACAAAGCATTAATTTTCGAGAAATTTAAAAACAAATTCATTTAAAACTTCATAATTTTGAGGGCTAAAAATTATTTTTTTTTCAAAATAAGTATTGATGTTTCCTACACCAAGAATGTCACTATTTCAGTATTTTATCAAGATTTGGAAAGGTACATTCAATTTTGAGTACTTTTTCTGTTATTTTTTGCTGAAATTTTCATTTTTTTCAATTTAAAATATTTTTTATCAATATTTTAAGCAATGTTATTTTGTTAAAATTTAGAAAAAACTTTAATAATTTTTCTAGTACATATTTTAAATTTTTTTACAATTTAAAATAGTTTTGCAAAATTTTTCACAATTTGATCAACCTCCCCAAATTTCACTTTTTGCATATTTTTTTCTTTTTCGAAAATAAATTATTTCATTACTGGATACAATAACGTAACAATATATTCCCTCTTTAGATCGAAGATAACACACTAATTAACTCGAACGAGTTTCGCACATCGAATTTTTCGCAAACCGTCGACTGGGACCTAAATGTTCGTACATATTACATCACGAACCAATATCAACAACACCGACGATTAATTTGAACCCGATACTTAAATATTTTTCAATATTCAGTATTCAGTTCATTTCAAGGTTATCGAGCAAAGTTGAAACAAGCTCGTCAAAGTAGTCTCGAAAATTATCTCATTTTTTTGGGGCAATTTTTAATTAAATCTCACGTTGAAAATAATTTAGGAGTCTAAAAATACGATAATCGTTTTGGAATTTTTTCGACTTTTGGAGCAAGAAAATACCTATTTAAATTTCACAAAAGAAAAAAAATTGAAACGACCTGAATTTTTCTTTTTAATTATTCATACAAAACTTTTACTTTTCGACATTCAATCGATTTGTCAAACTGATATTTGAAAAATGACACCTGCCTAATTTTTTTTTGGATGAATTCACTTCACTTCACCACGTTCAGCTTTTCAATCAAAAATTATGGTAATCATCTTATCACTATTTTTACGACTCGATGAACGCCCCGAACCAAGTTCGACGTTCGTAATAAAAATTCATTACGGGTAAATTATCGCACGAAGTGAAAAAATTTACAATTTGAAGCGAATATGGTAAAAAATGGCAGGTGACGTGAACTTTTGATGGATTATTAAAATTTTCATTTTGTAAGCGGAAAATTCGTCATTTCGAGGTAAAAAAGTAATTAAAAATTGGGTTAGGAAAAAACACCGTGTCGAACAGCTTTTCACTTTTTTTAAAATAATTTTTCGTCACGTCGAGAATGGCGAATTAAATGGTAATTAATTTCGAACCCGTATTAAAATTTACCTGGTAAAAAGGTATGTCGTTGAACTCGTATCGGAAAAATAATCTAGCGAGATTTTCGATTTGAAAAAAAAAGGTTCGGAAAATTCGACGATTTTACTTTCGGTGAAAGGGAAATTCCCAATAAATTGACGAATTTCATTAAGGAAATTTTTACTTCTGAGAAATCAGACTGAAATGAATCACGATTTGTTTATTTTTTTTTTATTAGTCAGATTCAGAATAAGGTCAGGTAGATTAAAAAAATTGGTACAGTCATTTATAACTCATGAAATCCCTTGAAACATCGACCTGCTCTGTTCAAACTCAATTCATGAGCTTTGAACATTTCAAAATATCAATTTAAAATATCTCAACACATTCGTAATTTGTAATCAATGAAAGTTCGAAATAAGCCAAACTCCACAACCCATTCATTACCTTTCATAGTATAATCTTTCTCGGAAATTGATAACGAGTTGAATGTATAAAAATTCTGAATAATTTTTTCAAAAATACATTCCACAATTTTTATAAAAGCAGCAAAAATCAATTTTTTCCAAAACTAGAAAATTTTTTATCGATTTATTCGTAGTTGAGGAGGCTCAGAGAAATCATGTGTGAATTCTTACACTGAAAATGAGTTTCCAAACTGCAGAGGGAGAGAGGAGAAAAATTTGATCATGTTTCTTTTCGGGTAAATTTCCAGGAACACAATCACACACAGTTTGAATAGGGAAAAAATATGCCAGAAAAATATGAGTTTTTTTTCATTTCTTACTCTTTATCACTTCCGTTCCTTCATTTTGCTTCACAGGGGTTCTCAAGTCATTTCTAATGGCCTTTGAAATGTTTAAAAATTGCGAAATGAAATCAAAATTTTTTGCCACGTATTTTCAAAGCGAATTGGACATCAAGACCTTCTAAAATTTCTATTAAAAAAGGTCCAACAAAGGTCAATCTTAACTTCATTCAATCGATGGTCATTTTCGTTCCAATTTTCAAACAAAAATTACATCCAAACGAGTTTTAAAATCTCACCTTCTTGAAAATCCTTCCATCAGGCTGTTCTTCATCTTCTTCAGCCAAAATTTCCCTCGTTCCAAGGCATTTCTTGTCCGGATACTTTTTCACCGCGTAACGCAATACTTTTTCCATAGTATCGATTTCATTTTTCACCAATAACGTATGACTTTCTTGAGGTACGGCCAGCGTTCTAACCGTGATTGCTTTTTGATCGGCCGAAATTACTTTACCCTGTGGATATAAAGAAAGAAAATTATTACACGTGAAATTTGATTAAAGTTTTTACAAATCGATACACATTTAGGAGTCATAAATCATCGTTAATGCGAAAAGGGAAGTGGAATTTTCCATTGAAGAAAAAAATTCATCCATTACTTGGTTTTTCTCACGATAAACTTTTCACAAAGGTCTCTCGATGGTTTAGGGAAAAAAACACCACATTACTCCGGTGAGAAAAATTTTCTGTTTCGATTGTGCAATATTTTATGCACCTAAATCGATACAGTATTTTGTTACAATAACATCAGAGTCTTCGGAGACTAATAATTTTATTATACGAGATGAAAATGTTTATTCGAGCCATTCGTAACAGATATGGTTTAAAAATAAAACACTCGAATTTAGGGTGATAAAATTTCTACCCAGTGAAACTAGAAATGGCAAAGAAAATCGAACGTATTTGGTATTCGTTTCGAATGATAATTCAAATACAGCTCGTTGATCAATTAACCTCATTATCAAACGACAATGCTAAGACATTGACAATTAATTACCATCGCATCACTGATCCGTTCATTATAGAAAATTTGCAATTTAAAAGCTTTTTCGAGCTGCCACAGTTCCAACTAAAATTTCCAACCACATAAAGACACGAAAGTAAAATTTTTCCAATCACTTACCCAGATTTTCTTTTTTGGGGGTGTTTTCGGAGACGCGATTTGGAACAAGCATTTGAATATGTTACTTTTACGAAACATCCTCGAATTTTTTTCCAAAAAAGGAATGAATTTTGGGCAAAAATTATTTAACAATCATCGCGAATATTTTTTAATCAAAAAAAAAGAAAATAATCACAGGTGGAAACTTCTTCAATATAACAAAAAATACATTCTTCAACAATGCACATAAGTATATTGTTTTGATGAGCAAAGGTAATACCGTTGGAATAGTTGAAACTTTCTAGCTGAAAAGACTCCGACTATGACGTATTCGATGTGATAAAAATGTCCACTTTGTGATAAAATTCAAGTTTTTAAATTTTATGTCTTTGAACATCCTACACGACAATTGATAAGACATTTTTCGAGCAAGTTGATTACGTGAAATTTCTTTCCACAATCAGTATTCGTAGTACGACGACTCGACTCAGTACTTTTTTATTTTTCGGGCGAAGAAAAAACCCAAAGCTCGGCCCTTTTGCTTTCGTTCGAGTGCTAGGACGTCCTACAGAGAATAAAATGGCGTCTGGTCGGCCTATCTATTTTTCCAAATTCGAGCTCTAATTGTAAAGTTTTCAGCAAGTAAATATTACTTTTTATTGGCCTATCAAAAATATCAAATTTTTCATCGAAATTTCGATTTCTATCATTTTTTTGAATGTGTCGTTATCAACAGACTAGACGGTTTTACAGGACGAGGTGAGGGGAACATCGGGGATGAAACAAGGTTAAATTGTATTCGTTCCGTTTCATCGAAGGGCAACAATTTTTTTCACTTTCGAGCCCAAAAGTCGATAAATTACCAACGTAGCAATTTTATTTGGTCTGTGCCCCGAATGCTCCTTTCAACCATGCGATGTAATTAGGCTGCTTTTCTGTTACACCGCTGTAAACAAGCTGTCTAATAAATTCTCCAATTTGCTAAAATAAATACCAAACTTTCTCATCAAGTGGGTTTAAAATTTTTCAATTTAAAATTCTACCATAAATAAATATTTAGGAAGTTTGCTCTGAAACGAGAATTTTTTTTGCTGATTTTTAGGGAAAAAAAAGAAGTAAAATGTATTCGTCTATTGGCAAGAAAAAAGAAAAAACTTATCAAGACAAAAGTTGATGTGTTTTGTGGTTTTTCACCTCCCCCTCCACATCCCAACCCTCAGCTATGAAATTAACTCAGACTTGGTTTTAATAAAAATTGCTTTCATATTCAAAATTTAAAGAAGTAAAGGATGAAGAAAAAAAGAAAATTGGAAAACGTAATTTTAGAAACATTTTTCAAGCAAAAAACTCGAGCATTCTGGTCTCACTTTCTTTTTCGATTTTCGGTTTTTTTTTTAAAGTAATTTGATATTGGAAAAATTAGGGAATTTTTGGAGAAAATATTGATGAAATAATTTCTAAGTTCAGAATATTTTTTGGCTAATCATAAGATTAAAAAAATAACGCAAGTGATATCTTATAAGGGTAAATTTTTTACCACGATCGAAATATTCGGTAAAAACTCAAAATCCCAACATTAAATCATCAGATATCGTATTTTTTCTCGATCTATGGGTTACCAAAGTGGAACGACACCTCGATTTTTAAAATATTTTACGATGAAATTATCAAACAAAAAGACTCATAATCTACGCTTTCAACTACCGAAATTACTCAAATATTTATATATTTTTCAAATCGAGGCCTCGGAAGGTTGCTAAAACAGAGCAACAATTCAATTCCAGAACTCAAATATTTCTATTTCAATTATCGAGATTATATGAAGCGTCCGTTTAAAAAACAACCATAGTCCAAAATCTGTATACGAGAAAAAGGACATACGTGTACTGAAAAAAAGATAACACCGGGGTCCTTTTTCTCATGTACAGTTTGTGGACTATGGTTGTTTTTTAAACGGACGCTTCATATGAACACTAATTTTTTGATTATTTAATCCAGGAGTCCTTAAATTTGAATATTCCAATTTTAAAATATTTTTAGAACCTTTGCAAAGAGAAAAATGAATATTTTGGAACCCCTTAGCCCAAGGATTGTACATTGCACCTTTTTATCACTTTGAAATGATAAACTATGACGACTGAGCTTATCAAACCATCAAAAAAACAGAATAAAACAATATTTATAATTATATAGAAAATTCAGAGTGCAGTTATCCCCTTCCTCCGCACTCTACATTTGTATAATCTCAGTCATAAATTACATAATTTCACCGAGATGAAAAATTGCTCTCATGATTACAATTGAAAAAAAAGAACGGTGAAAATGAATATTTCAAAACGTAAATTTTTGGAAATTTTCTCAAACAAAAATTTTTTCGGTCACAATGAAAATGCAACTCAATTTCAAATTCAAATCTGCCTGTACGATGAAAAAATCTTTGAAAACCGTAACCGAAAATTTTGGATCAAATACCGGAAAATTTCATAAGTTTCAGACGAAATTACCGGGATGACTTCAGTGAAGTTCAGATTATTCTTTAAACATCACAAGTTTACAAATTCAAAAAAGTCAACTAAAAAATTTAAGGATAAAACCGAACTAATTTTCAGCTCAAACGACATAAATCGTCCCACAAATGTTTCATCACAATCAGAATAAGTATTCGTAAGAGAAAATTCCAAAATTGGAAGAACATTTTCTTAGATTCAGGGGTTCTCAAAAGGAAACAATATTTATATTTTAAAATAATTTTGGAACTTTGGAATCAGATCGGGTTTGGGTCGAACATGAACGAAAAGAGTGCAGTTTGACATCTCCTCCCCCCCTCCCCAAAAAAATCGTACTTTGTAGTAAAAAAAGATAATTTTGAGGTAGAAATTTCTCGATAGTGATATTTTTTCAAAGTGACAACAAAAATTCAAAAAAATCTCAATCAGCTTCTGGTCTTTCCTTGAACAGCTTGACGAAGCATCACTTTTTTGAGAAAAATTTTCTTTTCCCGCCGAAAAAATGAAAATTTTGAACCAGAAACCAACATTTTTGCCAATTTCAAAGAAGGGTAAAATAAATGTGAACATAGAATAACTCTGAACACGTGGGCTTTACAGCTCTTCCATTCCTAAAATATTCTCAATCAGTGGCGTAGCCAAGGGGGGGGGCAAAGGGGGCGATTGCCCCCCATGGCGTTTGAAAAATATGGTATAATGGGAGAAAACTGGCAAAAATCGGGGAAAATGGTCTATTTTAGACATCAAAAATTCAATTTTTTCAAAGTTTCGCCCTCGCTTTGCTCGGGCTTGAACATAATTATCAATCGATCTCAATTTTAATGAACATTCTGAGAGAAGCGTGCGAAAAAAGGCTTATTTTTGTACTTCCAATCTAACTCCTGTGTCCATTTTACATCGTTGTGTTAGTCTTTTTTTTACACACCCCCTACCTCAGACTCGGTTATACGCACACTACGAAAAAATACTTGTTATGTTTCAAAACGACCACAGAAAATTTGACATAACTCGTTCTTGCCCCTCCCTTGACGAAATCCTGGCTACGCCACTGTTCTCAATCATCCGAAAATGAGGGTAATTTCGCGAGGAATAATGTGGTACTTATAAGTGAAAATCCAGTAGGGATCTGTACATTTTAATAATTTTGATTTGTGGTCAAGATGTCGAAAAATTGTCAAATTAGTCATTAGATATGATTTCTGATGGTGAAATTGTACTTCAAAAATTGATTATTTTTCAGCTTAATCCTAATCAAAATTATCAACACTTGCCATTTTTCAAATCTAGGGGTTCCCAAAATTGATCAATAATCCAATTTTAAAATATTTCTTATGGAACCTTAAATAATGAAAATCTAATACCTCACCATGTGTGATCGAATCACAAAATCATGAAAATTGACACCAAAAAATCTAAAATTATTTAATCGATCATTTTGGAATCTCTTGGTACAAAAAACTTGAAATTTTTTTTAAAAATTCAAAAGCATAAAAACAAAATCTTCACTCACCATCGATTTTGAACGAAAATAAGGCAAAATTTCCCCCTCCTTCCTCAAAAAAAAAAGAGAAAAACTTAATGACCTTTTCAGAAAAATCACCAAACTACCTTTTTAAGCTTCTAAAGATGATTTTTCGCTAAAAAATCTTGCACACACCACTCAAGCGAGATGAAAACAAACCTCTCAACCGACCATAAAAATAAAACACCCCAAAATCACACTCACCTTCGGTTTGGCCGACTGCCTCCTTTTCTCCCATGGTCTTTGCAGCAAAAGATACACAGGATACGTGATCACGTCGCATATAAAGGTGATAGCTTTCACAGCGCCTATAGCGCCCTCCACCCAAGTGGTGTTTGATTCCTGCTCCATTTAATCTGAAAAAAATCAAAAAAAAATCAAAAATTAAAACACTTATCAAGATAAACCAACAGACAGATTAAATTATCAACCCATTAAAATTTCGCACACCTGGGTAAAAAAAATTCACGCAACAAACAATTTTTTTAAACGAGAAAATTTTTTACATTAATTAAACTTCGATCCCCCTCCCCTCGTCGAATTCCCATTACGGTTCCACAGAGTGAAATTATTAAGATTATTTTTCATTTCCAACATGGGTATTAATCATATTTCCAGAATATGTACATTACCTACACTACACCAACCAACATCGAATTAATTACGTTCATTGGTGTATTACTTCCACACATTTCGTTTCTTTCTCACTCGTATTTTATATCCCTACTTTTATCTCGTTTCAATACAATTTTTTTCACTCTCATTCAACACGCTAAAAGCTGTTTAACAGGAAACAAAAATGTAAACTTTTTAATCTCTCGATGGCTTATATCGTTACAACAATTACTCTCGTAATCAAGTTTACACTAACGAAGTTCCATAACTTGTTTGGGTGTGTTTGTACCACTCGAAATATGATTTTTCAAAAAAAAATCTCATAACACCTCGGATGATTTTTTTTTCAAAAAATATTACCCACGATTTTTTTTTTAAAGAAACGAATTTTCAACAATTTCTAAAAAAACAAACGACGAAATCATTGTGGCTAAAAATACGTCTAAAAACCTCATCGATGTTTATTTTTGATTAAAACAATCGACAATATGCCTATTTATATCGTTGAATTTTTTACCGATACCGTATAATCCTCAACTACTCACAGGAATTTTCAGCTTCATTGCGATTTTAATCGCACTATAATAAGCAAAAGTATACATGTAATTTAATTCCCAAGGTCGAATGGGATATCACATCACTTCAAAGCTCTTACATTTTTTTTTTTTTAATGATCAACGTTCAAAAAAACATGAATTCCATTACGCAAAAATATTTCAATTCGAACATACCGAAGATAGATTATGAAAAAAAATTCCTAAGCTGCTTACAGCCTGTGAAAGTAAAAATACGACACGAAATTACCCTTAAAAATGACTTCGGAGTCGTTTTCGTTGAAAAATTCAAGCTTAATTTGCTAATTTGAATAAAAAATTTAAAAATTACCCTTCAAAAGCATGATTCCTCGTTGACAAGAAAAAAATTTCGTAAAATGCGGCAGCTTACACGTACATCGGCGAATAAGTATAATAAAAATTCAAACCGTATAATAAGATTATTTTATACAACGATATAAATCACTCGAAAAAAACCACGTTTATACTTCGGCTTCGCGTTTCAACTTTGTCGCCCGTTCAATTTCAAACTACACACAATTTTAACACCAATCGATAATTTTTTCTCCTTGATTACGATACAAAACATAGTCACCCAAAAGACCGGCGACAATATAATTTATGACGCGAATAAAAAATCTCCGGCTATAACACAATACGAATTTCTGTGAAAACACCTGAACCAGTTTCACGTGTACAAAGTTCATTAATACGAGCACTTACATAAATTTTCGTAATATCGTTTTCCTGCTGAAGAAAGCATTGGTTCAATTTTCCGTTTCCAGAAATTTAGATTCTGGGAAGAAAAATAATCAGAGATACGATCAAAATACGTGTGAGAAGTGTTTGATATGTTGGAGGATTATTCACGAGTGAGTCATGATGCAAAAATGAGATAAAATTCGAGAGATTTCAGAGACGATCGAGGTTGATTTTTCAACAATTTTTTTTAGATTCATGGAATAGGTACTAATATGGATTTCTTGACTCATTGAATAAAAAAAAAGAAAGGAATAATGATCAATAAAAATCTAGCTTTACGATTCATCATGAAACTATTGTCATCCTAATTTTGAAAAAAAAAAAAAAAAATTTCATTACTTACTTTCAATGAATTTAAATACGTTTAAATAAGAGTTTTGTATTCGTATGCATAATAATCAATACTCTCAATTTGTTTGCAAATCGTCCAACAACGATTTCTAGTTATTTTACAGTTTCAGTATGAGAAAACAAAAAAAAAAAATGAGAATTTTACGCTCCTAGTTTTAACATTATTCATTTTCCATTTTTGAAGTTGAAGTTGAAAAACTTGGAAAACCTTACATCATATTTTTTAAAAAAATACCGTAACTTCTGATAAATTAGACCAAAATGAGAAAAAAAAAACTAAGAAAATTTGAAATTGGCAAAATGCTGAAAAAATTCAACTTTGGAAAGAACAATTTTCTAAAAACAAAGGTCACTGATAAACAAAACAAAACTGGATTTTCAACTCATAATTTTTTAATACAAATCATCAACAACAATGTTTCAATGAAAAACCATAAATAAAAGAACAACAAAATTTATTCTTAACACACTACATAGGTAGACCAAATATCATTATTATGTAACATAGAATATTGAGATAAACAATTGAACGATTTGTGATCATTTTCTCAAAAATCATGATAGGTCTACTAGAAACAAATCAAAAATGAGTGTGTACTAAAAAAAAAAATAGAAACACAAAACACAATTTTACATTGAAAAAAAAAAACAGGGTTTATAACTGGACAACTCCGATAAAATAATAATTGTCAAAAATACATTAATATGTCTCTTACTCTCAGCAATCAATTTTACAAAAAAAAAAGGCTGACACGATAAAAGACCTTATTTTTTTTAAAAAAAAGTATTTCTATTTTTCAACTATACATATTTTCTTCATCACAAAATTTTTAAAAATTAATTAAGGTTCTCTTCCTTATGTGAATACCTCTCGCTCTATCCGCCCTTACCAATTCTTAAAGCTCTTGAAATTAGCTGACTTAAAAAATTGAAATCAAAATTTATAAAAAACTGATTCGTTTTAAACTTATTTTTGCCAACTTCGAAAAAAGAATGTCAGATAGATAAGTTTAAAATTGATACTTTTTTTCTCATCAAAACAAAATCTTCTTATATTTTTAAAATATGTTGGACTTTGTTCAAATACATTTTGAAACCATAAAAACCTATAACGAAAGTGATCAAATTTTTACACATCACAACATAAAGTTGCTCAAATAGTCGTTGGTAATTCACCATAGGGATTTCATCACGTGATGATCGGTTACCGAATTTTCATGTTTAAGTAAGCTTGCCATGAACCTATTTGCACCCGGCAATTCGTTGGTATTCCACTTTTGCAGAGCATTCAAACATTTAGAAATACTTCGCGAATCAAATTTATCAGCTAACGAATATCCTCGAGCTACTAACTGAATGATAAATTTCTCCGAATTTCGTAATTCATATATATTCCATTTTGAGAAGGCATTTAGGCAATTGGAAATATCTTGAGGATCAAATTCATTGATTATAGAACAGCCATGATTGGCTAATAAAGGTATCAATTCCGTTGCTTCCTCAAACACATTGGTATTCAATTTGGAAAGAGCATTTAAGGATGAAGCTACCGATAGAGAATCGAAAGTACCTATTGCCAAGATACCTTGCTCAATTAACAGACGAATAAATTGTTCAGCTCCTTCAATTTCTTCAATATTCCATTTCGATAGAGTGTACAAACTGATGGCAATATCTTGAGAATCGAATCCACCAATCCTTGAACTGCCTTGTTTTACCAACTTGGTGATAAATTGCTTAGAGCCATGGAGTTCGTTAATACTCCATTCTGACATAGCATTCAAACAATTCGAAATCGCCTGTGGTTCGAATTGATCCACTGTTGAAATACCTTGTTCTATCAATTGATTGATGAATTCATTGGATCCTTGAAATTGATCAATTTTCCATTTCGACAGAGCATTTAAACTACTAGATATTCCTACTACAGTGAACTTTTCAACGTTCGAATTTCCACGTTGCACTAATTTAGTGATGAATTCTGTAGCTCCTTGGATGTTAGTGATGTGCCATTTGGACATGGCATTCAAGGTATTAGAGATCTGTTGAGAATTGAATCCATCTGCAATTAAACATCCTTGTTTTATCAACCGGACAATAAATTCCCTGGCTCCTTCAATTTCGTCGAGATTTATTTTAGATAAAGCATTCAGACTGTTTGAAATGGCCTGGCAATTAAACTGATCAGATATCAAATTTCCTCTTTTCACCAGCTGTGTGATGAACTTTTTGGCTCCTGGAATTTCATTGACATTCCATTTCGATAGGGCATTCAAACTACTAGCAGTTTCTTGAGAATCGAAACCGTCAATTGTTGAACTGCCTCGTTCTATTAATTGAAGCACAAATTTCTCGGCCCCATGGAGTTGGTCAATGTTCCATTTCGACAAAGCATTCAAACAATTTGAAATCTCCAGGTGTTGGAATGTATTGACCATTGCAATACCTCGTTCAATCAATCTATTGATATATTCTTCGGATCCTTGAAATCTGTCAATTTCCCATTTTGAAAGAGCATTTAAAGTACCAGAAATTTCCACCTCATCAAATTTTTCGAGTTTTGAATTCCCACACCTCACTAATTCAGTAATGAATTCTTGAGCACCTGGTAGGTCGTCGATGCTCCATTTGGACATGGCATTCAATGAATTGGAGATCTCTTGGGAATCAAATTCGTTAGCGATTGAATATCCTCGGTTTATCAATTGAACAATAAATTCTGTGGCTTCTTCAAATTCATTGATATTCATTTTAGATAGAGCATTCAGAATATTAGAGATTGCCTGACAATTGAATTGATCGATTATCAATTTTCCTCGTTTCATCAAAATTGCGATGAATTCTTTGGCCCCGCTTATGTCTTGGACATTCCATTTGGACAGCGCGTTCAAACTGTTGGCAATTGCCTGTGAGTTGAATCCACTGATTATTAAACTGCCTCGTTTTACTAATTGCTCAATGAATTCCATAGATCCTTCGAACTGATCAACATTCCATTTGGATAGGGCATTCAAACAATTGGCAACACTTTGAGAATTGAATCTTCCCACCATAGAACTGGCTCTTTTTATGATAGAGACTACAAAATTTTTAGCTCCTTCAACTTCATCGATGTTCCACTTGCTTAGAGCATTCAAGGAGCTGCCTATCTCTTGAGAATTGAATCCTCTAGAAATGGAAATTCCTCGTTTCATCAATTTAGCAATGAACATCTCAGAACTCTCCAACTCATTGATGTTCCATTTAGACAAAGCGTTCAAGCTGTTGCTGATACTTTGAGGACCGAATCTGTCGATAGTCAAACTTCCTTGTTTTAGCAACTGAACAATGAATTCCCTTGCGCCATTTATTTCGCCAATATTCCACTTTGACAAGGCATTTAGGCTGCTAGAAATATTCTCAGGAGCGAACTTATTAGACGATATGCTACCAAACTGAACCAACAGCAAAACAAAGTCCTTAGTTCCTGGTAACTCCTCGAAATTCCATTTTGAAACAGCGTTCAAGCAATTGGCAATATTTTGAGAATCAAAGCTACCAGCTATTCCCTTTCCTCGTTTCACTAGCTGAATAATAAACTTTCTGGCTCCGACGAAATCATCAATATTCCATTTGCAAAAAGCGTTCAAACTGATAGAGATATATTGGGAAGTGAATTGATCTATTATTAAATTTCCTCGCTTTATTAGCTCATTGATGAACCCAGTTGCTTCTTGCATTTCTGTGACATCCCACTTCGACAACGCGTTCAAACTAAGAGCAACTTCCATAGAATTGAATTCAGCGGCTTCAATGATTCCTTGGCTCATCAATTGAAGGATGAATTCCTTAGAACCTTGTAATTCATCCACATTCCACTTAGACAACGTGTTTAAAGTTTTGACTACGCTTAGAGAAGCAAATTTGTTGATAGTTGAACCTTTCGGCAACTTTGAATCATCAGCGATTTTTAAACTACCTTGTCTCATCAATAATGTTGCGAAGCGTTTGGCATTTTTGAATTCATTGAGGTTGAACTTGGATAAAGAATTTAAATTATATGAAATTGATGAAGATTCGAATGCAGAAATATTCAAACTTCCTTCTTCAGTCAATCTATCGATGAATTCTCTGGCTCCATCAAAATTATCAACATTCAATTTTGATAACGAGCCCAAACAAATTGTTATAGTTTGAGCGGAAAATCTATCATTTGATTTATTCTTTGGATTCAATAAGTAATTTCCATGATTAATGAGACTATTGATAAATGATCTGATCACATCTCCATGTTTTAAAGCATTACCTTTCCACATGTCCCATGTGGACAGAGCGTTTAAACAACTAGTGACTTGCCATGAGCCGAATTTAACAGCCACTCTACTTTTTGGATTCAGATATTCGTCTCCTTTTTTCGCTAATCGAACAATTAATTCTTTAAAGTACTCCTGATCATTGGGAGTCCATTTTTTACTAGTAATATCAATCTTTGACAACATATTCAAAGTACTGGAAATTGTATTAGCGTCAACTGAGCCAAGAGTATCAAAACGTTGTACCCATTCTGTTACCAAATTGTGTATTTCATCTGTTCTATCTTTACTCATCGCAGATAGTTTCCTTGAAAAATCTGAGTGTCTTTGATATGTAGAAAATGACTCGGTTACACAGCTGGTGGGTTTATGATGCAATTGTTTAGGAAATTTGGTTTGCAAGTGGGTGTTGGGTACATTCGATAGAAAACTGTTGAAGGAATTGTTCGAAATTTGAAAATCATAACGTAAATTGGAAAATATTACAGTATTACTGGTATACGCAGAATGCAGGGTCTTCGAAAAATCAGCATTTCTTCCCAGGTTGGAAAATGTCTTTGATACACCAATTCTACGCAGGTGGCATAACCGTATCGAAATCTGTCCGTGGCTGTGCATGACAGAAAGCATAATCTATTTTTGGAAATTCAATGTAGCAGGTATTCGAAGAATTTACTTGAAGAAATGAGCATAATTTGATTTACATAGGTGGCTTCTTGTTATACTCAGTATTTTGATTCCTGTAACAGAATAGATGAAATTATCACACAAATAAGTATTTTTTATCATCAAATGCAACTTTTCACAATGAAGAAATGGAAAAATTCCAACTACTAAAATATGTCATTTTTGAAAAATAAAATCAATAACTATTCGAAAATTATAATGGTATCGATAGTTGAACATAACTGGAAACATTGAATAATGCTAGAGCATCAATTGAATTCATTCGATAATGATAATGCGTATTCTTGTTTTCATAATCATCAAGAAAAATGAAATGAAAACACGAAAATGACCATAAATGGTATTTGAACTAGAATACATCTAATTGCTGTTGATGCTTACATAAAATCAATGTGTCATGATTTAGAGAAATATTCATCAAGTTTTCAATGACTGGAACACATAGCATAAAAGGGTTTTACATCAAATGCATCGATAACAGCACCTTGCAAACGGGACAGGTGATATTAGTAGTACAAATTCGGAAATTACACTCGTTGAAGTCATTCTGCAAATACATGTCATTTAGAAGTTAGAATTCAATATAACTAGATCAGCTTAAAAATGTGTATTACTAAAAAAAAAAAAATTTACCCGATTCATGCAGCAATATTTCATTTATAATCCATTCCGGTGGGGTATTAAACCACTGATCGTTGAAAGTGATCATAAATGTGTAAATTTTCACACGTAAAAAATAATATGCATCAAGATGATTGAAGTAGTGCTTTCTTAAAATTATTAAACTGGCGTGAATTCGATTAATTTTCAATAAACTGTACGTTTTTGCCTTCAAAATTTAAATCAAAAGCACTAATCCTCAACAAATTTCCAAAATATTGATATCATTTTCGAGTTATGTTGAAATGTTGATAACAACAATAACAACGTTATCAACACGTGCTTGAAACATTAAGCTATTTTCAGTAATTTATTTTGATAATATCAAAACTTCAAGTAGAGCATTAAATTTTCGCAAAAGGTAAAAAAAAATGTGAAAAATGAAATTTTAAAAAAAAAATTTTTAAATCTTTCAATTTTAAATTTTTTTGCTATGTTTTTCTTGACAATTTTTTGAATTCTTTGACAAGAAAAACATTTTATTTTTATTTTTAATTGACTCGTGTATCGCTAAAATGTGCCAATAATGAAGGAAAACGTTTATTTTATTTTGTAAAATTGGATTTTTTCCACAATACAAAACAGAATTATTATTCAATTCGTGTCGTTAGATTTATTCGTTTTCTTCTCTTACTTTCATTATAAGGCATTTCCATTCAACAACGAAAAAATTACTCGAATGACCTAACACACCAAAAAAAGAACAAAACGAGACAAATTTTTAGTCCGAATTTTACGACTTTTTGTACGTCTAGCGAATTTTTATGAGAATCCATTTTTCGTCATTTTTACTTTTTCTGTTTTTTTTTTTTTTTTTTTTAAATTTTATCACAATGAACCAAGATGTTTAAAAAGCAAGCAAAATTGACTATTTTGTTGCCTTGGAAAAAAAAATCTGTGACGTGAAATTCTCGTATTTTCATTATTTTTCAAGTATAAGTGAGTGCTTCGTCTGGGAAACTAAATAAATTTTACTCGGAGAAAAAAATTTCATCTCAGACGTGGGCAATTTGCAGGTACATATACGAAATTTACCCTTATCTATGGCCAAAATGAAATCAACCGTAATAAATGTCAAAAAAATTCTTGTGAAGAGGGTTGAGAACGAATGAAAATATTGATCCAGAATGCCAAGGTTAGAGTTGATGAAAAAAATTTTCGAAAATTTTTCTACTTTGAAATTCCGAGATGTTTTTTGAAAATTAGAAAACTGGTACGTTTGTGGATGGAAATTTTCATGGAAAGTGGCAGAGAAATTTAACAATAATGTTTTTCGGTGTTTCAATTTATTCATTTACTCTCCTCCCCCTCCTCTAGAAAAAAAATTGAGAATATTCAAAAATTGCCAATTTCAAGGTGTCAACAGATTCTTAAAATTGAAAAATCTCGACTTTTTACAACCTTTTTTCGGACTTTTTTCCATGGTATCTAAATACCTCTCAATTTTACACCCCCTCCCCCTTCATGAATTCCATTAAATTTATGACAGAAAAAATGTTTAAATTTATAAATCTGAAGAAATGTACGATTTTTTTTAAAAAATTTCAAATGTGATTGCTCCAAGTCTCCCAGAAATCTTCATTTTTTCCGCTTTAAAATATTCAATTTTCTGGAATGGGAAGGACGTGCTAATTTATGTGCCCGGACGAAGCAAGGGCGAATTTTTTTAGAAAAAATGTTCAAAAAATTGAGATTTCTCCATTTTTTTTACATTAGACAAAAACAATAAAATTCGAGTAATTTACTGAATTAATTTTGCGATTTTTTCACAATTTTTGCAACCAGTAGAATCTTGAATTTTTTCAATTGACATCGAAATTGAACATTTTCCACACCCTTCCTCTCCACAATATTCGAATAGAAAAGCGAAACTTCACAAATTTTCAAAAAAAAAAATCATTTTCCTCAATTTTTATTCAAAACATATGATTTGAGCAAGTTTGGAACATATATTTATAACATTCAAAAAAAATTGAAAAAATTTAATTTTTTAAAAATTTTCAACACCAAAAAATCGACATTTTTTTTTAAATTCTTCAACATTTAGTTCAATCCTCGTCATTTCCCTTCACAGTTCAATACAAAAAATACTATTCCATTCAAAAATACAATCATCGACAATAAGCAGGAAAGAAACCAGGGAATCTGAAAAAAGACACTACAAAATTCACATCCGGAATTTCCTCATTGAAAAAATTCTTCTACTCTTTCATCACGCTGATTTTTTTCTATTCAATGGTATTTTCTTCATTCACGATAAATCTACGCTCGAGTTAATTTTTGCCACGAACGACCACTTGAAACTTTCGACGTGAAAATTCGTGACTTTGCAAACTCATCAAGGATACGATTGTTCTGAGATAATTTTTACACGCCAAATAAACAAATAAGCTCAACATTTTTTCAAAATTCATACGAATTATTCTTTTCGAAAACATATTCTTGAGCAATCGGAGAAGGTCATACGAGGCAAATAAATTTTACTACTCGATTTTCTTCGTATAGATACGCAATAATAAGTACAATTTCTCGTAAAAAATTCTTCCTTCCCCCTCCAATTTTTTCTCATCTTCAAACGTGTACAGTGAAGATGTGAGTAATCGCTTTATGGACTTGAATGAATTAATCTTTATGATAATTCGTGAAATGCGTACGTTCGCATGGTTGACCGTCAATTACATATGTTTAAAAATACACCAGCAGAGGTTTAAATCATATCTTGACGTCGTCCAGTCTTACTCCTTCGACCCGGATTATCGCAGTCAATAACCTAGTTCGTCGACATATTTACTTCGTACATCGTAAGTAAGTTTTTCACGATGCGATAAACTAACGTCGTCGATACTTTCCAACATCTTTTACTTCTCGAAGAATATTTACTTTCCTGAGGCGAGAAATGTAATTAGATTATAGTTGAATGTTCATAGTTTAGAAAAAAACTATAATTTCTCTTCGACGAATTCAATTCGGGAAAAATTCAACATTCTAACGAGTCTTTTCTCTCTTTCTATCGCTCAAATTGTGCTTTTGCCTTTGATCTATATGAAAATTCGTTTGGCAAAGTTTTTCGAAAATCTTGTCACAAAATCAGTTTCTGGAGAACTGATTTTCATTCTCCCCAATTCGCAAACTCATTTCACTTTTCAACATTTCAAAAAAAATTCTCAAGTCAAAATACAATCAAGTTTGAATTCTTTTCTAGCTTTTATGAAAAAATCAAATCATGTCCATTCAGTCGTTCAATTTAATCAGCCTATCGTTCAGTATGATTAAAAAACCAAACAAGCAGAAACAACAAATTAACGCGCTTTAATAATTTCTCGATGACGTCAAGTGAAAATTTTTTCATGGTAAACAATACAATTATAATTCGACGAGTGTTTCGTTGTCGCTGTTGCGAAGTTTTCAGCATAATGAAAAAAAATTTTCATATAATACATCTAATTGTATATTAACTAGGCCTTATTCGAATATGTCTATGCACATACATAGATCTGGTTCGCACATTAGAACCTTCCACGTTTTTTTTAATATTCCAAGGTGCATTTCAACATCTCGAATTAGAATATGAAAATTTTCGCGACAAATTACGCCGAAAAATTTCTTTCAGAATTCGTGATGTAGTTTTTGGACGAGGAAAAGGCAGAAAACAATATTTCAACGCGTTCAACGTAATATTCGGATGGAAAAAATTTCAAAAATTTTCAAAATTGATAAAGGTGGGGTGGAAGGGATATTGGGTAACATTAAAATTTTTTAGGACCAGAACTAGAAAAAATTGAGCAAAAATTCAAGAAAATGTGAAAAATCGTAAAAATTATCAGAATATCAAAAAAAAAAGAATAAATTTATTAGAAAAAATTTTAAAATGTGATAGAATCATCAAAATCCTGATACTCGAAGTACTAATTTTTAGAATTAAAATACCAAGAAATTTTTTCCAGAATTATTTGCGAGTAGAAGTGGAAATGAAAAATATTCATAAAGTTGCGAACTTTATTGAAATATTGAAAAATCTTGATACATTTTTGAAGATACAATGTCACTAATTGATCAATTTTCACAGATGTTTAGAGCAGATTTAAATGAATTTCAATGATTTTTATAAATTAATTGAAATGATTTCATTTTTTTCAATATTTTGATGTAATTTTTATATCACAATAGCAATTTTTTGATATTCTGAATTTCTGCAGCCGATTTCAAACGGTGAATAATTTTTTTCTGAAAAAAAATTCAACTTATCAACAACTTTCTGACATTTTCAACTACTTTTTTTTCAAATTTTAAAAATTTTGAACCAAAATTTGAAAAAAAAAACAAATTTTTCAATTTTTGAAAAAATACCAAAATATATAAAAAAAGATCACAATCTACAAAAAATTGAAAACAAAACAAAAACTCCCCCATAAAAAATCCACAACTCGAATAATACAAAAAATTTACAATTAACAATCTTACGCCCCGATAACATTGAATAAAACAAGGCTCTTATTTGCATAAAAGAATGAAAAAAAAATCACGTAAAAATGACGCAAGGTCACCAATCGTAAATTTATTACTGAGATCGCGCTATTTGCAAGACACCAGGATAGGAATCAATCGAAATGAAAAACTGACCCAATTTTCCAGGAAATTTTCACTTCAACTATTTACACAACAAACTATTTTTAAATTTCTGCAACACGAGCACTCAACTTATCACGTCGATGGAGGAATTAAGAAACAAGGATTCTACGTACCTACAATTATTCAACTTGATAAAATCTGATTACTCATTTATACGTTAAAAGGGATTTTTTTCCTCGGAAAATTACAAATATACGAAGTATTGTCTGCTGAGAGATGCAGGGGTGCGAGGTAATGGGAAGGGGAGGGGATAAATGCGGAAACGAGGTCACGAGACAAACGATTAAGAGGATCTTGAACAGTGGCGCGCGTTAAATAAACTCATTACTGCACATTGCGTCGTTATTAAAAAACGAAGGTCATTTTTTCGCGTTTCGTTGTACGAAAAAATAGTACATACGAAAAAATTCGGCGTACGATTCGTCGTTCTCGGTGTCATAAATCGCGATTCGATCGTGACAAGGGGGCCGATTTGGATGGAAATCGATTATGGGTAACCTTATCGGGGTATTTTAATAAGGTGATAAATTATTTGAGTGATTTTTTTTATTTCTTTGAAGTTGCAAATCTGCAAATTATATATTTTATGATGACGATGGGTGGAAATGGATCAGCAATGATGTACATAGAAAATTCAGTAATTTTTCAAATGATCTCATCATTTTTTTCCCACAACCACAATTACTGACCATAATGCCGAGGTTTTTTCATATTAAATTATAAAAATTGAAAAAATAATATTATAAGATTGTATTTCGTGTTTTAATGAATTTCAGAAAATAGTTGAATTTGAAAAAAGGGTAAACAAGGTAGGTATGTAGTATGTAAGTACATACGTACATATTTCGGATATTTCGTAATATAATTTATAGCTCATTAAAAACATTAAAATTGTGTATGAATAGCTCGTAAAAGTTGGTTAAGACTTCATGGGAGCGTTGTAAATTTTCCCTTTTCCCTAAGAATTTATCCTCGTTCACCTAACTACATAAAATGAAACAGAAAATTTTCCATTTTATTTAACTTTTTTGTAATTTTGCAAATTAATGAAAGATGGAGAAAAAAATTAATGAACATTCACCCAGTTGAAAAAAATATATATTTTTTAAATTCTGTAACTCAAAAGACAAAACAAATGATATCAAAATTCATCATCAGGAATGGCTAATTGGCTAATCAGAGAGGAACCCGCAGGATCATCTCTGATTAGACTCAAACCCGTGAATTTTATTCATGAAATACGTGAGCTAGGATACAGAAAGAGAAACCACCCTTACTTTCTCATTCTCAATCAGTCAAAAGTCGCTGATTAAAAAAAAAAAAGTCAAAATTGCAGCACAGGAAAACCAGCAAAATTAACTGATTTTCAGCGAATTTTCACTGATTTTTCAGCTAAATTCATAAATTGCACTGACTTTTCAGTGAAGAATTTTCATTGATTTTCCATTGATTTTTCTCTCTGACTTTCTTCTGTGCTGCAATTTTGACTGTTTCTCAGTGATTTTCAATAATTTTTGAGAGAGTAATGTCAGAAACTGGTTTTTGAGTTGATTTAATATTGATTTTGAACCATTCAAAAGAAAAGAGATAGAATCAGGAGGGAGGACACCACAACTCAAACATATTTCTACACTAATTAATATCCAACTCACATATGAAAAAAAACTGCAAATAAAAGTAACAAAGAATTAAAGATGAAAATTCTTGCAGGAAAGAAGCTTCGAAATATGATTTTTCAATATCTTGCAATTTTTTTAAAGAAAATCGGACAGATATTTTGGAAAAAATATGGATTTTGCGTTCAAAATTTTAATAAATTTAATTTCATTTCAAGATCTTCAAGAAATTTTATTTACTTTAGAAACAGGTTCTTTTTTATCTAAATCAATGAAAAATGACTGATGAATAGTCAGAATCGCAGTTCAGAAAAAATCAGCGAAATTCTCTGATTTTCACTGACTTTGGTGAATTTTTACTGTTTGCTTTCAGTAAAATTTTTTCACTGATTCATTACTTTTCCGTAATTCTGTTGTTCAGTGATTTTCAATAATTCCCACTTATTAAAATATTTCAAAAACTATTTCTATTATTTTTGAGAAATTTTAACAAATTATCGGAATAAGGATGCATTATTTGAAATTTTTTCGCAATTTCAGACATTCAATAAAAAATTTTGATAAAAAAATTGCACTAAAATTTCATTTACAAAAATCGCTAAAAAATTATACTTTTTTGTCACTCAACAATATCTTGTGAAAGAAAATTCGTCATGTGACATTTTTAGGACTTTTCAGTATTCAGTCAAGACTTCATAAAGGTTTAAATTCATTTTCTGATTTTTGATGTATTTTTTTGGAGTAAAAAATGCAATGTCTTTTTTTACACGATGAAATATTTTTTCGTCTTCCTCCCTTCACACAGCTAGGACCTATGATTGATGGTGACTACATATATGCGAAAGATCATTTCAGTTGACTTTAGTCCATAGAAATGATTGAGTCGAGGATCGTAAACCAAACAACAAAACCTAAAAATGAAAAAGTTATAAATAATTCATATTTGAAAAATTCTCCTTCGTATTTTTTTCATTCAAAGAACACACAATCTCGCTCGAATTCCTCCCCTTCTCAAAATGAACATAAGTTGATACCCTAATTTCATGAAAATTTCATGCCTCGATTAAATAGGCCACTGTTTATCAGATTTGAGCCAGAAACAAATTGCAATATCCTTGATGCTTTCTCCTAGGGTCACTAACCACGAATATAGATAATAAATTCGGCCAATCTGAATTCTAAACGTATTTATCTCTCCCGGAAAATACTGATTTCCCAATCATAACGATACAGCACGAATGACGAAACGGATCAAAAATACACCGGAAATGGCAGGAAATAGTTCGAAACATATTTTGGTACTTCTAAACTAACAGAAGTTGAATAAGATATTTCGATATAAGACAGATACACTTCGACTTGGAGAATTTTCGAAAAACAAGGTACCAATAATTCGAATACTTCCGGTCTCTTCGCTTCGTCCACCCAAGCTTTCAATTTTTTATTAGTCGAATCGACAAAATATCTAAGAAACTTGGGATACAAAGTAAATTTTCCCCACACAGAAACTAAACTTTTGCAGCACATTCTCCGCCACAACCCACAACGAAACACGCCTTCGGAATTTTGTGTAAATAGGTCTAGGTATTCGTAGGTACAGCGCGGTAGACTCATTCAATTTAAAATTCATCGTGACGCTGTTCATCACGCCACCTTTTCGTCGTCGCTCACGTCATACGAGCGAGTATCCGGAAACGACACATCAAAACCGCCTGATTAAATATTTTAACCGCGCCGCCAATAAAATCGATATTTCGAATACTTTTTTCACCTGTGAATCTTGTAAATTTCCCCGCATCGTCTCGACCAGTCCAGGTAAATGGCTATTTGAACACGTACAGGTACATAAGTGTATTACAGACGAAAAAAAAGTACCTCAAGGTTAAAAATCTTGGAAAGAGGTACACGTCGGTATAGCAAGTTATGTATTTTAACGTACAAACGGAAACGAAGGTAAACTTGACGAGACATGGCTCGGGTCAAAGTATATGAAAAGCAATGGATATATGGTGCATAAGATTACGATACACAGACCGGCATAATATCCAATAAGAATAAATTGGGAAACATGTATCGAAGAAGAAAAGGCCTGGGTGCTTTGAATATGAAGGATAAAAGGTCATCTTTGATACACATTTCAACGAAGAAATTCTATCTAGTTGTACAAAGAGGAAAAACATCGTTAGAATAAACCGAGTTCGAGTACCTAATCTCGAAATTTCTCGTCTTCGTTGCGACGAGATAATAAAATCCTATACAAACGTTGGCAAAAAAAGCAATCGTGACGTAGATTTTGCGAATAATCCGATCAAAGGTTATAAATTTCTTCAATTCGTATCAAATTGCCCTCTGAAATAGAAAGATAGGTGAAAAAAAGCTATGCAATTGGAGATCCAAATGATGCCTCGGTTGTTCGTTATTGATTCGAATTTGAAAATTTTTTGCTAATTAGAGCTTTGCTCGAGGTGCTACGTTTGAGGAGGCGGGAGGGAGAAAGTGAGGATGATTCAACGGACTTTTTTCGGAGCAGTTTCCTTTTCTCAAATCACCTGTTTAGTAGAAAAAATTTCAAATTTCAATTGAAAAAGAATACCCATTGATGTTAATTGCTCAGATCAACAAAAAAAATTCCAAGAATACGTAAAATCTATTCCCAAAACCAAAAGAGCTAATGTGCATCAAAATTTAAAAAATATTATTTTTTCTTTTCAATTTTTGATTTTTTTTTTCAGCTATTTCGAATAAAAAAGAAATGCTGTTAATTTGTCGGGTTTAAACTTTGAAGATTGAAAAAATGATTATTAATTCATATGGTCAAATCTAAAAATCGAAAGACCTTTAAAATAGATAAAATTTCAATTTTTTGGGAGAAGGGGGAGTCAGAACTTGGAAAACTGAATGAATTCCAGGTTCAGTTTCAGTTTTCAATTTTCAATTTTGAAGTCAATTCGATTTTCAGTGCCATCTTTGAACTTTTTTCACGAAAAATAAGTTGAATTACCCCACCCCCTCTCCCCTCATCCTCCTCACTTCTACCTTCATTATGACAAAATTGAATTTCCAGTCAAAAGAGTTAGGTTTGAGTAGAAAATTTTAAGAAATTGATATTTTTTTTAATGACATTTTGAGCCAAAAAATTCAAAGAAAATTGCAAACTAGCAATTTTGAAATATGTAATTTTTTGGGAAATAAGAATTTTATCAGCTGGAAAATTGAAAGAACGATTTTCGGAATCAATTTAAATTTTGGATGGCCAGTTCTGAGGTCCTTTTGGTTTTCAGTTTCAACTTTTGAGCTTTAGATTTTTTTGGAAAGCTCAGAAGTTTGCTTCCCGCGACACAAAACTGTATCATTAGTCAGAAAGCTGGCTTTAAGTATAAAATTTTTAGGAAAATGATACCTTGCTTTAAAAAAAATAATGAACATGTTTCCTGTTTTGGACGGGAGTGGATATTTTTTTGCAAGAATTTTTTACAGAAAAGAACGTTTTTGAGCTGGAGTGATTTTCTTTTGTTGGAGCAATTCGGCACCAAATATGTATTTTGTTCAAAAAACCAGGCTAAAATCCAAAAATTGAAAAATTAGATTTTGTTGGATCTAATTGAGTTTTTGACGTACTGAATTCAATGATGATGTAGAAAACGTTCGCGAAAGATTCATTTTGTTGATAATAGAAGGTCAATTTTTAAGGAAAACTAAAAAAATTCTTCAAAAAATTCGATTTTTGGTTGGTTGGGGAGAGGGGGAATCTCATTTTGTAGATGGAAAAATCAACTCATAGGATTATTTTTCCAAACTTTTAAACTCATAATTTCAAGATTTTTGAAAAAATTTCATATTTTGAATCCAAAAAATTTTGATTAAGGCTAAAAAATATGTACCAAGTACAGATTTCAGATGCGGTCAAGTTTTTGATTTCAGTTTTTTTTTTCTGCATCTAAAGAGCAGTTCAATCCCTTACCCCGCTTCACACCACAAAATATGTTTTTAGTAAAAAAAAAAAATCAAAAAAACAAGTTTGAATATAAAATTCAACAGAAATATCTAATGCTTTTTTCAAAAAAATTGACAATTTTTAGAACTTGAAAATTCAAATGAAATTGCGTATTCAAGCCACAGCTTATTTTTACAACATCAAAGGTGACATTTCCACACAAAAACTTTTAAAATGTAAAAAAAAATTTAAAATAAAATAATCCAAGAACCCGCAAACAATTTTGTTTGACCTTTAATAGAGATTTACAATTTGGCAAAGCTTTTCTCCAAAGATACGAAAAAAAAAACCAAAAAATTAAACCCCTGATAAAAGATTCCATAAATTTCGAGAAAAAATTATAATATCTAAGTCCTTGGATGAAAATTTTCATCCCTTTCATCGAATCCCTTCACCTTCACTCTTCCCACCATCCAAATCTAGGACACCCCGCACATTATCGTATCATTAGAAGATAAAAAATTACACCGATCTGCGTCGTGTTTGCGGGTAACAGTGAAAAATAAACGTATCGATAAAATGTCTTCTATTAATAACCTAAGGCGAAAAATTGCGCTGCGCCTTTGCGTCGTTCGTCGCCACGACGCTTTTAAAAACGTCATCTAACCAACACAACAATTGGCACTACCCAATATTTCGATTATTAAACTTTCAAAATAAAATAACCGTCACGCGGTGAAAAAAAAGGAGGCGTGTATAGGCCTATGCTGCGAAAAAATATCTATATGTTATGCGTACCTAACCTACACTCGACTAAACGCCAGACCGAAAAAAATAATAAACAAAAACAAAAAAATTACTCCATTGGTGCTTTTTTCTCTTGATTACGAGCCAAACGAAAGAGTCAATTTTTAAAAAAGAAATTCCAACTACCAAAACTGTCTATACTAATGGTCTTTCCTTTTTATCTTTCTCTCGCCAGCGCCACGATTTTGTGTGTTGGTCAAACGAGTAATTATATTGTACCTTCGTCACGTTACCACGTACTTAGTATATCCAATTGGGGCGTTAATCTAATCGAGCTCATTTTGCACGTTGAAAAAAAAATGTATGTAAATGAAAATCGAAAGTTGATAAACCGTGGAACGTAGTCGTATTTACCCTTGCTTTGAGTTTCGTGCAATATCATTTTATCGCTAATTTCATAGAAGGTTCGCGTGTTTTAAAAATTCAGATTGCGAATGCGAAATGAAATAAGCTCAGGAACATTTTGATGGCCGGTTTCAGCGAACAGAAAAAATTTTACTACTGAGAACGAATGAACGATTTGGCGTTGGCAGTTGTCGTGAAAATTGAAAGTGTTTTTTGTCGAATGAAAAGTGAAATTTTTCGAGAAGAAAAATAAACAATCGAGTGTTGAAAAGTGTGTGGTATTTTCGGGTGACACATCAATGAAATAGACTAGTTCGTAGATTTCAGTGATGGTGTTTTTCGACATGTTTGGAAACGACACCTCCCACTTGATGGGGAGAAAATCTTTAAAAAGCACTAAAACGTTGAATCACGTCAAAGAATTGAAAAGCATTTGTATTTCACATTTACAAAAGTGCCCCCCCCCAGTAAAAAATTAAATTCTTTACACCAGTAAATTTTTTAATTTAGCCACAAATTTTTATTCATTTTTTTAAACAAATTTTAGAGGGAAATGCAGAAATACCTGTGATTTTGAAGAGGTAGGTATCTGTATCTGTGATTTTTTCTTTCCACCCATGCAAAAAACCACAACTCATAAAAATGCAATAAATTTATTTTAAAAAATCTAGTCTAGCGAAACATATATCAGAAGGGGTGGGAGAGAAGAAGAAATTACCAACCGTCTGGTACACAAATACAAACGAATTCAAAAATTGAAAAATGAGAAAAAATATGATCAAAAAATAAAATTTCATCACTTTTTGCATATTTCAATTTCAAACGATAATCCCTCCTTCCTCCCCTGATTTTTCAAGAGCACTTTCCAAAATGTTTTTTTTTTCAAAATTAAAAATCATATTGCAAAAAAAAGTTCAAAAATTAAAGTTTTATAATTTTTTCCAGAATTTTTGTAAAAAATTTGACAGTTACATATAGAAAGGACCTCTCTCTTTAGATTTATATTATATTCAAAAATCTAAATTTAAAAACAATTTTAAAGTAAAATTTCACAAATCATAAAAATTGAAAATGAAATCTTCACAATAAATTTCAAAATGTTTTCACACCAAATAAACGTGCTCATTTCAATTTATTTTTGGAAAAAAATTTTCAAAAAAATCATTGGTGAAAAAAGTTTTTTAATCGACTGATTTATTATTTTTAAGCAATGGTCAGTTAAATGATCCAAAATCTAAATTTTCAAAAAAAAACAATATTGTTTGCAAAAAAAAAAAAAATGTTGACGAGTTGAAAAAGCATTTTCATTTTATGCACAATTACACCACCTCAACTTTCACCTCCTCAATTGAAAATGCAGATCTAAAAACTTTTAAAAAATCATTATTTTGTTCACCCATCTAATAACATACTAAAGTCGTAAAAAATATTCATCCAATAAAAATAAATTTTAAATAAAAAAATGAGAATTTTCAGATCTAAGTAATGAAATAAAATGAAAATTAATTGATCATTTTCATCAAATCATTTCTCAATCGATCGTGTTTTTTTTTAAAGATCTGTAAATTTTCTAATAAATCAATCGATCCATAATTAAGCAATTCGTAATTTTTGAAGTTTAAGTATCAATTTTTCAAGTTCACACAAATCATTTTTTTTGTCATCATGTCATCAGCTGTGTATTTTCATCTAATCAAGCTCCGTCCTTCCCCTCCCCTCGAATTCGAAAAAATATTAATGTTACATCTAAGAATATCATTAATTTATTTTAAAAATCCAGCTATGTGCCCCTTAATTTTTTCAACGAATTTTTGAAATTTTCGAATCTTTACCACCTCTTCTCCCTTTCCTTTCCGTCTCTTCCAATTTGACGAAAAAATCTGAGAAAATTCTCACTTATACACCTACCTACAGAATATTTTTTGTGAAAATTTCAAAATTTTTGGACCACTCCCTCCAAAGATACAGTTAAAATACTGAACTTTTAGAACTCATGGTCAAATTATTATTTGGGTATGAAGGGAGGAGGGAGGAGGGGATCGGAGATCGGATAAAAAAATTGTGAGATGCCTCACATTAAAAAACCAACTTTTTAGGAGATTTTTGTCCCAATCGGTAAAAGGACGGATTCCACCATTTTACTCGGGGAAACGTCTTGTTTTCAATTTATTCAATTTTTATTCGAGAATTTATGGTCCAGAAAAAATATTCTACGTGGAAGTCAAAAAAAATACACACTTACTCGAAATTTTGAGAGAAGGAGAAGAAATGCAACTACAACTTGAAAAAATTACAACACTTACTCGAGCAAAATAAAAGACACTTTCGAAAAAACACGACAAGTTGAGGAAAAACCCAACAGATCCACCGATACGGTAGATTAGGTATATACTTCACAATTCACACAGACTATCTACAGGTACCAACGAACTCCTAGTACAGTACCGAATAAATGCTCGTATACGACATAAATACACGATGCGATGGTAATAAGCACATAATACAAATGAAATATCAATGTGAAGAACGAAATAAGCTACGTACGTAACCTGCGAACCACGAAATTAACGCATTTTTATCTAAAATTTATCGCGAATGAAAATAAAATGTTTTTAATTGCAAATAATAGACGACGAAAGGTTCGAGATTACGTACATACCAACAGTACCAACAGAGTAAATTTCGCCCAGTATCAGCATTATCGAAATGTGTATTTTCTCAGAAACGTTCATATTTTTGGATTTTGTTTATCTGTTAATTTTATCTCGTTCAAAGAATACATTTTTAGTCTACACGTTGCAACTTTTGTGATCCGAATGAGACAAACAACACGAGCAAATCTACTGTCTAATCTGTAATGGCCGTATTAAAATTAAATACTGCAGTTTTTGAGAGAATTTTTATAATTTTTCTTGTCTGTGAAAGTTACATAGTAGGATTGAAAAATTACATTAAGTAAATTAGGATAAAAGCTGAGAACATTTATTTTCTGCGTGAAAACTCTCAAATGAATATAAAATGAAATATTTTATACGAGAATTCGAGAATGTAATGCATAAAAAGGGTACCTTCGATATATCTCTAGTCTCCGGAGATTCTGCTCTCCCAGCCTCTTCACTTTTTCACCTGTTGCTTGTAGGGTAAAACTTGGTAGACTTGGAACGATACTTATAAAAGAACTTGGTGTAGGGAGAAACACCACAGAGCTTTTTTCAGAGTCGATACGACTTCTATGAGGAGATAGAATGGCAGAATCCATTTCCGAATTTTGTAATGGAGTAATTTGAAAATAATCGAAGGTGTTCGAATTCTTCATTTTTTCCGCTCTATTTTTGTACCATTTGAACTGAAACTCGCCCATTAATCACCCCCTCCCCCACTGATTACAAAAAGCAAAGCTATGTGATGACCAAGTAAAATAATTTAAGAAAAACATATTTCTCCCCACCTACATTCCACTAGATTCAGTTCGAAATTTGACTTCTGATTTGAAGCATTTTCATTTGATTTCTTACAAAGTATATGTGAGCCTTGATACTTATCACACATAAAACTACCCTTAAGGTCTAAAATTCTTGCCACTGATTTTGGATCTTCAGAAAGAGTACACAATCAAGGGGCACATTGACTCAAAAATCAATTTTTTGCCCCTGAAAGTGATTTCTATATCCAGACTCACATAGTATGTACCTCGGAAAATGAAGTACTCGTAAACTTTTCCAGTCTGAATTTCTTAATATTTTCAATTTTATCCTCAACTTCAACAAATTTTTCACTTTTTTTTCAATTTTTGATTTTTCACGATGTCTGCGAATTTTGAAAATTTGAAATTTCATTTTTTAATGTTTATTTTCAAGCATAGGTAAGTAATAAAATTCCGGAAAAAAGTGACTTCAGGGACAATTTTCCATGAAAATTGTGACTAAAAAGTAACCTCAAAATCGTTGATTTTTAGGTTTTTTAATTGAATACAGAGGAAATAATACAAGGTGTCCATAATCTTTCAAAGATGACTTTCCTAGATTTCCCAAACCAATTTTTTGAAGTTTTTCAAAACCTTTTAAATAAGAGAAAAAGGTAATTTTTCGCGAGATGTACTCACATCTCGAAATTTTTCAAAAAAAAAAATGTTATGAAATGCATATGAGATCCATGGATTTTTTTTTCAAAATTATCACTTTTCACAAGATTTTTTAGATGTTTCTCTTTGGGAAGGGGAATTCAAATTCAATTCTGAAAATTTTTGAACCCAAATTCAAAAATTTGAATTTATTGCAAAAAAAATTCAAGATAAAAAAAAATTATTTTGAAGCAAAATTATGAAGTTTTGAAAAATGAAAGAAATAATGTCACGGTGTTTACCAAATCAAGCGAATAAAAATTCAGAGTTATCCGGGCTGAAAATTGAAAATCTTCTTCACCTTTTACAGTTTTACCTCCTCCCGCTACAAAAAAGCATATACCTCAAATTCATAAATCCACACAACTCCCTGAACTCTTTTTAGCTCGTAATACCAATGAATAAAAAAGTCAATTAAGATCAAAAATCACTAAAAAAAGAGTCAGAATTGCAGCACAATCATAAATCAGGGGGAAAATTCACCAAAAGCATATAAATAGTGAAATAAATTTCTGGAAAATCGGTAAAAATTTACTGAAATTTTAATAAAACATCAGAAATTCGCTAAAAAGTCAGTGAAATTCTTTGAGAAATCAGTAAAAATCTACTGAACATTGAAGAATTTTGTTGATTCTGACTTTTCTCAGTGAATTTTCCCTAAATTAAAATAAGAAGAGAAAAATTTCTATTTTTTTTTTTTCATTTTTTTCAGTTTAAATTTTTTTTCAATTTCTAGAAATTTTCTGCATGTAATTTTTTCAGTTATTCTGAATCTTCAAATTTTTTTTCATTTTTAAAGCTTTTAAAGTTCATTAATTTTTTTCTATTTTTTTTGTTCTTGAGTTTTTTAAAATTCAATTTTTTGTGTGTAATCAGATTTTTAGCAGTTTTATTACCACCTTCATGATACTTGACAGTTTTTTTTTTTTTTTTTTTAGAAAAATTTGATCCCGTGTATTGTTATAATTCGCTTAATGGCATAGAAACTGCTCGGCCCAAACCGATTACATTAAGCGGATCCTACTGTATAAGAATCAAGTCAGAAAGGTGAAACCCACTTGAAAAAAAAATTAGGCACAGAAATAATTGATCCATTTTTCAAATCATTCAAAAGTCTAAAAGAATGACTGGAATTTCAAAACCGACCCTTTTACAATTCAACTCAACCTCAACATTGTCTTTTCTCTCCCCCTTACTCTATTTCTTTAACTTCTTGACTAAAAATCACAATTATGTTTAAAACAAAACCAGACTTCTTCAAAACTACAAAACCACCATTTCCACCTAAACAGAAACATTTTTAAAGCCAGTTTCGGACGAAACCGGCGATCGCGACCGATTTCTCTGTCTTCCTTCGGAAGCTCCTTTGATGTTCTTCATCGACTAGCTCGATGTATCTACACGGTCATAATACTAGGTACTAGCATGATACGTAGGTGAAAGTTCGAACACTGGTCAGATGTGTTTTCTACATTTCTCATTCACGTAAAACCTCGACTAATTTACCGGTTCATCGGTGACTTTCAATAAAACCAGATAAAAAGAACACCGATTAACTACGCTGCGTTGGGCACAAAAGTAGAAAAAAATCCAAAACAAAGCCTTATACTTATTCGAACAAAACAAAATTCCAAGTATGATTATTAAACTTGAATGTAATACGATTTAAAATTCAAATAAACAATTAGGACAGGAAAATCATGCCACCGAATAATTAGAAAAAAATAAAATTTTTTGTTGTAATTTTGATTCAGGATAAAGGTCTAGCGGTTCGTTAAACAGCACAGGTAGGTGTTACGATCGTACATGGAAATGGATAGAAAAACATTTCGAATAAAATATTTAAAAAAAAAAACAAACTACATAGGTAAAATATCACTTCAATGAGAAGGTTTGCAATATTAAAATGTGCAAATGGCATTGAAAGCAGTTGAGGTATGAAAACTATGCTTTGAAATTTTTACAATTTTTGTTATGTTTTTGAAGACTTAATTATAACAAATAAAAATTTTAGAATAATTTCATACAACGACTTTGAAATTACCCCTCGAGGTATTTTACTTTTCCCTCAATGCATGAAAATTTATCATTTTTTCGATCTATAAATATCTTTTGTAATTCCGCGATAAAAAATTCAGAAAGGAATACCGAATTTCAATTTGGCATCGGTTTTTAGGTAAATAAACCAAGAGAACGGAAGTTTACATGACGAATATTGAATTACTTACTCGATTACACTTCAGCAAAACTCCATCAACGAGTTCGAGTGCAGAAAAATGATATCAACGGGTAACACGAACTATTCGAGATTAAATTACCAACTCGCGGGTACCGATCAATTGGAAAAAATCGATCGAGTGATCACGTCAAATTACACAGAGCTTTCATGCTTTTTTTCCGCTTTCGTGCGAACGTATCGTGTCTACTAAACGCCTCGTAAATAAGTAATAATAAATGAAGGACTCGACAAACATACCACAAAAATTCCACTTGACGAGCATTTTTTTATAAACAAGTTACAGGTGCCAAAATAGTAAAAACCGAGCCGATGATATAGGCGTGTTTTTAATTCGTTTAAAAAGCAATACGAATTAACGTATTGGAAACTCATGTCCCTCGAGATAGCCAAAGTTGCACTCGAATGGAAAATTCAGATGTCAGATCGGTCGGAAAATTTTTATAATCGACCAGGGTTAAATTTATTACGAGTGTTTAAATAATGCAGCTTCCAACGAATGACGGAAAGAGAATACGAAAGTGAATCAGTTCAACCGGAACTCACCAGATCAAGTTCAGAGATGTTTATGCAGAAAAAAAACACTCGGTGGATAGGTATTTTTTTTACACGCGTACTCAAGTGTGTTGTAAGTACACGAGGAAGAAAATAATTTCTTTTGTTTCGGATACGAATAATTTCTGCATTTAACCGGATACCTACGTCGAAGAAGTATGGTTTATTGGATTAATTTCTATACCGTTGAGAAATAAATTTGCTTAGTTTTTTTCATCTTTTTTTTTTTTGAAAAAAAAATTATTTCATTGTGTGGGTTGTTTCTTACTCCAGAAAATTTCATTTATCGTTTTTCACTCTTTAAGTAATACTATTACATTTCAATTTTGAAAAAATCAAAAACAAGAAATCCACCCTCTCCCCTCACAACGATAAATTCATTACTGAGAAAAAAGAGATTCTTTCTAAAAACATGTTAAAGATTAAAAAAGTTTAATATTGGAAAAAACAGTTCAATTTTTGGTCATATTTTTCAAAAGTTTCCAGTTTTTGAAAAAGAGTTCAATTCATTAAGAATTTCCAATTTTTGTAAAAACCAGTTTCAAGTGCAATTGGTATTTAAATTTGAAAAACAGGTTTAACTTTTAGAGGCAATGTTCGATTTTTGAAATTAATGAATAATGATGCTTAATTTTCCAAAAAAAAAATATATATTTAGGGCTTGAAAAAATGTTAAACTTTAAAAAAAGATGTTCAATTTTCAAAAAATTTTCAATAAATATTAGAAAAATATTTACAATCAACCAATTAACGATTTAAAAAAATGTGCAATTTTTCAAAAAAATGTGAAACAGTCATTTTTAGAAAAACATTTACTTGCCTACAATTCTTGAAAAAGAAAATTCAACAATAGAAAGAAATTTTCAACTTTTGAAAAAATTGAAATACTCAATTTTTGTAAGTAACACAATTTAGGTGAATTTTTTTTTTTCAAATTTCAAATGAAGATTGTTCAAGAATCCTTATTGTTTTTGAAAAATTTTGAATAGTAGAAAATTTTTCATTTTCATGACATGACTTACAATTTTCAAAAAAATTCAACCCCTAATCGTGGGGAATATTTTGATAATGATAATATTTTGGGTATCAATATCTTTTCTGAAAGTTTACTTCAATGAAATTTTGTCAATTTTTACGTCATTTTTCACAATTTTCACCAAAACCCTAGATTTTTCTTGTATTTTGAACAACTTTTGCACTATTTTCAAAAACTTTAGAAACTTTTATGAAGTAATTTTACACACATTTTGAGTACTTTTCATCAGCTTCCAAGAAAGTTTTGACAATTTTGAGATTGAAAATTTTTTTGATAATTTGAACATTTTTACCATTATTTTTTATTGTTACTTCATTTGTATGAGATTTTCGCAAGGAGCTGGGTAGTTAAATTTTTTTTACATCTCAAACAATCATCACGATAACAATTTTTATTAAAACTTCAACATTTTTTCACCATTTTTGAAAAACTTTTCAGCATATTTCAGCAACTTTATCATAACTTCGAACAACTTTATCGTAATTTCGTCGACTGACCTTTGAAACGAACTCAGCGTCGCGTCGTTCTGTTTGACACATTAAAATACAGCCTGATCCCTCCCACTCACCCAAGCCAACTCTCAATTCAACTTGGAAAAAAATTCCAAGCCAGAAAATTTCAAACATTTCAAATGGAATTTCGAGGAAGGAAGCAAGCAATAAATTACCAACATAAAAAGCCAACTTTGCGAATTTAGGTCTCAAAAAAGGAAGACCAATGATACCTAAAATATAGAAAACAGCAAATAAGAAAATTTTCATATTATTCAAAGTAGTCACGTTGGCCAAACCAAAAAACGTGATTCAGTGAGCCAATAAACACGATAAAAGTTCAAATTTCATTTAAACGAACCTTTGAAACTACTTTTCAATTTAAAAATCGAGCCACACGATTAGATTTTCGAAGCGTATTATTTGAATTTTCGTAAAAAAATCTCTTATCGTTTAACCTCTGATAAAGTTTGTTTTTTATATCACCTCATCGATCGTATCAATTCCAGAAAATTTACATAACATCATGAGATAGTTCTGATGTTGAACATAACAGCTGGATCAAAGTTCTTTCAGGGACTATTAGATAAGACGCTCGATCGAATTCAATATCAGTTTATGGATTTTATTACTAAAATTTTTCATAGTGAATTTATATTCAATTAAACGACGATAAAAATTACCATAAAAATGATAAAAAAAAAATTAAACGCCGAATAGAACTTTCTCCACTGGCATACCTATAAATGTAACAATAATGATGAGTTAAGATTCAGCCTTCAGGTGCAGGTATTATACTTGAAGCAATTTAGCGAAGAGTCTTGTGCATTGTCATGCTCTCATAATGAAAAAGGGTAATGTCAATATACCTGCAAACTTGATGTACATTCCAAAACGAGCTCAGACCCAGGTAACCTACTGAAATACTCTAGAAAAGTGATAATTTTTCACGGTATCGTTGTTTTCTATTTTAACATTTTTTATTTTACAATAGTTTGTTTTTTTTTCACACGAAACACAAATTTCTACGAAATGAGTTCGACAAAGTCAAATTTTGAATTTGTGGAAAGACGATAAACTCAGTTCGTAATCGAATTGCCTTTGAAAAAATCCAAAGTCAGGGTTGGGATTGAAATCCAGATTTACACGAAAGTGTTTGTTAAAAAACACGAATCACTAAATACATGTTTTAGACTAGTTCATAACCACGAAAAATTACATTTTCCTAAATACTTCTTCCGGTAATACAAAAAATTTGTCATCCACTGGTAAAACAGTACCAACTGAGGTGTAACGATCAAGGTTATTGATATCACTTCCAACCGGTTGCCATTTAAATTACAGGTAAATATATCAGTATTCCTATAACCCCAGTACCAGAATATCCACTTAAATGGTTATTTCTATCCGAATTGGTAAATTATTTTGTAAGAAGTGATTCACTGGAGTTATTCGGTTTCCTAAGTGAAAATAAAATCATCGAAAACTGAACGAGGAAGTAGCAATGAAAACATAGTATCAAAATTTAAACATTTCAAAGGGTGATATTACAATCACAGTTGGATAGAAATATGATAGTTTATCGAATAAATATGTGTTTAAATTCAAAAATAATCATATTTGAACCACATGTGTTTGAACTAGATAAGCTAAAATTGATCTCCGGTGCGTTGCAGTGGCATGTTTCATCGGAATCGTCATAAAGATGAGTGTAAGTGTTAGAACCAAGCCAACACATTGAACAAATAAATGATCAACAGATAAATTATGATATGAAAGTTTGAGCGGAACTTACTCAAGAGATGATCAAATTTTATAATTTCGGCATAAGCTCAGCAATACACTTTAATATTTTCGTAAGAAAAGTTCAATCCGAGTGCTGGAGTTGAGACGAGCACGATTACTGGACACGAAACTGACAATTATTTATGATAAAATGCAACGAATATTACACAGTTTGATAAAAGAACAAAATTGAAACGAACCGCAAAACTAATTCGTGATATTTTCTATAACATTACAACACACGATTAGTTTGTTTTCTTTCGAATTTCACAAAACAAAATACATGAAAATCGCATAATACGGTATGTTGTTAACCCACCAATCAACCAAACTTTCTACGAGTGGCGTGATTCTGTGACGTCATACAATCGATTATTTTCCCGCCACGTTTACAGACGGCCCTAGTTTTAAGGGGTGGTGGGGGCTAGAGGGCAAAAGAAGCAAGTTGATTGGTCAATGGTTTTACGGAAATATGATGGTATTTACTAGTAATTTCCATTAATTACAAATATTTTTATATCGATTTTATCTCGATTGGACATTAGAGACGATAATCGATAAATCGATGTATTGCATCGTTATCAATAAAAAACACGGTGTGATAAAAATTTGCCGCATGTTGATTTTGAATTTTGAATTTTTGAATTTTCATGGATTTTGAGAATTAAAATTGTAAAAATTTACTAGGAATTTGTTTTTTCATCACCCGTGGTTGTAAATTTTGCTATCGTAATGGGAAGAAAAAGGAAATCGGTAAGTATACGACGATTTTTTCATTATTATTGTAACTCTAGTCTCTAAATCAACATTATTTTTTCATCGCATTATTTTTGTAGAAAAAGCATCAAAAAAACCAAAGGAATCCAAATGAACGTGGACCTTGCTACAGTGAAATCGTTCGAGAAAATCAAGACTTCGAAAACTATTACAAAGTTGGTTGATGTAACTCAAGTAACTTGATTTCTCGATCCAGAAATTACGATGATTGTTAATGAATTTCAACAGGGACAGAAAATATGCCCGGAAGAAGAATGGGATGCGATGGTTAAAGCGTTAAGAACAGATTTGCCTACCGGTTTTCGTATCACGAGTTATCCGAAATATGAAGCAGAAGCTTTGTTATCCCTGGTGGAAAGTGTTTACTTCAAAGATCTGATGGCTTCGAAAGATGAGGAGGAATCTGTTGCGCAGAAACCGTTCTGTTTACCATGGTAGGTGACATTTAACATAGGTTTTGGATTTTATTTTACAGTATGTAATTGATGATAAATTTTCAGGTATCCTGATCGTCTGGGATGGCAACTTCATTTATCAAGAAACGATATCAGAAAATCTGAAGTGTACTCTCGTCTACATCATTTTTTGATATTTGAAACCGAAGGTGGTAATATTAGTAGGCAAGAAGTAGTCAGCATGATTCCTCCAATTCTATTAGATGTCCAGTCTCATCATAAAGTAGTTATTATTATTATTTTTGTATTTTATTACGTTGAATCTTCTTATTTATCAATAATTATCTGCTAGGTTTTGGATATGTGTGCTGCTCCAGGATCTAAAACTGCTCAGCTGATTGAACGACTCCACACGACCTCATCCAAAGAAGTCCCAGGTGATTAAATGAATTGAATTATCAAATTTAGGTATTGCTTAGTTTCTAATTTGGGTTGAATTCGAATATTTTTGAAACTTTTGTAGATGGTGTTGTTGTTGCTAACGACGTTGATAATAATCGTTGTTACATGTTGGTTCATCAAGCTAAAAGGCTGAATAGTCCTTGTACGATAGTTACGAATCACGATGCTTCAATTATGCCTAATTTTTTAATCGAAAATCCCGGTAAATATATATTTCGAATGTTGAATTCCGTTGAACATTTAAAAAAAATGATTTCTAATATTGGTGCATAGATAATACTACGTCAGTTATGAAATTTGATCGAGTATTATGCGATGTTCCATGCACCGGAGATGGCACCTTGAGAAAAAATCCAGATATATGGACCAAATGGAACGCTGCTAATGGAAATAACTTGCATGGGTAAAAAAAAATTTTTCATGTAATTAATTGTCTAAAAATTTCTTGTATTGTTCTGAGAATACATTTTTATTTAGAGTGCAAATACGAATATTGAAACGAGGTTTAGAAATGTTGGCTATAGGAGGTAGATTGGTCTACTCCACGTGTTCTCTTAATCCATTAGAAAATGAAGCTGTAATACATAGACTGTTGTCTGAAGCCGAAGGTAATTTTTTTCATTAAATTACGTAATCTTTAGTTTGAATGAAAGTGATAGTTGAGTTGAAAGAAATTTTCATTTTTGGTTTGTACGAAAGTGGAAAGAATGTACGCTTGAAAAATTGTAAAATAATCAAATTCAAAAAGATGCTGAGAAAATTGAGTGAGAAAATAAATAAAACTCGAATTCTGGATTTTCAGGTAGTGTAGAATTAGTTGATGTTTCAAATATGTTACCTGGATTAAAATATACGCGTGGCATGACTCATTGGTTGCCTGCTTCGAAGGATATAACGTTTTACAAAAATTTCGAGGAAGTTCCTGAAAAATGGTGGAGTGTCGTTAGACCTGCCATGTTTCCTCCTAAGCCAGAAGACGTTTCAAAATATAATTTGGAGAGATGGTAATTCAATTTTAATTTCAGCAAATATTTTCTCTCGTAAATTTTTATTGTTATCGAATTTATTTTTTCTAGTGTTAGAATTTTACCTCATCAACAAGACACCGGAGGATTTTTCGTCGCTGTGTTGAAAAAATTAAAACCGCTTCCTTGGGAAGCTCAATTAAAAGTTACGAACGAACAATCGAATGATGCCGAACAACAAGATAATCAAGCTCCGGTTATTGAGAAAAAACGTCCGAATAAACGAATAAAATTAGGTTTCAAAGAAGATCCGTTTGTTTTCTTCAAAGATGATGAAGAAGTTTGGTCTTCTATAAGGTAACTGGATTTTTGTAAACATTGTGCATTTTTGAAATTTAAAAATTTTTTCAATATACGGTATTTTTCAGCCAATTTTACGACATCAAGGACAACGATGTTGTTCCCAAATGTTTATTGACACGTTGTGAAGTAGGCAAAAAGAAAAATATCTATCTGTGCTCTCCATTCGTACGCCAGATCATCGTCAACAATCAAAAAAAAATCAAGGTTAGTTTTTTAATTTTTATTATTGATCAATTTATCGTACCATGTAAAATATGATTAACGCAATGTTGTAGATCATCAATAGTGGCGTTAAAGTGTTCGTACGCTGTGATAATAGATCCATGGGATGTTCATTCCGAGTAGCTCAAGAGGTTCGTTCTTTTAGTACTCCATTTCACTGAAATTTTAAGCAGTCAACTTAATTTCCTAATATTCAATTTTTAAGGGATTATTGAACATTCAATCATTGTTTGGTGAGAAACGTATTCTTGAAACTAATAAAGATGATTTTATAAAGATTCTCCAACATAATGACCCCAATCATCCTTTACCCACAACAGAATTGGATGAAGGAACTCAGAAAATATTCGAGAACATAGGTAAAGTATCTTATTAAAATTTTATAAAATACATTCGACAGATTTTGAATTTGTATCTTTGTGATGTAAATAATTTTCAATAGGTATTGGAAGTATCATCATTAAATTGATAGATGATAAACTACCTATCCACTTGGTAGGGTGGAAAGGAAACTGTTCTATTCGAGCTTATATTACTGTGTTGGATAGCACTCATTATTTGAGAATTTTAGGACAAGATGTTTCCAAATTTGGTAAGCAGGAAAAATTTATATCTAAAGAATTTGTCGATTTTTCATTATAATTTCTCTATTCTGTTTTTTTTTTTTTTTTTTTTGCAGAAGTCAATAGGTTTAAAAAATCGGAAATTGCTAAAGATACACCAACGACGCCAAGCAATGATGACGTTCAACAAGATAATGACATGGAAACAGGAATCGAAACCGTCTGATCTATTCACCACTTCATTTGTGAAAACATTATTTTCTGTTTTTTCTTATAATTTTCAATAAAACAATTCGTCGAATAACTGCTTTTTAAGAATAAACGTAGTCTAACAATAGTTTCGACACATAGAAAAATAACGTAGGTGTAAAATTTACAAATTTTTATTCATTATAGTTTGCGATACTTTTGGAACAATGAACAATATCATTACAACAGCACTAAATCAAAGACGCAATTTAGAAATAATATAAATACAGTAATGAAACAGGCTAATATTTTATCCAACAACGATAGTTGTATCATTGAGGAAATGATAAGGAGGTAATTCTAAATTTTCGGGAGCAGGTCCTTTCCTGATACGTCCAGCAGAATCGTAATGGGAACCGTGACACGGGCAGAAGTATCCTCCGACGTAATCTCCTACAACACCGTAAGCAGATTAATTAATACGCAATGTAAAAAAGGTATGTGAAGAAATCACGCATCGAAAAATACCTTTGTTCGGTAAAGGAACGCATCCGAGGTGGGTGCAAATACCCAAGGTAATCAGCCATTCTGGCTTCTGTGTACGTTCGCTATCAGGGGCAGGATCTCTCAGAGCCGAAAGTGGAGTGTTCTGGGCATCTGCGATTTCTTCGGCCGTTCTATACACACGTAGGATTTGTTAGAATGAAAATTACCAACGATATGTACGTGGTTCAAATCAATTACCTATGTTTAACGAATAACGGTTTGTTTCTCCATTTGAATGTGACACTCTTTCCTTCTGGTACTGAACTAATATCCAATTCTAGAGTTCCCAAAGCTAAGGCGTCTTGGTTGAAACCGTAGTACTTAGCAACTTTCGTCAAACATGTTTTTGCAGCTACCGATGTGAATGCGACTGTGCCTATTTAAACAAACACATTCAATGAGAAAAATCACCTTTCAAAATGCTTCGAACGAATGAAAAGTATTTCGTCGTTACGAGGTACAGAAACGATATTCTACCTGCGGTAAAGAGATAAGTAAACGTTTTACGAGCATCTTCTCCTTCCCTGTGCGGGACAGTAGGGTCACGGCTCGTTATTCTTCTATACGCTTTATCATCGGGGATTGTAATATCGGTATGCGAAAATCTAAATTGCAGCTTAGCTGAAATTTCAAACCATCAATAACAAATAACAAACAGGAAGGGTCAATGATACTACAAAACACGATCAATTTTCAATTCATTACTTGTAATTCCGCTGATGACGCGAGGAGTACCGATTCCATAAGGTAAAGCTGATCTCAATTTGCCAACGGTAAGAAAAGACTCAGGAACATACGCAGATTCAGCTTTGTGTTCTGGTGGCGAAGATACTTTCGGTGGCACAGCAATATTTGGCACAACATAGCTCGTAGCTTTCAACGTATTCGCTAAATTGGAAGTTTTCTGTACTACCGAAAGCATTATGGTGGACGAACGTAACAATCACAATTAATTCGTTGAATAATTACTTTAAACGCTAATTTGTTACGTTAAATCAAAAATCTTACAAATTTGTAAGAAATAGTGATAACCTCCGACGTCCTTTCGAAAAATTTTTGGAAAATTTTTGAAGAAAATTCGAATCACTTTTTTTGTGCTTTTAAATATTGCATGATTTTTAGGGCAGCATGATTTACCTGTAAATACTTGTAATTATCAACGTAAATATCCAAAATGATGAAAATTGAAAAAATTTAATTTTAATTTTAATTTATTATTGAAAATAAATTACTGTTCAAGGGTGCGTTCCATTTGGGATTTTAGGTATGTAAACATATACCTTACACGTCATAATAAGGTATAAACAAACATAGTGAAGATCATTTTTTTTGAAAATCACTGGTTACCTATAAGAGCGTTGAATTTTCACCAAATAGAAAAATGCATAGGCTGCGTTCAGAAAATGGTCAACAGAACAACAGATCAACAGAGAGAAATTCAATTTGCAAATTTTGAAACAGTTTTAAGTCTCTGATTAAAAAATTCACTTTAATTCAAATGGGAAATCAATTTTTGATTGAAGAAATACCCTTTTTTAAATTCTAGATTTATATATCAGTAAATATTTGAAAATAAAATTTTTCTCTGTTGATCTGTTGTTCTGTTGACCGTTTTCTGAACGCAACCATACAGTAATTGTTTCATTCATTATAAGTAATAAAATTTTAATAATTTCTTTAATATTTTCCTCCACGATATTAATGTATTTTTCAGAATTAGCGATGATCAAATAATCAAAAATAAAATAGAAAAACTAATTTTTTCCCTTTTTCTCTCTATCACAAGCAACCAGTGATTTTCAAAAAAATAGTGTATGTTTATACATAGCTGTAACGTGTAAGGTATATGATTACATACCTCAAATCCCAAATGGAACGCAGCCCAAATAACCCAGAAATTTTTAATTATTGAAGTTTAATGCAAATTCTGCACTTTTTTTTCTTCTTCAAAAAAATGTAATTTCATTTTCGATTTTCGATTTCGACCATTACTTATCGACTTGCCGTTACCATGAAAAACATTCTTATTAGTGAACATGTTTGGTGGCCCTACGGTTGTTATAATAATTTGCCTACTGAAAGAATATTATTGATATTGAAGGATAAAAATTGTTGTTTTTTAGTCTTAGGCCTTCAAGCCTATCCAATTTTTCACATTCAAAGTCAAGCTTCAAAGCTGAAGAATAGTTCGATACTAAAAACAAAAGTAGCAAAAAAAACCATCTAAGTAACTCGTTTGAAATTTTCAAAAAAAAAAATTAAGTTGTCTGTTGTCTCCAACTCCAAATTTTTTGAATTTTGATGGAACTAAATAATAATTCTAATTTTTTATTAGTTTAGATCAATTTCAAAAATTTATGAAATTCTAATATTTCAACATTTTGTCAGACTTAGAACTTGAAAGTTGAGAAATATGATGTGATCAGATATTTTTGAGCATTTTTAACCATTTTTGTACTACCACTTATTTTAAAAATTTCTGAGAAATTTCAAAATTTTTTCACATTTTTACGAAAGTAGACTATTGAATTGAAAATAGTTTTCTCGAAAACGTATGTCAAATTTTTCATTTTTCAACCTCTTTAATTTTTTCCCCAATTTTCAAAATTATTGAGCAATTGTAATCACTTGAAAAGTAACTTCATACCTATTTTTTTCAAGTTGAAATTTTTATTTTAATTTTGAAAAAAAGTCATCAATTTTGAAGGTTATTTGGAAATATTCATCGAATTTGGAATTTGGTGTAAAAGTTTTCATATTGATAAAAAATTGTTTTTCTTTTTTCCATGTTTCGTTTTTGACCTTGATTTTGTTGGGCACTTCTTTGGCGAAAAATTTTCAACTTCTCTCCCCTGACTCTCACTCTCCTCCTCACGATAAATACATTCATGTTGAAAATAGGATCGTGTAGGTAGGAGTAAGACTTTCAATTTTGATTACTTAGTAAAATTATCTCAATTGTTTATCCCTAAAGTTTGAACTCTGTTTTTGAACTGACTTGTCAAAACAGCCTACCTATAACACATTTTCATATTACCATTAGGTTCCGCTATAATACTCAATTTCATTTTAAGATAAATGAATTCTGAACATTTTCAAATAAATTTAAATTGCCACCATTTAGGTAGGTAGTTATGATCAAAAATTTCAAACTTTGATTTTAGACATTTTGACATTTTCGATTCATTTCTTGAACTATGAATGAATTCATGAATTGAATTTTCTAAGGAATAACTAAGCCGAAAAAAATTCGAAGAAAGTATGTACAACCTGATTAATTTTGACGAAGATTACAAAATTTTATCAATTTTATGCAATTATTTAAAAGTAAAAACTACTACCTATTACATGATTTCTTTTTGACCAAAGCAGTTTCATACTTTCATAGAGATTATTAATTTATTTTTTCAATTATTATGCCATCGCTACACAAACATTTGAATGTAAAATACAAATAGGAGCTCCACTCTAGATACATAGTAGAGGATGATTATAATCTCAAAAGTGTATCAAGAATCAAGATAATGAATAAAATTCTTCATTATTCAGTTCGATAAAATTAAAATTTTAATTAAGTGTATCGCTTCTATCTATGCAGAAGATTTCATACCTATTAAAAATCAAAAAGTTCATAACTTTATGACCTGCGAACGAGTCTTTTTCAACTTTTAACCCTTTCGCTACCGCAGTCACATATGTGTGACGCAGCGAAATTTCCCCACAGACCAAAGTCACACATTTGTGACACTGACTCCGAACACTTAAATGGCTCATAACTCTGTGCCAGGCGGTCGTAGCGGTCTGAAAATTTAGTGGTGGACTGTCAACACCCCAACCAACCGTTATCACCTTTGACCCCAACCAGTGTTACCAACAACCGGCAAAAATTTGAAAAATATTGCCAAAAATTTTTTTCAATTTTTTTCAATTTTTTCTTTGAAAAGTGAAAGTTGCGAATTCAATGTTTTTATGTTCTGCAACATTGAATATTAGGATAACAGCATCTGAAACACGCGAATAAACATTTTCTGACACAATTTGAGTAAAACGTGAGTTAATTTTCGAAAAATTACGATCATATTTCTTTATGAATTTCACTAAAAATCATGTCAAAACATATGTAACATTTCGGAAATTGGTTCAAAAATGGTTTTACAACATTGGTATGGCCTTATTCTATCATAAGGTAGCTAGTAAAAGCTAAATATACACAAAAATCAAAAAAAAAAATTTGGGCCACCTGGAAAGATCGTGAATTTGGGTGCGGTAGCGAAAGGGTTAAAACGATTCAAAATCGTCATAAAAAAAATTAAAAAATTTAAAAAATGAAAAATCACATCTAGGATTGATTTTTGTTAGGATAAACTGACGATTTAACGTTTTATCATTTCGAATTTATGGCATGGCGACTGCATGGCAGTCATGAATTTATGGAATTGGAAGATAGGCAGCTGAAGTAGCGAAATAACCATAGAAAATAACCTAAGCTTTTTATTATGTTAGTTCGGTTTTTATTGTAATAGAGAGAGCCATAAATAATAAACTATGATAAACTTAGATACCAATCAGTCGTCCGAACGTGTGTTGTGATTTTATAACTTTCCATTTTCAGTAATCTACGCGAAATAATTAATTCGTTTGACATTTTTATAATTGTTTATTATATTTGAATTCCGTTACATCCAAAATCCGTCATAAATAATCCCAAATTCGACACGAACTCGCAAATTAGGCGCGCTGATTTCTCGATCGGATAGCTAAGTTTCCCATGTTGCATATTTGCGTTTCCGGTAAGCGTAAGATCGCACGGGCAAATAAATATATAATGCGAAGTGTTTATGGGACAAGAAGGAATTAACTGAATTGCGCAGGGAACCCTGAAAGGTAAATTTGTGATTAATTTATTTTCATAGTTCTTTAAAATTACAAATTTAATCTATTGTTTGATTAGTTGTTCTTGGTGTAGAATATAATAGGCGTGTTTCAGCATATTGCTCGCTGCAAACGCGAATCCCCGTTCGAAATGCGATTGCAGTTTTTATCTTGTTAAAAATGGTTGCACGCGAATTTTTTGCGCATATATTATTTACACAATTTTGTTGCAAAATTCAATGGTGAATATTTTGTTATTTGCTAACATTTAAATACCGTTCGGTCCGGTACAAAATCTTATGTAAGTGAGTTTTTATCATAGCTTTTCATTTTTGCACTTTTTCACCGTATTATTATCAGTTGGTGTGGCTGGTTTCTAGGTATTTAATGTGTTTGTGTTTTTACTATCATTCGTATCGTACCGTGCTTCGAGTATTGTGCACCGAATGTAAATAAACCCATGCGTTTTTTCTCATAGCACCTAAAAATCGTTATAGTTTTATAATTTTAAAGTCGTGAATAGTTGATACGTAATTATAGGCGTTCTTTGCCTTTAAATCAATACGGTGGGTATTAAATTTGTTTACATGTTGAGGTGTACAGTACGTTTCGCTTTCATATCATGATTATCGATTATGTGGTGGTTGCAGTGCTGCATGATAAGTTCACCTTATGTTTTCCTCATATCGGCGGTATCCTTCGAATTCTCAGCCAAGGATTCGAATCTGATCGTAGATAATATCCTAGAATGTTTATTATGATGTTTCATGCCAATGTAAACAATGCATCTGCTTTATGACGCTGTTACTATGTCAATTTATATCCGAATTTCCATTCGATTGCAAAATGTCATCGGGTTTGGCTTCGAAACTCGCTCATTTTCCCTTCCAATACGCCATAAGTACATTATATCAGTGAAGTAATACCCTATCGTTGATAACAATTGAAAATTTCGCTGCATTTTCTTTGAATTTGGTATGTTTCCGAAGAACCATATCGAAAGTGACATTGGACGTGTTTTGGTATCCTGTTTTCCACGAAATCGTTTTTACGAGGACGAGCTTTGACACATTGCAGTCAGTTTTTAAAAAAGTGATTGAGTGAAAATGAAAATCGACGTACGTTAACTACGCCTGATAGGCTGAGCCGAGTTCACGTCATAATTACCTACATTTGCAAAGTCGTAAATTCTGTTTTGTTGCTTTTTTTCAAACCCTCTGATAATATTTTTTACTTTGTTAAAAACTCACTATCACTACTTATAAATAGTTTTTCGTCGTGTATAAAAAGTAAAGCTACGTGACCACCTTATTTTTTTTACATATTGCATCGAAATTAAATTTTTCATAGTTGGTTGGAAACTACGTAGTATTGGTTCGGTTTTGAAAATTATATTTTTCGTGAACCTGGAAGTGTGAGATTGCGGAAACCTTGCTATAAAATCATACTTAGGTAAAAATCGCTTTTATTACATTGTATGCTTACGCCTATTGCTTTTGTATGTAAAACTGGTGATTTCTGATAAGAAGCTGGGACTTTGTTCGTTGCATGCTATTGAATTTTTATTGGTATAAGTGATTATTATATTCGCGGGTACGAATATTAATTAATTAACGCATGGTTTTAATGATTATATTATATACAAAATATACAAAAGGTAAGGAGATAGGGACTAGCAACACTAGCGCTAATCGGGAGGTAGGGATACTACATCTTTCCCTCTTTTTAAAAAAAATAAAAATAAAAATAAAAAACTGAGTACAAAACGAAAAGTAAAAACGATTAAAATAAAATAAAATAAAAATATGAAACTTATAAACTAATGATCTGGTTTTTTAATACAACGTTTCGGCCGTTCATTGCCAGCTGACTGAGCTTGAGTCGAACTTTGAGAACCACTGGCCACTGGAGCTTGGGTTGAAGTTCGCGAATTATCGATGGGTGGAGTTTCTGAGCCGATTTTACGTAGCTGATCCACGTGCCTTTTCCATTTACGACCATCATCGAGTAACACACTGTAATGTAACAAGCCAAACTTCTGATCGATCTTGCCAAATCTCCACTTCTGTTTGGAATTATTAGAGTAATCTCTAGCTGCCACTCGATCGCCAACGCTAAATGATCGATGAACTCCCTTGGTGACTTTTTCTTGAGCCGAGTTAAACTTGGCATTACTAGATCGAGTTGAGTACGAATAGGTCTACCTCAGCATGAGCTCTGCTGGTGATTTCTTGCTGATAGTATGCGGAGTTCGGCGATACACATGATTAGGAATTGTTGCAGCTTCTCCTGAACATCGTTTTCGTAGCTGCCAACGTATTTAACGCCTTTTTAAACGTAGCATTGTACCTCCTCCACTTGACCATTGCTGGAGGGATGGAAGGGGCTGAAGGGGCGTGTTGAATTCCATTTTCAGCTAAATAATCTTTGAAATTATCGGAAGTAAACGCTGTTCCATTGTCACTCACTAGGATTTTAGGTAAGCCAAAACGTGAGAATATGGCGTTTAATTCGCGTATTACGGTTCTGGTATCTTCATTATTTACCACAGTAATTTCTGGCCACTTACCGAAGGCATCAACGAACACAAAATACCTCAGATCCAAGAAAGGTCCGGCGAAATCGATGTGAACTCTCTCAAGCGGCTGGGTGGGTGGTTCCCATTGATGAGAATGAGCTTTGCCGGATTATTCGCGTACAGATTACACAGAGAGCAATTATTTGCCAACTTTTCGATAACTTTACTGATTCCAGGCCACCAGCATATACTTCTCGCCAGTAATTTCATTTTAGAAACGCCAAAATGGCTGGAATGCAGTTTTTCAAGTAACTGATTCTTCAACGTTGAAGGTATTACAACACGATTACCTCTGATAATACAGTCTTCTGATAACGAAAATTCCAGGATATTGATATTAAAACGAGCTGCTGGTTTCAACGAATAACCTCTTTGGAGAGCAATTTTAGCTTCTTCAAACTCGGATCCAAATTGGTTTGCTCAGCGATCGTTTTTGGCGTGACTGGTAATTCTTGCAGAGCATTAATTTGAACAACGTCTGGCTCTTGATAACCAGATGTCTCCGCTGATGTTGACGGTAACCTGGATAACGCATCAACGTTGGCATGGGCTTTGGTTTGTCTATAACGATTTGAAAACTCATAGGACTGCAAGAAAAATGGCATAATGTTGCATTCTGATCGCGGAGTGGACTGGCAATCCTTTTTCAGGTGAGAAAATTTTCGTCAAAGGCTGCGAATCGGGTTAATAATTCAAACTGCCGCCCATAAACAAACTGGTGAAACTTTTAACACCGAATACGATACCATAAGCTTCTTTATCAATATGAGCATACTTTTGCTGCGTTGAGTTTAACGACTGAGAAGCATATTGAATAGGACGTTCTGTACCATCTGGATACTTGTGTGTGATAAGATAGCTGCGACTGCGAATGGCGAAGCGTCTGTAGCGAGAACCAAATGCAACGATGGGTTAAAATGCACCAATACACGATCGGATGATAACAGCTGTTTAATTTTTTAGAAATGCATTTTCACATTCTTGAGTCCATTTGAATTCAACGTCATCGCGAGATAGGCGATTAAGAGGGTACATAATGTGACTGAATTCTGGGACAAACCTGCTGTAATAATTTACAAGTCCTCTAAAAACTTCGACATCTTTTTGCATTGAGGTCTCGTCATATTCATGATCGCGTCACACTTGGCTTTAATCGGATGAATTCCTTCTTTATCAATGCGATAGCCACAATATTCAATAGACTTCATGAAAAATACACTTTTATTTAGGTTTATTTTCAAGTTGTGTTTCTTCAAACGCGTTCAAAAACTTGGCGAAGTCTCTGTAGATGCTCCGCTCGCAGACGTCCGGTGATATAAATATCATCTTGTGAAATTTTAATACCACGAATTCCGGCTAGGAGTGCCTCAATAGTTCGTTGCCAAATTGCTGGAGCTGATGCAAATCCAAACATCATTCTTGTAGGTCTAAATAACCCACGGTGAGTATTATTTAACGTTAAAATAATCTGAGCAGCCAACGTCAATAACAAATGTAGAAATGCTTGACAGAGATCTACCTTTGAATATTCTTCACCTTGCATATCTTCAAAAGTTCTTCAAACGTTGGCATTGGGTGAGAATCACCATTACGATTTGTGGATTTACTGTAACTTTATAATCTCCACAAATTCTTACTTCCGGATGCTTTTCACGACTGGAACTATCGGAGTTGCCCAATCACTAGCTGGAACTGGGATTAGGACATCGTCGGCTGTCACGTGCTTATCAATTGTTTTGTCAACACCGGGTAGTATAGCGAATGGTACAGGCCTGGCTTTCATGAACACTGGTTTAGCGCCCTCTTTCAGTTGAATGTCAACTTCTACGCCTGATATTTTGCCAACGCCACCTGGTGACGATAAATCGCAGTCACGTAGCAATTCTAAAACTTCAGGCGGCGGGCTATTTTCACTGGAACTGGATACTGATAACGCTGAGATCTCGTCGCCTTGATATGGAATATATTTATTCCAATCAACTTTGAATAAACGCATCCACTCAACGCTGAATAAAGGTGGACGTTCTTTCTTGACCAAATACAAGTAAACTTCTTTAGAATTACCTTGAACACGACCTGAACTGGCATTTTTCCAAACGACTTTGATGGTAATCCATTAAGCAAAAATATAGTCAGGTTACTTTCCAGTATTTCAGCATTTGGCCATAATTTCGCAGCTTGTTTATAATTGATTGTTGATACATCGGCCGCACAATCCAACTGCATTTTCAAAACGGTGTCGTTGACCTTTGGCTGGACCCAAATCTTGACACGCTTGATTACATTCATTCACATATACATTAGCAAACTCTTCTAACGCATCTAGGACGGTTGAGTGAGCTGGCTTATCTTTCTGCTTTTTAAACAGGCTGACTCGATGTGTCCGGTCTTTTTACAGAAATTACATACTGCGTTCCGGTGATAACAGTTATCTGGTGGGTGACCAGGCTTGCCGCATCGGAAACATTTTTTATCCGAATTCGATTTTTCAAATTTTTTCTTCACTGTGGAATGATCGTTGGGCTTCCTGTTATCATCAAACTTTTTCTTCAGCTGGGCTGGGGCTGGGCCTCGATTATTTTGGCGTCTGCTATTCTTGCCGGTATGCAGGGCATTTAATTCGGCTTGAGGTGGACGAACCTTGTCATCGTTGGGTGCTTTTAGCGCCGCAGTACCTTGAGCTGACGTCTCGCAAGCTATAGCCGTTTCTAACGCCTTATCAAAGGTTAAATCTCGTACCTCCAACAGACGTTTCTGAGCACCATCGTCGCGAAGTCCGCAAAACAAGTTGATTACGCAGGGCGTTTTTCAGGTAGTTTCCAAAATTGCAGTGAATTGCTAGCTTCTGCAACGCTGCCACAAAGTCTCGAACTGATTCATTTTCACGTTGAGTTCGCCGATTAAACTTGAAAATTTCTGCGATTTCCAGAGGTTTGGGGCTAAAATGAGCCGTTAAAATATCGACGACATCCTTGTACAACATGGTGTATGGATTTTTCGGCGCCACCAGCAATCCGCCAACATATTAAAGGTGTCCAATTCAACGTTGTGAACTAAATATTGAACGTGTTTCTCATCAGGGATTCCGCATTTAGCGAAAAGCTCCTTCTATTCTTTGTAACCACTGATCCCACAACATGGTGTTAGGATTGAATTTTTCACATTGGAAATTCACAGTAGTTGTAGTGTTTGTAGTGTAATTATTTATTACCGTAGACGGTGTAGTTTTCATCTTCGACTCCTCCGGTCGCCGTCTTTTTCCGTTGACGTGCCGCCGGCGCCGTTTTTCTTACCGCCACGAGCCATGTTGCAAACACGAGAGGCAAATATTTAATTGCACTTTGAAGTTGAAATACGAATAATTGTCTGATTACATATCGCAAAAATATCGCGTGTAGAAACGTACATCCTCGTCGCCACTATTATATTCGCGGGTACGAATATTAATTAATTAACGCATGGTTTTAATGATTATATTATATACAAAATATACAAAAGGTAAGGAGATAGGGACTAGCAACACTAGCGCTAATCGGGAGGTAGGGATACTACAGTGATTATAAATTTGAATGTGAAATTTTCGGTGAATTAGCCAATAAGTTAATTTTTTTAGTCGATTATTATCGTTAATAATTGACTGTATCTTTGTACTTGACCTTTTAGTGGCCGAAAATTTAAATTGCAGCGCCTGAAAATGAAACGATAATCGAGTTATTTGTTTGCTAGTGCGGTTAAAATTAAAATCCTTGAAATTGTCGACGAAAAATAAATAGTAGAATTTTGTAACTCGTCGAGAGTATTTTTAATCTGACGTATAAGTTCGACGTTGATCTATATTTTTCGGATTCGAACAAGCCTTTGATTTTGCATTGTAAGGATTTGGCAGCTGAGCGTGATTTACTCATTTATTCGAAAATTTTTGGAACGATTATTGTGTCATGGTGGGAGATGTTTTTTAAACTTGGTTGTGATTTTTAATTTCGTTCTCTCCTCCACTCCCTCGAAGAAAGTTTTTCAAAATGTAATTTTCACGTTCAATTTTTTAAATTCAAGGATTTCTCATCGCTTTTTTTTCTAATTTGGTATATGTAGGTGCTGCAAGGAAGTATTTCAATCTATTTTCAGATTTTTTCGACTGCTTAAATAGTCTTGAAAGTGATTTCAAAACTTGACTTCTCAGTATTGAGCCATTTTGAGCTAGACGGGATGAATAGCAGATTTAATATGTCTTTTTCAGTATTTTACATCATTTCCTTTTAGTTTTCTCAAATTTTTGAAGCCCGAAGCCTCCTCTCCAACCCTCTAAAACCACTCGACTATAAATCGAATTACTTATTTTTCTCTGGTAAACCGTCATAAATTATATTTTAAGGTCGGTACATGAGGAGGGGGATGAGGTACCGAAAAATTTGTTTGAGAATGATTGAGGAATTGGGAAATGACGTTTAACTAAGCTGCGATGGTCGGAAAAAAACTTATGTTGGATTTTTTGAATCTACCCCCTCCCCCCTCCACTAAAAATGCCAATCTCTAAATCCCTCCATAAAAATTCCAGTCTCTTACTTCAAGAGGGACTGGAGCTAGGAATCTTTGAAATTGATATTTTCTCACCCCATTTTTTTTAGTTTTTGACTCAAAAAAAATTGTAAAAAAACCTCGTCAATGCCTTTTGATTTTTTTCATCTACTGGATCCATTGGCAATTCGATTCGAATTATAGTATCACTTTTAGACTTCTACTTTTTTTTATGATTAGAAAATCGAAACAGGTTTTTTTACGGAAAAAAGGGGAGAGGAAGTCATGAAAGTTGTGCTCATCGATCTGTTGAAGACGAAATAAAATTTCTACTCTACTACGTCGATTTTTACCTCTCATCCATCATAATATTAATATTCAACGTTCTAAAAAAAAATTGAAAAATCGATAAACGTGGAAATTTTTTGAATTCCAGTTTATTCTATTGATCTATTCAATTTTTTGAAATTTTGAAAATGCAAGTGTGATACAGAGAAATTTAAAATCAAGACTGATAGGAGAAGGGAGAGGGGTGAACATTTTTTTCGTTTTTGAATCTGGGTCAAACTTCTAGGCCGTTCCGTTTTCAATGTTCCCTAGAAAATCTCAAACTCTTCTCCTTTTTCACTCAATTTTTCACAACCTTCCTACTTTAAAAACGCGAGATAATATTCTAAAAGTAGTTTTGAAGAATCAGAGTGCCAATGGGCTCAGAATAAACAGAAAATCAAGACACATTGACGATTTAGAAATGGAAAATTTTGGTGGTTATTCGGAGATTTTTAGGCAAAAAAAGTCGGAAAATGGCTTACTTCGATGATTTTGAATTCCTATTATCTTGAAATATGTGTCTAAAATTTTTTTGGGAAAGTTTTGTACTCAAAAAATGTCACCTCTTCGAATTTTGCGATTTTTTCTGGTTTGAATTCAGACAACGGTTTGAAACGCGGAGGAGCATGACTTTTTTATGTCAACATTTTTTGAATTTTGTCGAAAAAAAAATTGAAATTGGAACAGTTTTTGGAAGAAAATCTAATTTTCGGATCCAGAGGCAAATCAACTTTCTTGGCCTGCTTGGCTTGCTATGCGCCTTTTTTCATCGTGGAATAAAAAATATGCATGTTCGATTAGATGATCTCGTTTTTCTAATCTTTTTTTTTTTCATTCGAAGCATCTTATGATTCTAATCAATTAATCATACATAGTTGCAATTAAACCTCGGTTCGAAGTCAGGCGATTGGTTGATATATGACGATAATTGCTCTAAAATTAATAAACGATTATCGACCCAGTCTCAAAGATGTATTTAATCTGATTTCACTTACGATAGCGAACTATGTAAGTACCATGCTAATCCCGAATCATTTTCCCAGCGGGGTCCTTGTGAAAAGGAATTTTTTCGTCGTAAAAGGGAAATTTAATTTTCACGTTGAATTTATATACCTTCCAAATACGTCGTATTACCCGAATCGACAAATTTTATGCTTGCCAAAGGTTTAAATTAATTGGACGATTTCTTTTTTTATTTTCGATACGTTATTTTTATTAAAATTTGAAACGAGAAGACTTGGTTGTACTTCAAAGTGGAGATTTTTTTGTCATTTTGTTGTTTATTTAGATAATGAGAAAGAAAGGAAAGAAGCTTTACTGTGGCGAATCAGACTTTCGATATTTTTATACAAATCTGGTTATAGTACGATGCGGTATACGAATGTAAAAGAATAATTACTCTTTGATATTTCGCGGTATTAAATTTTTCTCTTTTTTGGTACGAATTTCTGGTTGTGGACCCGTTTTACTATGTACCGGTATAATGATTTGATTCGATAATACGGTTAAATTTAACTGGGTAGTCGAAGAAGCACTCTTTAGGGCTTTATAAGGGTAAAAATTTTTTCAAGGAATCTGTTATTTTTTGGCGTTTTGAGCTTCTTGAATGATTGGAATTATTTGAAGAGAGGATCTTTTCGTGGAAAAAGGAGTAGAAATTATTCAAAATGTTTTCGAAATTTTTTCTCTGAAGCAGAGTTGCAATCGTAGACCTATCAGTGAGATTATCATGCTATGTGCATGCTTCATTGATCCTAAAACTTTGTACGCAAAGTAGATTGGCAGTGTTCCCAACCTTGGTGATTTCTTACTTACATCTGGGAATTTTTGACATGATTTTCGGCGTCTATGATTTATTCGTTGTGGTTGAAAAAAATTTATGATTTTTGAATTTACAGCAAAATTGGTTCGAAGTCAATTTTAAACATTTTTTACGACTGAACGAAAAAAAATTGAAAGCTGTGAATTTCGCGTTGTGGCAAGTCTATGGACATTTTTACTTCCCCCTTCTCCCTTTTACCCACTCATTTCCATCATTTTTTAAAAATTTGGACGAATCCTTGTCTGAAGATGATATTTTCCAACATACAATTTTTTTCGGCGTTCATTGAATCAAATTTACGTTAATTTTTAAAAATTTCACTACGATTTTCTAATTTTAGAAATTTTTTTGAAAATTGTAAAAAATTGTTTTGAAGGTAAACCAGAATTTGAATTTCAAGAAAAAACGTATCGAGGTTGAAAATAAACGCACAGTGCCCAATAGAAAGTTAATTTTGAAATTAAAAATACCCATGAATCATAATTGACTTCAAATTACTTACCTTTATTTTTATGGTTGTGATATCGTGTTGATTTGGAGAAAAAAACTCGTCCTATTACTTGAGAAAAATTTTAGGCAGTCGTATTTCTTTTCGTGACTTGCATTAATTTGAATGCATTTCACGTGAAGTTGTGTTTTTAAGAGTTCCTGAAATTCGCTGAGAGAGGGAGTGATATAGAATTTTTTCTTTGATTGCTTGTAAATTGTTGAATGGAAATAATGAATATCGTGATCATCAAAATTTAAATTTCCAATTACTTATAAAGGTTTCCTATCTCTTTTTGTAGTATGAAAATATCGAGTGTTCTTTTTCTAATTTTTCATTTTGTGTAGACGTAGTAAGTACATACATAGTAAGAAAAGACCAAATAGGGGAAGATTCCGGGAAAATTCAAATTTATCTACAGGCTTTATCACGAGATTAAAAATAGGTACCTCAATTTTTCGTGGCAATTTTATTGAAAAAATCGATTTAAAAATCTTCTGAATTGATTGAAAAAATGATTTTTTCCCCATTATTTTCAGCTTTCAAGATTTTTTTATCTTTAACTTTTTAAGATATACTGTAGTCGAATTTTTCGGATGCATTGCGAATTGATAGATTTTTGCTAACTTTACCTCTGGCCCAGCTGATAACGCGTTGATTATTCAATTTTGTTATCATTATCACTAAGAAAATGATAAACTGGCTCCGTTCTTCATCGTAGAAAGCTAATTAGTGAATCTGTTTCGTAAACAATGATTTATTCGGAAATACAATTCGAGATTTTCGAGAATTTTTTTGGAACTGATGTGGAAGTCGACTGTTTTCGTAAAATTTGTATGAGTAAGTGCTCAATAAGGCGAGGTATGTGTTCCTTGAAACAATTTTTTTTTTTTAAATATGATTTTCTATTTGGTCCTAGATTTTGTTCCTTATTTTCACCCAAAAAATTGTTTGGTGGAAAAAGATCTTCATTCGTGATAGGAGAGGAGAGGATAAGATTTCCATTTCTTTAGTAAAATGCCTCTGTATTTCTTTCCATACTTTTTCTTTTACTTACGTATGGGCTATTTTATGAATTTTTGTTCCCATTTTAGGTATATTAAAAACTGATGAGAAATATTTTTTATTAGTGGAATGAGAAATGGATTTATAATTTTTTTACTGAACATTTTTTACTCAGTTTCCATTTTTTAAAAAACTTATACGCTACCTAAATAACTCAATGCTAGAAAACGCTCATTATTGGGTGGAGAAGGGAGGAGGAGGAGGTGAAATGGATGGGATTTCACGCATTTCGTGATAAATTTTTCTTATTACTCATATTTCTGTAATTTTTTAAACCCTTGAGCTAGCTTGAACTTTCCAAGAACGTGACGAATCCAATCATGCGGAGGGAAGAGGGGGTAATGAAATTCTATTTGTTTTGAAAAATGTATTTCAACCAATGATTTTTTTCATTATATTCAAAATTCTGAACTCTCCACTTCCACCCCCCCCTCCCACCACCAGAAAAACCACGTATGGGAAAAACTGTTTGGTCAGAGGGTGGGAGGGGTAGAGGGAGGCGACGGCTGATGTGATTTCTTTAGGAAAATATACGATCCTTTGAATAAAACACATTTTTACAGTTTTTAATTGATCTAGAGTTGACAAAAATTTACTTTTTCAGGGGGGAGGGAGGGATAAGATATTTTTCGTTGTACTCGCGAATCTCTCGAGTGCTTAATTTGCGTTTTTCTCCCTCTATAACAAAAAATATCGTATGCAATTCGGGAGATGAATGATTTTCATCTCCCTTGTTGCATAATATATGTACTATTATTTCTCTGGTAAATGCCATAAAATGTTTTTATTTCTTGCTACAGTTTTCAAAAATTTATTTTCGTCATTCATTTTTTGGGTTTTTGCTTGAAAACTTTCTGTATTTACAAATGGAAAAAATGGGGGTGGGGTGGGGTCGTGATTTTATTTCTCCGATAAAATTGGATTTTTCGCTAAAGGTTTCTTTATTCAGTTCTAAGAATTTTGTCTCAGTGTTGTAAAAAGGAAATTATTTTGGACTTCGTTCAATTCGGATCGATTCTGAAAGATCCATTTTCATTCTCGACTTTACAAAAAATAAAATGAATGGATTTTTTTGTCTCCATTCTGTTTCTCAGGTTTTTCTGTATTTCAATTCTTTGTTTTGGTTCGGATCTCAGAGAATGCATTCTGAAGTTCGAAATTCTCGGTTTGGATTTTCAGATTTCGTTCTTTTATTTTTAGGTTTCAATTTTTTACAAATTTCGTTCATCTTCAAAATATCGTTTTTTTCGTTCTGTTTCCGTTTCCATTATTTTGAAGTTCCTAAATCACTGTTCGAATTGTTGAATTATGTTCCCTTCTTTTCAAGCTTCATTTTTTCATTATTTCGTTCATCCTCAGAATCTCGTTTTTTTTTTTTGGTTCTTGATTTCGGTTTCCGTTATTTTCGCTCAAAAAACTCGCTTTGTTTTTTACTACCCAAAAACCCATGAAAATGAATCTGTTCCTTGTTGGGAGGGGGAGGGGATGGCAGCTGATTGTTTCATCACTCCATCGAAACACATTCGTTGCTACGATTTTTTAACCCAATTTTCTCCAATTTTTCGCCCCTTTCTCTCCAGCTCAAACCCACCTCTCTCTCGCCAAACTCCCATTTTCATTTCGGAATTGATTTCTTGCCGTTAAATTCGTATTATGCATACAAAATGGCGTAATTCGGCGTCGACGTCGGCCGATTTCATACACCGAAGTAGTTTCGTATTCGGTTAAATTTTTAGCTCGACGCTGTAATACGATTCTTGCATTTTTACGACGCTAGGTGCTGCGTTTAGCGAGGTAAACAGTTGCCATGTTAACTTTCCCGTGTGCACACGCAACTGTGTGTGGTATGAAGATATTACGACGTTGTGCGTTCGTCGCTCGTACGTTGTATGTATATGCAATTACGTTGCCGGGCTGCGCTTGTCCTAATTTTTTTCTCCACTCTGTTATGTTGGTCGCTCGTGGTTGGCCTGCATGGCCCCGCCGTTCGCGAGGGGGGGGCCCGGGCCAGGGGAGACGGGAGTTCCGAAAATAATGCAACTCTCTTGACTGGGCTGCTGGCGGCGCGGCGCAGCGTCCTCGTACGCGGCCGACTAAAATGCACCGCAAGTGTACCTTACCTACGGAGGTACCTACGTAAGACGCGAAAAAATGACTTTCACGAAAGGTTGATTGAGATTGGGAGAGCGGCGACGGCGACGGCGTCCAATGCGCCGTATTATAGTTTGTTGTGTGAAATGAAATTCCTCTTGCAGCGATCTCACTGCATATCGTATTTTATGTATTCTTTACCGGGGTCCCCTCTTCTGATAATTTTTTCGCCTCGACGTTTCACTACCTATCGCCATCATCGGCATCGCTGCGTGTGCATGTGCAAATGAAACGATAATGGCGAACTGTATTCGAATAATAAACGCCGAACTCGGCGAGAGAAGCGAGGAGCGAAAAAAAAAGAAAACGTTGCAACATGATCAAGAGCATAATGCTGCGTTTCCTACCGCCATTCCGCACCACGTTTTAGTTCCAGAGGTATATACAGGTAATGGACCTGCCGAAAAAAAGTAGGTTTGCATGATGATAACGTTAATGCACTTGTACACTTTGCATCGGTAGTTTGTTGTCTTGTACGACTGGATTCGTATTCGTTTTCGTGGGAAATACATCATTTCGCTGCGTGCAGTTGCGACTTACGAGTGCTTTTTATTGTCGATGGTTTAATTACCAGTATTTTGTCGACTGCGTTCTGCGTTGGTGTTGCAGAACCCGCAAACGCTGGAATCGTCCGAGTTGGGCTTTTCTAGTTTTTCTCGCTCGGTTCGTGATTGGTGCGGAATTTTTTCCAGACTTTTCGAATTTTTGAGTGTTGATGACTACGGTGATTTTCGAGAATTTTTTTTTTAATTCAGTGGTACGTTAGAATTCGTTTAATTGGTATTTTTTCCATCGAATTGTGTATTTTTAGTCGTAGATTTATTTTTCATCGGTTTATGAACGGTTTCCGTACCTGATACAGAATCATGCCTATTTTTTTTAATTTTACGGCCGACTACTGGGTGTATTTTGATATCGTACTATTACTACGATCCGGTTTCGTAATCGTGTACGCATCGGAAACATATTTCGAAGAAGTGCGATAGTGATACGCGTGATCATTAATCATTCTAGCGGATTCGTTTCCATCTGGGTTGGATTTTTTCGAATGATCGTAATGCATTTATCTGTGCGGGGGATTCCATTTGATAATTTTATTTTTCTTTTTAAAAGTAATGCTGAATTGGGTTTTTTTTTGGTATGTAATATTTCCGAGTCTGGGATGAGTTGGAGGGCAGAAATGGAAAAAATGGTGCTTCGGTGTAATTATCGGGAAGGTTTTTGATAACGACCGACGTGCGTAAGAAATAATGCAATTCGGATGTGGAAAATGGAGCTTTTTGTAAATTAGGTCGACCGGACGATAACTGTCATCGTGTTCGTCAATAGTTTGCCATCGGTAAATGGCTGGAAATTGACGGTGAATCGAAAGTGATGTGGGGTGTGTTTGTGTTGATGGGTTTTGAGTAAAGTTTGATGGAGTTTTTTGATTGGTGTGGATTTTTTTTTGGAAGGAGGGGATTGAAATTTTGGGTATTGGAGAAAGGAGAGGTATTTCTTTGGTCAAGAAGGATTTATTGTTTCAAGTCTGGAATGAGGTGTGAAAGGGTTTTAGTTCGAGTGATTTTTTTAAAAATTGATTTTTGATTTTAAAATTTATTTTCGTTACTAGGGAGTAAAACGCTACTTTACTCCCTCTCGCGAATCGCTCGAGTGCTTAAATTCGCGTTTTGTTCCCTCTATAACGAAAAATATCGTATGCAACTCGGGAGTAAAATGATTTTCGACAATTTTGATTCATTTCCCTCGCTTCGCTCGGGCAATAAACCTCAAAATTCATCAAAAAATCATTTTACTCCCTTGTTGCATAATATACTATTTTTGATGAGTTTTGGTTTTTTTTGTTGATAGTATGAAGGTGCTCGAAACGTACGTGTAGTTGTAGATGCCCCTCCCCTCCCTTCATGCAATGTATGAAGTTGTCAAACTTGAGTCGTATTTCTTTTTTTCGTTTTTTTTCCACGACATGAAAAGCTTGAAAAAAGAGTGCATGTTGTTTAAATTTTATCAAAAAGTAATAAAATGTAACGAGGTTTTCCTTGAAGGAAAAAGTTATTAAATCATGGATTTTTTTTCGCATTTAAAAAAAGTAGATAAATATTTTTAGCGTTTGAAAAAGCTGAAACATTTTTAAAAAATTATTTTAAAAATGTAATATATTTTTTTAGATTTTTTGATGTTTGGTCGGATTTTACGAAGTATGAAAGTTTTTTTTTCATATTTCTGAAACTTGGCTATTTTTATTTTCATCGTCGCAGTTGTTGGAATTTTGAATTTTATTCATCTAGATTAAAGGAGCCCTATATGAAAAAATTTTAGAGTTGATCAGATCTCAGAAATGTCTCGATCTGATTTTATCAATTTATATCAAATCGTAAATTATCTAATTGCATTAATTCATATTTATGAGCAAGTGATAAAAATTCATATTTAGTTCGATGTAATGTAATCAAATTATATCTGGAATGAACCGGAAGTACCTAATTCAAAATAGTTTTATTAGGACATTTTTGGAGTACAATTTATCAAAACAGATAAAATTTGATGTATGTAGCCTATTTTAAATAAATCAGAAATGGTTTGATGTAATCATTTTTTGGGAAATATTATTCTGAATTGTAGCTATATTAAATGTCACCCTCCTCCCCTTCCCATATTGCAGACTTTCGCTCTTGAATTTTTTTTGAAGTGTGGTAACAAAAAGTTCGAAATGTAGCAAAAAAAATATCGTAAGAAATTCAATTTAATCCATTTTATTGGGAAAATGAAATCACTACCTCCTCCTCTTCCCGAGGGAAATTTTTTCTATTCTCGTGTCTAAAAAATTCGGGAACTAATAGGAAAGAGGACGAAAAAGATATTTTCAAAATGCGGATTTTTTACTCCAAGTACAATTTTTTGTAAAAAAAAAAAAAAGGTTCAAAAAAAGTTGATCACTTTTGAAACATTTTTGAATAAAAAGGAATGCAATATTGTTCCTTTCAAGACGAAATACTGAAATTGAATCTAACGAAATGTCAGCATGTCTTACGTTTAGAATTTTCTATGTCAATTTTTTGGTGTCAATTTTTTTCAGAACGACCTTCTCCTTTTTCCACATCGCATATCCACGTAAAAAACAAAATAAATTACCGTTTTGGTGATAAAAATGGTAATTTTTGTTGTTTGTTTTTTTTTATATTCCCTTTTCCCTTGAGAATGACTATTTTTTAATTTTTAAAAAAATTATATTGTCCTGTTTTCTGAAAAAAAAAAAAACTGAAATAGAAGGATGAAATCAAAACCAAAAATAATTTTAGTTTCGGTTTCAAATTTTAATTTCATCCTGCCCAAAATTTTCCAATTCTTGGATTTTTTAGGTATTTGATAATTGAAAATATATTTCTTAACCTCTTTAATTCTTTCCTTCTCGGCCGACCTTCAGAATAACTAATTTTTCCATTCATATAGAGAAACTAAATCAAGAGTGAATTTTTCATAAATACTTTTCCGTTTGAAATTACAGGTTGTCCATTGGTTTGATAGGTCAGTTCTTCAACATTTATTTTTTGACAGTTTTAAGTAGAATTTCTCAGTTTAAATATTCACAAGAAACTCTTGGGTTATTATTTTTCATCGGTTTGACTATTTTTAATTATTTTGAAGTTGCCATTTGAAACGTATATCATTTGAAATCGAGTTAGGGATAATATTCCTTTATTTTCGAGAACTACATATTTTCCGTTTACTAATATCAATTTTTCAGTATTTTAGTGCAGTTTGAAATGGATAATTTTCGTGCGAATTTTTCATCTGCGTTTTATAGGTTTCTCATTCTTCTCTCTTCTCGAAAATTCGTATTTTGAAAATTAATAAAATTGCGAAGAGTTTTGACGTTTGTGATTTCATAAATTTCTACCTAATTCTCTAATTTAATTTTTCGTTACATTTTTGAACTGGGAGAAGAGGGATGTGGCAAAATGTCTCATTTTTTGAAAAAATTGATATTTATGATTTGATGACAATTTTTGCTTCCGAAAAATGAAATATAATTTTGAGGCTTTTGCTGGGAAATTACGTATTTATTTACTCCCCTGTTTTAAAAATTTGTAGAATGTTGATCTGCTAATTTCATGAAACCTATTTTTCAATTCTAGTCATGTGGTATCGAAAAGTACAATTTTTCATCATTTTGGAAAATGTTATGGAAGTCATAGAGACAAAAATCATGCAAAGATGGTTTGAATGAAGTTTTATGGTCAATGATTTGAGAAAATCCCCAAAAAGCAATCAAATTCGAATAAAAATTTCTCCATTCAGAACCACCTCTGGTAATTGTAGATAATGAAAAAAAAAGGGAATTTATCGCAAATTTTAATTTTTTTGGAAAAAGTAGAATTGGAAAAATGAAAAATTAGAATTTTGAATCTTCTTTCAAATTGTCTTAAAATTTTGAAAAGCTCCACAAAAATCATGATTTTCCAAAAATGGTTGAAAAAATTCTACTTTTAGGTTAATAGTTTTTCCTTTTTTTCTTCGAAGTTGGTTCGCTAATCTTTTCTATTTTTTAGGATGTATAGTTGATCTACAATCAAATGAGTTTTTTCTCTAATTTTTCAAAAAAAAAATTGAATGTCTTTGCACTTTTTTCTGAAGAGGGAGAATCTATTTTTATTTTAGATTTTTCTTTTCAAAAAGTCCAGCAAAATTCTCCATTTTCTGGTTTGATTTTGTCAGGCATCGGTCCTATTTCGAATCAATTTCAGCTTCAGTGTTCTCCTTTTATCACGAGCGAAGAAATTACTCATACATTGAAATTTCCAACCTGCTTTTTCCCCTCTGCCCTATAAAAAATCCAGAATACTCCAGAGTGAAGAAACAAATCTGTTGTAAATATTATCAATCTCGTTGTTAACATCTTGTACTGGAATCAGTCGCCGATTTTTCCGCCATCAGCAGCGGCAAATTAATACGTTTATAAAGCTTTATCATTATTCACCCGACGTAAGTTAGTAGGCTGTTGAATCGCGGTAATTGATAATTTTACCTACTCGCGAACGCGGCCGCGGGAACTGAACGACAAAAAGAAATGACCCTTAATCTCGGTGTCTTACGTGTTACCTCGAACGTATCAATATTGTCGCATTTATAACAGTAAATTTTGCGTACTTTATCGTACATATCTGTACACTACAAAGGACCGAAATAAAAAGAGAGAGAAAGACGATGATAAACGATGCCGAGATGAATTCGCCGATAATTCAGAGTCGTATTTTTATCTCGGTTCGATATTTCCAAACGATGGTTCGAATTGATTGGTTTGAAAATGTGTCTAATACAGTAAATCTGTCGGTGATTTTCGAAGGTAAAATTGGTGCCTACTCGATGTGGAAATTATTTCAGCACGCGATGATTCTTTCTGAATAATTTTTCTGCAAAATAACGAATTAAGTGTAATCGTGTATAATGATTCACAAAACGCATCATTTTTATGCTCAAATCGACTCTGAACAAAATTTACCTATATGATACGTTAATTCGTCGAAAACACAGTTTTTAGAAAAATAATTTTGTTGGAAAAAAAAAATCAACGTGAACCGCGCGTAATATAATATAGTGGTACTTTTTTATAGGTTAAATTTCACGACCCTTCAATTAAGATTAGCTACCCTGTGTAATATTAATGAAGCAAATCGATATATAACCCTCGAAGACAGAAGAATAATTTCCTCTCGTTGTTGCCGTTTAACTGGCGACGCTTTATACGTATTTACCATTATTTCACCCAGTTTTCTTCGTTTTGTTACATTTTAGAATTTTATTTTATGCTTTTATTTTTCGGTTTCGACAGCCAACGATTTTGAATACGTTATCGTCCCGAATAGTATGTTTTTGGCCGCGAGTTTTTGTGCTATTTTATACCTAGTTTAGGCTATCGGAGTCGTAAATGTCGGTTATTTAGATAAGTACGTGAACTCGCCTCGGTAGGGATAAATTAACGTGATGCCTATGGTGACTCTAAAATGGAAAAAATATTAGGTGGAATTTTACTTTTGAGTATTTTTGAATAATGAAAAAATTTTGATGGAAATTGGGCGAAATGAGTGAATTGTATTGAATTTTTTAGCCCAGGCGTGTAAAAATTGGAGATTTGTGATTTAAATAGAAAATTTTGATTTTTTGCAAATGAGGAAGAGAAATGAGAAAAATTTTGAAATGAAGTTAAAAGATTTTGGTTATGAAAATTTTAGGTTTATGAAATTTTTTATGTTCTGAACTTACAATCCAGATTGATGAGTTTTAGAATATGAGAGAATTTATTTTTCATCTATTTTTATTGATATTGTGATATTTTTTTGAATCTTATGATTTTTTGATTCATTTCTGAAAATAGCCAGTTCGTAGAATTTTTTAGAAGTAATCATAATCCTTGAAGGAAGTACATAAATAGATTATTTTCATTTGAAAATGTAGTTTTGAAAATAAGTTTCCTCTCCCCAGATGTAACGTTGAACAGCTGTGATAAAGAAATTGGGAAAAAATTGCTGTGAAAGTTTTTTTAGAATCCTGCTGTTTGATTTAAAACTTTGTGATGTATTTTGGTACAAAATACAAATAAATTGCAAAAATTGGTCTAGAAAGTTTGCGAAAGCGAGGAAATTTTTTTTTGGGAAAACCTGAACTTGGCTGTTGGAATTCAGCTTCATGAAAAATTTTTAATGAATTTTTTATCGCAATTTAGAGAGTTTTTATCAATATTTTTTTACAAAATCAAAATTTGATTTTTGTTTGTTATTTGAGAAAAAAAAAACAGCTTAAAAATGGAAATTTTTATTATAAGTGGTCGAAAGTTACAGTTTTATTTTTTAAAAAAATTTAAATTAGAGATTCTTCAAAAAATGGTTTTATTTTTATAGAAAATGAAAAAACTTCACATTTGAAAATTTTTGAAGTTCACAGCTCAGATATCCAGGAACTATGTATGCAGGCACTAGTAATTGATCAACATTTTGAAATTCTCTAGTCAAATTGTAAATTTGAAAATTACCAGTTTATGATGATAATTGAATTAAGGTGGTGGGGGGGGGGGATTCTGAAGTTCTGACATCAAAAATAATAAGCCATATCCCACCTCTTCAGTATTTCTAAATTAATTTAGAATTGAAATTTTGAATATCGATTTTACTCCCAATTCTTTCAAAACGTATTTTCCTACGTTTTGCAGTTTTTTTTTAAATGATGGTGTTACGTAATTTTTGAAGCCTGTTTTATTGCGTTTAAAAATTTGAAATTTAAAATTCAGAAAAATATGAAAAATTTTATCTTGAATGTTTCCTTTCTCTCTTCTCTTCTCCCCCCTCTCCCTTCCGAAAAATACAATTCTCATGCAAGATGTAAAAGAAACATTTTCAACTCTACGAAATTTTAGAAATCAACTCAAATATTCTATGAAATTCGAATTAAAGAAAGCAAACAGTAAAAAAATTCATTGAAAAAAAAACAGTGAAAAAATTTCACTAAAAGCAGACAATGAATAAGTTCAGTGAAACTGAACAGTGAAAATTGCTGGAAAATCAGTTAAAATTCACTGAAAAATTAGTACAACCAATGAAAATCTTTGATAAATCTGTGAAAATCTGCTGAAAATCGTGGAAATTTGCTGATTTTATCTATGCTGAAATTCCAACTATGTATCGGTAACTTTCCAAAGTTTCACTGATTCAAAATTAGAGAAAATGTTTCAAAATAACAAAAATATGTTGGAAACCGGTTTATTTGCCTCGTCATGCGACCTTGAAAAGGCCGTTGTTTTTAAACCACGCCCACTGAGTCTTCATTTGAACTCAGAGGCAGTAAAATTTTGGCTGCAGATTTATTGCAAACTTGAAAAAAAAGTGTATTTCTGGTAAGGGAATTTTTTGCTCATTTCGATCCCCTTTCTTTTCTTTTCTGAAATGCATTGCTCGATTTTTCTCAAAATATATTTATGAATTCAGAGATCTGATTTCTTTTTTTGGTAATTTTGGTCTTCAAAAAATGCTGCAGTTGTATTTTCTGGCAGGATCATCACTTTAGATCAACTCCAACCTTTCTGTGACGTTGACCCCATAAAAATGATATGTATCAATTTATTATTATTGAGATTCAGAATCAATTAAATTAAATACTTCCTGGTTGGATAATTTTTTATTGAACAAATTCGGACGAAAAGGCCTCCCGATAACCTTTATTCCTTCTTCTAGCTGGCTACTTCCATGGTCCTCCAATATCAGCCCCTAGATCCCAATCACACCTGAAATCAATCTTATCAATTGTATCATCTCGTTCTCCAATTCTACCTACGAATTGAACCATCCAGACAAAAAAAAATCAGCATGAGGAAAATCGCCGGTATAAATATTAGTATCGACCTGCGATGATAACGAAAGTAGTAATAAGATTACATAGTAATGTGTGTGGTTTGTAATCGCGATTCCATTAAGAAAAGTTATTAACGATGCTGTGTGCACATAGCGAATGAGATAGGCTCTCTTTAGTACTCATACATTGTATCACAGTATCAGGAAGTACACGGTTGGTTTTTTTTCCAATGCGAGTTGAGTAGATAAACTGCGCTGTTTTGAGGTTTCGAAAAAATTGGTGTTAATAAATTTAACCAACTTCTTACGCATCGTTTTTTTTTCCCTTATCAATACGTTGCTATGATTTCGGGCAATTTTAAACTTTTTACGTGAAAATAAACGTGTATGTAAAGGATTTATTAGTTTCGAAAAAAGAAATTTTGATAAAGTGTCGTTCGAGGTGTTCTATATTGTGCAAGGTAACTGCGTTTTTTCGTGTTTCCCCCTTTTTTTTGGTTTTATCACTGTCGGTTCACGAAGTTGGTATTGTGTGGTTGATTATTGATAAGCTTAATATTGAAGAACTGGACAAGAAAAAGGGTCGCGTAGGTTAGGTTTGGCAAATGTGGGTATGTTAATTTTTTTTACCATTTTTTATTTTACGTATAGGTAGAAAATTAAGGCTAAGGAGATATTCGAGGTGTGTTTCTGAAATGTACAAAAATTTCGGATTTTTTTTTCCCATTGCTCGATCGAATTATCTCGTCTTGCAAATCGAATTAATGAAATGTGAAGTTGGATTTAAAACTTCAACGCATCAGATTCAATCTTCTACCTCGATTATCTCGATATTATCTCTCTGGTCAGTTCGATTAATAAATTGAGAAAAATTTAAGTAATATCTTATTTTATATGCAACCGAATACGTAGTCGTATCTAGAAAACGTTCATTGATACGTGATATGTCCGTAATTGAAATGGTGTTGCTTTCGAACAAATGGCAGTGTAGGTCACCTCTCGAATGCTACTCCGTTAGGTATTTCATCGCAATTTATCCCAGCTGCCTGGGTATTTGAAAAATTGCCAATAAAATTGAATTGGTAATTTGATCATAGAAAATACCATTTTGTAAAATTTTTTTCGTATTGTGGAGCGAATTTTTTTGTGGATCTGGTAACGAGAGAAATTTTTTATTGCATGCACGCGAAAAGAAAGGTCAGTTATTTGGAATGATTCCAGAATGAAACTGGATGTTTTGAATGCAATTTTTTTATATTCAAACGGGCTAATCAGATCGGGTTCTGAGAAAAAAAATTCGGTAGAGTTACACCCTTTTTTTATTGTCATTCTGTGAAAAAAATTGGATGATGTAAGAGGGAAAAATTTTGTTACTGAAACGAGAAGGTCGTAGACTCTGAAATAAAAAATGAGAAAAATATCTCTCGAAATTGGCAAGTCAAGGAAACGAGTTTGGCCAATCGATGTACCCTTTTCAATCGACAACTTTTTATGCTGAAAAATTGACGATAATTTCAAAGGTGCATAGAAAATTGGAAATTATTCATCGTCTCATTCTCATTATTTTTCCTCGATTTTCGTCCCAGTTTCCATGGTTGTTTTTTTCCCCTACTGCCACGTTATGGAATCGTCCAACTTGACTCAACTTTTTTTCATCAGAAATTTTGTTTCACAATCGGTTTCCAGTATTTTAATGCATTTAAACCCATTTAGTCGTCATGATTATGATTCTAGCTGGTAATTAAACTCGGGTTGCATAAATTTCAGGTGAAATTATAACGATGCGTTGGTGTATTAAGGAAATTAGGTACCATTACATTGTATACGACATTTAAATTTAAACATTCAAAGACAAAAAGAATACGTGCAAAATAATTCGCAAGTCTAATTTTAACTTCGGTAATGTTATTAAAGTCTTTGAATTTTTTTCAAGTTGCCAAATTATTCAAACAAACTGGTTTTTTCGACCCATTTACTCGGTTTAAAAAAGCTCGGTGTTTTGGAACCATCGAAGATATTTGGATACCTACGTTGGCAAACCTTGAAAGTTAATTTTTCTGACGAGAAATTTCGTATCGGAATTGAAATCGGTAGGATTATGTTTGATAGACTTCCACGTGCTTTCTCGCGAGTCGAGACGGACTTTTATTACAAAGATGATTACTCGTTTCGTTTCCTAGAATCGGAATTATATCGAGTGTTGCGATTGCGATGCATTTTTGTACGTATAATTCATTCCATTTCCGTAAAATGATTTATTGAGAATATAGTGAATGAAATGACGAGCATTTTTTTCTGCGAAATGTAACATTTTATTCAGTTAAGCGTGTTTCATGTGACCTATAATATGTGAACCTGAACTCGAACTTTACTTTTTTATTCAAACCTATTTTGAAATATTGATGAAGAGTGAATGCGAGTTTGAGGGTTGGTGATTTTTTAAAAAATCGAATGGGTGAAAATGATTGGATTTTTTTTTGAAATTTCTATTGAATTTTTCTATCGAATTGGAGCGAGAGGTGAATCAGTTTTTTTTGTTTCTGTGAAAGATGAGTATTTTTAAAAATTCCAGGTTGAGGTTTTATTTCCAATTCGCTGAGATCTTTTTTTCAAATTTTTAAATTTTTTGATGGCTTAGGTGGTGAGAAAATCGGTCGAGTTTGGTACGCCATTTTTTTGAAAAAATTTTTATCGCTGTTTTATTTTTGCACAATTTGGGAATTTTTTGGCTGAGAATAAAAAAGGGGGGGTTCAGTCATTTTTTTGCAAATAATTTTTTTTTGTCGTCCTTCAGTTATCTCAAAATATTGCATTTTTTATTGAAAAAGATTGGGCTCGAGTGAGAAAAAAATGATGAACTTAAGTCTAATGAACAGTGGTGGTTTTGAGCTGAGGTATGAATGAATTTTGAGAAGCAGTGTCGTAAAAGTTCTCAAAACACTCAGAAAATTGTTTAAAATGCTAAAAAAAAAACAACATTCTGATTTTTTTTTTGTAAATTACGTTGCATCTATCCAAAAAAGTTCGTAAAATTCACATTTGTTAAAAAAATTATCAGAAGTTCAAAAATTCGTGGAAGGGAAGAAAAGAGGTAGGAGATCTGCAATCCATATTGATATGAAATATGCCTTCCTTGGAGCAGGCAATTTTTGACAACTTCGGAAAATTCGAACAAATCGTGATACTCAATCTTGATTTTCTTTAAAAATAGATATTAGTGAAATTTGGAACCTTCTCCTTGCCTTCTTTCCCCTTACCATCAAATTATTTTTCCGTCCAATTTATTGCGAAGTTTCGAAAAAAATTGTATGTAAGGTGAATATACCGTGGTGTAGAATTTTTTAATTTAAATAAATGAAGTCTATTAACGTACCATCTCCAAAATTACATACAAAATTAAGGAAAACCTTGAAGATTAGTATCCTTGAGTTTTAAAAATATGCATATCTAGCTGCATTCATTTTCATATAAATGGTCTGAAAAAAAATCAAAATAAATGTTGATAAGTCCAGAGTACGAATTTTCAGAAATTTTCCGCTGTCGTCGTATTTTAAAAACCGTTTGGATTTAAATCATTAATTTGAAGCCAAATATATGGCACAAATGTGAATTTTAATTTTCCAAAATGTTAAGGTCACGTGATATAATTTCCGAGGAAAGTAGAAAAAGGAGGAGAAATCCAATTTTCCTAATTTTCTCTGAAAAACTTGAAGCATTTGTCCCCATCAGCTCGATGAATTTTTCAAAAAAAAATTGGTTTCTTTGTGGTTTCCTTGCTTGAAGTAAAATTTTAATTCCAAATAAAAATACATCATAAAATACCTCATTTCCAAAATTTCAGATGCTGAAGTTCATTTATCGAATTTTGACGATTTTTCAACATTTCAAGATTGCCTTGTTGCCCTGCAAAGTAAGAAAATTTGATTTAATCAACGAAAAGAGCTGAAAATTGGTGTATACCATTTTTTTGGCCTCTTGAATCCACCGGAGGCGATTTCAAGACATTGCGAAATCTTCTGAAAATTTTAGAATTTTCCAGCGCTGAGGAAAATCTTATAAAAATGGTTCAAATGAACTTCAGCAGTCAGCACCTATAATAGTGAATAACCAATATCCCTATTTGATTAAATAAAGCTAAATTTATCGAAGTTAACAGCTTTGGGTTAAAATTCATATTTTTTTTGTCAGCCAAAAAATATAGATTTGCGAACTCAAAATTGCGAATTTCAAAACATTCAGCTTTAATCAATAAAATAGGTCAAAAATATTCGCTGAAGTTCATGTGCACCATTTTTATGAACTTTTCTCCAGCACCGAAAAATTCCAAAATTTTCAGGAAGCTCTAAAACGTCTTGAAACCAATGCTAATCGATTTGGGAGGTTGAAACTAGGATACATATGTACCAAATTTCAGCTCTTTTTATTGATTTGATCAGCGTTTTTCATATGTTGGCAGGACAATGAGGTAATTTTTAAATCTCAAAAAATCTTCAAAATTCGATAAATAAACTAAAATTTCAAAAAAAGAACTTCAGCTTCTGAAATTTTGGATGTGCATTTTCGATTTATTTTTGTTCGAGCTCAGAATTTTACTTTGAGTTGGGTTACCTTCGTTGTGAGCTATTTTTATCGTAAAATCGAATCTAAAAAATAATAATATGGAAGAAAACCTCTTTGGTGGTGGGGGGGGGGGGTCAAGTATTAGGGGTTATTTAAGGGTCTACCTTTTTCCGACAGTTTTCCGCAATGAAAGCTTTCCGAAACAGAAATGTTATTTTTATTCCCAATCCCAACAGTGGCATTGTCGTAGGGATTTAGGGATCCAGCTTACCTCCTTCCTTGAGATCAAAAATTTACTGGAAAAAAATTACATTTTCTCAAAACTTCATTCGAGTATGAAAAAAATCACTATTTTATGAACTATATATTCAAAAAAGACTCGATTCTGGTGTTTAAAGTCTTCTTTATTAATTTTATACAAAATTTGTAGAAATCAGTGAAAAATTTATTGATTATTTTTGAATCAATCATTTTATCTTGAAATTTTTACTGATTCATGTCAGTAGTTCCAGTGAAAATTACTGAGTCAAAAATGAAAATCCATTAATTGAATCAATAATTTTACACTGATTAAGGGCGAAATCAATGGCATTTTACTGCCTCTCCGGTGACTTGATTCTGTCTATTTCGATCAATCAATTTTCAATTTTTGACTGATTCAAATTGAGAGTATACATATTCAATTAGCTTTCTTCAGAAAAATCTTCGATACCCTCTGCTCGGATTTGTTAGGTACCATATTATTTTAGATTTTTAAAGTCAAGCAATTAGTACTCTCTCATTTATAAATCAGTGAAAATTATAGAATATCACTGAAAAACAGTCAGAATTGCAGCACAGGAGAAAATCAGAAAACGAATCAGTGAGAAAAATCACTGAAAATCAGCAAAATTTTTGAATTTAGCTGGAAAATCAGCGAAAATCTTTGAAAAATCAGTGAATTTCGCTGATTTTTCCTGTGCTACAATTTCGACTGTTCATCTGTGACTTTTCACTGATTCAGAATTAGAGAGTATAGAAGTTGTTTGCTCTAAAATTACTTACATTTTAATTAAAAATTTAGTATTTTCATACTACAACTAAATTTTGTGGAAAGGGAGAAGAAGTTGAACTGGATATTTCTCAAAAAAAAGTTCGGACCCCCTGCGTGAAAATTTTCTGGCTACGTCACTAATTCCCTACACCGGAATAAAGCAAAAATTGATATTTTTTATGTAGCCTGTTTTGCAGCCACCTGCGAAAATACAAATTCCCAAAAAAAACTGCCATTTCCGTACAATTTCAGTCGATTTTGTTCATTAATATTACGACGCCGGTTAATGAATCGACTCTACATGAACGGTGGATGCCTGGGGGTGGGGGAGTTCACCTGTAAAAACACGTTGTTTTTTTGCGCACCGGGCCACGCTAACAGCTACGCTAGCGCATTTATAGCGAATAGTTTAATATGTATCGAATAGAATGAATATGGTAAGTCTGCAACGAGTCGTTCTAATTACCGGATTACTGTTTTTAATGCGTTTTTCCTGTTAATGTACTTGAAATATAGAGAAAAAAAAATTACCAACACGAAGTAACTACTTTGTAATCATTGTCGGAATGTTTTCATGGTTAAAAACAACAACTCGCGGCTAGAATGAAAAAATTTGCATAGGATAACATTTACTTACTTATACCTACGATGGTTAATATAGGTAACCGGTGCGTAAATTTTATTTTTCTATGCCCTCTAATGCATTCGTTTACGTCTACAGTCGATTTGCAAAACTCGGTCGAAATTTTTTTATTTGCCAATTAACTCGGAGGGAAATTACCGTCCGAGGGGGGGAGCCACTCGTCGATCGAGTCGATGCATAACTACGCAGTATAGCAGCGTTCATTATACACGTTGAATTTTGGTAATTGCATCGTATGTACGAATGAATTTTGCGTGTTAAGTTGGCGAATGCGCGGCGGGATGGGGGGGCCAGCGCAGTCGGCAGAGGCGCAGTGAGGGGCTCGGGAGAGACGTAATGAGCGTTATAATGAGTTGTGTAGTATACGGCCATTTTGCATCGATGTATGTACATTGTAGAATGAGAGAGAAAAAAAAACGTAATTTTATTGTATGCAGGTTTTATTTATTATGGCCAGTAGGTAAACTGAATTCACATCTGCGGTTGTATGGCAGCTCCGTAGGTACATTATCGTACAATATTGGTAAATAGATGTGCATAGTGAAAGTTAATGTAATATTTGTGTACGTTGCTGTATTCGAGTGTTCTTTGTACGCTATGTACTTTTCCCCTTGCCCCCCTGTACCCGAAACGGTGCCCCCTTTCCCCCTCCGGAGCTGTTTATGGTATCTCGATAATGAATGACAAGTATAATGGAAAAATTTGTGCAATGTTGGGTCGTTTACGGTGTAAAAAAACGTTGTTTTTCTCGCTCTCGTTGTCTCTCATTCACTCCGTGTCCCGATCCGAATATGTTTTTTACTCCTGTCCGCTGCGCCGCCGCGTACTCCTACGACGCGCGTTTGTTCCTCTAATACATACGCACATATTATCCGTATGTAATATAATGCATTCAAGGAGAATGATGCTTGAATGACGCAACAGTTGTAGATACGTTGCAAGGACAATGTATTTTGTGTGTAGATTAAGCGTAAAAATTTTTCGTACATGCAGCGCCATCGCCACGCTTTCAATACGACTCGTTGTAAAATTATAATTTAAAGTATACACAATGTTGCCTATCTACGTATATCGACGTTGAAAAGAAAAGAGAAAAAAATTAATACAAGGTTTTTGCAATCATCGAATGCGTTTTTGTCTGTCTACCGTGGTGAGACGTGTGAATAATGCAATGTGTCCAGAAACGACGATTATGCAGGTCGATTGCGAAAATAGAACGGGTAATTTTTTCGTTCCTTCCTGATGTGCATTGATTGAATTTTTTTTTTCGGAGTATGATGCAATAGAGAGGTGGCCAATTGCGTCGAATGTTTTGCATATTGCAACGTGATTTCCGAGAATTTCATGTTTATCTGGTTAGATGCTAAGATGGGTTTAATGGAGGAAAACTGCGGCAAGTTTAAGCAGATTGTCGAAATTAGATATTACCTTGCGATTTCGTCGAATTAAGTGGAGACAAGAGCGCCAGTTGCGGAAATTCCGCAATTTAGAATAGAATGTGTGGATGGCTATAGTGATGGGTATTGGGTAATGTAATGGGTAATGGGTAATGGGTAGGTGTAATAAATCAGGTACATGTAAAATTTACAAAATGGATTATTCATTATTGCCAATTGCCAAAACATTTTTGCGTTTGATTATCAAACATTAAAATTAAAATACTAAAATGACTTTTCGAGCATTAAAAAATTAAAAATTCAATTTTTCAAAGCTTTACCAGCAGTGGCAGCAGTGATGGAAAACTGAAATGATATTAGTTCCAGTTCCAGTTCCAGTTCTCAAAACTTTGAATTTCCAATTCCAGTTCCAGTTTTCAAAATTTTCTAGTTCCAGTTCCAAATACCAGTTCCAAAATTCATTTTTTTTTCAATTTTAACTAAGAGACAAAAAATCCAAAATTTTCTGCAAAAATTGAACTTTGTTGTTTTTCTTTTTCCTTTATCCTTTTCTTTTTAAGGTACATTTTTTTTCATTTTTCATAAATTCAAGCTCAACACAGAAGATTTCTGAAAAAAACTGGGCAATAAACTTTTTTAGAAATTTCATGACGTCTGGTCCTGATTTCCTGGGTCCTGAATAATTATTCAATTAAAAAAATTGAAATTTGAAGAATGTGTTCGAGAATATTTTTAATTTGATGGAATATTCAAATTTTTAGGACATGTTACTGTTACATGTTTTATTTATTCTCTTTTCTACCGGGTGCTCGATTAATTCTGGACTCCCCTTGTACCTTTTGTGGTAAAAACCGTAAGTTGGCAATACTTTGTATTTGTTTATTTTGTTTATGATTGAACAATTATACAAAGTATTACCAACTTCTGATTTTCAACACCAAAAAGTACAGGGGGAGTCCAGACTTAATCGAGAACCCGGTACATCAATTTTTGATGTTCGTTTGAGGTCGTTTTTGTTTTTCAATTTTTAGTAAAAAAAATTCAAAATATTTTGGATTGAATATTGTGCATCCTGCATCTACATGTTTTACTTTTCCACTCAACTTTTCAAAAATTTGACTTTTTACTGTTTTTTTTAGTCCATTTTGGAAATTGTTTTGATAAAATCTTGAATTTTTCGAAAAAAAATTTGGTGTAAGGTGTAATGATGGAGAAGATGATTTTAATTGACTGAAAATTTTATTTAAAAAAAGAAAAATTGCAATTTGCAGAAAAAATTCTGGAACTGGTATAAAACTGAAATTCATTTCAGTTCCAGTTTTCATATTTCAGTTCTAGTTCCAATTCCAGTTCCAGTTTTTTTCAAATTTCAGTTCCAGTTCCGATTCCAGTTTTCCATCATTGTATTACCAGTTAAGCTCAATCTGCCCAAGTGAAGCGAGGGCAGAGTTTTGGAAAAATCTTTTCACATATTCTTCATTCAAGATCCATTAAAATTACGTATTGCAAAAGTGATGGGCAAATTTACCTATTTCAAAAAATAATTTTAGGATATCCACTTTCAAATAAAATTCGTTAACGAATATAAAACTTCAATTTTTCAAACCTTTACCAGTTATGCCCAATCTGCCCAAGTGAGTGAAGCGAGGGCAGAGTTTTGGAGAAATCGTTTAATGTATTCTTCATTCAAGACCCATTAAAATAACGTTTTGCAAAAGTGATGAGCAAATTTACCTATTTCAAAAAATAATTTTAGAATATCCACTTTCAAATTAAATTCGTTATGCCCAACCTGCACAAATGAAGCGAGGGCAACGCTGCGGAAAAATCAAATTTTTAAATCAGTTTCTTGTCAAAAAAAAACGTCATTTTTATTTTTTCCGATTATTTAATAATAATCAAAAAAACCCGCCAAAGTCCGCAATGGCCAATAACTTGCCCAATCTGGGTACACTGATTTAAAAGCGCAACACCTACCTAGACCTACCAGTTACCACCAGGTTACTCTGGTCTAGTTGTTACGTTGCCATCTCCGCAACCGTGATTACAATGGCCATCACTTTTCGTGAAGTAGCAAAATTTATAAGACATTTTTTTCGCGTAAAAACGCTTTACTTTTTTTTCTAAATACAATTCGTCCCACCGCGAACGGTCGAGGAATTCAAATTTCGTATTCGCGTTCACGAAGCACTTCCGCGGGACCGGCAAAAGGGAGCAATAGCCAAAGCGCTTCCGCTTTATAATATAGATATTTGTAGAATCGGATGCAGTTTTTTGTGAGAGTTGGGATGATGGTGCGAAGGTGTGAAAAAATGGAGGAATTCGGTCGAATTTTGATAGTTCGGCGGAAGTGTTGAATTGATTGGTAGTTGTCGTAGGCGTGTGGGAATTTTTTTTCAGAGAAGAAAATGATAAAAATTGATTATTTTCGGGAATCAGAAATTCTTAGGAATAAATTGATTGCAAGTTTCAATGAAAATCAGTGAAATTGAAATGCAAGAGATGATAAAAAATCTATTCAGAAATTTATATTGAGTCTTTCTGGCATCGTAGTTGGTCATTTTTTTGAATCAAAAAGTCACTTTTGGTCATTTTTCCCTTCAAAGTTACTGTTGGTACTTGGTCACATTTTCCTTCAAAGTCACTTTTGGTACGTATTGGTCACTTTTTTAAATCAAAAAGTCATTATTGGTCACGTTTTCATTCAAAAGTCACTTTTGGTCACTTTTCTCTTCAAAGTCACTTTTGGTGCTTGGTCACTTTTTTAAATCAAAAAGTCTCTTTTGGTCACTTCTACTCTTCCATGTTACTTTTGGTCACTTTTTGTCTTTCAAAGTCATTTTTGAAATTTTTTTAAAATAATTGAAAAAAAAATCCACAATTTTTTTTCTTTATTGTGGCATTTTGATATTAGAAATCTCACGAAACAGAAAAGATCAGCGGAGCTAGAGCAGATTGCCCATTTTCTGGAAAACCTGGAAAAGTTAAAAAAAATTTGGAAGTTTTTTTGGTACCTATTTTTAAAAAATATAAAAATATGATGAATTATCTAGAAAAATGTTGGTTTGCTTATTTTATCAAGTAAAAAATTTTTCGAAAAATTTCACCTTCGTTCCTTTTAGGTCAAATATTGCTTTTTTGATGGATTTTTTTTTCATTTGTAATTATTTTTTTTTCAATGTGAATGTACATTGGATTATGAATTTTTCAAAAAAAAAAAATTCTAGCTACGTTTGGGGAGAATTTATACACTTTTTTTCACGGAATTCGATCGGATTATATTTTTTTTGGAAATGTACTTTTTAACAAGCTGTGGTGAGAAAAGAATTTCATGTTGCCTTTGATCACGAGGTGATGTTGAAAAAAATCGGAGGAAACGGAAGGGAATTTGAGATTATCATGTAACTACGTTTTAGAAAATCTCGGAATTTTCAATTTTTGAAAGGTTTTTTTTCGCTAAAATTTTTGCCTTTGCTTCGCTACAGAATTATCGATATTTTTACTCTTCATATTACGTTTTATTCATTGGAACGAGCTAAAGAGACTGCAAGGACTTGTTTGGAATTCATGAATTTTTGAAGCAATCGCCTTTTTTCAAGGGAACAATGAGAAATTTTCGTAATTTCAAATTTGGAAGCCCCTAGAATTTACATTAATTTGCATGATTTGAAAGATTAATGTATAATTTTTTTTTTCACTTTATTTTTCAAATCTTTAAAATAAAGGGTTTACTTTTTTATGGGGGGGGGGGGGGGAGAAAAAGGAGGAAACAAAAATTTTTAAGAAATGATTTGTGTAATTTTTGTGGCTGGAAGAAGGGCATCTAAAAACCTCTTATCTCTGAGGTACCTATTTAAAAAATCTACTTTTTCACGTTTTTAAATTTCTTTGTCAAAAATAGCAAAAATTGAACTTGATGTAATGGTTTCAGTGACTATTTTTACCCAAATTACAATCGTGGATAATTTTTCATCGATACTTTCGCCTTTGCAAATTTTTTATAATGAAGATATTTTACCTAAAATTAAGCCAACACTGAAAAATTGCGTTTATTGTGATCAGAAATAGTCACCGAAGGAGCATTTACTTGAATATTTTCTTGAAAGTAATTTTTTCTTTTTTCTAGTCAAAAAATTAATAATGTATGTACTTGACTGTGAAAAAATGACTTTCCAAGCACATGTTTCTGGAAAAGTAAAGTCAAGGAAAATATTGGTCGAAAATGTTTTTTCTCCTCCCACGTTCAAATTTTGAAAAAAGTTAGTATTAAATCATTAAATAATTTCCCAATTAAAAATATTCTCCGATTTTGCGAAAAATTTTCTATTATGCATCGAACGTAATTTTAATCAGAAAACTGAATTATTTTGACTCATTGTGTCAATTTTCCAAAAATTTCATTTTTTTAAATGCGTTATTTTTTTCAAAGGTGATTTTTCAAAAAAAAAAGTTTGGTTTTTAAATAGGTATTATGTTACGTACCTGTGCATTTTTAATTGCTTTGCAGTTTTGATTTTCTCCGAAATCGAATTACCGAACTTGACATCTATTTGAAAATTTTTCATTGTCTGTAATGTGGTTTCCGTTAATTTCTATTCCATTTTTCAAAAATTATTCCAATTTTTTAAACGATTCGAAGAAAAAAAATGAATCAGTCAGTTTAAAGAACGAAAAAAAAAAAACGCATAGAATTTTTAGTAATCAAGTTATAAACGTGTAATTTATCAGAATTATATGTGAAAACCAATTGATCGAGAATCAGTATTTCCTGAAAAGAAAACTCGAATCGAGTAATTAATTAAGAAACGTATCGATGCACAATTACTCAATCGATTATCCGATTAAAGATCTTCTTCATTGATTTCATGTGAAAAATCATAAGATCGATGTATTGATTGTATTATTCTTGAAGAATACTTTTACGATAGACCGAATTTTAATTAGTCGATTTTCGGGTTTTTATTTTTGATCTTTTTTCCCGAAAAAAAATCATGATAGTCGTTTGTTAATTTTATATAGGGAAGTGTGTCATACTGCCACGTGTCTAGGGGTTCAAAAAAATGCAATGAAAGATTTCATTAATCCGATATTTTTATGAAAGGAACGAGGAAGTGAGTGAAAGAATCAATTTTTAGTATTCCACTAAAAAACAAGTTGGTTATGTGGTAAAAAATCAGAAAAAGAAAGGATGTTTTTGTACTAGTTTTTCAATTTTAAAAAACCAAATCCAGAACGACAAAAAAAATTGAAAAAGATTCGAAGGTACTTTGAATTTTGAATCAATCATTTCTTGCCTCTTCGCAATGCAGATCTTGAGCCCACGAAATTGATTTTTGAAAAGGATAATTTTTCCGGAAAATTTGGGTTTTTAAACTAGAAAGATGGAAGGAATTTCAGAACTCTGAAAATCTAGATTTTCAATTTTCCAGGCTCTCAAGAATCTCCGCCTCGGTTCTTCTGTCCCAAATTAGACCCCCCCTTCTCTCCTCTGTTCTAAAAAGCATGCTTAGAATTTTAGGTTGAAATTATTTCGGCTCAAATTAGCCCACTCTTAACAAATTTTCAATTTTTATCAAAAAAAATTGAAAATTGGTCGTCGATGTCAAAATTGCAAATAGGTATTTAATTCAAGCTTATCCTACTTTCGTCCATTCAGAATAAAATTTTGGTTTGGTACGAGTATGATTCCTCTTCTTGAAAAATGTTTGAGTACAGGTTTTTTGGTTGTGAAAAAAAAGACTACAAATTTACGAAAATAATTTTTTAGCAAATTTTTTGCCCAAAGTTACGAATAACAATTTTGAATTCGAAAAAAAAAAACATTCAGAAATATGAAACGTACCGTATTTTTTTCGATTCCTTGAACATTTCCGGCTCAATGTCAAAAGTCCCAAAAAACATGGGTATAATTACTCGCATATTACGTAACTTTGAAGTTTGAACTAATTTCCGGCTGTAGAATATCCAAAAATCAATCTTTTGAATTTTTAAAGATTTTAAAAAACGATGGAAAAATAAGGAAAAGTCTCTAACCCTTGGTTAATTTAAAATAGGTACTGGAACGAATCATCTGTGGCGGTATCGTCAAGTGGAAGCCCGATTTCCTCAAAACATTCTGGTTTCCTTCAGAAATTGCTTGATTTGACCATTTGACAACATTTCCAATGTTGATACTTCATAAATCTTAAATTACATCGAAGCAATTTCAGCTTGAACGTTACTTCAGTCCAAAATTATTTCGACAGTCCAAGTTCAAATTTATTCTTACGTCAGTCCATATTTTTTCAACTCTAAATGTTTTCAATTTCTTAAATTCGAGCTTTTTTTAAAAAAAATTATCAATGTGACCCTGCCGGAAAGTAGGGATCTTGTGTAAAAAAAAAATCGAAGTCTCATTTTCCACGTTTTTTGTCCAAATGACACCAAATCTGGACCAAACATATAAAAAAATAAAGACATCGATTTTTTTACACGAGGTCCCTTCTTTCCGGCAGAGTCACGTATTGAAATTTTTTGAACGGCTGAAACTTTAATTTTCTTAAAAATTATCTATTTCAATTTTTTCTAATTTTTTTGACCGACTTTTTTAAAATTTCCTTTTTTGTGTATTTTCCAATTATTGAGTTGGAAGAAATTTTGAAAAACATCAAGTTGAAAAAAACTTTGAAATATCAAAACTGAGAAAATATTATTGGGAAAATTTAAATTGAAAAAAATTTACAACGGGGAAAATTTTTCGTATTGAACATTTTTTCTTCAATTTTTTTCAACTACATAAATAAAAATTGAAATTTAATTTTCAAAGAAATTTTCACGTTCATGTTTTTCATAATTTCGTTCAACTCAATAATTGATTTAATTTGAAAGAATGTTGAAAAGTAAGTAATGACAAATGCATGATGTGAAATCGAAAAAAAATTAAAAATCAGAATTGGATAAATTTTGAGAAAATTTGAAAAAAAATTTGAACCTGGATTATCCAAATTCCATTCGTATGGAATGATTCAGAAAACCAATGGAAAAAATGCCGGAAAACCTGAAACCTCTGACTTCTTTGTGATTTTCCAATTTTCTCATTTCAATAATGCCTTTGGCTATCATTCTAGTCATCTTCAGTAATGAAATTGAATGTCCAAATCTAGGATAAAAAATGGGAAAAATTTCTTTCTAAAAATCCATCTCAAATGCATTAAGATCGAGTAAAAAGAACCCATAAATTTAAACGATTAAAAAATTCAAATCATTTACTCCAAGATAATTTTGTATCATTTGAACCGAACCGATTGGGAAAAAAATATCAAGACCTATTTTACCATCTGATTGGCATACAAAGTGGATTGAATTTCGGTTCATCTGACGAAATAGATTAAAACCTAATGGGGTACATTCGATGTAACCCGATGGTATATACGTTTTAATGAATAATCCACCTTATCTTTTATAATTTCGTTTTCTCCGGCCATTGAAAAACACTGTCGATATTTTTTCTTTATCGAGATGCAACTAATTCTGAAAATGAAGCATAACGATAATTATAAATCTCGGAACGTAATTTACTCTTACATGGGTCACTCGAGTCACGTATGCGTTCTATCAATAAGAACCATAGACGTATCAAATTCAATTTTTTTTTCTCCACCTGAACGAACAAAACAACCAATCAGAATGTAATCCGATAGTGGATCGATTAAGAAAATTTTTTTTCAACCATCGTTTGGGAGAATTGCGTTGAACTGGTTTTGGTCGAAAAAATGAATACGTTTGAAATTTCGGTAGCGTATATGTAGGTAATTTAATTTGCAGCACCCACACCGCGCTGCACGCCATCGCCGCGGAAAACCAGTTAAAGCATTCGAATATTAGTGCATGTTTTTTTTTTCGTATTCGCCGGTTCATATGTATGATAACAAATACGCGCCGGAGAGTTTGTGTACTGGCCGTACAAGTTATACGAGTTATGAAAAAAGTCAAACTATTAGCCGCGAAGGCCATGCGAAAAAAACGTATCGATACGAACGTATTGAGACTGGGTACGAATACGAGTATAATTGCATCTCGTTGTAATTACCTAAATGGCAAAGAAGCATTTTTTTTGGCAGCTGTGAAAATAAATCGTGGATAATTGGTGTTTTATCGTCGAAGAGGTGAAGAGAGATGACCGGAGAGTAATTTTACGTGTAAATCCGGAGCTGTACCGTTTACCGGTTTGCAGCGGTCTGTTCGAGTGTGGTGACAAATTTCCATGAACGAAAAAAGCATTCGAATGGGCAGGGGTGGGCGCAGGCGATCAAACCGGGCTATTATGTAAACACTTTGAATTACGTTGGGTGCGGGACTACGTAGAAATGTAGATTAAAATAGGCAACTTTGTCGATTTGAACTAGGCAACTGGTCGAAAGTTGGTGAAAAAAAACGAATTGTATAGCGGTATTATCTCATTCACCTTGCTCGAGATCCGTACGTAATTGAACTTGGTTCGGTCGATCGAGTCGCGAAAATGCATCTCTCGTGCGGATTTTCGAGGATTAATGAATCAATTGGAATTCGATACGCAGCTTTATGTAAGTCGAGGGTCCCCCTGCTTATATTTGTTTGGCCTGAAAATCATTGTTGAATGGGCTCCAGAGAAGAAAATTCGTCAAGTCTTGAAATTAATGAAAATATAATACGAATGATAATATCGACGAATTAACCGAGTCGTTGATTTTTTTTCTCATTTTTCGATATTTTGCGTAATTTTTTATCTCTTCATGGATTGATAAATTTGGTAAATTGCATTTCTGTGTGGAAGAAATTCTTCATTTTGACGTGTCCTTTTCTTGTTTTCGTGTTTTTTTTCCATCGTTATCGATGTTCAGATAACGGCGAAAATAATCCGTGTTGATTATTTATTTCGTAAGATTATTCGAGGACGAGTAATTGCATTGATAATGCAGATGATTTGAGGTTTGGTGTGAATTTTTAGGGTGGCTGGTTCTGTACGGTGCGGTGGGGGTTTGGTGGGTGGGGAGGGGTGAGAGGATTTCTCTTAAGGCGATTTTCTCGGTTTTGGAGTCGAAAGAAATTTTAGAGAGTATAAGGTCGAAAAAAATTGAAAAATGGAAAAAATCTCAAGTTGAAAAAAAATTGAAAAAATTTTTTGGAACGATTGAAAAAATTGTGTTGAAAGAAATTTTTGAAATGATCATGTAAAAAATTGAAAATAATGAAGTTGAAATTTTTTTGGGCACAATGTGGTATTGAAGGCTTGCATTTATTACTGGTTGATTTTACTACAGTGTAATTTTAAATTTCAGAGATTTTTCTCAATTTTCTAAAAAATGATTTTTCAAAAATTAGGTGGCGGACTGAATTTTTGGGGATTTTTTGCTTTAGTGTGAATAGTAGGCAACCCTTTTTTAGAGAGATTTTTTTCGGTATGGAATTGAGAAAGTACTTGAAATTGGAAGTTTTTTTTTAAAATTAGGGCACATTTTTATTTTTGACGAGGATTTCTCGTGAAATGTTGATGACCTAGTTTTTTTGGAGGGATTTTGGCCTATTACCTAAATTAAAATTATTCTGATAGTATTTTTCAGAAATATAGATTGGTGTTTTCTCATATCTTGGGGTTTAGAGACCCTTCTTCCGTCTCCCCCTCTTCCCTCTCACATGCAATTTTCCATCCATTTGGTATAAGGTTTTGAAATTTGGCATTTTTGAGGAAAAGAAAACAAGAAAGCCATCTCCCATTCCTTATTTTATCCTTTTCAGCCTTGAAGAAAAAAAAAGACAAAAAAGTTATTTTTTGTGGTTTTTTTCAATTTTTTTCCAAAGCTTTTTTTTACAAAAATTTCGAATATAAAATCGAATGGTTATTTATTTTATACATTTTTTTTTCTTTCAAAATTGTGATACCTAATTCATCTTTTGAAGAGAATATTTCTTAAGGCTAAACATATTTATCTAGATAGGAAAAATTGACGCATTTTCGAAAAAATTTTCTTCTCGATATTTTTGGGTTTGATTTTTTTGATTTTTCCCCTGCAGAATTGAGCGAATATTTTTTTTATTTTTACGGAAAAATTGAGTTCAAGCTGGAAAATTTTCTAGAAGATGAATTTTTTGTTCGTAAAACTTTTCTGTTCATTTGATTTGATGAAAGTGGAGAAAATAGCATTCTCAGTCAGAAAAATGATGAAAGTAAATCTCACTGAAATTTTCAGTTTTTTGGCTTCATTGTACTACCAAAGTTCTATGTTTAGTCCTGCTACGCTCCAAAGTACAGATAGATTTTTTTTTAATTTCCAAAATATCTGGATTTTTTTTTTCATTTTTTAGGAGTTTTTCTGTAAAATTGAGCAATTTATTTTTAATTTTTTGGAAACTTTTTTTGTAGAGATGAGAGGAATGGAAACAGCTCGTTTCATTATAAAATCAGACGATTCAGTTTAGAGTGTTTTTTTTTTTTTTTAATGAAGCAAATGTTTATTTCTTAAAAATATTTTACTTGAAAGTTAAAATTTTTTTTTTTTTTTTTTTTTTCATTTCTGGCGATTTCTTGTCTTGGAGCAATGATGCCACTTTTCAAACTAAAAAGATTTCTTCAAATTACTGATGAGATTCATTTTCTACTTCACAGATTAATTTTGAAACTTGAAATTGAGTTTTCTGAAAATTTTCTGCATTTTTATATTTTTGAAGTTGTCCTCAGATTCAAAATCAATAGATTTTCTAATTTTTTGAAAAAAAATTTCACACGTAAAACGAAATACAAATTTAGAATTAATTTTGGATGGATTTTTCCAATATTGAACAAGATCCTGCGAAGTTTTTTTCATTGCGATGGATTTTTTTCCACGTGTCATCAACGGATTATTTCTATTCTGGAATCGCGTTGTTTGAAACGTTTTGTCGTGGAGCTGCTAAATTAAAACTGCTCGTCAAATACATGCGAATGTATTTTTTTGATGGCAGGGAGCGTGGGTAATTCGCGACAGGGCACGGTTTTTTTCCATTTTCCGAGTTTTTTCGAGATTTTCTTACGTTATTGTTCATCCTGTTAGTAAATATCTCATTTCTTCAAAAACACCTGACGTTTGAAATTCAAACGATACTGTCGAGTTTTTCCTCTTGTGTGAATTTAATTTGCTCGTTTGCGAAAACGTGATTGCGCTAGATACGTATCAATGCGGTAATCTTTTTTACAAAATTGACTGAGTAAGCATTATTCGATGGGAAAAAATGGTATTAAAGGTAATAAGGTTGAATTTCAAATGAAACCTGGAAAAAATGCGACTAGGTGGAGGGAAAATGCATAAATCTTTTATATTGTACGCCTATAATCGAATTAACGGACGAGAAAAAAAAATGACAATAATTATGTTTATTTTGCGTCGTCTGATCGAGTATCGAATTAAATTTTCCCATGTGCAGTAGAATTACGATAATGCGAATAATCTTACCGGTGCGACGGGCAAAACCGATAATGCTGTCGCATCGATATCGCATTTAGTCATAATTTCAATTTCGCTGCGGTTTTTCTTTCCTGTGTTCTGCAATCGATTTGATAAGAAAACGCATCATCGTTGCGAAAAAATATCGTCGCGGTTGTTTTCGATTTCAAAGCTCGAGTCGCTATCTAGATTACAACCGTGAACTTGATAACGATATAGGAGCTTAAAAATACAATCTGCAGCGTTATTAATTTATATATTTTATTTTTATGTTTCAGGGTAAATGATAATGTTAGCTTTAGTATAAGAGAAAGGCTTTCGCGAGAGCGCACAATAATTTGGTAATGGACCCGCAGCAGCAGTTTTGTTTAAAATGGAATAGTTTTGGCAACAACCTCGTCAATACTTTTGATAATTTATTTAAATCTGCAAGCCTTACCGATGTAACACTATTTTGTGAAGGTAAGTTTTTTTTCCTTCTCGTAGGCATAATTTAGTACGTACTATTTTAAACTTGTGTGTGTGTCGTTTGAACGGTGTAAAAAAATATGAAAATCTTGGAACGTTGGCGTATAATTACACACCGCGAATTTAAGAAATAGAATTCTAGATGGCGGTTTTTTTTCAGCGTAGTTTATTGTAATTGAAAATTTGTATTTGTATAGAATTTTTATTAATTTATTTCGCCTTTTTTTCAGGGGTAACATTTCAGGCGCACAAGTTAATTTTAGCGGCTTGCAGTAAACATTTTCAAGATTTATTCGAATCAGCACCCCCTTGTCCTAGTATACTGGTGATATTAGATGGAACATCGTCGAGTAATATGTCCGCGTTACTTGAGTTCATGTACAAAGGCGAAGTTCATGTGGCTCAAGAAAGCTTATCGAGTTTTTTAAAAGCGGCCGAATATTTACAAGTGAGCTGAAATTTTGTGTAATTTTTTTTCAAGTATGTAGGATTAGAAAAAGATGGATTTGATCTTTTTTAAGGGGTTGATTTGGATTTTGATCGAGAAGGGATTGAAATTGATATTTTTGGGGAAACGAAATCTGAAGTTTTGAATGTGATGAAATTTTTGTTAGAGAAAATTCATTTTTTTTGACTTGGAACGACCGGGTTTTGACCCTTTGGTATTGATTTTGATTATTTTCGAGTGTTTGAATTCAATTTTGATGAGAAAAAATCGAAATTGAAATTTTTTGAGGAACGAAAGCCAAGATTTTGACTTGCGATGAATTTTTTACTAAAAATTCCTTTCTTTTCATTTTTTTGATTCCGAATAGTCGGGTTTTCACTCTTGTATATTGACTTTGATCATTTTCGAATGTTTGAATTCGATTGCGGTGAAAAGCAAATCAAAATTGACATTTTTGGAGAAATGAATTTTAAGAAATTGACATTTTTGGAGAAATGAAATTTAAAATTGTTGTCCGAGATGAAATATCTCCTACTGATTTTTTTTTTTATTCCGAACGACCAGGTTTTCACCCTTTGATATTAATTTTGATCATTTTCGAGTACCTATTTGAATTCAATTTTGATGAAAAATACATTAAAATTGATATTTTTGAGGAAACGAAATCTAAAATTTCTGGCCAAGATGAAATTTTATTTTTTGAATTTCTTTTTCATTTTCTTGTCTCAGGACGACTGGATTTGACGATCGGATATCAATTTCGCTCAAAAATTCTTTGTCCACGTTACGTGGGTAATTTTACGATTCGCAAAATCGTTTCATTTTTGCCTAAATTCTGTGGGTAAATTGGTAGGGGGGGGGGAAATAAGAGTTGAAAATGATTTCAAAAATGGGCTCTTTTTCATTTTTTTTTTACTTGTTTAGGCTTTATTTCCTGAAATTTTTGAGAAAACGTTTTTAAATAAATGTGCCTTGAATAAGTCCAAACAATTAGTTAAGTAATTAAATTAATTAGTGCCTCGTAGAATACTAGCGAAGGTATATCGAAAGGGGGAGAGGAAAAATTATGAGCAAGGTTTCCCAGGAATCTGGAGTAAAAATGTTTTGGAGACAGTGAGATTAAAAATCAGTTTCGTTTCAAAGATTTGATTCTTTTGAATATTCCCGTAGATTCCTAAAATTGGTCTAAAAAATTGAAAATACTAAAAAATACGAAGGACGTGGAATGGCACTCACGTTTTCGATAATGCTGAGTTTTAAAATTGAATTATTTTCCCCCTCTGCCCTCCTCTCATTTCTGTCACCCTTTGAGATCTTCGTACCATACATGAAAATATCAAATGAAATGCTTTCTTTTCTTTTTGAGACACATACTTACTTAGAATAGGTAAAAGACTTTTTTTCGACCACCACAAAGATGGATTTTCTTTTTCGTAACTGCTCCTAAAATGTCTCTGTCTGCCAAGTTGAAAAAATCGAAAGAAAAATTGGTGAATTTTGTCCAGAAATTGACAAAAAAATTTAGAAATTGTCAGGACAAAAAATTGGAAAATTCGTGAACATTGAATTCAGAAAATTGATGAAATGAGAATAAAATGTTCGGTTTTCACTTTAAAGTCGTAAATATTTTTTCAACTAAACCCGAGACCTACGTTAAGGGGTTGAGGATCTCATCTCTATTTTAAAAAACTGAAATGTTCGGAATAAAATATGAAATTGAAATTTTAAACTTTTTTTTTTACAATAATTTTTGCCATTGCTTCGTCCAAATTCAATGGATACGAATTTTCTATAAAATGACCAAATTTAGTTTTTAAAACTATTGTATTTAATCCCCCCCCCCCCTTCACTTGAATATGTAAATATTTTGACGCAGAAAAAATGTAAATTTTGAATCGATTTCTTGTAATTTTTCAATTTTAATATTTGTATAAAATGAATTCTGAGTTATCTCAAGCTTAAAATTTAAGTCTCTGGGTCATTTTAACAACCTTTGCAACCAATACTGATGCATTATCTAAATGAGATTAAATCTGGCTATGGATTTAGCTGTATGTATCACAAGTGCAAAGCACGAGACATTATCTGAGATCACGTGTTCACGTGTTCTTCTAAAGAATAGTCTAATCTTAATTATTTCGAAACCGATATCTCGTTTTGGTTTTATTATCGGATAAGTAAACAAAAAATTGAGTTAAAAAGTCATTAACAGTATCTTCATTATCTCTATTTGAGATCGATGTTTTTTGAAAAAGTCTCAAAAATAGATTTAGGTTTGAGGATTTTGACCTAAAACACAAAAGATTATTTAAAAATACGTGTTATTCGGGGGGGGGGGAGAGAATTAGGATTATTTTGAAAACCTAATGGTTTTTTTGGTAATATTTTCGAAAGATAGATAAAAAAGATCGACTTTGTATCTTTTCAGAAAATCATTTAAAAATTAGAATATTATTCATTACTCGTTTGGTACTGTGATTGAATCGAAATTTTTCTTTCAAAAAATACTCGTATTCATCATTCATTTTCTTTGAAAAGGAATAAACTGGACAGTTGTCCCATCAGCCCAAATTTCAACATCTTCAACATTTTTTTAGATCAATCGAAGAACTAAAAATCATACGAAGCCATGTCAATGCCATGAAGTAAATTTACCTCTGATTCCACCCACCCCTCACTCCTCCTCCTTCTCTCATTTGAATCCAAGAGCTAAAAATTATTGTTATAAATTGAAATTATCACATTTAAAAACCATTCTCTGAATTTTATAAAAATTGAAAAATTTTAAACTCTTCACTTTTGTTCAATTTTGGCTCAGAAGCTAAAACCTGTTGAAAATCGAAAGTCAGTACATTTGAAAACCCTTGAATTCATTCATATATCCACTTGCAAAATTTGTAAAATTTTAATCTTTGTGTACTCCCTCCTTAAGCTCAATTTTGGACCCAAAGGGTCCAATTTTGATGAAAACTGAATTCAATGCCCACGAAAATCCTGGACGATCCATCGATGAAACTACTCACGTTCAACAATTAGAAAATTGGTATCTCCTTCAACATCGCCCTTGGGAAAAATATAAACATGTCTCATTTCCAGGCTTGGGTCGTTCGTGAACGCGTTCACGTTCAGTTCGTTTTGAAAATCCCACACGTTCGTTCATTTTCGTTCAGTTCATTTTTTGTAAATGGTCGTTCGTTCATTTCGTTCAGTTCGAAAAAAAACACAAAACGTTCAGTTCACATTCAGTTCGTTTCTGAAAATGGTCGTTCGTTCATTTCGTTCAGTTCGTTTTTGTTTTTTTTACGTTCATCGTTCACGTTCAGTTCATTTCCAACAACTCGTTCGTTCGTGTTCGTTCATTCGTTTGTTCGTTCGTTGTTTCGTTTGTTCGTTCGTTCGTTTGTTCGTTCGGAAGTGATTGCAATCACACATCACACACTGATACATATAATACCGAGAAATATTTGTCTACACTTTTATTGGCTTTCAATTCTGAACGTTTTAGCGTCTGCATGAAAAAAATGAATGAAAATTGAACGTTGGACACGTTCGTTTCATTCAGTTTGTTTTTTTAAGGAACCGTTCACCGTTCACGTTCAGTTCGTTATCAAAAACTCGTTCGTTCGTTTCGTTCAGTTCGTTTTTTTTTGGAGCCGTTCATCGTTCGCGTTCAGTTCATTTCCAACAACTCGTTCGTTCGTTTTGTTCAGTTCGTTTTCTTTCTTTAAGCCGTTCATCGTTCGCGTTCAGTTCATTTCCAACAACTCGTTCGTTCATTTCGTTCAGTTCATTTTTGTGTTTCGTTCGTGAACGTGAACGAACTTTCGTTCACTTTTTGAACGAACGACCCAAGCCTGCTCATTTCATACATTTCATGTGAATATTAAAATTAGTTTTGTAAAAATTTTGCCTCTCTCGGCTATAAAAATCAATTTCGTTATAAAAAAATATATGAAAATCATCTCGAAACAATGAAAGATCAAGCTGTCAACGTCAGATATGCCCTACTTATGATAATATTTTCTAATCGCTCAATTCTTATCACTAATCCGGGTCGATTTTCAATTCGCAGGTTAAAGGATTATCAGTAGAACAAGAAAAATTAGTCACACAACAACAACACGCGTCTGATTCGAGAGTAGATTCGCCAAGTAGTAGTCGTAATTCGAAACAGAATAAAACCACCGGTGGTCAAAATGCGAATAAAATGGATGAAGGAAGCGGCGGCGGAGGCCGATCCGGACACGGTACTGAGTCAGAGTCAATGTTACCGCCTTCATCTCCGGCGTCGAACACTTCGTATTCCTCATATCACTTGCATTACAAAAGAGATCACTTCGATCAGCAGCGAATACCGGTGTCTGGCAGTCATACCATGGCGTCGACGTACGAAATAGGATTATCTTCGAGAAAACGCCATCCGCCGAGGAGTCCTAGCGATTCGATACGTGATTCTCATATACGCGGATCCGTCCTGAGGGACGGATCGAAATTAGACCGAGAATCTCCGCTGCAGATCGGTTTCACGCCGCCGCCGTCGTCCTCAGTATCGCATCATTACGAACCTCTCCCACCGTCGATACCGCCGCCTATTCTATCGGCGGACGGTGCTGCTGCTGCGGGATCGTTTGAACGTTCCGGAAATATTGATAAATCGCCTTCGCCCCATCAGCAATGGCGAGAGAATTCAAATTGCGCCGAAGGTAAGTTGAGATTTTGGGAAGATTGTAGTCGTCTAATTGTTGTTTTGGTGCTGATGGTTTTATATTTTGCAGATCTTCGCATTAAATGTGAAGAAAATGCTAGCATTGATGAAAATGGAGGCGATCGGAAGTACTACAGTGGATCTCTGGAAACTAATCAGAGAGATAGAGACGTCAACGATCGCATTCCACCTCCACCAGCGCTAGAAATCGTACAGTCGCCATCCGGTTCAGGATCAAACACTTGGAATTCTGCTTTACCTAATCCGAAAATGGATCCACCACATAAAGGAGTTACCACTACCACTACACCGGATGGTAATTATTGTTTGAATATTTTGCTTGGAAAATTTGTCTGTTAGGTGTAGTTTGAGCTTTAAATTCGATAGAAAATGAATTTAGGATGTGTTGACTGTGGAGGGACCAGAAAATAATCGAAATTAGTACTTTTGAAAAGTCAAAAAAAATTGATTAAAATCTGTTGAATTTTTCTCAATTGTCTTGACTAAAATTCATAATTTTCAATAAAAAAATTAATTAAATTCAAAATTTTGGGAAATGAATTTCCATATGATTGAAATTTTACTAGAAGCCTTAATTGAGAAGTCGGAGGGGAAAAGGGTCGGAATTTTTGAATCAGAAAATTCGACCTTTCGAAAATTTTCAGAACAGGATCAAAAATAAAGAAGTAATGGGATCATAGGATTATGTTTTGCCTTATTTGTAACCACAGAATTAATTTTTCAAATTTTGCATAATTTTTTTCTTCATTTATTAAAAAAAAAAAAAAAAAGACGAAGAAATTAAGTCACACCGAACCGAACGACGATGGTAGAGAGGTAGTTTCTTCCTCAATTATTTTTATTTTTTTTAGTTCAAAAAGTCCAGTTTGAGTTTGAATTTTCGAATGTGAAGGTCTTTTTTAGGAAATATTTGATCTGAGTTGAAAAAAAAATCAAGACACCTGAATCTAGAAAATTGGATGAAATTATTTTACCATTTCAGTTGAAAATATTTATTTCAACTCTTTCTGGGCCACTTTTTTACTCAAGTGAAAAATTCCAATCCCGAAATATTGGAGGGGGAGAGCAGTCATTTTTTCTTCAAAATCAATAAAACCAAAATTCAACAAACTGGCGTGAATTTTTTTGGAATATTTATTTTATTGTGATTTTTTTATGAATAATTATTCTCACCTTTTTTTAAAAAAATTGTCGAAGAGATTTTTAATTTTTTGAGATTTTCAATTTTTCATGGAAATTTCTTCTATTTCTGAAGCATTTCGTTTCAGTTCTTTTATTTAAAGAATTTTCGTAAAAAATTGTTGTAAATTGGGCCTAGCTGAAAGAAATTTCAAAATATTTGAAAAATCGTCCAGGTTTATGAAAACAAAAGATTAATTTTGGAAAACCGCCTAATTTTATATAATGTTGCTAAATTATGGAAAATCTTGAGAGTTTTTAGAAAATTTTTCGATTTTTTGAAAACTGATAATTTAGAAAACTACCAAAGTATTCGTGTTTTGAAAAAAATTGTGCAATTTTTGTAAAATGATGTAAGTAATTTTTGAAAATTGTTTCTAGTTTTGGAAGAATTCATTTCTGCAATATTGACCCAGTTTTGTAACATCATCAATTTTTAAAAAGTTTTTCAAGTTTTTAAAAATTCTTCAATTTTTGGAACATTTTCTATTTTTCAGAAGATCTTTTGAAGATTCTTCTTTTGTTGAAAAATATGTCCTCTTTTTGAAGAAATATTCTTTTTTCTTAGAAAATCTTTCTACATTTTGCTTTTTGAAAAAAAAAATAAAGACAACTTTTAAAGGTGGAGGTTTTGTTTGTGTTTTTCGTGAAGTCAGGTTTCTGAGGGTAACATTCAATTGGGTCTTCGCATCATATATCAAGTCTATTTTTTTTTTTAAATCGAAAAATCTGGATGGCTTCGGATCAGCCGAATATTTATTTTTTCTCATATTTTATGAAGAACTTTCATAACTGAAATTACATAACATAATCATCCTTTTTCAAACCAATTTTCAGGTCTTAGCCAGCAAGAAGTTTAAAAAAATTAACGTTTCTTTTTTTCTTCAAAACATCAAAACTGAATTACCAAATTTTTATCAGGTTCGCTGGGACAAAAACTCCAAAAATCAGAAAATTGGCTTTCTCATGTTTTTTTTTGTAATCATTTTTCCTAATGAAATTAAATTTTATGGTTAAATTCAATAACTCATGTTGATAAGTTCCAATATTTCGGTCAAGTTTTCATTATTTTTTTGTTAGAAAATCTGTATTTTTTTGGTAAATTTATAGACTTTTAAAATAATATTGTAAATTTTTAATTTTTTTGTATTTCTATCCCAAAAATTCATCGATTTTTTTTTTTCATAAATTGACTGTTTTTTGTCAAGTAATGACTTCGTTGAAGAAATATCAAAATTTTTTGAGTCTTCATGAATGACCAACGAAAAATCATGAAATTTTATTGAACTTATGTCATATCTCTTTCCTCTCATTTACAAAATCTCCTGAGTTTTTGATTTTTTTTTTGAAAAATTTTTTCTGTGGCTTTTTTGGTAAAAAATGATTCTATTTAACCCACCCCTTCCCTCGAACTCGTTTCAATTTGAAAATTTTGCTAATTTCGAGTATTTCTGTGTCAAAACCTCCAATTTTTCTGCTCGGAAAATTTCCAAACTCGTAAATAAACTCACAGCCGGATATTCCGGCGAAGGCCTGGTCTCGAGAGGAAGTCAGCCTACCAAATACGAGATACGTTTTGCATAAAAAACACCACCGGTACAAAACGAAGCTCTGTATAATTACAAGTCGACGCGATATTTGCAGGTAAAAAGCTACAATGTCCATTTTGCGAACGTTTATACGGATATGAAACGAATTTACGAGCTCATATCAGGCAACGCCACCAAGGCATCCGAGTGCCGTGTCCATTCTGCTCGCGAACATTCACAAGAAATAACACCGTTCGTAGGCATATCGCGCGCGAACATAAAACAGAGCTCAGTTTAAAGGCTTTGCAGCAAAGCCAAGTACAAAATCATAATCAATAGTTTCACCAAAATACCAGTAACTACCTCTATAGTACAAATATTTTATTTTTCTTCTGTCTCTTTGTTTTCTATTTAGTTATTTAATTATTTTGTTTATTTTATTTTATTTTTTTTACAGTGTTTTAATTACTACTTTTTCAGGTATTTTTTTTATTCTGTTGATAATTTTTATTGTACGGTGCGAGCGAAATGATCCATGGGGTTTTTTCCCCTTCGGTAATTTTTTTTTTCGTAACGAAGAATGGTCATTTTGCTCTCGCTCGATAACCGTTATTACAGCTCTCTTTGTTATATATATTTAAAAACAAACCACCCATTTCAACTGGTTTAGACTATCGAAAGTGTACGTCTTTGTGTTGTGATCATATCGTTATGTCGTTTTATATCTTTGGAGACATAGCATGATGTATTTTACCCATACCTGTGACTTAGTTGATACTTAAGCCTATAGATTGTTATTAACATCTATTTTTTTTTCCAAAGATGTCGAAACTTTCGATGGTTTAAACCATTTTACATATATCATGTGCGGTTGTGTACGACGTGGTGCATTTGCATTTGAAATCGCTCGATTTTTCCTTCCTCCTTCGAAAAATTCCGGATCTTGGGAAATGGTAAATGGTACGAATGAATTTTCAATCATTGATCTCAATTTATGTTACTGTTTTGTTTTCCTTTTTTTTTTGTTTATTTTTTACGTGTATTTTTTTTCGGCTGTACTAAATTTTTTTTATTCGATTAGGATTATGGGGTGGTTTTTTTGGTAGATGGAGAGAAATTGCGTTGTTGAAAATTATACTAATATCGTTACCTAACCATAAATATGGAGTTTCGCCATAGAAATTTACCTACTCAGGATTTACTCAGGTTTATTATTAAATTAGTTATCGAAATTGTACACAGACAAGTTTGGAACCGGTTTGAAAGCTCGTGGTTGTGTGAGGTGGTATGGAATTTGAGGTAGGGGTGAAATTTGAGAATTGGCTGGAGGGAGCTGTGAAAGAAATTGCAGTTGGTTTTTTGAGATGCTGATGGTGCTTCGGGTTTTGCGACCCATTTCCTCCGAAGTTAGTTTAAATTATTTAAGTATCATTCAGCAGCCTTGAAAAAAAGTTTGGGTATCCTTATTGAAAATTTTGAAATTGAAGAAGTCTTGGAACACCCTCCCTCCTCCCATGAAATTTCTTTGGTTTTTGAAGATCCAACATAGAAAAAAAAATTGAAGATTTTTGAAGTTTATGATTTCACGTCTATGCTGGAAATTTCCAATTTCAAAGGCTCTGTGTGGGTTTGAGGGATTAGTTACTCTGCAAATTGAAATATTTAATCCCAAAATTAACAATTGCAGTATTTAAAATGAAATTTAAATTTAAATTTTCGATTTCAGAAAATCAAAATATTCGGGTTGAAATTTTATTTTAAAAATTTTTCACGTTTCCTCCCTCTTTTATGTTCTTGCTTCCCATTTTGATTTTCAGAATATTTTTTCATTTGAAAAATGAATTCAACTTCTTCGAAAAATATTTGTATTTCGAAAAATTGAAAAATTTGGTTATTGTCTCTCCCTTGTGCAGAGGTTTATTTCAATTCCGAGGGTTGAATTAATCTGAAAATTGCATTTTTTTATTTTCATTGCTAAAATTGAAAATTTTTGGTACTTTATTTTTTTTACCGCTTCCCAATGCTTCTCCTATTCCGAATTTCATTTTTTTTTTTAGTTCAGTCGTTTCCAAAATGTGATTCAATTTTTTTGAAAATTTCGATTTTGAACTTTTTTTCTTACTCTGATTTTTGGGACTGAATCGATTTAAAAATGGAGAATCTTTGATGTCAAAATTTATGTTGAAAATTTTTCAGTAGAGAAAAAAATTATAGCCGGCTCTGCCTGCACAGACAGAGGTGCCCCGGCTAATATTTGTGTTATTCCATCCTTGTCTAGGGGAGTGCTAACCGTCTCTCCTTTCATACAACACAATCAGAAACTGTTTACGTTCGAGTATATATACCTTCATTTTTTTGCACGATACTTTATCTAAGAGAAGGAAAACAGTATACTTTCCCCAAATTTTCCCATTTTTCTTATGAAGCATGAAGAAATTCAGTGTTGTCAAAAATTTTGCTTTTTTTATTTTGGTTCATTATTTCCTCCCTTTTCCATCACAATGACTCATTTTGAGTTCAAGAGCCAAATTTTTCTAAAAATTGACATTTTTGATCTTGAAATTTAAAATTGCAATATTTATTTTGAAAATTTTTCTCAAATCCCCCCCTCTCCCTCCACTTGTCTTATTTAAAGTTGAAAAATTAACTTTCTTATTCTAAAAATGAAATCTGACGATCTTGAGAACTTTGATTTTTTTGTAATTTTTTTTACATGACTCCCTTCGTCCCTTCAAATTCCTTTTCCTGAGAGTGACTTATTTTGAATTCAAAAATCAATGGCTTTGAAGAATAAAATTTCAAAAATTTTTATTCTCATTTTTTTTCAATTTTTTTTTTACTTTTTTATTCTTTTTTTCATATTTTAAAGAGTCTTCTTGATTGATATTTTCCCACGAATAACCAAATTTTTACTAACCTAAATTCGTCATCAAATGGATAGATATTTTTTGAATGCCGGGGGATGGGGGAGGGGGTGTCTAAAAATTACAAATTTAGGGAGAAAAACTCTGAAAATGAAATAATATTTCAAAAATTTTCAATTTCTGTTATTTTTCCACCCCTCTTCACTCCTTCGAAAGTCATTATTTTTTCACAGCTGAAATCGATCGTTAAATTCAATATATTTTTTGGGGGAGGGGGGTCTTCCACCCACAAAATTTCGAAATTTGCACCTCAATTTCCTTACCACTTTCGCAATCACGTGCTCGAGCAATATTCATCCATTTAAAAAAATTCCGAATTTTTCGAGTCTTCAGTCACACCACGATTATATTGAGAATTTTCATCTCTTTAGTGATTTTTATCTAATGCTTTCAGTAGTTTTTAATTTCGTAATTGAGAATGAACGTTTACCAATATTCCCGCAGATCCGGAGCTCTTTTTTAGGGCCGGGGGAAACCACTACGAGCGAATATTTCGGCGATCTGTGATTGTATATTTTTTTTTCGTTGTTATATAATATTATTGTTGTTGAAAAATTCTTTTTCCTCGTAAATTACGTCGATTACACACGTACATGGTCCGTTTTCTATCAGTGCAATGAAACATGAAAAAAAAATTCGACATGATGCATGGATGCAGAACAGGATAACCAAACTACAGTTTTTAGTTCTCCCCGTTGCTCCATTAGTGACGGTGCATCGGCGAATACCATCTCAAGGGGAGAGAGCCACTACATTGTTCGTCGGTTCCTGTCACTACTAGTCATTACTTCTCCTAGTATGTAATTCGTTGTTTTATCATAATATGATAATGTATTGTTTTCATTTTTTTTTTCTTTGTTTTTAAATTATGTGTATACCTTAAAAAAAAATTTCGTTCGACTAGTAAGAAGAGCGCGTTGACTGTTTTTTTTTTATCGTCGATAAGTTGTTTGACTAAAACGTGCTATTCTTTAATTATTTTTTACTTATAATTTTTTTTCTCATATGTATAAATTTGTTTTTATAACGGTTTTTTGAAAAAAAACGAAACTCTGATACATCCTATTCCATATTTACGCGGTGGATATTTTCGAATCGTTGATCGATACCTGTTCCGTTGATTTTCCAGTCGTTTTTCTTCCTTCAGTTCTCCATCTTGTTCGAAACGTTCGCAAAACTGTAAAAGAGATTGGTAAAATTTACAAAATATCGCTTTCTTTCCTACCCAAAAAAGAGGGGAAAAAGTGGGTGCCATAATGTTGTTTTATACGAACGGTTTTTTTCCTTCGTTAGATTATTATACGACGAATATTTGAGCAGTAGTTACGCCTCTTTTTGACATAATCAGCTCTTGTTATTGTTTTTTTTTCTTTTTATTTTGTGTTTAACACAGAAAAAAATCAAGGTGACGTGTGAAATTTTTTTGTTATTTTGTTGAGTTTTTTTTTTAATTTTCCTGTGGAATTTCTCCTCTTTTTTTTTTTCGTTTGAGTACAATAAAATTGTAACTGACCACGAATTGTGCGTTGGGGCTGTGTAATGTATCATGAGTTGGTTGCGATTACCTTTGCAGCAACATAAAATCACATTTTTGTTTGCAATATTTTTTTTTTCTTCTGTGTTTAGTTTTAGCTTGTTCTCGTTTTTATTTTTTATTTTATTCCACGCATCACCGAAAAGCGGAGTAATAAGATTGCTTCGCTGTGTGGGAGGAACTTTTTACACGTGTTTAATACCTACGACGATGTACTTTATCAGTATTTTTTTTCATTTTGAGTGGCATTCCGCGAATGTGTCGAGGAGGATGCATTTTGGAAACAGGCGACATTGAAAAATTTGTATTGTTTATGTTATTGCCCGTGCTCGCTGTACATTAAAAAATGTTGTTGTTTTTGTAGGTATCGATGTTAATAGGTATATCGTTATTTTCTACCCCCCTTTCCCCCTTCATATATTTTGTTTGTTTCGTTATATTTAATAGTTAATTGTTAGTTCGTTGTTCTCAGTTATTAAAAATGTAAAACTTAATGGCAATTATCTCAGGGATTTTGACTGCCACGTAACTACATCGCGCTGTGTCGCAGTTGAAGTTATTTAGTTATACAATTTTTTTCCTTCTATTTTCCTCATTCTCGCAGAATTTTTTTCGTCATGTTTTAGTATCGATGGTTATATGTTTCTGTAATTTTCCCTCCTCCTGTTTCATTTTTCCTAATAGAGACAATTACATTGTGAAATTGAATTTCTACTTTGTATTTTCCTAAGCGTATTATATAGATTTACATCACTCTACTCAGGGTTTGTACGACAGAATGTACATGAAATTAAGTCAAATGAAATCTATAGTACAAATTGAACCTACCTCTATGAATTTTTGTGTACATACAGTATAATTTTTAATTTTTTTTCCTTGTTGTACGTCGAGTAATACGCGAATATTTTTTTTCTTTTTTATATGTGCGGTTTTTTCGTGTAATTTGATGTTCTTCTTATGTGTTTCTGTAATTTTAGTAGTCTATGTCGTCTTTTTATGTGTTTTCATCAGCATGGAGTTGTTAAAGGGTTGGATGAACAGAATCGGGGTGATTGGTGGGCTGATGGGAGTTTGGAGCTGCAAAATTAGAATTATTGGGGTTATTTTTTCATGATAGAAATATTCAGAGATGGATTTTATGCTTTACGGATAGGAATTGGGGATTGAAACCGAAAAATGGAAAAATCAAGCATGGTGATTTTTGATGAAAAAATGAAAATTGAGCTTGAAAAAATGCAAGTTTTTAAAATTTAGGATAGGAAATTTATTTGATCCGTTTTTTGTGGAATTATTTTTTTGAAAAAAATTTTTAAAGCTCTAATTTTTGAGAAAATTTTTCCAAACTTTTTTGATGCTTTTATTAGCTAAAAAATTCTTTCGAGTATGAATTTTTTAAAAATATTTTTCAAATTGGATTTTATTATAAATTCTACGAACTTTTCTTGTTTTTTTTTCAAATTTTCAAATTTTTTAGCCTAAATTCTTGAAAAATTTCGGTTTTAAATGTTTCTTAGGTGCTAACTTTTTTCCGAATTTTAATGGATTATAAATTTTTTTCTTAGTTTTTTTCATGTTTAATTTTTTTTTAATTTTCAATTTCGATTTCATCCTAATTTTTACCAGTTTCGAATTTTTATATCCCTTCTTCAACTTTTGAAATTTTACCATCCCAATTTTCTCACAATTTTTTTCAATTTTAGATTTTTTTTCAAGTTTAAATTTTATTGTAATTTTTTTCATTGCGATGTTTGAAAATTTTTTGAAATCGGTATTTTCTTCAACTTTACATTTTTTAACGATTTTTTTCAACTTGAAATTTTTTTCCAATTTAGAATGGATCTTTTTTCCCAAATATGCTTATATCGAAAACTCGTTTTTGAAAAATGAATCTCTGAATCCATTTTCTTGAATCTAGCTTTTGAGTGCAGCATTTTTTGTGAATGAACGATTCTATATTTATACGAGTATTTTCCAATTATAAAATTAGTCCTTTTTTTTCCCAACCATTTATGCAACATTTTTTAGTTTAATTTTTTTGAGAAATAATTTAACACCAAAATTAATTAATCAAAAATTTCGAATTTTTGTGATTTTTTGAAAAAATCTCAGGAATTGCAACCTTTTTTTTTTATTTTTCAATTTTTATTATTTGATAAATCTCAAGCAAGCCCCTGGAAATTTTTCGACTTGCTTTAGTAAACAAAAATTTGATAATGGTAGGGGGAAGGGGGGAAAATATCAATCATTTGGTTGAAATAATTTTTCACCTTCATTTTCTTGAGATCTCTCTCCCAACGTTGATCAGATGAAAATTGCTCTCAACCTAAAAATTTCTCAAAACTTCCAAATCCGAAAATTTTCATTTTTTCAACTTTGGAATTCATTCAAACTTTAATTTTTTAAATAATTTTTTCCAACTTAAATTTCATCATTTTTTCGAAATTCTCATCAACTCCAACTTTTTGGAGATTATTTTGGGTAAGTACCTATTAAAATTTTTCTGGACTAATTTTGTAAATTCAAACTTTTTTCATGATTTTTGCCATTCATAAAATTTTTTAATTCAAATTTTCTTGAATTTTTCTCAAATTTTTCAAAATTTTCATCAATTTTAACTTTTTTGTGATAATTTTTGGTATCAAAATTTTTTTCAAACTAATTTTTTTTTAATTCGAAATTTTTTCTAGATTTTTGCCATTTAAAAAATTTGTTAATTCAAATTTTCTCGAATTTTTCTCAAATTATTTTATTTTATTCATTTTTTTTTTTTGAAATATGTCAGCTTTGAATTTTCTCAAGATTTATTTCAATTCCAAAATTTTTCCAGCTTGGCGGATAACCTTTTCAATTTTCTATTTCAAAGTTATTATTGTGATCATATTGAAAAATTTAAAAAATTCATCTCTTATTTTCCGAACTTAGAACTTAATCTAAAAATAGAACTTTTTTCCCATCAATTTGAAGCTTGAACTTCAAACTAAATCTTCATCTAAATCGGTTTTACCTTTCTTATCTGCAAAACTGCCAAATTTCAATCACCCAGATCACTTTGAACTGAACATTCATCCAACCCTATTTCTCATCTATTCAGGGAGATACGAAAGAAGAAAACGTATAATAGCCGGATTCATCGATTGTGTAAAAAGTTCCTCGCTGAGTCTTTAATTTATGTGTAAAACAACCCTCCACGATACGTGAATATGCATCGAACTCGTTGCTTTCAACATACTGAAGATTTTCGTTTTGCAAAATGTAGTGGGGATGGCGAGGCCAATTTTCAAGTAAAAAAAATTCGACCACGTAAATTTTTTTCAATGGGGCAAAAGTGGGATTGAAAATATTGAATGTCATATCAAACTATTATAAATTTTTTTACGTGTATATATTTAATTGGAATTTCTGTGTTCTATCTGTGGGATTTTTTGATGTTTTTATTATTTTTTTTTCTCGAACCGATGACGAAAGAGTCACGGTTTTGTTGTAGGTTCTTAGAAACGAAATTTTGCAAGATGTCGATTCACGAATTATGATGAACCCTAGTTCGGTATGTAAACAAAGTACAACTTAAGAATAAGGATTAAATTTTAAAATAGTGTTGGTATTTTTAATTATAAGTAAGCTTTATAAGTGTTCTAGCTGGGTATTTGTTTTAATTATAGATTTATATGTATTTCTCTTGTTTTTTTTTCTTTTTTTATATGTTTATCAATTTTTCGTGTTTAAGTTGCAAGGCGTATCAAACGTTCTGTATACGAAACGAATTCGGTTACAAGGAAATCGAATTTTTCGGAGACGTTTATTGATTCGCCTTGTATATATATGTGTGATGTATGTTAATGTTTTATTCTTTGTATTTTACTATATATATTAATTTAATGATTATTGTTCTTTTACGAACCGACCGTATGCTCATTTTTAAACCGTAAGTAACTTCAATAGTCAGTTTTTAATTACGTAAAACCGTCCATTTTTTTCCAACAAATTTTATTAACGTGCTTCTCGAGAATGCTTAATTTTAATCGCCATCGATTTACCCAGTGTCAATTACCCGTAAAAATTCCGGATTATTCCCGATCACGTACAAATGCATTTTAATCTGTGATATAATTTATTTTATTTAATTTAGCGTGTGAAAATCACGGATTTTTATCGATTTGTATTGCTAAATCGGGAACCGGATTGAAGATCTAAAAAATTGACGAATTTGTACAAAAAAAAATTATCACGGTGATATTGCGATTAGGTACGAGACGAGGTAGAAGTGCGTTAATAAAATATAAAAACTACGGGCATTATTTTTCCATTTACCATAGATCGTATTTAGTAGGTAATTACCTATCTTGATTTTTTCCCCTCTCGATTGTAATAGAATTACCGTATTTTTTCGTTTCGTTTCGTTTTTTGTTTCTTTATATTTTTCGTTGATCGAGCTTACATCTCTAAATGTACGATTTGTTTGGGTTTTTCTCCTATTTTCGGGCCTAATCGCGATTTTTATTACAGCCCTGGCCCCCGTCACGGTCCGGCCACCGATGAAACATTGGTGTTAATTTTTTTATTGTTTCGAGGTCCGGCCGGACGACGGAGTACGAGAAAAAGGAACAAATTGACGTTTAGAATTTCACAAGAGTACAAAATACATAATTGAAAAAAGATAAACGAACGTATTATCAAACTATATAAAGTATGCTAATTTTTATTATTTAAATTAACGTTAACGTGTCTCGTTTTTATTTTTAGTGTTGTGGGCAACAATGTGTACATGTCATATAAATGTTATGTCACTTAATCGTAGATGTCGAGTAGATTAAGAGTTTTTTTTTTTTAGTTTTATGTTTTGTGATTATTGAGTTAATATTCGTTCAAAACGCTTTTTAATTTAGTAGCTTGTAAAGTTATTATTTTTTGTTGTCATGATGCATATTGCGCTTGTTTTTTTTATTGTTTATTTTTTTTTGTTTTGTTTTGGCGATTTGTGCATATGATGCAGTCTGCCCAGCAGGTTTAGTCTGTTAAAATGGCGTAAATGTTACGCGTAAAAAGTAATTTCATAGTATTATGTAACGAATCGTTTGAGATACGAAATGGTGTGGGTGGTGGATTACTCGGGGTGAGGCGTTTTGGGGGTGGCAAGAGGGAAATTTTGGAAGTGGAGGAAATTTTTGGTTGAGGTAAGTTGGATTTTTTGATGGGTCTAATCGATTCTAGTGGTGATGAGGGATGAACCAATCAGATTCGTTATTTTTGTGAGGAAAGTTTGACATTTTTTATCTGTTTGGTCGTTTATAGTCAAATTGAGTGATTGGCTAATCAGAATTATTTTTTATTATTTTTTTGACGAAAAAAATAAATTTCAGTTTTTGTCTGATTGGCAATTGATAAGAAATCATTAAAAAAGATTCAATTGAATTGATTGATTTTTGTATCGTTATCCAATAATTTTAGCGGTTGAGAAGAAAGTAGCAAATAGAATTAATTTCATTATTATTTTTTTGATAAAAATTTTCTGTAATTTTGTCCAATTGGTGGCTAAAAAAAAACATCCAATAAGATAGATCTTTCACCAGCTACCAATCATTTTACTTGTTGATAAAAAATTGACCACTCAGATTTTATATTAATTTCCATATTTTATTTGATTGGTTTGCTGATGAATCGTTCAATAGAATTGACTGATTTTTATCATTCTTCAGTAATTTTTGTTATTGATGAAAAATTAACCAATTAGATTTATCATCTTGAGACAAATATTTTCCATCGTTTAATATTTTCTGAACTATCCAATGAAAATTATGTTTTTTATCCAATTTTTAAAATTGTTGATGAGGAATCAGCCGATCAAATTTCGTGATTTTTTGGCAATATCTGAAGATATTTTTCAATTTCAAATTTTTTTATAAATTTATACTACATTTGAATTTTTTTTGAAACTTTTTGAGTTATAGTTTTTTTTTCAATTTCAAATATTCTCAGAGTGTGTTTGAAATTTCAGAATTTTTCGGACTTGAAATTTTCTCATTTTTTTCCAATTTGAAATTTTCTTAGATTTTTTTAAATCTAAACTATTTTAAACCTTTTTGCAATTTAAAATTTTTCAAACTAAAACGTTTCAAAATTTGTCTGATTTTGTCAAAAAGATTGCCAAAAAATTGATGGTTTATTAAATGATTACAAAATTACCATTTTTTTCAAATCGTGTAAATTGCATTTTTTGAAATGAAAAAATTCTAAGCTTGGAAAGATCTTGAGCTAATTCAAAGATGAAAAAATTATGAACTTGAAAATTTAATAGAAAAGAGTTTAGAGTTTGAGAAAATCGTAAGAAACCCAAAATCAACAAAAATTTTGAAAATACTTCCAAGTTTAATCAATTTTAGGATTGCAAAAAAATTAAAAATCCGTAAAAATCTTAAAAAATTCAAAATTGGAGAAAATTTTCGAGCCGAATTTTTTAAAAACATAACTGAAAATTTTTAAACAATTTTTTCGAGTTGAAATAATTCTAAATTTGAATTTTTTGATGAAAACTGCAAAAAATTGAAAAATTTTGGGATGAAAAAATTTTGAGGAAATTTGAACTCGAAAATTTTTATTCGAAGTTGAAAAAAATTGGAATTCAAAGAGATTTTTCTAAATTAATCTGGTTGAAATTTTAAAAAACAATGAATATTTACTTACCTATTGAAAGAAAAAATTGAAATTTTGTCGACATTTTTTTAAAAATTTACATTGAAAAAAATTATGAAAAAATTGATTGCAAAAAATTTTGAAAAAATATTCTAAAAATTGAAAAACTCAACGTCATATTGAGAATAAATTTTGAAAATTTTTGATGAAATTTTTCTATTTCCATTTCACTGATTTCTAATTAGAAATCATTCAATATAATTGACTGGTTTTCTATCACTATCCAATTAATTCAGGTTTTGATTAAAAATTTCTCAAACAATCAAATTCATTATTCTTCATTTCTTGACAAAAATTTACCATATTCAGTCTCATTGGACCTTCCCTTCCTCTCCTCCGCCGAAAAATAATGATCCATTATGCTTAATTGACTGATTTTTTTATCGTCGTAGAGTCTGAATTAGCCAATCAGATCCATTATTTCTTCTATAATCTGTTTGGTTGGTCTCTGGCAAAAAAAATCCAATGTAATTGATTTTTGATAAAATATTATCCAATAAAATTCAAAAATCTTCTTTATTAATTATTGATTCTGACCATTTGTAAATTCTAATGCAAAAAAAAAAAAAATACGATATTGAATATTGTATTTCTATATCTTGCAATCGATGAAAAAATCTTCTATAAATTAAAAAATTGAATTCAACTCATTAAATACATAACGCCAAATTACCTAACAACTTTCTAACGCGGACCTCGAGTAAAATTTACATACAGTTGAAAATTTTCTACGCTTGGGGTTTTTCACAGCAGAGAAAGGCAACTTGACAATGATTGTATCATCAGTTACCATTAATTTAAACTTACAATAGCATAATACTGGTTAAAATAGTACTTGTAGTTACCTGAGGTTGTTATTATATAACTTGTTTATTTCCGAACGTGATTATTCAGCAGTTTTCAAACGATTCGTTATATGTTGTATAATTTTACGTGATTTTCGTTTGTGATATTTCATTTTGCCATTTTCAAAAAATGGTATCTCCGTAACCGTTACAAAAAATCCTTAGATCGCTTGCAAAGTGCTTTTTTTTAGAATATGGTTATTATTTTAAGTTATTTATTATGCTTAGTTATTTTTTTAATGAGAAAGAAATCTTGTAACTGGTCATGATTTTAATTTTGTTTTTATTTGCCAAGTTTTTTTTTTAAAGGGGTGAACGATAACGCATGCAAAATTTTTTTTCTTCATGAATTCAGTGACATAACTGTTTTGGAATACATTGTTGTCTTAAAAAAAAAACCAAACCGGAAGCATTTAAATAACAAGATAAATTAGGAAAATTGTATATATTGTTTTTCTTTGTTGTTATTACCGCGTATTAGTTTTTTCAAACGAATGAAACATGTGTATTGGAATATAAACACCAGAAGCATAAATCGTCATACCAAAGGTTTTATTTTTCGTAGATGTAGACACGAGGTTTGAAAATTTTCAAGCTATTTTTTCACTTTTGAATGGTATGTAGATGAAGGGAGTTGAATTACATTTAATTGATTTATGCTTTGCGTGGGAAAAAAAAATCTGTTGAGCATAATAGTGTTCATTTTAGTAATTTTCTCAAAGTACAATAATAAAAAGTACAAAGTACCTTATATCTTAGTTTTGTGTGTTATAGGTGTTGTTTTATTTTTCGTTTTTGCCCCGACATGTATTATATTGTTGCCATTTATAAAAATTGATATTGAAAAAAAAACAAAAAAAACAAGGTATACATCAAATTATAAATGTACGAAAAATCGAAGAATCAAATGTATTATTATACTTTCTGATTATTTAGCGGTGTATACCTTTTATATTTTTATTTGTTGTTTTGCAAAATGTGATTGTATTTGCATTGAATGTCGTTGGGTTTGTACCATTATTAAATGTCATAAATACATAATTATAAAAATGCGAATCGTTTTTTATTTCTGTTGGGTTGATTTGTGTTGAATTTATGGGTAAGTTTGCTTATGGGAAGGCAGAGTGATGATGAGAGGTTGAGGAACGAGTAGCTGGATTTGTGTCCTTTCCTGCAGAATTTGGACTTGAATATGGTAAAAAAAATTGAAATACTGGCAATTAATTTTCCTTAAAAACTTTTTTGAAGAGTGACTGGACATTTAGACAAGGTGTCAAAAAAATAGTCTATTGGCAAAGAAATCGAGAAAAATCAAAATTAGCAAGAATTTTAATTTAGTAGCCAAAAAATGGTCAAAATTTTGCTTAATCCTGGGGTATTGAAGGTGTGTTATTTTGGAGAAATTTGAAGTTAAAAAATGGTAGGAAGGGATAAGAAAATTTAGCAAGAACATTCATTTTTCAGATATTAATTGTTTGAAGTATTGGCAATTAATTTTTTGGCTCTACTTTTAGAAGTGAATAGACAAGGTATCCAAAAAAACTTGTTTCCCGGCCAAAAAAAAAAGAGAAAAATCAAAAATGTCAAGATTTTTACTTCTCTAGCTGTAGCGTAGCAAGAAAATTAGAAAATATCAAGAATTTTGATAAATGTTCTGTGGATAACAAAAATTTTCAACATTTTGTTTTAGATTTTTCAATCTAAGAGTGCTAAAGCCCAAAAGGTAAGTTCTGGGAATAATTGGAAATTTGAAGTAAAAAAATGGTACCTATTATAAAATGGTAAGAAATTAGCAGGAATATTGATTTTTTAGATTCACCAGACTCCTTACTAAAAAAACGTCCAAGGTTAACACTCGGTAATTTTTTGGAATCCGTTTCACTGTAAAAAATTGGCACGATTTTTACGAATGTAAGGTCAAGGAGGGAAAGATCACTTTTTGAAAATTGAACTTGGATCATTGATTTGATTTTTGACCCTATAATTTTCTGAAGACGTGAACGATTTTCTCCCAATGGATAATTTTTTTTCAAAAGAGACCGTTTCCCAAAAATTGGAGAATTAATTTTTTCTCAAAATGAACCGAAGAATTTAGTGTAAATCGATAATTCTTTGAGTATCTAGGACCTCGGTACTCGGTGATTTTCTAAAAATTGGATAATCGTTGCCTACGTTGGGCAATTTTCAGTCAAATTTTTCAATTTTTCCAGGAATAATTTTCTTACAAATACAGTCAACATTTATTCTGAAGTAAACAATTGTCCTGAAATTACAAAAATTTAAGTAAACGGCGCACTTTTGAATAATTGGGCTAGGTTTGTTTTCAAATTTTCCCAAATTGGACATACCTTAAGTTGAGCAGTTTTCACCCCAATTTTTCGATTATTTCAAAAGACAATTTTAGTAGAACTTGAATAATTTTGTAAGCTTGGACAATTATTTCTTGAAACATGAGAAAAGTTTTCCCAAATGGATAATTTTTCGAAAATTAGGTTTGATTTTTTCTGAGCTGAACAATTTTATGAAAAAATTTAAAAATTTGTCAATTGGACGTTTTATTTCTTAGCATGGAAAATTCTTTAAAAACTGAATAATTCCAGAAAAATTGGACAAGTTTCTAAAACTGAGAAATCCCCCTTCCCCTAAAAGAAAATAATTTATTTAAAAATGAGAAAACTTCTCAATATTGATGGGGAAATTTTTGTCAAATTTTATAGCCATTTTTTTCTAAAACTGACCTGAAAATTGTACAATTTTCCAAAAATTGATCACTTTTTAAATTTGACTACAAATTAGGTAAGTATTTTATTAGGATTATTTTTTTCCAACTATAGCTTTTTTAAAAATAAGTTGATTTTTAAAAAGTGGGAATATTTTTCTCAAGAATTAGGATAATTTTTTGAAAAGGGGGTCAATTTCTCCCCACACTGAAGAATTCTTAAAAAAATTAGCAGTCAATTAGGGTTTATCAATGCTGAACAGGTCAAGTCTCCTCCCCTCACCTCACCGAGTATAATTTTTTAATCGAATAAATTGTCGATGTTTCTTGAAAAGCCCACGTTTTTAATCGAGTGCTATTATTGATATAATTCAGGCGTTAGTCCACGTTATAGTCGTTCAACACAAGACTAATTCATAATTAAAAACTTTAAGCACTTTTTAAGTCTGCGTTCAAAAATTTTGAATTTTTTTTCATCATGTTGATATCTTCGATTGAAAGTAAACTTGTACTCTAAAATGTAAATTTTTCTTCTAAAATCATATTTGTCCTCAAGAAACTGGAAACTCGCCTCAATCAAAATTTAACGTAAAAAAAGTAGGCCAAGAAAGACATTACACAGGGAAAATGAATTTATTGCAGAATTTTCATTTGACACCAGAAACAAAATAAATTTTCACAAAAAAAATTGAAAGATTAAAAAAACATCTCAAAGTAAATATCAAACAGCAGCTGATTTATATTTCTGAAGAAGATCATCGGGAATATCGGCATTACCATTTTTTAACACCTCATCGCTGACGTAATTTAAAATGAGCGAATCTCCGTTTAAAATACTTTTATCGATAAGGTTAGCCATGATTATATCCGTAGTGCTGGAGATCAACGAACCATCGGAAAGCTTGAATAATCTCAACTTTGGTTCATTCGCTTCGTTATTTTTATTCGGTACCTTCATTTTTTTCGAGAATAAATCAATAGTTCGACCAACAGACCAGTCTTTTGAGGTATAAAGAGGTGCAGGTTTTAGATCAGAATTTTCGTCGATTGATGGCGGATGAACCGAGAAATATATACGATTATCAGTGGGTATTTTCCCATCACCGAGAGCTTTGCCTTTGATCTTCATTAAACGAATTTTTTGAGCCATTGGCTGGAGCTGGGTCGTTTCAGCTTTTCGTAACGCTTTTTCTACTTTCTTATCGCAATTTTCTTGAGCAACTCGATACTGTTCTTTGGGTTTCTTCCACTGTTCTACTTTTAATTTACGTTTTTCGCTGTTCATCAGGTCATCTTTACAGCCGTGGTGGCGATGAGAGACGCAGAAGTGGAGGGTACAGAATGGACAAGGTAGAGCGATGGGACTTCTGTCTTTACAGTCTTTCATATTGCAGGTGAAAAATTCCGATGGTTGGGCCTGTAAAAATAACGCAACGTTATTAAGAAATGAAGTAGAATGTGTAGATTTTAGGTGAACTACTCACTGGTGGTGGTTTTTTGAAGAATTCGTTGAGACATTTGCAATCATGAGCGGAAGTAATGTAATGATTTTTACAAAATATCAACTGGCAGTTGGCGCAGGTGAATGGGAGAAAATCTAGCTGTTTGCAATCTTGTAATGAGCATTGTTGGCCTAATTCGGGAAATTCCATAGTTGAGGCGAGTTACCTAAATAGAAATTATCAACGTTAGATAGTATAAGACAGAACGAAGAAAGAATGAATCAGCTTACTGTTTTTTTTTAATTATTGGGTCTGGTTGTACGTTGTTCATCCACAGCGATAAGAGAAGAGAGAGCCAAATCTGTCCAACGGTTTTCTTGTTGGTTTATGGTTAAATGATTATCTCCGGTGTCAGCTTCGGGATCTGGAAGTTCGTTCAAAGGTACGCTGATGTCTTCGTTTGGGAGTTTCTCCGACCTCCAAGCATCGTCTATGATTTCCAAAAGCTGGCCATTTACCATAGGAATACTATCCATCAGAATAAAATGTAGATTTTAACACAATAGAAGTAATTTTGAAAATAAAGTTGCAAAGTTTAATTTAGAAACTTCTCGTTATCTGTTTGTATTTTTTGATTATCATTCTGGTCGACAGTGTTGCCTATAAGCAAATGCTTAAAAATCAGTGTTGCTCTTTGGTCAGTTCAAGTTTTTATTTCTACTTGAAGGGAGAGCGGATTGCCACCGCACCCTCCCGTCTGAACCGAGAGAACCGAATCGACGGTTCCGGTTCCGTTACTCGTGGCGGCGCTGCCTACCGACGGTGGTGCGAGGGCGCCACCGGTCCTAGAGTGCGCTCGATGACGAGCGATTTTAGGCTATAAATACGTGTGTAAGTTACCATTAGTAGTAGTTCTTGTTATTTTTGTATCGTTTTAATTAATATTTTTGGTTGTACCTCTTGCTAATAATAAACGCGTGTAAAACGAACCCTGGGTTTTTTATTGGTAAAGCTACGTTATTACGGTAAGTTCTCCACTGAGCATCCGCGGTTTATAGGAGGAGTGAGTGTCGATTTATCGTCTCCATTCAGTGGCGCTACGACTACGACTTTTTACTCGCGTTTTTTTTGCGAAAGTGAATTTCAAAAAGCAAACGAAGACCAGAAGACGAAAAAACAGCTCGAAAAAGATCGAAGTGAACAGGGACTGTTTTTTTTTGTTTGTCCGAATCCGAGAAAGTGAAGACGCAGTGATAGAGAATAGTGAACACGAAACCGTCCACCTCGTGGCGACCTGAAATATACGTATCTAATACGAGGAACATCAAGACCATAAAAAAGAACACTAGCCGAGTTTTTTTATTATTTTTCTATTCAATAGGCTTTTCAGGAAACGGCTCATGTCGACTGAGCAAAAGAACGCGCTTGTGAAAATCCAGAAATGGGTGAACGAACTTTTTGAAACAGGTCTGATCGAAACAGAAGAACCTTTCTATACGATAATATACCCGAAAATCGAACCAAGATTCTTCGACGAAAAAGGCGAGCTGAATACGACTTCATTTGAATTAATAAACGATAGGCAAATACCACACGTGTGGCGTGTTTTATTAATAACAAATACAGCATACGCGCTCGTACAAAACGATAGCGCAGGTTTCTGGATCACAAATCTCTGGCAATACGAGTCCACGTTAGGTACGAACGGCACTATCGATAGAACCAACACCTGGAAAAAGAACGAAGAAGTACGCAGATTACTGTGGAAATACATAGGCTTACAGGTAAAAAGCGTGAAATACAAAACAAAACCATCGCCGAAGAAAAACAAGGCAGCTTCGCCAACAGCATACGTATCGAGTGATTTTTTACCGGCATTTTGGCAGCTAACTGTACCTAAAGACGAAGAAAAGGAAGAAACGATACCATTAGGGTTGAGTTACTCGCAAATACCACGATCGACGGTGCCGCATTACAGAACATACGAAGTTGAAGTAGATCATAACGTACCGTATAGAAAGTGGAAAAAGCCGATCGATTTGAAAATTGAATGTGAGTTTCCGAGTCTGGAGAATACGAAATCGAAGAAATCCGGCTCGTGCAGACGAAGGTTGTGAACGACACAGAGGTGGCGGAGAGGTCCAGTGAGAATCATTCCTGGAAACAAAAACAACACGATACAGACAAAAGAAATAGCCCGTCGATAAAGAAATAAAGGAGAGAGCGAAAACACGTATCTGAACCACACTCGAATCGAACAAAGTTGATGACAGGTAAGAGAAACGAAGTACAGAGCTTATCTCCAGCACGAGTAATTTCACCAAATCGAAAACTACGCTCTGGAAAATCGTACGAGAACATATTAAAAGAAAGAACACAACAGAGGAGATTAAGGCGGTCAAAAAGTCACGAAGTAATACCTGTACACAAGATACACGAAGACGGTGTCAAGCCAAAACCAGAAATCGCCGCATCCGATAACGAACTGTCGGACAATAACATTGAATTTATAGGCACGTCCACACCGGCTGATAATACACTTGGTGACGAGGAACAAACGTGCAAACCAACAGGCTGGGACATCGTACCGTACGGCTTCTTTGGTTTCACAAACAACGAAATAGAGGCTGAAAAAGAGAAAATACACGAATTAAGCATAATAATAAGCGGAGATTCGAGTGGGTTTGAAACGGGTAATTTCGCGGGAAATTCACAAGCCAATAACGAACAACGATACATAATGGATGAACAACAGAAGGAAGAATTGAAAAGACAGATAAAACAAGAATTTGATGCATTATACACGCAGAAACTGGAAGATCACAAAGCGGTGATAAAAGCAACGATCGAAACGACGATCGCGTTGTTTCAAAATCAAGAACAAGGCCGCGACACACGAAAAGAGTATATAGAAATGTTCAGAGAACGACTTACCCACTTTACACCTCAAAACAGACGGTTTCCTCTACGATATTCGAAACAATTTACGGATCAGGAATTTAAAGATACGGTGCCATTTAGAATGCAGAAGCTGGTGTTCGAATCTGGGATCAAGCTCGAAAGCGAAGCATGGAGAACGGTGCCAAAAGGAGAAACATTCGACGATTATGTGAAAGCATTCGAAGGCGTATTTTGGGACGAAGCGGCGCAGGACGAGGCAGAATTTTACTTCAGAACCATGCCTCCGCCGATGACAGCCGAAGAACTACCAGATTTCGCAGCGAATTGGGTACAGCATCTGGAAAATATAAGAGGTATGGGATTACAAAGAGCAATGGTAATGGTATACAAGAAAATACCAGACATATTCAAAATGCACGTAACTGCCGAAAATTTAACAACAAGGGAAGCGTTGATGGAGAAAATATCTACGATGAGAAAATATGCTCCGGCGCAGCCGATAAAAGAACAACAATCACAGCAAAATCGATCGAACCAGCGAAACGATACACGAAATCAAGCTGCATGGCAACGACAACCATACCGCCAGACGAATAGTACAGATGGAAAAGCAGCAACCGGCACTGCCGATCAACCTGCGAAATCGAATATACAACCATTAGATGTGAAAATTGAACCAGATGGAACGAAAGTATACTTCTGGCCGAATTCGAATTATCATGGTCCGAATTTTGATCCAAACTGGAAACCGCCAATGAGAAGAATCAACTGGAACATGGGCAAGCTGAACATCGATGGTACAGATACGAAACAGCAACAAAAGCCGGTCCAAACGAATCAGGTGATCGTGCTGAAAGATAAAGAAGATGAATCAGAACCGATTCCAAAAAACTAGAGAAGGAGGTACAACACAGCAATTTAAAATATAATAATCGCATAAATAACCATAGTATTAAGTTAGAATTAAGTAAGATGAGATTGTTCCAGCAAGATGTAAATATATTTGGTGATTCTTGTGCAAAATGTATGTGTGAAAAAATCTCTTCGTGTGTAAATATGAATGAATATGTGAGTTTAGCGAAAAATAAAAGATTTGAAAAGGTGGTGGTAATAAGCGTCGCCGAATACGAGTTAAATGAAAAAGAAACGAATTTTGAAATATTGCAACTGCAATTAAAAAATTTGTTAGAAACAATATATTCGAACGGGGCAGAACTGATAATATTGGCGATGCCAATTCTATACCCTTACGTACCTGGGAAACCCAACGCGAAAAAATGGAAACGGTACTTCAAATTTAAATACGCGATACAAACCGTATGTGAATGGTTCAATACAATTTTTATTACTGAGCCAGCATACAATATGATAGATGGATATCGAGCAGGTTCCCTCCCGTATAATGAGAAAACAAAAAATTTCGATGTACCAGTGAAAAAGCAATTTTTCGTGTATCGGGAGAACGAACCACCAAAGTTATCAAACACAGCGGTCAACCTGATACGCGAAACCTTCACAAGAGCGATATGGCAATCACTATACAGGTACGAACGGGAACGATATTTCAGAAACGCGTACAACAGCTTGCGAAAGATAGTACCGGTACAAAGGGTTGAAACCGAACGAGAGATGACCGAAATGGAAAAGAACAAACCGAAAAAGGAATTAAAAACTCTGATCTTTATAAATCAGAATTTTTTTAAACGAGACGGAAAATTAAAAAAGCGAGAGGAACGCACGTACCAGATGGGTGCGAACCTTGCAAATGAAAACTTACCAACAGAAACGGCGAGCTCCAGTGAAGATGATAGAAAATGCGTACAGAAGGCGATCGAATTCCAGAAAAAGTGGACGCAAACGGCGCAATTCGAACCAAAAAAGAATACGAAACAATCGACACTGGAGAGCACGTCGTCATCAGAAGAGAAAGGGGATAAAACGCCGGATGAAAACACGGAGTATGAGTCAATGACGGATTCCGAAGCTCCAGAAATATCAGACTCTCCAAGGAGCGCAGCTCGAAACGGAAAATCTGAAAAACAACCAAGAAAAAGGAAACGTGTAAAGAAAAGAAGATGCAAACCGAAAGAACCGATACCAATGCCACCCCCGCAAAACAAAGAAACAAACGAAACAAGTACATTGACGAAAGTATGGCAAGGCATTGTTCAAACACGAACCGAACAGAATTCTGCAAGCACAGAAACGGAATACACGTCGGACGAGTTCGAAGAACTTCTACGCAGATATGAAAGGATAATGGTAGATAAAGTATTCGAGGCCTGTAGAGTGGAAATACAGAAAGTAAAAGATGACGTAATAGAATTATTTGAAAGGCTAACAACAGGCGAAACAACAAAGGAGAAAAAGAAATATTTAACAGAAGAAGAACTCGAACGATTCGTATTAAAAACACCAAGCGGAGGGAGCCCAGTGGAAAGTGACGAAATGGAGATGGAAGAAAAATGGGATACTTTCATCGCTGGAGTGAAGGAAACGAGAAAAGACAAAAAACGTACGGAAATGGATTTAGTACATAGTATCGACAAACTGTCAGATGAGGTCATCGACCTGCGACACGATTTAGTCAATACGGATACGAAAGTAACGAAACTAGAAGACGAAATAGGAGGAATAGGAGACCAGATCGAAAAAGAATTCCAGAACATTTCACAGGAAATAGAAAAATATATGAAGAAAATGAAACGGGGCACGATAAAAGAGAAAGCTACGAACGAAGTACACGTAATAAAAAATGATACGTACAAACCAAGTCTGGAACCGATAGTTGAAGAAAAAAACTCGACGAACTACGCACAGGAGACAGAAGAAATCGAGGCAAACTGTGTAAATGTTACTGGAACGGAATCTGAAATAGAAGAAGAGATATCGTGTATAATACCACTAACGATAGAGGGTAAAGTATGGCCGGGAGTACTAGATACCGGTGCCAAGGCGAACTTAATAGACCATGAATACTTACGTAAGATGAAACACGAACACCCAGAAATGGTGAAATTTCGCCTCCCGAGGCATCGAGTAATAATTCGAGTGGCGAATGGCGGTGAAGAACCGGCGCTGAACTTGTCGGCGGAAGTCCTCATGAAATTTGGAACCATCAAAATGAAAGTCCGCTTCTATGTAATAAGAAATTTACCAAGTGGATACTTGATTAGTTCCAGACATATGCACAAACATCATATTGACACGCGTATGAGCGAGAAACGGTGCGTGTGCATAAAAGATGGAAAGGAAGAATACCTGGATTTCATGAACGAGCCCGAGAACTTTTCCGTTTGCCGGGTAGAAGTAACCGAAGTGGTGGAACTCGAAGACATGCCAGAGGAACCTGAATGGGAAAATAAAACACCATTTAAAAACTTCAAAATAATAATCGATAAAATAAAGAAAAACAAGCAGCTATCTTGGCAAGAAAAGCAAGTAGCAATCGGAAGATTACAGTTATACGCGAAAGTATTCAGCGGAGAAGTAGGACGATGGAACAAAGAAACGATAAAATTTAAATTCAAGCCAGGGGTGGACCCCGACTATTGCAGATGGAAGGGTCCGAATTACAAACCGAGTAAAATAAAAGTGGCACAGATAAACAGCCAGCTCGACCAGTTGCTGGAGAAAAATCGAATCAGGCCCTCCGAAACGCCGTTTATTAGCAATGTGTTACCACGACCAAAATCCGACGGAACAATACGGTTATGTTTAGACCCCCCAGAATTAAATGAACTATTAGACGATGATTTTGAAGAACCAGAGACATTGGAAAGGATCGTACTGGACAATGAAGATACTGTATTTCAGTCGATTTTTGACTTTATCTGTGGCTACTGGCAAATGCCATTGGATGAAGAATCATGGAAGTACACAGGATTCCAGGTAGAGGGCCAAACGTACGAATGGATGGTAATGCCGTATGGAGTTTCGATTGCGGCGGCGAAATTTATACGAATGGTAAACGGAGTATTGAGAAAAGTAAAAGGGAAGAAACGAGTCTACGTAGACGACATACACGCGAGAAGTAAACAATTTTTGGAACATCTGAATTTGATATGCGATATTTTACAGGCCCTAATGGAAAATGGATTAACCCTGAACGCGAGAAAAACGAAACTATTCGAATTCAAAGTGGAACACTTGGGTTACACGATCGAGAAGAATTTGATAGGAAAACAACCTGGCAAACTAGGGAAGATGGAAAAATTTAGAGAAAAACACTACAGGAAAAAAGCACAGGCAGTAATTTTGCGAAATAAAAAAGAAGTACAAACATTCATAGGCCTGACGAATTTATATCAGAAATTTATCCCGAATTTTGCGAAAAGGGCAGAACCCATTACCGATCTGACGAAAGACAATATCGAATTTAGATGGGGGCAAGAACAAATAGACGCGTTCGAGGACATATACAACGAATATATGAAAGATTTCAAATTACGATCACCAGAAGCGGGGAAAGATTTCTACATTGAAATTACCACGACTGAAGCGACTGTGAATACAGTATTATATCAGGTGGATGAAGAAGGGCCCCAGGTCATACTTTTTGTGTGCGGAAAATTAAAACCACATCAACTAGGATACACACCTATCGAAAAAAGGATATATGCGGTAATTTTAACGATAAAGAAGACACAAATGTGGATAATTGGCCATGAAATACACATACCCAAGTATCTACAGACACACGTGAAAAGATTACGAGAAGTAGCGGAAATGCATCAAAAAGCAGCGTACTGGCTAACAATATTAAACTGTTTTAAAATAAAATACGATATAACTAACGAGAAAAAGAGATTCTGGGATGATCCGCCACCGGAACTCGTGGTGAATGCGAACCTGGTGGATCCATTGTCAGTAGATACGGAGCAACTGGTAACTATAAACGAGGCCGGCCTCTCTGTATCGAAGGAACCGATGCCTGAAAGTTTAAAAGAGAAATTAGACAACATCGAAATGTTTCAAGAAATAGACCAAAGGTGTAAACCAATACGAGACGTATATTTCAAAGGAGAAGTGGAAGAGAAAGTACGAGCAAGGGGCAGGAAAGCCGTAGACAGAAGAAGAGAAGCAGTGCGAAAGGGTTTCACAGCGAAGGAGGGAGTGTTATACAAGAAACAGAAAGATTTTGAGGTTCCATACCTGCCGAAAATGCTCCTCGAAGAAACGATCAAACATCTCCATCGCTGGTACGGCCATCCAGGCGCAAATAAGTTGGCGAGAATTTTCGATTGCTGTTTCTACTATCCAAACAGCCTGGTGGAGATCAGGAAAGTCCTGGCGTACTGCGTACCCTGTAAAACAAGCAAAGTATACGGCATACATAAAAATCCAGAATTTTCAAAAGTAACAGCTGATAATATAGGTGAAGTGGTCGCGATGGACGCGTTTGGTGGTGCGCTACCAAACGAAAAAGGGGGGCCAAAATGCGTCATCGTGGCGAAAGACATCTTTTCGAAGAGAATTTGGCTGGAGGCCACCATCGATCAGACCTCATACCAGTGCAAGAGATTACTGCTTAGGGTGATAGAGAACTTGAATATACACGGATTTAAGATAAGTAGAGTGACCACAGACAACGGGAAACACTTCGCATCGAACGAATGGAAGAGGGCATGTGAGGCCCACGATATTACCCCCACCCACATCTCCTCCCATCACCCCCAGGCTAATTCGGTGGAGAGAATAATGCGCGAGTTGGCCACACAGCTTCGAATAGCCATAAACTTAGAAAAGAAACACCCACCGAAGGGAACCATCGAAATTGGCACCTGTATATAAGAGATATTGAGAGAACCTTGAACATGCAGCCGACAGAGTATGGATTCTCCCCCTACGAAATCTTTGGAATTGATGTGGAAACTCCAGGTGAGGGAGTGTTCAAAAAAAATAAACCAGATTTGAAAAGAATACACGATGAGACACAAAAACGATTGAGAGAAATCTGTATGATCAGAAATCTCAAGGATATCGAAGAAGTAGAGGAAATACCCGAAAAAGAGATAATAACAGACGGTCGTGGGTACGTCTGGGTCACGACAGACGGTGCCTGCACCAGAAACGGGCAACCGAATGCAGTAGCAGGGATAGGCATTTGTTTCAGACCGGGAGGAAAATTCAACATAAGTCAGAGATTAGAACCGACAGAAGAACAGAAAGTAACCAACAATTGGGCCGAACTGACGGCAATATATGAAGCACTCAAGATAATATTGGAGAAGACGAAACATAGAAGGGTTACATTATACACAGACTCGAAGTACTCCCTGGATACGATTGAAAGAGTAGAATCCTATATTGCGAAGGGATGGAAAAATGTAGCGAAAAAAGACGTTGCGCACCGAAATCTACTAGAAAAAATAAATAACACGCGAAAACATTTCAATCGATGTGAACTGAAACACGTAGATGCGCATGGATCCGACTTGGGAAACGAAATTGCAGATAATTTGGCAAAAGCAGCGGTGTACGGAGAAGAAATACAGAAATTAGTCGATGAGAAACCGAAAACCGAACGAGAATACATGATAAATTACATCAGAATGAAAAATAGAGAAAAGTTAATAAAATTAGAAAAGGAATACAATGAGACGAACGAAGATATGAGAAGGCCGCAGCTAGGAGATTTAGTGATGATAAATTTACATCTAAAGTCGGTAAAAGGAAAAGCTGTGACCGGAAAATTGTTCCCAAAACGTGAAGGTCCATACGTAATAACGAAAAAGGTACACGAGAACGCATTTTTAGTAGATAAATATGGTTGTCCACCAGGGCAGATAAGAAAGATGGTAAACTTACGTCAAATGATTCCGTTCGTGACAAAGGAAGAACTCGAGAGAATTGAACGACAGCTAGCCATGGGTACGATTTCAGGCCATAAAACCTTCCTAGAGATGATACAGGAAAAAGAAGTGAAAGAGGCTGCGAGAAAACGTAGAGAAGAGGAAAAAAAGAAAAATGTAAAACTCGATGAATTTTTCGATAATATATGTGATGAAGCCCGATTAAAAGCAAATAGGGAGATGCAAATGGAAGCCCTGGACAGAGAAGAGGAAGACAATAGGGACCATTACTGGAAAACTGGACAATGGGACAACCCATTGAAACTGATAAAACACGCGGTACCAGAAGAAGAGTTACATTTCAGACGGCTGGAAAATGCGAGAAAATGGATGGAAATCCAACGCGCGGCATATATCAAAGCGAAAAAGAAAAAGGCAGCGGAGGAGATGAAGGGAAAGAAAAACGAACCAATAGTAGTCCAGATAGACAATGTTGTCAGCTATCAGGGAGAAACACTGGAGCCATACGTAATCTCACAATGGTTGAAAGTCGCGGAAATTGTCACGATGGAAAAATTAAATGAATTAGTAATACCCATTTTGAAGAGAAACCCGAAAAATTTACGTGCAGTTTTGGTGAAAGAATTGAGGGAAAGAAAGTTAATAAGTGAAAAACAATTCTATGAAATTTTCAAATATTGGAAATTTGACGCGAACTACCAAAATGAGGAGTGAAGGCAAAAGGGCCCCAAGACGCGAGAAAGTTGGTGCACCACCGATTACGGTCGGCGTGTGTCATCGTATCCCCTCCAAAATAACCAACGATGAATGAGTAAGCGAAAAAGTCCGCGAGAAACGCGGGCAAAAATGAGATCGTCATAAGCTGAATAGTGTACGTACGTGACAATATTGTGAAATTGAGCAAATTGTGAAAAGTGAATTTTCTTTTTTGTAAAAATTTGTTTCGGTTTTGGAGATAGAAAACGTGCAACGAGATGCAAAACGCGAAAGAAGCCGTAAGTACCATATAATATACGAAAATAATTCGAAAAGATGAGTTTTTTGTAACGGACACGTGTCATAGGGACCGAACGCGAGTACCAGCGCAAGAACTAAAGCGTTTCCCAGAATAAAAGTTAAAACGAGTACGACGACGAATACGAAAAAGACGAAACCGGTGAACACGAACGCGAAAAATGAGGTAAGCCCAAACCATAATTCGAGCATAAGTACGTGGCCAACAGTACATAGGCAATTAGTAGGGTGCACGAATGAACATGAAAAGTTAGATAGCAGTGAATACAATGTATGAGATAACGTAGAAATAGATAAATACTCACAATAGAAAATGGAATAACGTCTGAATAATCTGTTCGTAGAAAAAGCCGCCGAAATACCAAATTAAACGAGCATCCTCCACGACGATGACAATTGGGAAGGCTAGGTCGCCGGCCAGAACGGATAGCAATCCTGAAATAAAGCAAGGTATAAGGATAGGAAAAATAAAAACGGCAAAATAACGAGAATGTTCTTACGCCAGATTATACATTGATGAATTCGTATGTTTTCAATTTAGCGACGAAGAAAACTCGACGCGAAACGATAAAACCAGCTACACCGTCATCAATTGAGTCTGGAGCGTTAGCGCTAAACTGTAGCGACATTTCGGAAATTGCCTCGTCGACCGAAGGGGGCAGATCGAAGCCGCAGCGGTTGATTTTCACACCGAAAGTGGTGACGTCGAGTGGACGCGTAGTGAAACCGGTACAAGCGTTCCGTCCAGATACGTATTCAACACCGAATAAAACTGAAAAAACCAAACAGGCGATGAAAGAAAAGGTAAGCGACCTGGAAATGACCAGGCATATCTACGAAAATGTCCATACAATTTTTGGACCCGATTTTAAAAGATCATACCTGCAGGGTATGTCGCCAAATCCATCGATGACGTCAATTTTGACCCCGAACGATACCTACGGGTCTGTCGAAGTGTCGGAGCCAGAACTTCAAATTTCTATAACGCGCAGCGAGCTGGCCGAGCAGTTGGTGAACGAGAAACGAGTAATGGCACCTCCTAGCGAAAATTCCGACGACCTCCAATGGGTGAATGTACGCGGCTACCTAGATAAAATACACAGTTTAGAAAACTCGCTAGAAGTAAGCAATCGAGCACATAATAAATTGTATGGAGAAATCGCCGCCCTCAAAAAAGATAATCTCGACTACCAAAAAGAAGTGGCCCGCCTACAAGAAGTTTTAGAACATTCCAATCGAGAGCGCGAGATGTACAAGAACAATTTCGATGAGCTGTCCAGCTCATTGGCGAAGGCGAACGTAATATTACAGGAAGAAAGTGAGTACATCGACCCATTTGAAGTAGGCAAACAAAAAATGCTACTAGAATGGCTTACGGATGTAACAACTGTTGTAGGTGCGATCGAGCAATTAGATATTGGCAAGGTGCCGGAATATTCGCCGCAGTACGTCGAGTCGTCGGGAAGCCAGCGCGTCGAGAAAAAACTGAACGATCAAGAACCCGAAGGCGACGAACCAAAGATCATTTATGTCGATGTTAAACCCTTCTTTTTCGTGTTAAATAAGACCGGCTACGTTCGCAGATTTGACGGCAGGAGAGTAATAGCAGGCGGTCCAATTGCGGCGATTCTTGAGAAAGCAACATGCGTTAGCGACTACCGAGAGTACGACCGTCTGTCAAAAGCGACGTGGACAGCGGAAAAAATCAGAGATATAATTCAATATGAACAACTTACGTCGGAACCTGTCTTGCTTCACATCGGCCATAATGACATTGCTCAACTCGTTGGGGCGCCGTCGAGGACACGTCAAAAGATCTACGACCAGTTAATCGCCGACATAGAAGAAATTATAGCCGTCCTGAAAGCAAAAAATGTCACGAATATCAAGATAGTGAAGATCACCGAATCAACCAACTGTTATGACTACAACAGTTGGGCGAAACGCCTGAATAGAGAAGCGGAAAAGGTCGCCCGAAAGCTGGTACCACGTAGCGAGGGCTCGGTGGTAACCAGCCCACTTCTCCACCGGATAGAAGACGAGTATCTGAAGACGAACGACACCATTTACAACATCGACGTGAAAACGAACGTGGTGAAGGCGTCGACTCAATTTATAGAATATGCCGTCGATTTCTTGAAGAACGAATACGCGGAACGTGGTCGAAAGGATTAATATTGCGAAGTGAGAAATCGAACCAGTCGAACTAGAATATCTGCCAAATGGAAAGGAAGACCGACGGAGAAAATTCGACGTGCGACTGGAAAAATAGAAACCGAAGATTAATGTAAATATGATCGATCGTCACAAAGTGGCGAATTTATTTCATTTTGTAATTAAAATTGTGGTATCAGAGTCTCAACGTCTGAGACGAAGAAGAAATTTGTTTTGTTTTGTTTAATATAATGTAGCAAATAGAAATAATCGTAGCAAGTCTACGAATATGTAAAAGAAAAGAATAAAACGTTGATTTATTTGGTTGTTTACCTGTTGCATCATTAGTTCCAGCGGTATTAGAAAAGAATCTGAAGATTTTCGATCGAAAGTGAAAGTGACTGGATCTTCGAACTTGATTTTGTAGCAGCGGAAATGAAGAAGAAAATTAGGTATAGAATATGCAGAGAAGATTGTAGGTTAAGTGTTTGAAAAAGAACTCACTTGTGAAAACTCTTCAATGGGAAAATGAACAATGGGAAAATCGAAGATGGCGGTGGAAAACAATACCTGGAAAATAGCGAAAAGGTGAATTAGCATACGAGCGGAGAAAATAGAAGAAACGAAAGAGAAAAGAGACTTACGTGTGGACGATTTGAACGGGGGCAAGTGATGGTGGATTTTCGAACGAAAAGGCTGCAGGAAAATCCAAAATTGAAATGGAAAATCAAAAAGAAACACTCAACGAGAAACAAAAATGTGACGCCATTGAAAGTGAAAATTGTTTATTTTCCAATTCGCAGCAGAAAACAGACACCTCACTCGTTCAAACGGCCAGGCGATTTTCACGAATTCGACGTCTGCGGGGCACCCCGCTCCCCTCGCCATGGGAAATCCACGCCTCAGCGCCTGTGGGCTTTTCGCCGTGAATTTGGGGGCAATGAAGGGAGAGCGGATTGCCACCGCACCCTCCCGTCTGAACCGAGAGAACCGAATCGACGGTTCCGGTTCCGTTACTCGTGGCGGCGCTGCCTACCGACGGTGGTGCGAGGGCGCCACCGGTCCTAGAGTGCGCTCGATGACGAGCGATTTTAGGCTATAAATACGTGTGTAAGTTACCATTAGTAGTAGTTCTTGTTATTTTTGTATCGTTTTAATTAATATTTTTGGTTGTACCTCTTGCTAATAATAAACGCGTGTAAAACGAACCCTGGGTTTTTTATTGGTAAAGCTACGTTATTACGGTAAGTTCTCCACTGAGCATCCGCGGTTTATAGGAGGAGTGAGTGTCGATTTATCGTCTCCATTCATACTACCCCAGTGCGTATTTTTTTTTTGGAATAAGGATAACACATCATGTACGGGAAAATTCGTTCACTGATCGTTTACAGTTTGAACGAGCCGTTCACTCTCCGTTATCATCCCATGTTATCATTGATAATCTCTTTTCGACTTGCTTTTTCGATATATTATTGCCAAATTATTTTTAAATAATAAAATAATAAATAAATAAAATAAATAAATGGGAATAATTATTAAAATTACGAAAAATAAATATCTGGTGCGTTTTTAGCATGCTATGTCTTCACACATTTATCATTTGATGTTTGATTTCAAACTCAATGCAGTTATATTTCCATCATTCTCAGGGGTTTTAACTTCATTTAAAATCCAATTAGTAAAAAAGAGTACGTAACTATACTTATACTTGTCTTTTTATTTATTTTTTTACAAATATGATTTCAGTGTTTGAACATTGAAACTGAAAGTTGATGATGTACCTATTTTATCACCTAAAAAGCAACTGTCTACCTTTACTCTTTCTTTCATTTTTGGGTACTTAGAGCAAATGAGCAACTTTGCTGATCCAATAAAATTACATATATTTTCTCTAAAAGAAATGAACACTGTTTCGTTTCTCTTGAAATATTTTCACAACTTAAGAACTTCTGAAGTTCTGAAACTTGAGTATATTCGTCATTCGTGTTCATATATTAATATTACTAACTTGGATTATTTTAAAATGAAGTTAAAAACACCTATAAATGAAATATTACAATATTATTGTAATCATTTTAAATTTTTATTCAAGTTTGAAGTTTAAAATCAATTCAAAATCAAAAATCAATGATAACATCTACGTGATGAAGAAACGAATCATCATAGAATCATCAATCGAACGTTTATGTGTTATCCTTATTCCAAAAAAAAAATACGCTACCCGCGTATTCCTCCGAAACTTTCAAGTTTCAAGTTCAACGAAGGCTGCTACTAAAACGGTGATTTTTCTATTCTTTGGAGCAGAAGAAGTGGAGAATGCCGTGAAAATTGTTTTAATAAACCCTGAGCACTCAACAAAAAACATTGAGAAAGCAAAATTCGTCATAAAATATTCAGAAGAATGAATATTATTGATACGTGTATAATATTGAGAATAAATCAGATTACTAAAAACATCAGCTCAATGCTGAAAAATATAATCTGAACGTGAACATATATTTGAAAAAAAAAACACAAAAATTACTTTTAATAATAACAAAAAAACAAATTTACCCACATAATTTACATAAATGATAAAAGAGATAGGATCGCAATTGCAATCGACAACTTCGGTACAAATTCAAAAATAAATGTTAAATTTTCTTCTAAATAATATTCGAAAATAACGAAAATACCTTCACAATTGATGGAAAAAAATCGTAAAAAACAATTTTCCAAAAATATCAGCCAGGATAACAAAATTTATAGATTATTTTGAAGAAATTTTGTTTGTTAATCAATCTGACAAAGGCTCAGGAGGATTTGAGTTGACATCCAAGTCAGGATTTGGCCTCTTCAAAGACGGAAGCTTTCGTAAAAGTCGTGGATTTTCCAAAGCCCATATCCTATCATTCTGTTTATTCGGCTTTCTAGGTTTCTTTTTCAGAGGAGTTTCGTCTGCTGCTAAAAAGTGTTGATGATCCTCCGTGTCTTCCAAATCTGGTCTTTTGTAATCTTTCAAATCATGGCACTTGTACGACTTGAATCCGTACCTAAAACATAACAAAGTCTTACTAAACTAATTTACAAATTATCGAGCTTTTCATTCTGCTACGAACCTTTTTAGGATATTAACAGCTGATGACTTAGGTACATTGTGAAGAGCTTCAATCTGACGCATACTAATGGTAGGTTGCTCCATGACAGCTTGAACGACGGCGAAGTGTTGTTGTTCTTTGATATTACCTCGATTGTAATGTCTTAAATCTTCGTAAGTATCTAATTCTTCTGCCTTTTCGATGATATTTCGAATGGTGGTCGTTGCTGGTACTCTTTCACCTGGATATATTTGAGCATACATTTTCCGTATCGCTTTATAGCCCAAGTTATGCTGATATCGCAGTCGAGTAATCGTGTGCCTGTGAAAATCACCCATTTTACAAAGAAAAATATCAAAATTGAATTGAACGATTTGTAAATTAAAATAATAATTAAAAAATTTCAAGTTTAAATAAAATTATTTTTTCATTTTTGATCGAAAATTCATGAATGAAAATTGATAAGAAAAATTTTTGTTTACTTTTTAGCAATCTGAATTTTGATTGGTTGTGAATTATCACTTTGAATCCAATTAGAAATCACTCATCGTGTTGTAATTTTTTGTTCGCATTCGCGCAAAAATCTGTCGAAAAATTGGAAAAATTAAATTAAAAAATTTCTTATTTCTCTTATTACGCGATATTATTGTAAGCTTCGTTTGCTAATCTCATCTTCTTCATATTCCCCAGTCGAATCATATTTCTTTATTGAAGTGGAAGTCGTAGTACCTGAAGCCATCTTCCTCACATGGAATGGTACGTTGAATCTTGTATCATTATTCATTATGTATTTCGTCTTACATCGTATCTTGTTGAATAGATCCGTTCTCGAGTAATTCTAAATGCTCACTGCTCAGAACAAATTGTTTTGTCTCATTCCAGATCACTTTCATTTTACGTAACATCTCAAAACGTATGTTCGTTATCTCAAAGTATCTATCATGATGTATGGCCAAAGCTCACTAGATGAAATGGACCGAGATCTGGAGTTAGCTCTGAAGCTATCTTTAGAATGTAGTCAAAACGATGTTCGAAACCGTCAACCACTTCCTGGGCCATCAGGTCTTTCGAACGTCATACCAGAAAATCGTAAACGTCCGGTAGAGTTCTACGATCAAAATCCATCGCCAAAAAGATTAGCTGCTTCTAAAGAAGACGAAGATTATCTGCTGGCTTTAAAATTATCCGAAGAAATCAATCGAGTTACTCCTCCGGCCAATAACGTCGACGATGATCTCGCTTTAGCTTTGCGATTAGAAAACGAGAATAAACCTAGTACTCCGATCATTATCGTTGACGATGATGATGAAAATGAAGATTATCTACTCGCTATTCAACTTCAAGGAGAAGATTTTCAACCTGATGTGATTCCGGTCAACACCGTGGTGCCTGCTAAGTCTATGATCCCAACAAAATCTAATAATTCACAGGTACGAGAATCTTGTGATTTAGTTTAAATAATTAGCTTTTGAAAGTATTATATTTTGTAATAATTTCAGGCATCAAAATCACCTGGCCAGTCGAGTAAGAAAAATTATGGCGATGAAAGTCTATCAGTAGTTGACCCAAGTTGGGAAACCATTGACCCAATTCCAGATATTTATGCCTTATTTGCTGCCTTTAATAAACGATTTTTTTGGGGAAAACTTGAATCAGTTGAGGTGAAATGGAGTCCTCGTATGACACAGTAAGTTAACAATTCATCACCATGAAACGGTACAAATTGAAAGATTCATATCATTGTGTTATTTACAGATGTGCAGGTGTTTGTAGTTACAGTCCGAGAGCTGGATTTTGCTCTGTAAGACTGAGCGAACCTCTTTTGAAACTCCGTCCACGAAAAGATCTGGTTGAAACGATGCTGGTGAGAGAAAAATTCCACTTGACAAAAATTTCAGTCTGGAATATTGGTATTTCTATGTAAAATGTTTACTGTTTCAGCACGAAATGATTCATGCGTTTTTATTTGTTACGAGAAATGATCGTGATCGCGATGGCCACGGTCCTCGATTTTGTGAACATATGAATAGAATAAATAAGGAAAGCGGAGCGCATATAACTGTAAGTTATTTTCAATCCTAGCACTCGTAATTTTTCAATATTCTTATCGAATATCTTCTTTTTTAGATTTATCACAGTTTCCACGAAGAAGTAAAACATTATAAAACTCATTGGTGGAAATGTAACGGACCTTGTCAGCATAAACCGCCGTATTTCGGGATGGTGAAAAGATCCACCAATCGTGCACCGGGACCAAACGATTTCTGGTGGAATGATCATCGTGCTACATGCGGTGGCGAATACATTAAAATAAAAGAACCAGAAGATTATGGCAATAAGAAACAGAAGAAGAAAGACGATAAAAAAGGTAACCCAAGTTTATTATTAAAAAACTGTCATTTTATTAAATTTCAACATATTGATGGTGTTTTTTTTTCAGCTCCAGTCAACGTCCTAAATAATTACTTTCCGTCCTTAGGCACAACTTCATCTCATAAACCTTCGACACCAGCTGCTGCATCGACATCTTCCAAACCACCCGCAGCATCGACCTCTACCAATAAACCGTTTGGATTTAAAAAATATCCTACTGTACCGACGAATTCACCACCGGTTACGCCTGCTAATCCGAACAGAGGTCAGAAGATATTGAGTTTGGTGGATCTCAACGTGAAAAAACGTGCTGGTAGTTCTCTTATGAAGAGTTCGAATCAAAATCCTGATGGGAGGAATAAATTTGTTCCATTGTCAGGTCAAAAGAATGTCTTTCGTTTCATTAATGATAATGATTGGTCTTAGTCTTAATGTGTTATAATTTTTTTTATTAAATACGTCGTTGTATCGATTATATTTTTTCAATTTCTGTATTTTTATCGATGCGAGATTTTTTATCTATTTTTTTACTTTTATTACTTATATTGTTATGGTTTAATAAGTTTCTTAAGAGTCGTGAATTACGTGCTGCTGTGATTTTTTCTCGATATTAAAGTTCAAATTTGGTGTTGACCATTTTTAATCAAAAAAAATTGAAAATACCTTTAGTTTAATATCATGTTTTGTATTCGCTTGTAATAATTTTTTTTACTGAAACAAAGCAATATATTTTGCGAAAAATGTTCTCGCTATTATTTAAATCCTTGTCATCCCAATCATCTACATTCTTGGATATTTTAATGAATTACATTCATTTTTATACAAAACTGTCAATGTTCTTCAGCCAATTTTTGGAAACAAGTGCTCAAATTTTTGAAAGGTTATTTAATTTGAAAAATTATCCAAGTATTTGATTTATTTTTGAAAAATCAATCTTCCGGAAAATCGTCCAATCTGATAAAAATTTAACAACGTTTTGGGAATTTTTTTAATTTTTAAAAAACTTCCAGTCTGAGAAAAGTTTCTATCTTTTGGAATAAACATCGACGTTTTAAGAAATAAGATTCAAGCCAAGTTTTAGAATAAAAAATTGATATACTTACACAAAAATATAAAAGAAGAGTACCAACGCAACGTATTTTTCATCAAATACTTTTTAAACACTCTACAATAATTTTCAAGGTGAACCTTTTTTTCCAAAAATTTTATTTATGGTAAATATACTTGAGTAAAGTAAACATATTAGTTACATCGTAAAATTCTCCATGCTTATCATAATACAGTGAAATGGTGAGGGCGATGTCAAATTATGAAAAATCACCATAATACGTATTGTCGCAAGCAGAACTCAAATTTCTTCTCGTAAATGACGCCAAATTCAATTAGTTTGATTCATATTCGACGTACCAAACACCAACTCAAACATCAACCTGTCTTCAAAAATGCGGCCTCTCGGTTTTATAAATATGCGTTTTAATACGATCTTCGTCTATCACGTTTTTGAAAATTCGCTGACGTGTTTCTTCTAGCCACTGCCCATACAACTGAGGCCAATACGTACAAATCTTTCCATTTCTCTGGACCTAGTTAATTTTCCACTTGGAGATTAGTGGGAAAACAACATTAATTGGCAGTTGTTTCAAATACCTGAAACTGAACGAAAAAATCATTAATCGTCAATTTTCAGATTTTCATGCGAAAACAGAAAACTGTATTTTTTAAAAGTGAATACACGATTTTTCAAAACAATTGCTATTGCAGTTTCAGGTATGGATATTCATAAAATACTCCAATTTTCAACAAAAATAACATTGAAAATATTTAGGAAAAAAAAAACAAAATTAAAATTTCAAAAAAGTTCAAAAAATCAATCATTTGAAAAAAAGAACAAAACATTTTCAGGAAAGAAGTCGAAACAAAAAATTAAGCTGTTTTAGAAAAAAAGTCTAAATTAACGATTCGTTATCAGAAAAAAATGAACAAACTTCTCAGAAAAAATTATTTTAAAAATGTTGAGAAATAAACAAACAATATTGCTTTAAAAAACGAGCCATTTTCGAAAAAAAAACTTGATAAACCAAGCCCTTTTAAAATAAAAAAAAACATCAAACTTTTGATACCTCATTTTCGTTTTGTTGGTAAGTGAATCTCATAGTTTTCGCCTTTTCGGTATCACGCGAGGAAATCGTCCTTATTCAGCTCAATCGGCGGTGGTATGTTACGAGCAGCAGCGTGGACCCTATACAAAGAAGAAAAATGAATTGAGTCATTTTAGTTGAACATGAATTATACTTCAATTATTACTCACCATTTGAAATAACATTCCAGCATGATGTTATGGAAATGCATTGCGCATGCTAACGATTGGTGTTCAATGTGAACATAAACGAAATTTCTGATTGGTATAAATTTAATTAAAGGCTGACTATACGTTTCCAGAGGACTGATGTTTGTTACGTGCTGAAATATAAGAATACATATTACATCAAATATTCTCAATCACACTGAAATACAGATTGAAAAGTTTACCTCCAATTTGATGACAAATAGATTATCAAATTCTCCAAAATTAATCTTGAAACATTGCTCGTGAAAGAGTAAGTAGTAATCAACTTTATAGCAGTCGTTTAATGACCTATTAACTCGGTCCCTCCATTCTATTGGCATTCTTTTATCTTTCAGTCTTTGTTTATCACAGACATCAGCTCGGCTAGTGCCGATAAAGAATCCATTCGAAGCGAAGAATCCAAGGGAACAAATAACCCCAGTTTGAAACGGATTATCAGGTGCTACTCGTCTTACTGATTCTATAATAAAATCTGCCACTGTAATTAAAAAAAAAAAAGAATAATTCAGCTAGAAGTAAAAATACATGCTAATGTCGAACAAAATATTCCACTTACTTTTATTTTTTGATGTTTCATTCATCATGAACAATGGAAAGTTTCGACTTTAAAATAAAAGTAATCTGTTGACAAATAAATAAATTTAAAAATACTAAAAATTTAATATAACTGGAATGCTGAAATTACCTATACTTTTCTTTGGTGAGGTGATAGATTAGAAGAGATCTTTAAGGAATTTATACCTAGATTGTATGGCCAAAAACGCAACACCACAGCAATTCGATCTTTTCACGTATAAATCCAGCAAACCTGGCAAATATCAAGAAAAATAGAACGATTAAATTATATCACATTTGCTTATCAATATGCAAAGTGTAAACTATAATGTATTCTCCAATTCCAACGTCGTAAAGCAACAATATTTTTACAGAATTGTATATGTATACTATGAAACTACACACACAATTTCAGTCTGATCAACTGCATCGAGTCCCAAAGTAACAAAATTCTTGCCCTTTTTCCGGATGTGTTGAGATGTCGAACAACAAACACAAAGAATACCGGAGAATACTACTTAGTAAAATGTAATAATTCAAATTCATATTTGTAGCTCAAAGTCAAGGTAACATACCTCAGACCTCAACGATCCGATTCTAATTTATATTACTTTTACTTCCAGCTAATTAAAAAAAAATTACATAACATAATTATTATTCAATTCAAAATTAATGCACGTCGTTATCAAAACAAAAAAATTCAAAATTCAAAATTGAAAACAAAAACTGGATAAATGAAAAACAACGATTAAATCGACAATAATAATGAACGACGAACAATCGAAAACAAAAATTTGTTGTCATTCGTTTTTCCGATTTTTTCGTCAGTTTATTCTTTTTTCGAAAAAAATACTGCCAATTTAGTTTTGTTTTACTTTTGTTATTGACAGATTTCTAAATATTTTTTAATTCGTTGCTAATTTTTTCAAAAAAACACGTAAATTAAAAAAAAATTGAACTATTCCAAACTCTTGTCGAACTCGACTTTTTTCATCGATATTCGATATCACTCGCATCGATTGATACTTATCAATAATATTATCGATTTCGCGAAAATTTTTCCAAGATGCCAACCAAAAAAAAATTGAACACTTGGAATTCGTAGAAAATTCGGTTTTCGTTTTCGCCGTTTTCGGTTTAAAAATTCTGAAAAAATTTAATCATGCAGTGAATTTTACGAGTTTCTTTCTTCTTCGAATTGTTCTCATTACAGCCTTCATCCCGCAGATAATGCGTTCTTCGAACAAGTATAAATTTCATCTCTAAACCCACTAATGAAAGTTTTACTTTTTCAACCGTTGATTTCATTTTCACCTTTCTGTCGTTTTATTTGCTTTGAAAATGGTTATGATTTAGTGTTTTCAAGTTCCTAGTATCGTGTAAGAGTATTTCACTGCCTCATAATGGCCATAGACGAATTAGTAGATAGTGTAACGATTTATAAGAATTTGCCGCTCTACTTTCATGGAGGTATCTTTCCTTTCGTCGGATCGTATATTTTAGCTTTGTATTTCGGTATTTACGTGTACGATTATGAAAAATATGGAGAAATCTTTCTGCTTATTGTGGCTATTCTCGCTGTGCTGCAAGTGTTGGCGTGTTTGTGTTGTTTTTGGTCTGTGCATATAAGATGTTTTCTTTCGTGTCGAAAAGTGAGTATCAAATGATTATGTCGAATAATCTTTGTTCATTTTGGTCTGAATTTTGATTTATATCAATGTTCATGTTTTAGGTGAAAAATCCTTACGAAGGAGAAATAGTCAAAGTTATACCTACGCCGAATAACGGACATTCCGAGCTAGTGAAATTGAATCACTGTTTTGTACGTCTTCACTCACGTAATATGAAATACCAAGTATTAAATACTAATAATGTATACATTTCTATAGCACGAAGCATCAAGAGATGGTGCTATTTGGTTCACGTTTCAAAAAACCAAATACATTTGGTGCGAAGAACGTAAAAGTTTTCGCAGTTTGGAATTTCCGGTATCGAGTAGCTTTGGAGAATACTTGAAATGGAAAGGATACGTAGAAGAAGAAGAACTGTTCGATGCTCATCAGAGATACGGACTCAATATGTGAGTGAATGGAAAGAGTAAAATGAATAATTTTACGAATTTCTAATCATCTGTGTGATTTCTTAGGTTGGATATGGTCGTGCCAGAGTTTATGGAATTATTTATCGAAAGAGCTACAGCTCCCTTTTTCGTATTTCAAGTTATGTGCGTAATATTATGGTGTTTGGATCGTTATTGGTATTATTCGCTGTTCACCCTCATGATGTTGATTGTATTCGAATGTACCCTTGTCAAGCAACAAATGAGGAATATGGCTGAAATTCGTAATATGGGAAATAAACCTTATACGATGCAGGTATTTAGAAAATCGTAATTTTGTCCATCTCCTGTGATGAAATTTTAATCTCATATGAATTTTATGCCAGGTTTATCGCAATAAAAGATGGAAAAGTGTACTTAGCGATCATCTGTTCCCTGGAGATATCGTGTCAATCGGCAGATCTCATAATAATAATCCTGTACCCTGTGATTTATTGTTAATTCGTGGCCCTTGTATTGTTGATGAGAGCATGTTAACTGGTACGTATTTCGATAATATTGTATTTTTTGTATTCTCTGATTTTTTTTGTATACTACGATTACGTGTTTTTTTTTCAGGCGAAGCTGTCCCTCAAATGAAAGAACCTATAGAAAATTTTGACCCCAATAAAGTACTAGATTTAGAAGCTGATGGAAAATTACACATACTTTTTGGTGGCACCAAAGTCGTTCAGCACACGCCTCCTAGTAAAACATCGGCTGGAATCAGAGGTTTTTACTTACTCGATATTTTAAAAATTGTTTAAAATTTCGTATTAATATTTTTGTTGCGATTTATAGCTCAAGATAACGGATGCGTAGCTTATGTTTTACGTACCGGATTCAGCACTTCTCAGGGAAAATTACTCAGGACCATTTTATTCGGTGTTAAAAGAGTGACTGCAAATAATTTAGAAACATTGGCTTTCATTCTCTTTTTGTTGATTTTCGCTGTAGCAGCATCTAGCTATGTTTGGATCAAAGGTACCTACATTTTTTTCAAATTGACCACCAGCTGGAAGTATTTTGTGTAATTTTAATTCCTAAATTGTTTTGTAGGCACTGAAGATCCGAAACGAAATAGATACAAGTTGTTTTTGGAATGCATTCTTATTTTGACATCGGTTGTTCCACCGGAGCTGCCTGTTGAGTTATCATTGGCGGTGAATTCATCTTTAATTTCACTATCCAAACTATGTAGGTTGATAGATTTGATGAAAGAAATTCATCGAAATTAATGTCGATTTTTTTCTGCGCAGATGTTTTTTGTACGGAGCCATTCCGGATTCCCTTCGCTGGTAAAATCCAAGTCTGCTGCTTCGACAAAACTGGAACTTTGACGAGTAATAATCTTGTGGTCGAAGGAATTGCTGGAATTGGGTAAATTATTTAATGTTTTAATCCATAATGCCGAGGAAGCCCATCAAAATAGATATTTAAAATGAAATCGGATTATTTTTTGCAGAGAAAATAAAAACGCTGTGCTACCGGTGTCGGAGGCTCCACCGGAAAGTGTCCAAGTCTTAGCAACATGTCATTCTTTAATACAACTGGACGATGGTATCGTTGGTGATCCGCTAGAGAAAGCTACTCTTTCAGCTGTAGACTGGAATTTAACCAAAGGTTGTTCTATCTTTTCATTGTAATTCCTTCGAAGCCATAAAATCATTTATTTTAATATTTTTTATACTTCTGTAGGTGACGCAGTAATCCCAAAACGTGGCAAATACCCGGGCATGAAGATATTCCATCGATTCCATTTCTCCTCTACTTTGAAAAGGATGTCTGTCTTAGCTGGATACACTCCCCCTGGCTCTACTGAAACTCATTATGTTGCTACTGTAAAAGGAGCTCCGGAGACGTTGAAATCGATGGTACTATTCCTTTCTATCAAGTTTCCCTCCTTTGAATGATTTAGTGTCACTTCGTCCAAAAATAACACGTTGCGTGATCAATTTTTTTCCAACATCAGCAATCTGGAAGATTTTTTGATGGAGTTGCCTAAATTTTAAAGACTGGCAACTCCGCCATAAAAAATCGAGACACCATCAATTGGTTCCGTTTCTAATTTAAAAAAAATTGATGACCCATTTTGCCATATTTTTGGTCAAATTGTTATGAAACGCACTTTAAATTTCTATTAACCGATGTAATATAATTTTTGCAGTTCGTAAATATCGATGAGAATTACGACAAGGTATATTTGGGCCTTTCGCGACGCGGTGCTCGTGTTCTAGCCCTTGGTTGGAAAGAAATGGGTCGTTTGTCTCATCAGCAAGTTAAAGATTTGGACCGTTCGGTTTTAGAATCCGATCTAAAGTTCAGTGGATTTATCACCATTTCTTGTCCTTTGAAATCAGATTCCAAAGCTGTCATCAAAGAATTACTGGTTTCAACCCATATGGTAATTCGACGTCATTTTTAGATCTCTATGTTTATTTTTAGTTTTCATTTTTTTAAATGAATTATTTCAGGTTGTAATGATTACTGGAGATAATCCTCTGACTGCGTGCCATGTCGCTAAAGAGTTACTATTTACTCAGAAAAAAGGAGGTATATTGATATTAACCTGTCTGAACGAGAAAACGGCTGAGTGGGCTTGGCGAAGCGTTGACGAAACCGAAGTGTATCCCCTGGAAAATCATACAGATTGTGATAAATTGACTGAAACATACGATCTTTGCGTTACTGGCGATGTACGTTTTGATTCAAATTATCCTGTTCGATTTGCCAAAAAATTATTCATTTTTTGATTTTATTTAGGGCTTAATGTACGTGAACGAAAATTACCCCAAAATGGTTAAAAATATGGTCCAATATGTTTCCGTATTCGCCAGAGTATCGCCTAAGCAGAAAGAATTTGTGATCGTGATGTTAAAATCGCTGGGTTATGTTACTTTGATGTGTGGAGACGGTACCAATGATGTTGGGGCGTTGAAACACGCCGATGTTGGTTCGTAATTAATTTTTTTATTATAAACAGAAATTCAGACTTGATAAGTAAGAATTCGAAATTTTTTACAGGCGTTGCGCTTATACCAAATTCACCGGAAAGACAGGAAAAACCTAAAAAAGAACCAAAAGCTGAGGTATCGAAAAGTGAACATGCCAGGCTGAATGCTCGAACTGAAAAACACAAATCTAGTTCAGCAAAGAGTTCTGCTGAGAAATCAGTAAGCTGAAAATTCCATTGCTTTGTATCATTTTTTTTTTGCATTTTTCTTGTATCGATATCGAATTACGATTATTTTTGTATAGGAACAATTGAGAAAAATGTTGAAAGAAATGGACGACGGTGCGCCGAAAGTGGTTAAACTGGGAGACGCCAGCATCGCAGCTCCTTTCACTAGTAAATTATCATCGATTCAATGCAGTAAGGAGGATTTTTTCAGTTTGAAAATTTTGAACCATTATTTTTTGCGATTAATTACCAATTTTACGTTTCAGTTTGCCATGTAATCAAACAGGGTCGTTGTACTTTGGTGACAACTCTTCAGATGTTCAAAATTTTAGCCTTGAATGCGCTAATTATCGCTTACGGTCAATCAGTTTTATATATAGATGGTATTAAATTTAGCGATACGCAGGCCACGTTGCAGGGTTTACTTTTGGCTGCTTGTTTCTTATTCATTTCCAGGTCTCAGGTATGCATGCTTTTTTTTTTTAAATTAATGTTTTAGCCTGTTCCTCTGAATTTGACCTTATTTTGTAACTTGAATCTTTTAATTTCGCTCAAGATTGTTTTTCTAACATGTCTTCATCATATGACTTGAAAAATCAGCATATTTTTCTCCTGGTCACCTTTTTTAGAGGAGAATGTGAGGTTAGAGGTTTTCCAACTTTTTAAATGAAAAATAAAATTTTTAAATTGAGAAAATCTGAAATAGTCTAAATTGAAAATCTGTCTTCCATAATAGAAAAATAGAAAAATTTATAAAGAGCGTGTTTGCTAAGCTTTTGATGAGTCCTAGTTGAAAAACTGAATTATTTTGCAGCTAGTTTGACCTACTATTCCCTAGCCTCTATCCTCAGGGCATTTAAATGTTTTATGCTTGGAAAATATTGCGTGACTGTTCATTTGCTATGTATTTGGGTTGCTGAGTTCGAATATCGACTCATTTTCTCAAAACCATCCCACCAAGACCTCAATCTCCCCTCTTACCTAAGATCAAAATGAAAAATTCAAGAAAATTATGAAAAAAATGGGTCTTGACGAAGTTGTTTCAAAAAAAGGAGCCCATATTCGAACTCGCCGCTCCAAAAAAAAAAAAAACCATTTCACACAATATTTTATATGCATGAGAAATTTCAATTGCAGTGACGAAAAGGGGGAGAAGTGGAATATTGAAACTAATTTTTGAACTCAACATTATTGAAAACATTGCAAATGACATTTCGTTCAGGATTTTGTGTTTTTTTTTTTTTAAATTATTTTTGGGTTCAATTCATTTAGACCTTTGTAGAGAGGCTGTAAAAGTCAAATCCAGAAATTAAGTTTAATTTCTAACTCAGTTTCTCAAAAAACATGAACTTCATGCCTCACGTAATTTTGAAATATTTTTTTACAAATTTTTCTAAAAAGACTTCAACCATTTTTAAATTTGAATATTTAAAAAGCTCAACTTTCAGCTTTGAAAATTTTTCTAGACAATTCTGAAAATGTTTTGGATGTAGTATTGGTCTTCAGCCTTTTATATACTCATCGTAGGGAATTTTTAAAATGTAAAAAATCTTCCTTTATTCTGATGGAGCAGATGCTAGGAGGAAAAATAATGATAAAGGTTTTGAAAAACAATAAAAACTTGAAAGAAATTGAAGTACAGGGGCAAAAAATTGGTCAAATTGACAATAATTCATTAGAAAAAATCTAATTTTTCGTTTTTTTGTTTTTCAGCCGCTGAAAACTCTATCTCCTCAAAGACCGTTACCGAATATCTTTAATGTTTATACCATTAGCACAGTATTATCCCAATTCGCTGTTCATTTCGTCGCTTTAGTATTTTTGGTACGACAATCGCGTATTTACTCACCTCCGAGGTAATTTCTAATCTCACATCTTTCATATTTTTCATAATTTTTTCAATAATTGTAAAAATTATTCTGTTTTATTATATTTTTTTTTTAGTGATAAACCTCCAGTTAGTCCTTTTAGTACTACTGAAGAAATCGAATCAGAATTTGAACCTAGTGTGACCAATAGCACCGTATATATCATATCGATTACTTTACAAGTGATTACATTTGCGATCAATTACAGAGTACGTGAATGTGATTTATCTCGAAAAAAATTATTCTAGTAGATTGTTTAACCCTTACGATTTATTTTTTTTCAGGGTCGTCCGTTTATGGAGAGTTTATCGGAAAATAAAGCATTATTGTATACTTTATTCATGAGCTCCTGTTTAGTGATGATGTTATGCCTTGGAATATCACCTTCTTTTTCACAAAGTTTCGATATCGTTGAATTTGACGTCGAAGTAAGTTTAAATCTCGAAAATACATTTTAAAATGATCTAATATTCCTGATTTCTCACCTACTTGTGTTTACAGTTCCGATTTATAATATTAGCAGCCTTAACAGCAGATTTCGTAGCAGCCTACGTTTGCGACCGGTTTTGTCTATGGCTTTTCGGCGAAGGCAAATTGAACGTTAGACATTGATGATTCCTCAATACGGTATTTTTCACCGAGTTGTTGTTCGTTATTTGATTTTTATTTTGTTTACGTATCTACCTTCGTTTTATTGTTTAATAAGAATTTTTTCAAAGAAATACTTGGGACTTAATGTTTGTCCTTTTTTTTATTTATTATTTTTTGAGTTAGGACGAGTTCGGCGTTTAAGTTTGTAATGTTTTTCCTTTCTTTTTTTTGTAATGTAAATATTGTAATTCATGTGAAAAGAGAAGCAAGTTTTGCAGAAAACTGTTGCGTTGGATTTTTTATTCGCATTCGGAGTTTAAAAATAGGCCAAGGTTGAATCTTATGAGATTTTTAACAAAACAGTGGAAATAAAAGAAATATGTGTTGAGACAAGAGATGATTAATGATGATCATTACGACTGCGACGTGTCAAAGCGGAGTTGGTTCATTGGTTGGAATGTTTGCCTAGTTCTAGGATCGTAGGAGTGCTTAATGATAATTCACGTAGAATTTCAAAAGATTGAATTAGATTTTGGACGATTGTAGTTATGAAGATGAGATCATTTTCGTATCCCTGTCTTTGAATTTATAACCCTGTTTTCAACTTTTTTCAAAATTTCATTTAGGACATGACGGAAGGCTGGAGGATATGAAATTTGCAAGATTTTCATTTTTGGAACCACGGGTGAAGGAATGAAAACAATTCCTTTGATGAAAAGGGTTAGTTGCTGCAAATGTAAAATTATTGAATACGATTTTTTAATTTTCAATTTTTTTGGAGCGATGAGGAATCTTTGATAGTTATGAAAACCATGTTTACCCCCTCCCCCCAGTCAGCCAAGGTTATCTTCTTACGATTTATTATTAACCCTTAAAAGTACTTCGAGTGACTCGATTTGGGACCCTGCCATTGATCGAACTGAGGTCAAAAAATTCAATTTTTTTTATTGAAGAGATTTTAAGAACCTTTGAAATCATGAAAAGTTGAATGTTGGTTTTCAGTTTTCACTATAGAGATTGATGCAGTGGAATTATGATTGATTTCAAATTTCATTCTCTAACCTCATTCTCATCTCTTTCCATTTGACTGTAAAAATTTTATATTTTAAAATGTTCAAAAAAATTTGAAAAATTGGAAAGTAATGGGTGTTTTAATTTTTTTTTTAAAAATTGTTTTGAAATTAATTGTTTTTAATCTGAAAATAGATATGTACAATTCGAACGTATTATTCAGTTTCACCTCATTTTCCACTTTCAGGGTTCTTGAAATGATATTTTTCATGATTTTGGTATAAAAAGATAAAGTAACTTGACTCATAAAAATTATCGTTGCCGATTTTCCAATTCAACTATTCTCAATTGTCTAAAAATAATATTTTTTACTGAATAGGTACCTAAACCTATTGGAAAAATTTAAGAAGAAAAATGTCCCTCAATGGTAGTTTTGGGTAAAAATATTTACAAAATAAACAAGCAGAAGGAATGAATTTTTCATTTTTGTCAAGTTGTTTTAAGGTGTAGAGTCGAGAGAAGATTTCTACCAAGATTTTCCCTTTCAGATTTTCGAAAAAAAAATTGTAAAAAAATCATTCAAAAATAATTTATTCCTATTTTTCAAGCTGTACTGAAAATTCGTGAAGAAATGACATTTTTCAATCTCTTCCCCCTCCTCCCTTAAAGAAATTGAAAAAATACTTGCTTTATTCAATTTTTCATATTTTAAAAAAAAAATACCACCGTTGATAAATATTTAAACCTGATGCGGAGGGGAAAAAGAAGTCAGAATAATGAAAATTCTTATCGCGTCTTATTTTGTACTTTTTGATGAACATATTGACAAAATTTTAAAATTGAGCGCATACGCAACAATTTTATTCCCTAATCAGTCGAAATTCCGAGGAAAGGTATGAAAACGACCTCATAGGCACTCCTCCTTCGAACGGAACTCTCCCTTTTATTAGTTTCAATTTGGCAGCATATGTACGTAGGTTAGACACCTTTCACGATCCAGCGATTTTATTATTTTCGAATACAGCCTGCAACCTGATTCACGATTGAAATTTCGCATCAAAAGAACCAAAGATGAGTGGTACCTATTCTATTATGTTGCGGAATTCCTCACGTAGGAAATGTGTTCAGGCGTAAACATGGCATATTGCATTGACTGCATCTCATTTTCTATGAGCTAATCAGAATGCAACCTAGAAAAACGATACGTATATAGATTTAGAGTACATTACATACACAATACACATGCATCCATCCACATTTATCTACCTACCTCTACAATAATGAATGTCCTCATCGAATGAAAGTACCTGTATATTTAATGAAGGTTTTATATACAAATATCGTTACGATTATAAACCTTTAGATATACCGAAGAGTCGACTTATACCTACATGAAAATAAATCCGACCACAATTAACATCTATTTTAAAATGATTTGTCTATAGGACCAGCTGCGTTCCAATATTGATTGAGCATACGGATATTTTGACGTGATGGTTTTTGAAAAATGAATCAGTGATTCTTATACACTGGAAATATATCCGGTTATAGCTCCTAACCGATGATTAAACTACCCATTCTTCCAGGCAAAAGACTGAAAATAACTCTCCACAGAATTCGTCTCCGTGCTGAATCACTTTCCAAGAACCTCTTTCTGGAATTTTTCGGAAAAACGTAAACTCACCAGCCATCGTGAAAATTAAATTTAGAAAATGATACCTACTCTCTGATTCGTAATACGCAACAGTTTGAGGAGTATTCGATTCATCGACTTGAAACCATCAGGGGGCCATTGAAGAATGTAGTTAACCTCGGAACTAATTGAGTTTATAACGAATGAAAATGCAAAGTTCATTTCTCACATCAGTTTTAATCGTTAAACCTAAAGAGAAGATTAATGAAGGTGTTTTACATCTTACATGATCGGCCATTAGAAAGCTCTGATTTGTACTTATGCATTGGGCCCGTTACCAGAATATTTTCTTAAAAACGTGAAATGCAAAGCATTTTGAAATTTTTCAAGATGCCGACAACGAGATATTATAATATTGGTTGAAAAGTACAATGTAAAAATGACCTTGTTTAGATTCGAAGGCCTTCTGTATAATGCACATGGCACTCGAATCGAAGAACATTATTGCCAACTTTTTATCCACCGAAAATAAGTAAAGAGGTAGAATTTTAATTGGGTTTTTTGGTAGGCATTATTGTGCTCAATTTACCTTTGGTTTTGGTTCAGATTTGACAGCAGATTGTTATACAGGAAGATAATTTTATTACAAGGACTTCAATTCATGTTTGGATATAAAAAGTGTGAATTGTCTTCAGAGGTATTGATTTGAATACCTAGTCCAATTATTCGTCTCGTCGCGAGCTTGTCTGGTAATCTATTCAATGTGAAGATGTTATTTTTTTTTGAAAGAACGCATGCTTAGGTATTTCATTCCAAGATAGGTACCTATCTGTCTCGCTGCTGGGTATATTTTTCTGCTGAAAAAAAAATTTACAACGGTTCTATCGCAGAATATTTACCTTACTTTGCATCAAGTCTTTGCCTTTTTCGTACGAGACTTGCTCCTATAATGGATAGAATAGCTTGAAAGAATAATTGTTTCGAAGCGACGATCATTGTTCAATTTTTATTCACATTTGTAGGAAAAAAATCCGAATTGTGGTTTTTTTGCTTAACCTTTTGTATACTTTCAATGTTTTATCAGTATTAACGGATTTATCGGACGGGCACGTATTTAAATAATTGTAATGAGAAATGGGTGAGTCTGTTGCCTCTTGGTATGCGGTATAGGGACAAAAGGTGAAGCAGTACCTGTTGTATGAGCACACATACGAGTACCTCGAACAGATAATGTAGCACTGATGGCGATAGTAGAATGATGATTAACTGTTAATCAATGGCATCGATTGGTTTGATATCGGTTCGTGGCTGGTTTCTTTGTATGCAGGTGTACTTATTGGATCGATTTTTCAAAACATTGATTACAGTTCTTGAAAATTTGTTTGATGATGGCTTTGTTCTCGTAAAAAGGTGTCCGGCGGTTCCTCTCCCAACATTTCCGACGATGATTCTGAAATTCAAACGTTATGATAAGTCCAAAAGAAGAAAGGTGGGAAGAAGTCTTTCAAAGTTACATGAAATTTGTTCTGTAATCATACAATTTTTTTAAAAATTGAAAAAGTTGAAATACATATGAAATTTTTTTCCAGAAATCATCCTGTAAATTTCACTTTGATTCAAAAAAATTGTTTTTTTGGACAATTTTGTGAGTAAGTATCTATATACGTCTAGGTACCTATAATTTTTTTTAAATGACCAACGAATTGCATTGAATTTTCTAATGGATTATATTATTCTGGTCTTCAATGTAGAAAAATGATTAAAATCTTTTCCTCTAAACCTTTCTCAAGACTTCACATAAGGGACTAAATTTTTTCAAAAAAAAATCAAGTTTTAAGTAAGTGATGTAGGTATTTTTTTAAATATTGTGGGAGGCATTGAGATCGAATTGAGAGTCAACTCTTTAGCTTCTTCACTTCGTATTTCAAGTCAAACTTTCAATGGGGCACGAGAAATCAACCTCAAAAATGTTCACAGAGCAGGAAAAAGGCCGAATTTCCAGAATTCAGTATCATTTGATTACTGGAAAGCAGCGCGGGAAAATGAGGTACAATTAATTTTTCATATTTACGTTTACACTTTTAGTAAAGTTAAATCAAGCATTAAATTATTGTTCTTTATTTTTACCACTTCCACTTGATTTACTTTAGTTCAAACAATCATGTATTTCAATCGAGGTATAACAATTTGTCATTCATTCGACTTGTTCAAAAATACCCAAGTATTCTTAATTGATGCATGGTAACTCGGTCGATTCTTTTTCGTACAATGATAAATTAAAAATTACATCGAGGAGAATTTTCGTTCCGGATTGGTACAGTAATGATATTTTAATAAAAGATCAAAAGGTCGTAACGTCACGTCCTCTCTTTGAACCTCCCTCGTGATATTTTATACACCATTGTCTCCCAGCACAGAGCCCGTTTTAATTAAAAATTTGTAATTTTGTCTCAAGTGATGAGTTGTTGAACTCTGGTGATACTTTCTTTGACTGTAGTACCCGCGTCGTTCTTTTTTAATTTCAATGCCAAGGGTTACATAATCGACGCAGTCGAAATCGAAATAAAAATTCAGATGGTACGATGACGATATCAATCATCCTACAGTTGTACGGGGAGATGGTAGAGTTCTAGCTGTGGGTCTATCTCTGGTATCTGTAACATTATTACTATGATTTCATTTTTTTTTCACAGCTGTAAATGGTAGTTTTGTCTCTCTCTGCCACGTGTTGATTACCGTCTCGTGGGTCAATTCAGAACAACCCTACCCATTTTGATAAAATTTTAAACTGATTCATTTCCTGAATAGATTTTTTCGCTATTTCCTTTCCAATTAAAATGCTCCTCGAATCGTATCATTATTTCATACGTTGGATTTAGATACCTAAAAGCAAAATCGAACAATCAATTTAATAAAAATAATAAAGGCCAAATTTTGGGATAAAACTATATCACAATGAATTCGCAAATAATCCATAATATACCATTTATCAACTTCTAAGTGAAAAAACTAATCCATTTTTATTATCACTTGTCGGCTGCGAAAAACACTTGAAAATATAAGCCAGGTATCATCGTACGTGTGTATACCTCAGGTATAAACATACACATAGTTACCTTGCTATTCAGAAGATAATACCAGCATGTAGAATAGTAAAATGAACGACAACCGCAATAGAATACTCCGTCGATGGTCGAATGAACCTTTTTAAAAACTTGAAACTACTTCTCTTTTGGTATGTATGGTAAACAGTTCTATCTTCTCGTGTTGAGCTTCCACGGCTACGGTACGGTTTCGCTACCTGTTTAGATCGCGCGCATACGAACAGGTGTCGCGGGTCTGTTTGAATCACATTGTTTACATCCTTTTAAACGTAACGTTCTTATCAACTGTGTATTCGTCGGAGTTCGCCAAGTTTTATCTAAATTTTACGAAATTTTTATTAATTTACGTGCAGTGCGGTGGAGTTTAGTGGTGAATTAGAATTATCATTTATCGTCGTTAGCTGAGCATCATACTTTATTTCGTGTAAGTATTTCGTTGCTTCCTGAGCTTTGGATATCTATTTGTGGTATGGCGTTGGTGTTTGCTTGACGGTTACGGTTTACGGTGTGATCAAATTTGAACCGATGTAATGAAGTTTTCGATTCAGATTCGAGTTGGTTTCGAATTCATCGTTTAAAGTCATAAAGTGGTCGGTTTCTATATCTGTGTCGCTAAAAGAATAAAATTTTAATCGTGGGTAACAAATTTTTCTATTGTAACTACAGAAATCATAGAATCATACTCACCATGATTTATGCCATGAGATGGTTTCTTCTTGTTTTCTCAATAAATCAAATCAACTCTGTGATCAGTCGTAAATTAATGAAACGATTAATAATTGTAATTGGTTGATTATTTTTGTAATTAATTGAACTTTTCCTTTTTCTAGTGTCTTGGTTTTTCTTTTGTTTTGAATTTTTTAAATTCTTTTTTGAATTGGGGTTTGGCGATCATTATGCAGGGTTGCCATTTTTTCCAAAATTTGTTTTTTGTGTGAAAATTTTCAAAATTTTTATTTATTTTTTACGTCTTTATTAATTTATTTTATTTTTTGTTTAATTCAATTTTTTCAATTTCAGTAAAATGTCCCCAACGCATCTTTTTTTTTTCAATGTTAATCAATTTTTTTTCTAAAAATATTTCAAATTCCCTTCTTCCTTCGGAGAAATTTTTTTCCAAAATTTTACACCTGTCTCGTCATTTTGATTTTTAATTGGTGTTCGCGAAAAAGTAGGTACCTTACCTACTTATGGCAATTTTACTTTTTATTATTCCTCGCGTACTGCACCTTTTTAGTAAATTTGAATGAGCGATTGTTATTGTTAAAAAAATCAAACAATGTAGAATTCATTATTCGTGATTACGTTCGTATTGTTTTAAAACACAATTCGTCCAATATGCTCACAGCTTTATTTTACAAATTATGTAATAAGAAAACGCATCAGCTTGCTGAGTTGCTGATGTGTTGGTTATTGTTTCGGAAATGATACGTGTACGTACGAATGCTAAAGTGACAGTTAGAAATTAAAAGTCTGCACGAGTATCGTCGAGATGGGATAAGCTTACGATTGTTATTCTGTATTCGGAAAGCTTCTTCTGTATGGTCAAGTGAGTACGGCACCAGTTGACAATTATACCTACGTTTTACTTTAAGCATTTATTAACGATTGTGTTGTGGTTGAGTGTTAGAATCTTAGAAATTGAAAGTATGGAACTATTTCAAAATTCAAATGCACGGTTTGAAGTGATAGGATTCCAAAATTGGACTATTTAAAGTTGGTTGAAAAAGCAGCTGCTTGGAGTCGTGAAATAATTGAACTGTAAATTGATCCGATGCGGTAAATGGTTGAAAAATAAGGATGGCTCTCTGCGCGGAAAGATGATCGTTTGGGTTCCAATGACATAATAACTAAGTTCATGTTATTTTCAATTAATTCAGATATAGACCTACAGACCTACTGTACAATCTACATATCATGTTAAATTGATAACACTTTTTGTACTTGATACTGCCGCCGCCGGTGCCATTGATAAGGAAATTAATTTTCATGGAATTGATGGAAAGTACGCGTTCAACTTTAATGAATCATCTGATAAGCTTTCACCCGAAAAGAAAAGTATTATATATGCTTGAAACCAAGTTTTCAAAAAACCCCATAGATATGGAATATAGTTGATGCTAAATTTCCCGAAAAGTTCTAAATTTATTCACATCGGTTACCTTAATCCCTGACTGGTTTACAAATCGAGAAATCGAATTCAAAGTTATTTTGATCTTGAAAATTGTGTGCTTTTTTAAAAAATCAGTTGGATTATTACTTGTAAGTATGCAGCAATTAAATCAACATTCAACGATTCGAATTTTTCAAGTGATGATAAAAATTTGGATCCTAAAACACTTTTTCAAAATTTTTCGTGAACTTTTTTTCCTTATTTTGATGAAAAATGGATTCCCAAGTCAGTTTGTGGTTTCTTCAGACACTGGCACTTTAATTTATGTTTTGTATAAATTTTGACGATTTTTTGAATATTTTTGGGGATTAAAGTTTTGACTATTGAGCCCAAAATCGATGGAATTGCTTAAAAAATTTTCAATGGAGTTTGCGAATTCCTCGAAAATTTTACTAAAAAATTTTTCTCATCAAATCTGCAAATTTCCTTATACATTATGAAAAATTCACTGCTCACTGTTGCATCAGTGGTTTTTTCAACAATCGTTGTTACTGAAAAAAATCATTTTTTCACTTTTTCTCAACTTAAATTGTATCTATACTTCCCAGAAAAATAACAGAAATTTTTGAAAAAAAAACATTAAAAGCTTTGCTTATTCCTCCATCTGATGACATTTTGCCTCCAAAAAAAACCCCTCTGGAATCCTGGCTCGAGAAACCATTCCCATTCAAAATAGCAGATAAAATTCCTCCAACAACTTCGAAAATGCGAATTTTTGGGGCTCAGCCTCTCACTATGCCCTCCAAAAATTTAAAATGACCATTATTTCCTCAAATTTTGACCCTATTATGATAATTTAACTGATTTCTTTTCTTTTATGAAAAATTTTTCCTTGTACTTTCCAATAACTCCTGTTGCCCATTCAATGATTTTATCTCAGGAAGTAGCAAATCTTGCACCTCGTCAAGTACATTATATGACACTCACGACAACACGATCGCGTACGTATTTATGCACGTTGTTAAACCATTATGAAATGTGCCAATTGAAATGTATACGTAGAGCTAATCTCTATGAAACACTAAAACAGGAAACTCAACGTAAAACGTACAATTTACAGTACATGTGCGTAGTACTATGAAAAATTCCTCTCTGTACACTCTAATTGGTTATGTTTTGATTTTTTTTTTACAGATTTCAATGCTCGTGGGGTTCGGAAATTTAACACAGCAATGCTCAAGTTCGCGGATATCGTATAAACCGAGATCAATCTGCATCGATCGTGCGGTGGTGTTAATTACTTTTACATACTCGAACGTTGAAAAATAACTAGATCTTTCTGATGTTTCGCGTAAGAGTGAATTTTGTGTCGGATCGTTTCTATCTGTGCAGCTAAAAAATTGCTTTTCGCGATTTTTTTTCGTCTTTTTGCGTGCCACTAAAACGAGTTTTTGCATCGTACAATGGCTGAGGCCGAAGAGAAACCGATGTCGAACATTGAAGAATGCGGGGAATGCGCCTCGAGCATTTTCTGGGCAGTTTTTCTCACTTTGATGGTAGTCTTTGCGGCCATGCTAATAGTCTACTTTTTCTGGAAGTATTACTGGAGGATAAAACACGGTAAGGTTTCCGATACTATACGACTAATCTTTATCGCGAGCATATGTCCAAGATTCTTGGAATTAGTATAAATCCGGAATCTCGACGGGTTCGATTTTCGGTACCTATCGAACAATTGAAAATTTAACATCGTTTCAACTTTCTAAATTCATTAGTGAAAGATGTTCCATGGGTAATTTTCGCCGAGTAATTATCGACGTTATCAATTTTTTTCGTAGAGTTTTATCGACAAAAAATCCTCGTGGCCGTGAATATGTCTCTTTATCTCATCCAGTTGCCAAAATTACTCCGTTGTTTGGCTCCCATCCATCGGCTCGGTCTCATTGATGATGATTTCCATTTCATCGTAATTGCCGTATGACTGATGTTGCGTAACTATTCAAGCTCGTATCGTTTTTGTGCGTAAAATTTTCATCTCGCTTTCCCCTTTGGTTTTTTAATGCTGAATTTAAACTTCCGTTATGATCTTGAGTCTTGTTTTATGATCGAAAATGGATAATTTGAGAAACTCGAATGCAAAATTGGCTGTTTTTGGGCGAATGTTTTTAAATCATGGATATGGTTTGAGGATTTCCATTGCTGGGCAATTTTTACGAATATTTACGAGTTATTAAATTAGTAACTTGAATTACGAGTATGAAGATTATTTTTTATTTGAGTAGTTTTTTCAATTTTCAAAAATTTCAAGCTATTTTAATTTAATGAGTGAATAAATAATTAACAGCAATCAAATTTGACAGCAAAACATCAGCTCTGGCGGGTCCAACCTTGTGCCCACTGTGCCATGACACAGCTGTTCATTCTCGAAAAAAAAATACGATAATTGGCGGTTTCAAGGATCATTTTCGAAGTTTTTTTCTTTCTTTTTTTGATGAAAAATGAGACTTGAGTTTCCTAAAAGAAAGATAGAAATTTACCAAATTTTCATTTCAGAAAGCAGCTATAATTTTTTAAAATGTAAGTATTTTAGTTTGGATGGTTAAAAAATTTTTAAAAACTTTTTTTCCATTTTTTAACAATTTTTTTGATTTTTAATTTTTTTTTAAAGCAATGGTAGATAAATGCTGAATTTTTTCTGCTCAAAAAACGATTTTTTATGATTTTTTACTTCTTTAAGAAAAAAAGAAATGCCCAAAAAACGTGGCGTAGTCAGCAGTTTCTCAAGAGGGGGGCTGACCTTTAATAATTTTTTGAGAAATTTTGAGTAATTTAGAGCTCGGATTCCCTCCTTCTCCCATGGAATTTCCCTTTACTATAAAAACGCACCAATGTCAATTTTTGAAAAATTAGGAAATTTTTTGAAAATTATGCAATGTTTAGGAAACTGCTAATGGAAAATTATCCAAGCTATGAAATATTCTCCCAAAGTCTTGAAAATTTCTTCAATTCGTTTTTAAATGCTTTAGAAAATTGCCCTTTTTTCAATTATTTTTTGAAAGATTGTCCAGTTTATATGAAAAAATATCCAATGAAATACTTGTCAAATTCAAGTTTTAAAAAATGCACCACTACCTATTTGAAAAACTTGACAATTTTTTGGTGAAAAACGCCCATTTTTGGAAAATTGTTCAATGCTTATCAAATTACAAAGAATTTTTAGTAAACAGCTCCAGTTTTTTGATGCCCATTTTCTAATCTTTGGAAAATTGTTTAGTTAGGTTCATGGAAGATGGAACATGATTCTATTTTTAGAAAATTGTCCAAGTTTTAAAAACTTCTCAAACTTTTGAAAAAACAACCCAATTCTCTTAAAAATTATTCAGTTTTGTTTCAATTTTCTGATTTTGAAAGCTTGTCTATTTTTTGGATAAGTAATAATCATGTCATTTTTGAGTTAATACTTACGTGGAATTTTTTTAAAATGTTCAGAAAAATCGCGAAGACTGCTTGTGAAGAAAATTTCCTCAGTTCTGTTAGATTGTTCAGTTGTAGAAAAATTGATCAATATTTGTCGAATTCTCCAATTTTAGGAAAATTCTTCAATTTTAGGAACAATTCTTCAATGTTGATGAAATTCCTCAATTCAAGGGAAATTCTTTAATTTTAGGAAAATTCTTCTATTCTTCAAATTAGAAAAATTCCTCAATTTTAGGAGAAGTCTTCAATTTTAGAGAATCATTCAATAGCTTTGACCTTGAAAAAATTTGCACAACGGTTCGAGTCTTCTGGGTTTCCTACTAATCAGTTGAAAATTTTTTCTAATACTGGTTCTTGATCAAACTTTTTATTAAAAATCAAGACATTTCAGTTTTTTTTCAATTTTTATTTTTTTATTTCCCAAACTAGCCGTCAAAATAAATTTAAAAGTAATTTTGCATCAATAATTTTCGTAGTGATAAAATGTAATCAAGTAAAATTTTATATTGAAAAAATATAATTTATTCGCGTGTGACAAAATGAAAAATTTTACAAGTTTTTCATGTTTGATATCACATTAAATTTGATGTATAAAAAATTCTTCAATTTTACGCTCAAATTTTGATTTTTTTCGAAATTTTCATATTTTTTTTCAAAGTTTTGATCAAGATGGAAAATTTTCAACTCTTTTCAGCTCTAAAACTCAACGTAAAAATCTTTCATCCTACAAAGAAAAAAAATCAAGGCCGCAACGATGAAATTTCCATTTTCTTTTTTCATCCCAAATGACTCACCAGGTCAGAATAGGAAGACTGTAGAAAAAAAGGAGTTTTTCAACTTCATTAATAAACATTCTACTATCTAACTTCCCATAGATGGCATTCTGGCTCTGGCCGACTTATCAATTAGAATAATATCGCTAATCAGCTCCATTAAGAAGTAGCTACGTAAAATTCATAACAATTAAGAAAGAGAAACACGCTAATGAAAATGTGCGAAAATAACACCAGCACTTACGCCTTCTCTATTTAAACAGCAAAAATCTCAATTCGGCGAGTTTTTATGGGCGAAACATTATAAAAATGATACATCGAATATGAAAGAGAAACACCTGCATTGAATTCGAACTTCATGATGTTTACTCAAGCTACACATTCAACGTGTTATAAAATTATAACATTTCCTGCGTAATTTCCTCTTTTTTCACCGCATTATACTTGGGAATATTTTACGTTTCAATTTACCTACTTTGTGAAAAAAAAAGAATCGATCAATATAAAAATAACTCGTCTTCGAACCGGTAAATACTTTAATTAAAGTTCCCATCGTATTTAGCCCGCAATTAGTTAATAAACATCTTTTAAAATGTACTAATAACCCGAAATTAACAATGTAATCTTTCCTTTTACCGAATAATGTTTCGTACTTCTGAAAAATTATTACAATGCAACTTTCAAACCTGCTTCGTCGATATACGTAATTAGCCCCCTATAAGAATGCTAACAAGTCATATGCTTGTACTCGAAATACTTCGAAAATCATTTCAATTTAGTTAGTGGCGTTTTGTAACTCTAAATGGGTAATTTTTTTCAAACATGGAATTATCATTGCATTAAAATCTAATTTCATAGCTCTAGTGAATTTTTACCTTTTAACCCGAGGAAGTCTAAAGAAGAATATGGTGCTATATTAATATTGTTTGCGTGATTTTTTTGTCTTATGGTGACGATATGTGTCCTTGCAATGTACATGAGTGTAAAGAAGGTAAACAGGTTGATGGTGTGGTCTTCTCTGTTATAAAAATTCGCTCTGTAGTTGGATTATGCTTAATGATTTCCAGACAATATTGTCTTAATTAAACAATACCGCCGTAACAATGCTTAATGCTTGAAACAGTAAAGCAAAAATTTCAGTGATAAAATTTATTCGTATTCATGTAAAGGAGATTGCGTAATTTGATGAGATTACGATCATTGTAAATGGCTCTGAGTGTTTGATTTGGCTACGTTGGCGTTGGATTGTTTAACGCTTTTTAATGTTATGTAATGTGAACGTGTTGGAAGGTTTAATAAAATGTAAAGTGCTTTGGAGTGTGTTGTGATTGGGTAGAAATTTTGGTGAAAATGAAATTTCAACTTGAGTCTTTGTGCAATTTTTTTTGATTATTTTTAAATTAAATTTTGAGAAAATTGGCAGAATGTGTCACCGTAGGTAGTAGGTACAGATTTTTTAAAAATCATTCTCGTAATTTGATCATAAGCTATCACGAAAATTGTGTATTCAACTTCAAGGGGTGATTTTGATAGAAATTTTTCAAGTTGATTACTAGAAAAATAGTGAAAAAATTCCAGAATATCTATCAGGATTTTTTCAAAACTTGGTATTTTTGTTGAAAATTTTTCTACTTTTTGAAACTTTTGACATTTGAAGTCAATTTTCTGAGTAAAGAGAAAGGATTCTGGGAGTAAAAAAATAAATTATAACATAAATTGTAGAATGTAAAATTTCTTATTTATAAAGTCTGATTAGTTTTTTCTTGGAAGCGAAGCTTTCGAAATAATTTAGTCGAAAGTTAAAAATTCAATTTTTATAAAAAATCTCAAAAATTGACCTTTCTAGAAAAAAAATAATATGGACTTCACAAAAAAATTTTCAATAAAAAAATTGAAGGAAAAACTAAAATTACCTATATTTGAATTCGGAGTGAAAAAATAGGTCAGAATCATCCATCAGAAATGTAGAAAAAAAATTGTGAAGTGATAATTCTATTGTTTTCAATGAAAAATGATGAAAAGTTTCATTACGATAAAAACGATTTTCTAGGAAAATTCAGGTTTTAAAATCAATATCATAAATTATAGAACGTGAAATTTCTTTTCTGAAGGTTCTTTTTAGTTTTTTTGCTCAGGAGGCCTATTTTTTCGAAATATTTCCAATAAAAGAGAAAATCTGAATTTTGAACTTTGAACTTTTAGCTAGAAAATCTCAAAAACTTGACTTTCTAGGAAAAAATTGATTGAATTTTTCGGAAAAGAAATTTGGCAATTGGCAATTTGGCAGTTCATGTTTTATACATTTTGTTCGTAGGAGCTTTTTTTATCCGGAAAAATCGATTCATGAGTGTCGAAAGTTATCAAAAATCGTAAAATAAATTTCCAACGAAATCATGAAAAATCCCAACGTGATGGGGAAAAACCGAAATCGTATTCGAACACTTGGCACTATATAAAATAGATCAGAATCACATATCAACGTTAATTTCGATGAAAAAAGTTGATAAAAATGCAAACCTGTTTAATTTATGGTTTCGAACCCTTTTTCTTTATTGGTCTGTTGAGAGTATTTTGGAAAAAAAATTGAAATAACAACCGCCATTTTTCTCAATTTCCAAGGTTCTATTAACAGCAAATTAAGTTTGAGAGTCTGAATCAATGAACAAAACAAAAAGTGTTCCTGTTTCTCACATTAATTGCAAGTGTAACTTTTAATTGAATTTCTCTCTTGGTGAAAATAAGAAGTTCCTTTACTCGATACAAAAATTTACGAGTTGTTCGATTCGACACATTAGAAATTAGTAGGAAACTCATGGAGAAGAATTTATTTTGGACGCGAAATTCAAATTTATTACTGTAGGGGTTCGAATGGTTCTCGTTTCAGTAGGTTAGGTACTTGATACCATCTTAATACCTAATGAAATGAGGGAAAACTGAAATGCACAATATAAAAGTCTGGAAAAAATTTTACATTTCATCGAAAATTTGAACGTTTTTTTTTTTTTTTTTTTTTTTTTTTTAACGAAAAAGATTCTCCCACATTCACTACCCCTCAAAACGTTTCGTCTTTTTTTTAGAACTTTATGTAAAATGTCCAAAAAATTGAGAAAAAATTGATTGAAAAAATTGGAAAACACTCGAATCATTTTAGAAAACTTGATCATCAAGAGATTATTAATTTTGTCAAAGTACAAAAAATTACGAATTTATAATTTTTAATTTCTGTATGAACACTAATTTTGGATTGACCTGAAAAAAATTGATTTTGGGAATTTTTTTTTTGAAAAACGCATCATTTTTCGATTCTTGTTAAAGCAAATTTTTATTTTTATGTTGAGAATTTTTTCAATTAATTATTCAACATCAGCGGAACAAATAACTAACTAGGTAAATTTTGAATACCTATTTCGTTGAAATAATCTTAAAGTAATCAATTGAGATATTTTGATCCTCTGAACATTCAGCGTTGATTATTTCATTTTGGTCACCTCTTCTCACTCGAATGCTTAAATTATTAAAAATTTCAAGAAATCTAAAATTCGTAATTCGCAATTTTTTAAAACTAATAATTTTTTTTTTACAATTTTTATGAATATTATTGAGATATTTTTTTTGTGAATAAAGATGGTACCCTTTCAACAGTACCCCGAATTTATTATCCCGAATTAAAATTTGATGTACGAGCCATTTTCCTGAATGCTTTTCTCCCGAAGGTTATCTTCCCGAATTCGTTATCTTGAATTGCCATTAAACGATTTTTCATTTTTAAAGACCAAAGACTTCGAAATTGTGAAAATTATGGCCTGTTGGTTATTTTAACCCGCAGCAATTTTCTCGATCAAATTTCAATGAAAATTTCATTTTTCACCGGAGAATTTATCTTGATCCTTTTTCGAAAAAAAAACCACCTGAACCAAAATTTAAAAAAATCAAAACATTGCCTTTGATTTTGCATAAAAGTCATCGAATAATATTCGTCGTAGCCTACTGCAACAAAAATTCGTAATTTTTAATCCCATTCACCTACAAAATTTCAACCAAACCCTAACCGTAGCTCTTTCTTAATCTTCCTTACCCATACATAGCGATCAAATTCTCTAAATTTTCTCCTCCCCTTCCCTCGCCTCTCACCAATCCGAGTAATTCCATTAATCTCGAATTTAACGACCCATCGCGTTGTTCATCTTCATTATCGTGACTCAATACCCCATCAACAAGGTGAAAACTACGTAAAAAAAATTAAAATCTCGTAATTCGAACAAACCGACCGCGTTTCACTCGACTCGATACCATGCCAGGCGAGCAAAACAGACCTACCAATCTTGGCAATAACATTTCTGGACTCATTGTTGACCACATAGGTAATTACGTATCCTTAAAAGTACATCAGCTGAATTTCGATAACACCGAAACCAGCATCCAGAAGTTATCAAATTAAATTGTAATTACAAACAGAAGATGCTGTTTGGTAAATGACTAACGAGATACCTGCAGTTGATGGCTAATTCTCAACAACTCACAGTCAAATCTTCCTATTCGTGTTCGTAAAAATGAACTTCAGCTAGGTCGAGTTCGACTCTCGGCAATACACGGTAAAATTTACAAATGACCCTCTATCTAATGCAAAGAGTTTCGGTGACATTTGAATATTTTTAATATGCTGGATCGACGATTTATAAACGCGAACTGCATAGTCGAAAATACAAGAAAAAAACCGGTCACGTTGTGAAAATACTGCGTATCGAATCCGGTTCTTCTACATATATTAATTAAAATATACTATTTCCAGGACATTAACACCATTGTATCTTATGTTAGGTAGGTGGCAGCTAATGACCGCGAGATCACCGAAATATATTCGAATGTCAACGGCGAACCGTCCAATTGCTTCGGAGGTTCTCGATTTATGAAAATTATTGTATTCGGTCTGGTGTAGATTTTCATTCACAACGTTATAAATTTTTTTACTCAATGAAAAATTCACGGTTCGTAAAACCTCCTGGTGACCCCTCCAAAATAATGGCATTTCCGTACGAAAAATATGGGTTTTTAACTCGAGGGGAGATAGTACGTGGAAAAATCGACGAATGGAAATTATACCGATATTCCAACGACCTTATAGCCGCTTCATTATCCTTAACCTTTTCGCTTTTTGTTATAATTGATTGTAGATTTTTTATTCGACTTCGACATTTAGAGGCATTCGCGGTGTGGCTTTTCTCTAATGACTCTTATGACCTATTTTTATCGTTTACAATGATTCTCCATTGTTGAAGGGTGTAAAATTTTCCAACTTGAAAAAATTTTCCTATTTGTGGACGTGTCTGATTGTTTGCGTTGGTAATTGTACATATAAATACTCGATAATTCAGCGAGAAGTGCATTAGAAGCGTTTTAAAAATTAACGTATTTTTCATAGTTAACGCTTCGGAGGTTTTGCATTCCTCCGCATTCACGACCAGTGATTCTATACATGGCGGCGTCCGCGTCCTTAGTTATACTCGATATGATGTATGTTTCAATTATTATGCATCAACCTCCCCCTTTCAAAGGAATTTCAAATGGAACCGGTATTATTAATGCTGTGGAGCGAGAACGTGGTTGAATTCGGTGTCTTGATGGGTCTTGGGTATTTTTTAAGGTATCTGGCGGGATGAAATTAGGTATTTTGGTGGTCCAAGGGTTTTAATGTATCTAATGATTTTTTTAGTTGAATCGAGTCAGGTGTGTGATGAAGTCGAGAAGATGTCCATGAATTATGGATTTTGGTGGAAAAGTTATCGAAATCGTCCAAAAATGATGGTTTTTGATAGAAAAGTTATCGAAGTGGTTCAAAAATTATGGATTTTGTTGGAAAAGTTATCGAAGTTGTCCAAAAATGATGGTTTTTGGTGAAAAAATTATCAAAGTTGTTCAAAAACAACAGTGGCGTAGCCAGAAATTTCTCATGGGGGGGGGGTCCACACTTCCAAATTTTTTCGAGAAATTTTTAGTTCACTTTTCACCGTTCCCCTCACCTCCCCCCCCCCCGAAAAAAATGGCTTATGGGAACAGTAAATCATAATTTGAAACACTTTCATTCATAAATTTATCAATAAATCACGATTTGCATAAAATATTTAGGAAAAAAACTTCGATAAAGGTGTAATTTTGGAATAAGCAACTTTCAAAGTGATCATTTTGACCTTAAAAAAGTAAAATAATAACCAGAAACTTCAAGCAATAGCGTCAGAAACTTTCTTTGGGAAGGCAAAAAGTGGATATGGAGACTTAAAATACCAAGATGGAGCCTTTTTTCGCATAACCATTGCAAATAATTCAAATAATTGAGATTTTTTTATGCCCGAGCGAAGCGAGGGCGAAGCTTTGAAAAAAATTTATTTTTAATGCCTTAAAAAGGCGTTTTTTTCACGTGAATTTTTGACCTCATGGGGGGGTCCGGACCCCCTGGACCCCCCCCCCCTGGCTACGCCACTGAAAAACAATGATTTTGGTAGAAAAATTACCAAAGTCGTCCAAAAATGATGGTTTTTGGTAAAAAAAAGTTTACAAAGTTGAGGTCCAAAAATGATGGTTTTTGGTGAAAAAGTTATCGAAGTCGTCTAAGAATAAGGTATGGAAAAATTATCGAAGTACGCAAAGGTCTCATTTTGATTCAAAAATCACTTAAAATTTCTTTCAAAAAATTTATGAAAAGAGGTAAATGGTCATTTTTTTAATTGGAAAGAAGTATTTTTTGATGCTATGAAACTACAAGATTGAAAAAAATTGATAAGGGAAGGATGATGAAGAAGGGTGGGGGGGGGGAAAGCAGAATTTATGGTTTCTCGTTCCTGATCGTTGAATAATCTTGTTAAAAAATATACCAACTGACTATTGAGTAGGCCTTCTTCAAAGGTATAAAAATTTTAATTACCTATTTCCTGAATTTTTAATTTATTATTCATTCGCCAAAAAAATTCAACTTTTATTACATTTTTGATGAGTCTCTCCTACATGTGGTAACTCTAATCGTAAGCTTTTTCTTCGAATTGAAAAATATACGTTTTTATATTGGTGAAAAATGTAGTCATCCTGCAACAGATTCGAGTAGTTATTCAATGAGACTGAGACCTTGAGTATTATCGGATGTACCTAGTACGAGTGTTTTTTTTTTCAAAAGAATGCCGATGATGAATCACCCTATTTGTCTTCGAGTTTGCCGAACGAAGCAATAAATCGCGATGGAATTAAAAGAGACGATCGAGGAAATGATGTGATTGCGATTCGAAAAATAATACACTTGAGGTAGCGTTGGGACAGTTTTGAAAAATGAAATGATATGAATTCCCTCTGTTTTTAGTTCACCTGATTGAAGCTGATGAGCATTTTTGAGGTGGAAATTTTCAAAAAAAAAGTATGTTTTAGTTTTTTTTTTTTTTTTTTTTTTTTAAAGAAAACGTAGAAAATACTTGAAAGGGAGGAATGTCTACTTGGAAATAAATTTTGAGCCGAAACAAGTTTCGGATGCTGAGTTAATTTTTCGAATTTTAGGAAACTGAAATTTTAAAATTCCTTCACAGCCTTGCAAAATATGAAAATTTGATCTAATCAACATTGGTATTATACTCCATTTTTGACCTCTCGAATTGTTTAGAAGCAATTTTGAAAAATTTCGGAGCCCCAGAAAATGTTGAGATTTTCCAGCACTGCATTGGAGAAAATTTTGTAAAAATAGTCCATATGAACTCCAGCACCTATAATCGAAAATTACCCATAATGGTAACTTATTTTATGAGGGCTATTCCATACTAAAACGGGACAAAAATGAAATAGTGTCTTTCGATTTCGCTCAATTTTTTTTTTGCGGGTTCCCCTTGAAAGTCTACTCACAAAACCGAGATCTTTTTTTTCGGGTGGGCCTCAAAATTTTTATGTAATTACAATTTTTAACAAAATTACTTAATTTTGAAGGCTCATACTTGGAATAGGTTGTACTCGGGGGTAAAAATTTTTGCGGAGTCTGAAAGAGAATTGATAAGAGATTTTAAATCAATAATCACATTTTGAAAAGCTTGAATTTGAACATTGGTAGTGAAAGCTCAACTTTCATGAAATGAATAAAAGATGAAAGCGACCATTTGAAAATCTGAAAAAACTACAACAAATAGCCCTTTCTACTTTCTTTTTAACCAACAAATTTTCAAAATGGAATCTCCAGACCCCTGGGGGTACAGGGGCCCACAATTTTGACCAAAATTCAAAAAAATCGAAAAAGTGAAGTAGCACATCGATTTCTACTAATTCGAAGGCGCTGATTTCAAATATTTACTGGGTTTTTTCATCCGACCCCTCTGAACCCTCCTATTAGCCCCTTCGAGAGTGTCAAAATTCAGAAAAATGAAAACGACGTGTGACCTGTCGTTTGTTAGGTATTTGAGAGCATTTATTTCGAATATTTGCATATTTTTTGGATTTTCCCCTTCAGTGCCTTCCTAGCCCCCAATATTAGGAAAAAGTATTAGAAAATTAAAATGGCATAAGTATGACATATCGATTGTCATTAATTTGAGGGCGTAGAATTCGAAAACTTATTTCTTTATTTTTACCATTTTTTCCTTGCTCTCAAAATAGGTACTAGTGACGCAAATCATTTTTAAAATAATTTATTTTTGATTCAAGGGGCATTCATGAAAAAAATTGAAGCTATTCAGAATAATAAAAGTTCTGGTTTCCAATTTGTCTGCAATATGGTGAAATGCAACTCTAGTTTTAGTCAATTTTAACCATAGCACACTTCAGATAAAATTTAAAAAAATTGTTATTCTCAGATTAAAAAGGAACCTAAAAATTGTTTTTTGAAAATTTTTCCTCGAGTCTCATAGGCAAGGAAGACCTCAAAATATTTAGTCAGATTTAAAAATGGAAAAAATGAAGAGAGAAGCTATACATTTTTTTGTGAAAAGCTCTTACACATCTCTGAGAAAAAAATTAAACCCAATTTTTCACTTTTTGAGTCATTACTGGAAAATCACTCGACTTCGGGGGTCTAAAACTCAGGAGAATAACGTATCTCTCGGTTATCTATACTCTGTAATTCTCTCGAGGACCAATTTACCTTTCTTTCCCAGCCATACTCTTTCTCTTCGTACAAAAGCCTAAATCACTCAGCAATCTCGACAGGAAATTCTTAATCAAAAGTAACAACCAGTCTCTGCTCACGTATTCGTTTTTCCAACATAGACGAGGTGTAGAAAAAACCACCTCCGCGAGATGGAATGCTCCGCATCTAATTTCAGACTCCGCGGCTACAAAGTTTCCAGTTCATCCCTAAAAACGAGTCGAGATCTCGGCGCCGCACGCCGGAAACCAGTCATCCGCAGTTCTCCGTGGTACATCTCCGTACAAAAACGTATTATTAACATAGTCCCAGCCTCGGCTACAAAGGTAGATGGAAAAAAACATATAAAAGTGAAACCATATCGTATTTGGCTATATTGTCCAGTCCTATCGTACATCTCGTGTCGTAAAAGTCAGTTTTGATAGAATTGCTCCATTCAGGTGTATTCTTTTGAAAATTGACAAAAAAAAAGGAGAAAGAATAAAGAACTCGATAAAAGAAGAAAACGTTGTAAAAAATTCTCAAACAAACAGGTTTCGCTGTCTAAAGAATTGAGCAGTCTTGGACGTACCGCCTGCCTGCGCCGGATGTCGCGCTGGGTATAGATTAGGTACATGCCTTCGGTAGGTTAATTTGTTATTTTGGAAATATTCCAAGCACCGAAGCAGATTTTTATATTCGAATGATGAACCGCGTCGCGTCGTTGCAAAAGTAAATACTCGTCATTGTTTATCATGGTGCAAATTTCCGCCACGCAGATGTAATTTTTCAAGGTTCGGGGTCTATTTTAAGTCGAGTTGGATTTGAATTCCGTAAAAATCAACGTAGGATTGCAAAGTTTGGGTATATCGATCGAGATATCGTAGAGGTTGTTGCCATAAGATATGTTTACGTATTTCAGAGACTTAGTAGAAAGTGAAGTAGAAAAAAAAAAATGCGAATGCCTTAGGTATATAGCATTCCTAATACGCCTTCTTTCCTTGCCCTATTCTTTAAAGCAATATTTTAACGAATAGGTATTTTTCATTTTGTATTTTCACCTAAATAGATTCCACACGTGAGTACGTGTGTTTACAAAATAGGCACATTTACGTGGTACGAGCCGAATTTAATCTCGAAACGAAATCAATTAGTATGATTTCAAGTGTTTCGAGAAACCGTGTGTTTATATTTTTTGGAATTTTGAATCCCGAGGCGAAACGCAGCCGGAGGTATTTTCGTGAATTTCGTATCTATGGACTATTTGGATTTTTTTTAGTGGTTTTAAATGACTATTAGAATAGATGAAAAAATAGCACACAACTCGAAGACAGAAAAATTTGAGAGCAATTTTTTCCCAATTTGACCGTTCTTATGCCTGAATTAAGAGATCTCTGATGCCCTGACGCTCTTCTAAAAAAAATTAATTGAAGGAAAATGGAGGAAAAATTATGGTCAAAATAATACAAAATTTACAATTTTTAGTCGAGGGCGAGGGTGTTAAATGTGAGGTGTTGAGAACTTTCCAAATTGAAGATTTTGGTATTTTTTTGTTATTTTATTGGTTTTTCGTTGCAATTTTGAAATGAAGATTTTTATATACGAGACACGAAGGATCACTCAGATCAGAATACTGATATTTTATGTTCATTAGATAATTACCATGAAAAAAAAGCAAATTTGGACGCTCTTAGTCATTAGCACATTCAGAAATTTTCCAAGAGGGAGGGAGTTAAATTTAAAATAAATCAGTTTTTTGAAATCTGATTTTTTTCATACCTTATTGAAGCCGCACGTGCTCCCAGAAATTAAGTTGGAAATTCGAGAAAAAATAGGGAGTTGAGGGGTCATATTTTAGTGAAAAATTTGAATACATAGATCAAGTGTTATTTTAGTGGCGTTGAGGGTACTCTCTTAATCTGAATTAGTCAAAATTGACTGATGAAATCGACAGAATCATGTCATTGTAGAAATCGGTGAAAAATTTAATGATTCAATCAGTGAATTTTCATTTTTGAATCCGTAAAAATAAAATTTCACCGATTTAATCGGTAGTTAATTCCCGATTTAATCGTAAAAATTACTGATCCAATCGTAAAAATTGCTGATTCAACCAGTAAATTGAAATTTTCACTGATTCATTTCAGTAGTTGCCCAAAAATTACGAATTCAAAAATAAAAATTTACCAATTGAATCGGTAATGTTTCACTAATTGACAGTCAAATTTCACTGATAAACTGTGGAATCAGGTGAATTTCATTATCAATCGGTGACATGATTCCCTCTCTTTCAATCAGTCAATCTTCAGATTTTGACTGATGATGCATAAACAGATTTAAGTAAAGAAAAATTGAAAAATTGCTGAGGAATTTCTTGGAGCAAGCAAACTATCAATACACTGCTTGAATCTTCTGATTAAGTAAAATTCACCTGTCCGAATCAGTTGAAAAAATCAGTGATTTTTCTTGAATCCTTCATGCAAAATTTTTTTTGACGAATTAGAAATGGATTGAGAAATCAATAATTTTTGACTGAAAATTAATTTTCAATGAAAATTATTTCATCGATTCTTTGAAAGCAGAATTTCATCAAAGACTGATTCAGATTTAGAGAGTTAATCCTCCAACCTTTCTTCATACAAAAGCCTAATCGAAAATTTATTTCCATTTTCACACTGGACGTGCTCAATTCATGTAAAATTGATACCAATATCGACAGGGAGTGGTATGATTGGCACCATAATGGATACTAATTTGTAACGCAACCCCTTTTTTGAAATTATAATTTATTTTTCATTCAAGTGATAAATATGGAAGAAGTGAAACCTGTTATATTACAATTTTTCTCCAATATGGCATACTTATGGCTAAAGGTAACTCTGCTCTCCCATTTTGAATCAGTGAAAAGTCATTGAAAAAAAGTCAAAATTGCAGTAAAAGGAAAATCAGCAAAATTCTTCGATTTTCATCGGATTTTCACTAATTTTTCCGAAAATTTCACCAATTTTTCCAAAAGTGTCGCTAATTTTTCCAAAAATTTCACTAATTTTTAAAAAAAATTTCAGATATTTTACCGACTTTTTAGCGAATTTTCATTAATTTTCCAGCAATTTTTCCACTGTGTCAGAATTGCAGCACAGGAGAAAATCAGTGAAAATTTTTTCACTGAAAACGAATCAGTGAGAAAAATCACTGAAAATTCACTGAAAAATCAGTAAAATTTTTGAATTTTGCTGAAAAATTGGTGAAAATCTGTGAAAAATTGGTGAAAACCTTTGAAAAATCAGTAAAAATCTTTGAAAAATCAGTGAATTTTGCTGATTTTTCCTGTGCTGCAATTTCGACTTCGACTGTTCATCAGTGACTTTTCACTGATTCAGAATGAGAGAGTACAGAAATTCAGTGATGAAATAACCACTCTCTCGTCTCTCATTTATGATTATGAATCTACGAAAATCATCGAAAATGGCTGAAAAACAGTCAGAATTGCAGCACAGTTATAAATCAGTGAGAAAAAATCACTGAAAGCAGAAAGTAAAAAAATTGCTGGAAAATCGGTGAAAATTCGCTGAAAAGTCGGTAAAATATTTAAAATTTGCTGATAATCAGTGAAATTTTTTCAAAAATTGACTAAAATTGACTAAAAATCAAAAAAATTCCCAATTTTTGTTTTACTTACCGCAATTTTGACTTTTTTCAGTGATTTCACTGATCCAAAATAAGAAAGCAGAATTGGAGTTACTGCAGAAATCGATGAAAAACTACTGATTCAATGAGTGAATTTTCAATTTTGAATCAGGATAGTTTTTCACTAGACTGTAAATTTTTATTGATTCAAATCACTTGAGCAAGTTTGATGAAACTCAGTTGAGTCAATCCTGAGAAAAAAAATTGAAATTCATTTTTCTTTTTTGGGTCATTACTTGAAACCCACTCAACTTTGAGTTCTGAAACTAGAAGGAAAATCTATCTATCATTCCAAGATCGCCCAGGTGCCGATTTACCCTTCCTACCCTGCCATGCTTTTTCCAAGACGAGCTGTTGGTTTTGACTACAAACGTGGCAATCCATTGCTGATTTTTTAGCACTTCGATACCTGTATTTGCTCAGATGAATCGATTGCGATTCGGTCGAGCACGATCTCAAAATATTTACCATCTTTTGAAAACGTTCTGCCGTTTCGCTATATCGAGTAAAAAAACCCGTTGCTTTCTCTACATCTCGACTGTTGGGGAAGTATGATCTCTGGGCTGATTTACGATCCCACAGAGGGTTTTATTAGGCTCCATGCGACAAAGACGGACAATTCGTATGGTACTGAGGTATGCGCGGCTTATGATAACTAGTTTGTTGACCCAGCATTGCTGGATGTACCGAGGTAAAAAAAAATATCTTGGTTGTATCGGTATGATAATTGTTGTTAGCTGGTAAGCCGATCACGATTATAATAATTTTATTGAAAGTTCTTTTCGAATGCGAAATGAACACGCGTGTGTGTAATGGAATAAAAAGAGATAGGCTGGAGTATTGATTCCCTAGACTTTTTTCTTTTACCGCGCCATCGACAAGTATCCTTTTATGTAATCATTTCCTTCGACTACGTACAACTAATGGAAGAAGTTTTAAAATATTAATTAGATAGTCGACTCTTGGAATTTCATTGTTGGCTCCTTTTTCTTTCTTTTTTTTTCGCGCAATAGCCTGGTGTGGCTCACGTACCTGTGTTTGTGTTTTAATTCGTCGGCGGTGGCGGCATCGTTTCTGTACCGAAACTTCAAACGACCTGGTACAAATCAACCGAAAACAATAACAATTGTAATTAGACGCTCATTAGAATGAAACCTATCTTTTTTGCTATGCCGATGACGAAGAGATGAGCACGGTACGTGTTGCATCATTCGGGGCACATTCTTATGGTATGTAGTCGTGATAAGGATGGCGAAGTATGTGCGATGATACAATTCGCTCGAAGTATATGCAGATTAGATTCGATTTCATTTCTGTCGATGGTGTGTTTTTTTTCTCCGGTTAGATAGGAATTGACGATTTTCAAGAAAGATGGCACGTTTTTCTGAGAATTTACGAATAAAAACGAGCTCGATTTCTGTGAAAAATTGCGAATTTTTTCGATTCTCGTTTTTTGATTTTCAGTTGGTAAGAGGTGTCTTCTGAATTATTGAAAAATGATCAAAGTTCCAGATGAATTTTTTGTAATTTTCCGTCGAGTCTCAATTCATTCATTCGTTTTGATCTAAAAAACCAAAATTGTATTTTAAAGTTAGGTTAGGTTTGATCTTCGTGAAAGCATTTTTCACCTCGAAGTAGAGAATTATGAATATGATGAATAAATAATCGTCTCAGTTTGGAGCTGAATTCTAAATTATTCCTCATAAAATGTACTGGCATGATCAGAAACAAATTTTTAACATGTCATAAATTACAGAAGAAGTACGAAAATTTGTGAAAAAGTTTTGAAAAGCACGAAATTTTAATTGAAAAAACAAGCAACGATTGTAGATAAATATTGCTTTTTTTTCAAATTTTATTCACTTCAAAGTCGAGAGATTTTTTGTTCGAAAATGAATTATCTATCATAATCATAATGTCTACTGACGAGAAAAATAAGGAACCTCCCCTTCAAAAAAAAACTAGCAAGAATTTCATTTCATCCACGAGAAAAATACAAAAAAAAAAAAAAAAACAGAAAACAGCTAAGTAGGTAATTATGATTTTCTACTAAAGGCATGAATTTTCAAAATTTTCTTCTTCTCTTGAATTTTTTGAAAGAAGGATAAAAAATGGGTTCTTTTTCAGACAAATTCAAAACAAGAAAAATTACACAAAAATGGCCAAAACTCCCAAAAAATGGCAAAAATTTTCATTTTGCAGATACAGTGGATATTTTAATGATTGTTAAAAAATGAATTATTCTGTTCTTAAAAATCAAAAATTTTTCAATTTTGGCCTTTGTTTCGCTCAGACGTGTAAAGTTGGCTGCCTTTTTAAAAGAAATGAGGGATAAAGATTTCGTCTTTCTTCTAGATTGAAATGCTGATTAAAAAATAAGAATTTTCAGATTTCAAAAATGTTTGACCTCGATCCACTTCGGCTTGATAAATTTTCTCGATTCGAACTCGAAATAATTGTTTGTGAATCTTTCCTTCTCAGCTAGGTAATTGAATAGGTTTTTCGATACAAAGAAATGTTATCGCTTGCTATATTTTTGAGGACTTGATTGAACTAGAATTAAATGTTTGTTCGTGCCGGCGAATTTTGTGTACAGTGGAAACGTAAAAATCGATCTGAAGATATGAAAATCAGAGAAAATCATTTGTGAAAGCATTGAAGCGATCGTGGATAGAATTTTAATGCATTTTTCAATTTTTTGGGAAGCCATTATTGTCTTTGAATTTTTTTGGAAATCCGAAAATACGAATTTAAAAAACACGAATTTTAATTTTTTAATTTCAATATGAAGGATTTTAGATACAAGAGAAAATGTTTTAAAGATCCTGCTGTACTAAAAACGCTAAAAATCTGCTAAATTTTACAAAGTGGCGCTGAAAATAAAAAAGACTGAGAGAAGTTCTGCATTTGGCTCAGAAGTCTTGAAATTTTCAATGTAATTCGAGGTCAAAAAAATTATACCTGTCTTACTTTTGGTATTATTCCAAATTTTAATTTTTTTAAGGTCGTAATTTTTAGGAGAGGAAGGAAGGGAGGGAGGGAGAGCGAAAAGAAGAAAGGCTTCGCATCAAATCGTGCAAAATGAATCGCAAAACACAGCAATAAAATAAGGGAAAATATTTTTAAAATTTTTTAAAAATAGTTCTGGGTTTTTTTTTTTGAAGCTTCCCAATCCACTTCTTGAAGTATGTTGACTTCTAATCCAAAAGTCGTCTCTTTGGAGCAATAAGGTGAAAGATACAAAATGAAAAATTATTGTGATAATTTTTCAAAATCAGTCCTATTTTTATCGACTTTTCAATTTTCTGAAAAAGTTGTCAATTTTGTTTTGATTCCCAACTCTCCTACCTTCAAATGTGTTGATATTTGAGTTCGATGTCGAAATTGCCACAGAAATAGATTCAGAACACTTCTTTAGAGCTATTTTTCCAAGTTTTTTTGCTTGACCTTTTTTTTTAGATTTGTCTATTTCTTTTTGAAAATTTTTCATCAATTGATGTTTTTGAAAAAAAAATTTCAGAATGATTATTTTTTGTTTTTAATTTTCAATTTTTCTCATGATTATTAAAAAAAAACAATAAAATTTTCTCTACAGAAATTTTTTAAATTATTTCTTGAAAAAATATGCAACGAATAAAAAGTCTAAATTGAAATATTGAAAGGTTCTAGTGAACTTTTTTGTCTTTATTTTTTAAATCAAATCAAGTATGGATCACTTTTCCCATATTCTACGATTTAAAACACGATTAATAATACAATAGAACTCCATCGTTTCCATACCATCGTAAGACATCACGATAAACTCGATGAAACCGAAAGTGTTGTATAATTCCGTACTTAAGGAGAAGAGAAAAGTGCTCCATTATTCAAATTAAATGGCACCTCGACGTATTTTTTTTATTGGCAATAAAACTGTCCGAATTACATAAGCAAGCATTGACCTTCTCTATCACGTCTGTGTAAACAAATCGTGTTCATAATTTACGTACGTACTATGCAGGTACTTTTAGAAACTACACCCGACGAATTTTTTTCCAACTTTAATTATTTCTTCGCGTTGATAAAACTCTACCTGGGTGCGTTCTAAAACCGTAGGTGTAAAATTTGGAATCGAAATGTTCGACGGTGAATCGATATGTAAAAAATTAGTCGAATGTTTTATAAAATTTATCTGTTTTTAATAAAATCACCTTATCAATTTTAATTCTCGAGTAAATAAACATAAAATAGCCAGAGCTATAAACTGGTTCAGCTTTAACGCTGGTCAAGCAAATCCAAACTCATGAATATTTTAATAATCAACAATGAATTCGAGCTCCAGCACGATGTCTTCAAATCGTACTACACGCCTGGTTGCAATAAATCGTTGAAAAAATACCAAATTATAAACCTCCCAACTGGTTTAGCGACATCTCAGGTACATTTTTCAGTCTCGTGAATCTGCAGTGCCCAGCATTCCTTTTATTTCTACGTGTTATTAACCTAAATCGAAAACAACCGATTGTAAATCTTTCAAAGGCCGAGCCAAATCATTATCACGCGAACTTCAAATCGTGTTTAAATGATTAATGAATTTTCCTTCCAACCTGCCTCAAATCGCACAAGTGTTTTTTTGTTTTGAAACTCACCAGAGGAGGTTGTCCCTCTACAATCTGAAAATTGAGACTTTATCGATGAAAAAACCTACATCGGTTCATGTCTGGAGCTCATAAGTTAAAAAATAGTTGCGCGAAGTTGATCCATGGCAGTGCCAAGTACCAGCAATCCACGGCCGTGAAATTTTCACCGCTCGCGCTCGTCGATATTGAAAAAAATATGGCTTTGGTGTATAAACGTAACATATGTTTTTTGTCATCAATTTTCGTACACACGATATCGACTCTACGCTGCGCTGGGAAATTTCAAGGCTGAAAAAAACCTACCTATGGCTGACGTCGAATTACGCCAATCTTCGTAATTAAATGCGTAAAATTTGTTCAAATTTTGGTAATTAGGATGCTTTGTTGGGTAGTCATGCGTTCATACGCGATATTCCATGCCACAGGTACGTTGAAATTTGCATCGTCGATTGTACCTTGTGAAATGGGTACTTCGCCGAATAATAAAATAACTTATACGAATAATTTAATTATATTGTTATTGTAGGTGAAGTTCAAGGTCGTTCTTGTTTGTTCTTAGAGCACATATTTCTCGTTGATAATACACGAGTAGTGAGTACCTCATACCACTCATACCATATCGTATGTTTACATATTTACACGAATTATGAATTTTGATGAGATTTTTTTTTTCATCGTCTCTAACACATACCTATCTGTAAAGGTACCTATGCTACGAGTAATCTGTGGGGTGTTTTTCTCCTTCATCATTTTTTCATCGAATTGAATTAATTATACGCTTATTTCGGTGGAAGTGCATTTCTCGATGGAGTTGTAGATTATGTTTCGAATCATGTTCCTATGTATACTAGATAAAGGTTTATGTATGCGGTCTAGACTGTACATAAAATGTTTTAAGAGAAGGCGGGGTAAGAGTCATCATGGGTGTCTAGTTGTATAAAAAATCTTACGTATGGGTTGGAATCGCTCGACGTTGGCATGTGGAAAAACAATTATGCATACAAAATTCACTTATTCTATTTTTATTCCTGTACGTCGGTTGCGACGTTGTGATTTCTTTGAATTCTACGTAGATTACGAGAAAATCGAGTTGTGGTAGAATGGGTTGTAATTAAGTTATTAATCTGTTAGGAGGTCGATATTTTAGATTATGATTTTTATTTCCAACTCGATTACCGTCATTTTTTTGAAATTTTTCCAGTACTTAATTATGGTATTAATATTTTACAGAATTACGGTAATTAACGTGTAATTTACTAAATTAAGCTAATTTTATGCTCAAGTCACCAAAATATGGTAATTTACGCAAAATTTACCAAATTACGGTAATTTACGCTCAAATTACAAAAATACGGACTTTTACGCATAATTTACCTAATATATAATGATAATGTACGTGTGATTCGCCAATTTATGGTAATGTATGTGTGATTTATCAAATTTCGGTAATTTATTTTTAATTTATGAAATAATACCGTAATTTATGTATTTTTTCAAATTACGGTAAATTACGTGTTTTTTTTACCAAATTACGGTAATTTACATGTTTTTTTTTTACCAAATCACGAAAATTTACCTGCTTTTTTTACCGAATTACGGCAATTTACCTGTTTTTTAATCAAATTACGGTAATTTACGTATTTTTCAATCAAATCGTGGTAATTTTTGTGTAATTTATCAAGTTTTGGCAATCTATATGAAATTTACCGATCATGATCATTTACGTGTAATTTACCAAATTACAGTGGTTGACGTGATTTTTTACCGAATTACGGTAATTTACGTGGGGTTTTACTAAAATACGGTAATTTACCTGTTTTTTAATCAAATTACGGTAATTTACGTATTTTTTAACCAAATCGTGGTAATTTTTGTGTAATTTATCAAGTTATGTCAATCTACATGAAATTTACCTATATTTACGTGTAATTTGCCAAATTACGGTGATTGACGTGATTTTTTACCAAATTACGGTAATTTACGCGTTTTTTAAACCGAATTACGGTAAATTACCTGTTTTTTTTACTAAAATACGGTAATTTACGTGTTTTTTTACCAAAATACGGTAATTTACTTTTCTTACCGAATTACGGTAATTTACCTGGTTTTTTGCCAAAATACGGTAAGGGTCTGGCCGAATAAGGGGTGAATTTGGCCCCAGGCTGGATTTTCGTTTTAATCCCCCCAAAAGGTACCCCTTGATGTAAAAAAAAATCTGGAAAAATTTTTGACCCCCCACCCCCCTCCATTTCGGGGTTATGGCCATTTTATTACCCGATTTTCAAGAATTTTTAATTCCAACGGAAGTGAACGAAATTTTCTGTTCTTTGGCATAAAGTTACATCTCGTAGAGATGTATTTATGGAAATTTTTTTTAAAATTTTCATGCACATCTTATTCATGGTTTTTCGGCCATTTGAAGTTTTCAATCGCAAAAAACACCATGTAATCGAAGAGGTACCACTCTGGAAAAATTACTAAAAAACGTGTTTTTTAACGCAGATTCACGTCACGTATTCAGTTTTGGCGATATCGATGCAGCAAGGGCCGAAAATCGCGAAAAACTGTACAAAAATGTTGGGTTTTTAAGCATTTTTTTCAAATTTTGAGCATTTTGTGTGTAAACAATTGACTAAACGAAAAAACTAATGCCGAATTCGTATTCAGCGGGTCAAAATACCCCCATAAACACCCTTTTCGCGATCGTTTCATTTGAAGTCTCAAAATTGATTTTCTCCACCGATTTTTCATGACGAAATAATCTGAAAAAGTGAATTTCGAGACCTTGAGCAAAATAATCGCGAAAAGGGTGTTAATCGGGGTATTTTGACCTGCTGAACACGAATATGAGATTGGTTTTTCCATTGGATCATTTCTTTCCTGAGAATCCGCCATTTCCAGGTTTTTGCTCAAAGACTTGATTAAAACTTGAAAATGGCGGTTTCTCAAGAAAGAAATGACCGAATGGAAAAACTAATCCCATATTCGTATTCAGCAGGTCAAAATACTCCGATTAACACCCTTTTCGCGATTATTTTGCTCAAGGTTTCGAAATTCACTTTTTCAGATTATTTCGTCATGAAAAATCGGTGGAGAAAAACAATTTCGAGACTTCAAATGAAACGATCGCGAAAAGGGTGTTTATGGGGGTATTTTGACCCGCTGAACACGAATTCGGCATTAGTTTTTTCGTTTAGTCAATTTTTTACACACAAAATGCTCAAAATTTGAAAAAAATGCTTAAAAACCCAACATTTTTGTACAGTTTTTCGCGATTCTCGGCCCTTGCTGCATCGATATCGCCAAAACTGAATACGTGACGTGAATCTGCGTTAAAAAACACGTTTTTTAGTAATTTTTCCAGAGTGGTACCTCTTCGATTACATGGTGTTTTTTGCGATTGAAAACTTCAAATGGCCGAAAAACCATGAAGATGTGCATGAAAATTTAAAAAAAAATTTCCATAAATACATCTCTACGAGATGTAACTTTATGCCAAAGAACAGAAAATTTCGTTCACTTCCGTTGGAATTAAAAATCCTTGAAAATCGGGTAATAAAATGGCCATAACTCCGAAATGGAGGATGGGGGTCAAAAATTTTTCCAGATTTTTTTTACATCAAGGGGTACCTTTTGGGGGGATTAAAACGAAAATCCAGCCTGGGGCCAAATTCACCCCTTATTCGGCCAGACCCTTTACCTGGTTTTTATCGAATTACGGTAAGAGCCTTTTCTAATATGGGTCGAAAATGGACCTCGACCCAGAATTGGTCAAAATTGACCTAAACTGTTACTGTTACTTATGGTATGGAAACATCCCAAAACATTTTTGACCCCCGTTGAAATTTTCAAAAAAAAAAAATTAAATTTTTGAGGGGGTGTCATGGCTGGAAATTTTTAGTTCGGCCAAGTGGTTATGCATCACATATATTTTTCTTGGACCCTGAAATTGGGGGCAACATGGTCAAAAAAAATCAAAACCAAAAAAAAAACAGTGATTTTTTTACCACTTTTCCGTAGTAATAATAACTCATGGTAGAATTTTTAGTCAAAATAGTCATAAATTGAAAGAATATAATGAAAAATTCCATTTTCAAAATTTAAAGTGCTGAAGTGCATTTCTCAAATTTTGAAATTTCAAAAAATCGCCAAGATAACTTAATGAGTAGGGTTTTTTTAAAAATAATGGTAATTTACGAGTAGATTTCCAAAATAGTGTAAATTTATCTGCATTATTACCAATTTTATACAAGTAATTTACCAATTCAAGCCAATTTACAAGTAGGTAAATTACATGTACGAGTAAGTAGGTAAGTCAAATTGTGAAAAATTTTCAACTTGAGCATGATATCTACAAAATGATTTTATTCAATGATTTCAATTGCTCTCCTACCCATTAACCCCTTTTAAAACGTTCTTCAACTACTTAGCTAAAAATTTTATTTCATGATTGAATCAACTTCAATTCAACGCTACAAAAGGGAACCCTACATAATGTACATCTCAGTTACAAGTTACAATACCTTCATTTCAACAAGTAAATTTCCTCGAAAAAAATCACATCTCGGGTGTATTTTTCACCTACCACACTGTTTACTTTAATACGTTAACTTTCTACACAAATACCTGCGAATAACAAAAAAAAAAGTATATAGGACAAACTTTCTATACACCAAGAAGTTATTGATAAAATTGTAATCAGCGGGGATATGGGTAAAGAGGGCATTTGGCTTGGTTTGCCAACGGCAATGGAAAATTTTATCGTTCAAACTTTTCATGTTTTGAATTTCCTTTACATTGGTAGCCTGCTAGATGCCAAAATTTTCACAAAGGGTGATCAGAAATATTACTCGATGTCGATGTTTTGTTGTTATACGTATACATGGTAAAGACGTGTTTATTTACCAAACGCGAAACGGGAGAAAGTTTGATAAATTCGCCCTTTTATACTTCAGATACCTACACCTCGGTACCTATAGGTACAACTTGCATGCTACATGTTTGATTACACGAGATAGATAATATTTTCAGCGGGTACCTTATTAAACGAAGACGAAAAGAAGACGGGTTTATTGCTATACCGGTAACAAAGTACACAAAAATTAATTGTTTCAAAATTGTACTATTAACTGGTATAGACTGGAACGTTTAATCGGACTACCGAGCGATGATCAAGCCTTAAATTAAAAATAATAAGTATTCAGTACGATCAAAGGCGGATGAAATGGGTATTTTTCGCCAGTCATCTTAATTGATAGAATGGACTTAAAAATAAGTGAATGGGAAATGGACCAAATCTGAGAGAAAATTTCGACTGGCGATACTTTCTTTATGTTAATACCCCAGTTCGATGATAAATTTTATTACAGACTTATCCTCAGGGGATAGGAAATTTTTAATTCGTATAAATTTCTATCTCGAATGAGGTTATTTTCACAATGATTTTGAAAAAATTCACCATCCTGTTAGAAGTGAAATTTTTCTAAGCTATATAAAGCGCTAGATGGAATGAAGATGAAAAATACTACATTCAATATATCACAAATAGTTGTGATATATTGAATTAGTCATAATTTTCAATACTAAACATCGTGGGGCCATGATTTGGTAAGCCTGTCGCAAAACAGAATTATGACCAAAATTATGATGAATTATTATCCAACGTAATATTGGCAAATTACTCAAAACTTACCATGTTTGGGCAAATTACTTGAAAATTACCATAATTCGAATTCGATAAAATAACATTATCAGATGAATTACTATAATTTTTGGGTAAGCCATTCAAAACTCACTCAACGAAAAATAACACAAAAATAACGGTAATTTGTCAAATTAGGTACTCAAAATTTACGATAATTAGACAAAAATTGCTCAGATTATTACATTAATTTTGTAAATTAAATACTCAAAAATTACGTCAATTTTGTAAATTACTCAAAAATTACGGTAATTTTGTAAATTACTCAAAAATTACGGTAATTGAGGAGTGTCGTTGCAAAACGCAACATCTCCGAAAACCTGATTTTTGGGAAATCGCAAAAAACTGTCATTCAAAATTGGGTGGAGGGTTTTGGCTCGGGGCGGTCTCATTGGAAAGCTTAGGACCTCAGCTACATGTTTTGGGGGTCACTTCGCACTTGTACCTCAAGGGTCGGGTTGGAGGGCAAAACAAAAAAGATGTTGCGTTTTGCACCGAAACACCCAGTATTTGTTGCGTTTTGCACCGAAACGTTATCTTTTATGGCAGATAAAAGGTATTTATGGTCGTTATGGAGTCCTGTCTATGGCACCATTCGATTCCTCGTTGAATTTCCTATAAGACTGATATATTAACTCAAAAATGATAAAAATCGAGATGTTGCGCTTTGCAACGATACGCAAAACGCAACGTCTCCGAAAACCTGATTTTTGGGAAATCGCAAAAAACTGTCATTCAAAATTGGGTGGAGGGTTTTGGCTCGGGGCGGTCTCATTGGAAAGCTTAGGACCTCAGCTACATGTTTTGGGGTCACTTCGCACTTGTACCTCAAGGGGGGGTTGGAGGGGGGCAAAACAAAAAAGATGTTGCGTTTTGCACCGAAACACCCAGTATTTGTTGCGTTTTGCACCGAAACGTTATCTTTTATGGCAGATAAAAGGTATTTATGGTCGTTATGGAGTCCTGTCTATGGCACCATTCGATTCCTCGTTGAATTTCCTATAAGACTGATATATTAACTCAAAAATGATAAAAATCGAGATGTTGCGTTTTGCAACGACACTCCTCAATTTTGTAAATTACTCAAAAATTACGGTAATTTTGTAAATTACTCAAAACTTCCGGTAATTTTGTAAATTACTCAAAACTTACAGTAATTTTGTAAATTACTCAAAAATTACGGTAATTTTGTAAATTACTCAAAACTTACAGTAATTTTGTAAATTACTCAAAACTTCCGGTAATTTTGTAAATTACTCAAAACTTACAGTAATTTTGTAAATTACTCAAAAATTACGGTAATTTTGTAAATTACTCAAAACTTACAGTAATTTTGTAAATTACTCAAAACACACGGTAACTTTGTAAATTACTCAAAAAATTACGGCAACTTTTCAAATTACTCGGCAATTACTCAAAATGTACGGTAATTTTGTAAATTACTCAGAAATTTGTAAATTACTCAAAAATTACGGTAATTTCGTAATGTAAATTACTCAAAAAATTACGGTAATTTCTTAATGTAAATTACTCAAAAAATTACGGTAATTTCGTAACGTATATTACTCAAAATTACGGTAATTTTGTAAATTACTCAAAAATTACGGTAATTTTGTAAATTACTCAAAAATTACGGTAATTTTGTAAATTACTCAGAAATTACGGTAATTTTGTAAATTACTCAAAAATTACCGTAATTTTGTAAATAACTCAGAAATTACTAGGCTTTGGTAAATTATTCCTTAAATTGATGAATCAATCACACAATATCACACATCTGAATAATAGTTTTGGCTTGAATTTTTTCAATCAGTCTTACGAAATCGATCGATTTTTTTAGGGGGAGGGGGCGGGAAAACATCCACAACAAATTGTGATTTTCAAAAAAAAATCCTGCTTTGGGGACCTATATAGCTCCACTTTGGAAGATCAAAGACGATTAAAATTTTTTATACGCAAAACTTCAACCCAAGTACATAATGCATACCTAACACCTGACATTAAAAAAAAATCGGACGAATTCGGACTTTTTTTCATCTTTTCTAATCTCTTTAATTAATATGCAATCAAAATGCAAATCGTCGCTAAAAATTTTCAAAACCAAGGAAGTCTTCAAAACCTGTCTATACTTCCATAAAACCGTCAAAAAAATTGCCAAATCCCAAATAACTTCCTCCTTTTACTCGATACCTATAGCTAGCGAAAAAAATTGGCTCGATTTATGGAAAACTACATACGAGTATCACACAAAACACGAAATATAATAACAAGCTCTTATATACGCCCATATTGGAAATGATCGGGTAAAACTGGCATGGCATTTGAAAGTATATGGTAGCAGCCGACTTCGACGACCAAACAAGAAAATTTAATGATAAATGGTGTTAACATTGAAAAGTTAAAAAACCGGACGGTGAACTTGGGTAAATGGTTGCATTACGAGTTTAACCAACGCGATACAATGCATATGGAAATAAAGTAAAAGGTAATCCAGAAATAAGAGAGATTGAATATCTCTATCAATCTAGTGAAATGCGCTTACATGGTCGTATATTAGCCATTAACAGAAGTTTGAAAAAAAAAATTTCCACTACGGATTTATGAGAAAGGGTCGTTCGCTTCGGCATCTCTTGGTACGTTTCTTCGGCGACGCTGTAATGTTAAAAGTCAGAGCCTTAAGTTGTTGAGAAGTAATTTAACCAGTTTCAGTGAAAGTACACCGACATGTTTGGTTCATCGGATAGTACAGTCATCAACAGGTGTGTCTAACTCTTCACAAATTGACTATCTCTATTGATATTCTTTCCGCACTTTGAAACCTTATATACTCTCAAGTTCGATTCATTCATTATTTCTGTTGCTCGCGTGTTCTTGACTCTTTTTTTTTTGTCCGCAAATCATTGCTAAAGCACGATTGTGCAGAAAAACTAAACGACTGCGGATAATTTTAATACCGAAGAATTTTTTAACGTTTAAATTTCACTTTAGAAATTTCCTAACAGGGAAAATATCCGAACTTGAAGTGAAATTCTGAGTCCAAATCTTGAAAAATCAAATCCAAAAATTTCAGATGCTGAAACGCACTTCTCGAATTTTGGCGGATTTTGAATCGCCTGAAAAATATAAAAATTTGATCCAATCAAACTCGAAAAAAAAGTTAAAATTTTGGATATACTTCATTTTTGACTTCCCGAATCCATTGGAAGCGGTTTTAAGACGTTTCGGAGTCACCATGAAATTTTGAAATTTTCCAACGCTGGAGAAAATCCCTTAAAAATGGTTCATATTGGAGTTCAAAGGTTCTGGTCGGGTAAGGGGTAAATTTGGCCCCAGCTTCGATTTTCGATCCAATGCCTCAGATGATGTCCCTTGATGTAAAAAAATTCTGGTGAAAATGTTGAACCCCCTTACCCCTTCTTTTCGGAGCTGTGGCCATTTTATTGCATGATTTTCAAGAATTTTCAACTCCAAAGAAAGTGAAGAAATTTTCTGTTCTCTGACAAAAATATAGATCTCAAAGAGATGTATTTCAGGAAATTTTTTCAACAATTTTGATACATTCCATCATTTCCATCATGAGGTTTTGGAAATTTGAAATTTCAACTGTAAAAAAGGCTATATTTGTGAAGAGCCGATATGTTTTGAAATTGAAAATATCCACTAAACATGTTTTTGTGCCTAGATTTTTGTAATTTTCGGCCTTCAGTTCGGAAAAATATGCAAAATTATTCTACGAGAGTTTACATTGTGCCAAAGAACGAAAAATATTCTTCACTTCCGTTGGAACTAATTTTTTTTTTGAAAATCACGCAAAAATGGCCATAGCTCCCGAAAAGGGGTGAAGAGGAGGGTCTAAATTTTTTCCAGAATTTTTTTACATCAAGGGACGCCATATCTGGAAGCAATTAGATCGAAAATCGGAGCCGAGGCCAAATTCACCCCTTGTATCCGGCCAGACTCTTCACTTTTTTGGCCAAAGGGAATTTTTCTGGAAAGAATATCATTTCTTCAAAAAAAATATGGATTTGAAGTTTGATCTCAAAATTGCGAATTTTGGAAAATTCTGTTCTAATCGATGAAATCGGTCACCAATATTGGTAATCTGCGATTATTCGTGCTGAAATTCCTATGGATCATTTTTATGGGCTTTTCTCTAGTGCTGTAAAATTTCAAAATTTTCTGGTGGTTCTGAAATGTCTTGAAATTGTTTCCAATCGATTCGACAGGTCGAAAATAGGGTATCTACCAAATTTCAGTTTTTTACCGTTATCTGCCCAGTGAGCATACTTTTGAATTTTTTTCAGGAAAATTTTCTTTCCAAAAATCCAAATTTTAAGTCTTATGTTGCGAATTTTGCATAATTCTGCTTTAATCGATGAAATGAACACCAATATTGGTAATCTACGATTATTTATGTGCTGAAGTTCATATAGACCATTTCATGAACTTTTCTTCAACGTTGGAAAAATCCAAAATTTTCTGGTGGCTCCGAAACGTCTTGGAAACTGCTTTCAATCGATTCAGCAAGTCAAAAATAGGGTGTATCTCAAATTTCAGATTTTTTCGTTGAATAGATCAAATTTTGATATTTTGCAGGCTAAAATAGAATTTTTAAATTTCAAAAATTCGCCAAAATTCTGGAAATGCACTTCAGCCTTAGAAATTTTGGATATAAGGTTCTTTTGTGGTTTGGCTCAAAATTTTATTTTGAATTTGGATACCTCCCTTGTGAAATGTCAACGAACTCCAAGTTTGACGAATTTTTCATCCTCCATTTTTCGAACCAATTAAATCAATCAAATTGGCTATTTAGGCGAGAACAATACGTGCATTTTTATCATCTACGAAGTTACGATATAGATAGGTATTGAAATTATGCGAAGAATAACGACCCCACGACTAACCGATCAATTTGCTATTTAACGATGGAGTATCAATAACAAAACATTTTTTTTCTAGCCTACCAAATACCTTATCTAATTAATGATGGGTGGATTGGAAGGCGAAAAAAAATAAATAATCAGAAATTGCCCTCAGGCCTATTCGCGTACACGGTGGAAAGAATAATTACTCGGAGTCGGTGACGTGCCATCCGCAGGCTCGGCACTCTATTTTTAACGTGTGCATTTTAATTCGAAAATCTCTTTGGCCCGTCGACCTTGAATATTTTGGAATTTCAAATCGCCAAACAAATGATGGATGAGCGATGAAAACCACAACAACGTTGTACGTGTATAAAAAATCGAAATTATAGACAATACCCCTTTTGCACGTATGTAGAGACCACGTATCGTGTGTAACCCTACCTCCTACTTGGGAAAATATGTAGAAAGCTGTGCCTATGTCGAGGTTCGACTAATTGAATAGCAAAGAGACGACGAGGAAAAAACGTCAATATTTTCTTTTAATTTGTTGGCTGCCTCGTCTGCACCTTATAGGTGCAAATTATGAATTATTACCGTGTAAACAACGTCACGCCATGTTCTTTTCAAATCTACCAGCATTTTGATAGTTTCCATGGTGAGGCTGATCTTTGAAAAATTTGACTGGGTTAATTATTCGATAACGAAGTCGCGGTATTGGAATTTAAAACGAGAGCAGGCGGGGTATCATTAATTACGAATGGTTTGATTTCGGTTGTAAGGGGAGGAGTTGGAATTTAATTTTCAATTAAGAATGATTTTCTGCTGTGGTTGAGGTAGATGATTTAATTTAAAGAAAGGGAACTAGTGGGAGGGAAGATTCTTGATTCTTTATTTTGAATATGAAATAATTGAAATGAGACGTTGATTTTGTTGCAGTTTTGCAAATTTGATATTCAAGACTATGGGAATTTTATCCTCAAACTTGAACTGGGTTTGGATAATATTCAGAATTGATTTTTTCATCGTTGAAAATTTTGGAAATAAAAGCAAAAAGCTTCTTGAGAGTTTTTTAGTACATATTACATAATATGAAATATTACCATACACAATCGAAAGGTCTCTGGGGATTGTCTCGAGACAAAAAGCTTTTAACGATGGAGTATCTTTTTGGTTTAGAAATAGAACAATCTGTATCGAGAGAATAATGAAATTTTCATTTCCAGTCAGGGTCAACCCAATATAATGATACCATCTTCTCGAATTGAATTTTGGTTTTTTCGTATTTTTTTGATAAATAACAATGCAAGTATCCAATTTTTTCAACAGTTACTACTGTAAATTCACTTATATTTCACCTTCAATTTTTTCATAAGCGTAGATTGAAATAAAGCCAGTAGATGAATTTTCAAATCAAATTTTATCTCTCGAAATTTAAAAAAAAATAGCTACAATTTTTTTTATTAAATTATTGAAAAAAGTAATTTATGTCTTTTATATGAAGCTGAAAAAATCGAATTTGAAAATTTTCAGCTTTATGTTTTTCAAAATTTCTTGATTTTCTTTCAAAGAAAATTTTAAAAATACGCAAATCTGAAAAATTAAAATTGCGCACAATTTTGGCAAAAATTAGATTTCAGGAAATTGAAAAAATTCAAATCTAAAAATTTTTGAACTTAAAAATTGGGAAAATTTAATAGATTTCAATTGATGAAATCCCATTTTTTAAAGAAATAATATTAAGAGGCAGCCAAAAATAAAAAATTTGACCTTCGTATTTTTTTCCGAAGCGTGCTCAATTGCTCATCTTTGATCAGTTATCAATTTAGGTATGTGCTTAAAAAATGCCTGGTTCATCAAAACTCTAAAGAACCGTACTGGAAACACATTATTCCAAATCCAGAAATCGAAAGAGCAAAACTAGAATTTCTTGAAACCATTGCCTCTTCTAAGTCATGGAACACAACAATTCTCTCTCATTCATAAATCAGGGGAAATTACCGAAAATCACGAGAAAATTATCTGAATTGCAGCACAGCAAAAAATAAGTGAAAAAAATTACACTCAAAGCAAACAGTGAATTTTTTTGGAAAATCAGTAAAAAAAATCTTGAAAATTGGTGAAAACGTTTTCTGAAAACTCAGTGATGGAATTCGCTGAAAACTTAGCGCAAATTCATTTTAAAAAACAGTGAAAATTTACTGAAAAATTTGTGTAATTTCACTAGAAATCAGTAGGTAACTGAAATCTTCTGATACAAATAAATCAGTGGAATTTTCAGAAATATCAATAAAATCTTCTGAAAAATTGGTGAAATTTGTTAAAAATCAGTGAAAATTTACTGAAACGTTGTGAGAATTTAGTGGGAAGTCAGTTACTAAAATTTGCAGAAAAATTAGTGAAATTTTCTGAAAATCAGTGAAAATTTACCAAAATTTTCTGCACAATCTATGAAAATTCTCGAGAAAACAGTGAAAGTTTGCTGAAAAATCAGTAAAATTTCACTAAAAAAATCAGCAACTAAAATTTACTGAGAAATCAGTGTTTGCTAAAAATTAGTGAACATTTTCTGGAAAACAGTCCAAAAATTAGTGAAATTTGTCGGGAAAACAGTGAAAATTTCCTGGAAATTGTGAGAAATCAGTAACTGAAATTTGCTTTGAATAATCTGTAAATTTTGTCTTTAAAAACCAGTGAAATTTGCTGAACATCAGTGAAAATTTAATGGAAAATTGGTGAAAATTTTACAAAAAATCTGTGAAAAATATTGGTGAAATAGTAAAAATTTATTGGAAACCGTGGAAGTTGGTAAATGATTTGCATTTGTGAAATTTGTAGAAAACCAGTGAAATTTTCTGAAAATCAATGGAAATTTAATGGAAAACAGTGAAAATTTTATGGAAAATTAATGAAAATTGATAAAAAATCAGTGAAAATTATCGATAAAACAGTGAAAATTTACTAGAAACCGTAGAAAGTTTGTAACTGAAATTTGCTTTAAAAAAAAACGGCAAATTTTGCTAAATATTAGTAAAATTTGTTGAAATTTGGTGACATTAGTTGAAAATTAGTAAAATTTGCTGAAACCCAGTAAAAATTTAATCGAAAACAGTGAAAATTCAATGAACATTCGTCGAAAGTTATCGGAAAAAAGTGAAAATTTATTGAAACATCAGTGAAAGTTAACTGGAGAGTCAGTAACTAAAATTTGCTAAAAAATCAATAACATTTTCTCCAAAAAGATCAATTACATAAAATCTGTTAAAACCCAAAAAATTATGCTAATTTTTCCTTTGCTGCGATTCTGAATATTCATCACTGATTTTCACTGATTCGAAATGTGAGAGCTCTCAATGATCAACATCAGAGCCAACTCAACTTTTTTATACTCCTTCCTCCAAATACTGATCAAATTCAACCAAAAAATTATCAATCACATAGAAAAAAAGAACCATCGCCACGAAATTTTCTTTCTCGACACATTCAAATCAAATTCCAATCTCGTATCCATAGACACGCAATTTTCTACACATTCTTCGAATCGTCTCCCCGTACAAAATCACCAGATGAAAACGATTCATCGTCGGTCATACGTCATGAATAATAAATGGATTTCATAATCATTCATACGACTAGTACACATACTCGCCCATCGCAGTGACTCGTTCAGCATACTTTTTCCATCAGTATGGTGCATTCTTGGGACTTGTTTTTTTTTGATGGACGCAATCTCTCGGGATGTGATCCAGGCGTCCATCTGTGTACTATTACAAGAGTGTCAATTAAATCCAATTTCAAGTTACGTTTAATACGCTTTTAAGTATACCTTCGACATGTGTATTTTTCTTAAAGGAGTGTAAGAGTGTAAAGGTATTTGAACTGGATATTGCGTTAGTATTTATAACGTTGTGTCATTATACAAGTGTGCTTTTCCTTTTACTATTATAGATGTAGGTAAAGGTAGTATGTTCTGGTCTTGAATGAACATTCGTTCATGGAGAAAATACGCGACGAGTACGAATGGCTTGAAAAATTTCTCACATTCTTGCATATTCTTATGTAGAATCTAGGTAGGTGCTTGGAAACCTGTATGGGTATAAAATGTTGTAAAATAAGGAAAGCATACTCGCGGTTACCGTAATTACATAAGTATTGATTTATGTCGTTGGAACGAACCAGTTTTCAAAGTATGGAGACCTTGAAGTTGGCAACGATTTATTTAAGCTCTGTGTACCTAGCTAGCGTACCTACGTCATTATTTCTATAAGTTTAAGCATCGAATACACATCACGAAATAAACCATATTTAACCATGGTGCACCTATGGTGAGTTATGGGCTCGAACCAACGTATTCCTGTATTTTGTATTTGAAAATACTGCTGTTACAGTTTCATAGCCAGGTTAATGGCGGGTTTAGTCTAGATTTGCCCTATAACCGTATAAATTCGCTATATATAGACGCCTAGAACTAGCATACCTTATATGATATAATGCTGATATGTCACCTCCTTTCAACGTGTAAAAAATATTACTCCATCTTCCTATCACGCCTTGGTTCAATATTGTACTTTAATAGTAGTAAATTTTTCATCGAAACGATTCTTATTCGATTCTCGTTCTCAACTCCTACAATTTTGTCGTGTCCGATACGAGACGATGAATGATGAAAATTACTAAGGGCATAGGGCGAAGAATCGTTTTCAAGGGCATTCGACGTATAATCCTCATTAACCGTCGTATTATTATACCTAGATCAATCCGATCCACGATGGGGAACATTCCTGCGCATAATCACTGTACTTTCAATTGCATGAAAAGAAAACCTGTTCTGGGTACGATGTCGCGCAATTACTGTTGTTTTTATTGAAAAAATGATAATTTTGGGAGGGAAATTTTTCGGTATGGGTTTTGTGAGGTGTTGGGGTGGGGATGAGGGGGAAAAGGGAATTTGCATAGAATTTCGGTCATTTTGGGAATGAAAACTTGGCATATGCTTTCGATTGTATTTTATTTTTTTCATCTGTTATTTTTTGTTTCGAATGTGATTTTTGACTGATTTTTTTTTCTCTGTTTAGGAAAACATTTGGTGCTGGTTACCGACGTTGAAAAAGGCGAACCGGAGTTCGCTTTCGATAATCCTGGTTTCCGAGGTAAGATTGGATGTAATAAATGAACTCGTATGTAATAATTAGGTGTATTATTTGCCTGCTGCGTTTATTGCAAAATCAGTCGTAATAAAATGAAAATGAGCTTGAAGTCGTTGAAAGATTTGATCTGAGTTCTTGTCGAAAAATAATTTCAAGATCGAGTATTTAATTTTAGGATCTGGATTTGGATAATGATTCGCTCGAATTGGGTACCCCTCGTTTCAAGATCACCTTTGAAATTTTGCCAATGAGAATTATGGGAAAGTGCAATTAACACCTGGTTGGCATTGTTATGATACAGAATGTGTGAGAAAGGAAATTATGTGAGGTGATAAAAGGGTGAAATTTCAGATGAAGAATGTTGAAATTTTTTTTTTAGAAATTGATGGAGAATGTGAGGCATGTTGAGGTTGATATTGGAATGGGAGGGGGGGTGCTTTCCATTCAAAAGTTTTTAGCCAGTTTTAGATGTGTAAAATTTTTGTAAGATAAAAGTTTTTTATGAAAAAGTTCTGCACTTGATAAATATGTGCTATACATTTTTAAAATGCAAAGTATTCCTGCAGCTGGCTTAAAAATCATACATTTTTCAATTTAATTTTGTTTATCAATTTTTTGTTTATTTTTCATGATGGAATTTGTTTAGAAGTTTGAACAGAAATGTTGTGATGGTGATTTTTTGGAAGGGAATGAGGGAGGAAGGGAGAGAGGGAGGAAGGGAGAGAGGGGAAGGAGGTAGAAATATCTTGTCAAAGGTCAATTGGTCTTGCCTCTTGCGAAATTGTGGAAAAAAGTCTGCAAAAGTCGTGCAAAAGTCTTGCATTTTGATTCGAAACTTTATCAGATATCCTTGCCACAACGATGAATATGTATTTAGATTTTTGAAAATTTTTGGAAGCATTTTCAAAACTCAAAATTTTTCAAAACATTATATTGTTAAGAAGTTGGAATTTCTAGATCATAGGAAAATTTTTAAAAAATTCTCTTAAATTTTATTTTAATTTTGTTTCTTTGAAAAATATTGATGTTTGTTCGTTGAAATTTCATTTTTAAAAATTTTTCAATTTTTCATTATTTTATCTAAATTTGTTTTTCATTTTCCCCTTTCATTTTTTAATTTTTAGTTTTTTCTGATGCATCTCTCTACCCTCTCTCCTCCTTAACAAAAAGTACGTCAAAAATTCACTCCTTTCAGTTTGAGGAAATTTTATTCTGAAAATCTTCGGCCAATTTTGAGAAATCTTATTGTTTTTTTAAAAAACGAAGTTGAAAAAAAAAATGCGAAACGTAGAATTATGGAAGTTTTAATGCGAAAAGTACGAACCGCTAAAGCATAACTCGAGGGTTTTCACATCAATATTTTTCTCTCTTTTTTTGAGTAATAGATTTTGAGTCTTCGTTTTGATTTTGAAAGCAAGTTTTGCTCTTTTAAATTTTTGTTCAAATCTGTAAATTAGGTTTGGTTTTTTGAGGGTTTTAATTACGTTTTGAATTTTTTGATTTCTCAAGATGAAGGTAGGAAGGAACCTCATGTTCTTTTTTTTATGTGGGTAGTTTTGGTGCCAAAATTCTTATTTGTAAAAATAGAGACGAAATTCTTGGAAGATGAGTGAAAAATATTTTAAAACGAACAGGGAGAAAAATTTATGGAAAATCAATGAAAAGTCAGTAAAATACGTATCTATTTGCTTAAAAATCAATAAATCGGTAAAAATCCTCTGAAAATTGAAGAATTTTGATGATTTTTCTTGTGCTTCAATTCTGACTTTTTTCCAGCGACTTTTCACTTTTAGTACATTCTTTTTCAAAACAAATTCGTTTTTAGCCAGGTTATCTGCCCCCTCCCCCCCGAAAAAAAAACATTGAAAAAGTAGGAAATTCTGTTTAATTTTCATCAAAAAGCAGGGAAAAAAATCAGAGAAATCAATTTTGGCGAAAAAATGTTTTCCTTCGTTTCACTCTCAGTTTTCAAAATAATTCTTTAAAAAAAAGTACGTATTGTATGAAATTTGAATTTTTGTCGATGCCTCTTTCTCTCCTCTCGAAGAAAAAAAAAGTCGAAAATTCCCCCCTTTGAAAAAATGGTCGGAAGGAAAGGGAATGGTTAGTGGGTTGAAGGAAGAAAGATCAACAATATTGTGAAAAATTGAAAAATAATATAAAAAATTGGGTACGAATTTTACTTTTTAAGATTTTTATATCATTTTCAAGTCTTTTATTCAATTTTGATATTCTTTTAAGCGTTTTCTTAATAACACAGAAGTAATTCAGAAGAAATGAGGTCAAATATGTGATCAGTATTAAATTTTTTTATTAATTTAGGGCTATAAAAGCTCACAGGTTGCTGAAGGTGCTCTTACACTTTTATGAATGTTGAAATTTTTTCTCAACTTGAATCATTTTCTTCATTTTAGAAGACTTTCTAAACTTCTTCAAATTTTACAGAAAATAATTTTCTGCTACCTTTCTTTCTGTTTTTAATTGCCTTTAGATTTAAAAAAAAATGCTGTGGACGTCAATCATTTTTAAAAAATTTCTGACGATTCTTATTTTGTCACGTCTAATCATCGTTCTCTGGTTTTCGAATAATTTGTAAATTGATTTTAAACTAATTTTTGTCACAAATTGGAGATTTTTTATTTTCGAGGTAGCTCAAAATAGTGGGTTGAATTTCTTAATGCATTCTGAAGGGCTTCGAAATCAAAATTTTCAGAAAAATTCTCCAATGTATGGAAAATCACTTCATAATCTAACATATTTCTCTTGGGTTCTTTGAACAGATTTCTTATCTATCGAATTAAGAAAAATCATCAATTCTCCAATTGAAATTTTTACTCTCATTTTCTTTTAAAACCACGAAAAAATGCTCAATTTGAGAAGTTTAAACTCGAAAAATTAGGGTCATGGTCAATTTCAAGACAAAAATCTTCAAAATAGATACTCAAGTTTCATATTTCTACAGACGATCTTGATTTTTATTTTTTTGAAAAAAATTAGGAACCCATTCGAATTTTTATTGACATAAATTTTTTATTTACAGAAGGAACGCCAGTCATACAAGCGAGAACGGTATCAGCTGAGATCAAGGTACTTATCAATTCACATCTTTTATCTACCATTATACTATTATCTATCCTTTAATCTCGTAAGGTAAATTTATCACGCAATAAGTGGTTCATTAAATGCCTATATTTCAAATCTCGCTCGGTTGGTGGTATCGATAGTATAATTGGTGTACAATCCAGCAATAGCAACTACGAGTATACCTTGCCAGGTCATTTAGCCATCGGAAATAAATATTTTGTAAACTTTAATCCTAGTATAGGTACATTAATATACTTATACCCGAGAGATATAATTTCAGGCAACGCAACATTTGCCATTCGATGCCGACTGCCAATAAGAAAATTTTATTCCGCAGATTTCGAAATGATAAGAATTCTAACGTCGTGTAAAGATTCTCTAAATAGTATCATTTATCGACCATATAAAATACCAATACCTGCGACAAATAATTCGCATTCTAAAATACCAATAGACTACGATATATTTACAGTATCGCGTTTCAAAATCGTTCAAAAAAAAAAGTTCGATTATAATGACCTCTGTTGGAAATTTTTCTCTTTTTAATTGACTATTATGAATGGCATGTTGTGTATGGTATCTTATTATAAAATAGTATGAAATTACTTACTCTATACACCAAATCTTGGCTGAGATCCAACAATCGATAGGTTTAGATATTCGTTAGCTTGGTATACGGATACCTAGACCTATACGAGTAGAAATTGAAACGAATAAATTTACAATACATCAATGCATCATATACCTATTTCTCGTCCTTATAGCAAACACGTTTTAATCCTCTAAACTAATGATCAGCCATTAAATTGTGTCTGCGAACAAATACATAATACGAATCGAGTAGATGTTTGAAAAAGAATTAAAAATAAGGTATTAGGATTCGTAGTATTTCTGCTACCTATCGAATTACCATCGATGACTCTCTTATGTAACTCTTGGGATGAGAAAATATACCTATCGAGGTGTTTGTCCATGAGAAGAAATCTGGTAATTAGTCGTCGTATTTGTTTGGTTGGGTTGAAAGTGAAAAATCCCTAATAATTTATGATAATTTTGAAAAATTTTCGGGTTTATTTTACCTATTTGGCAGATAATTATGAAAATACGTATTTTTTTACGTATGGTGCTACTTGTTTCCACCAAGGCGAATATTTTGTGATATAAATTTTTCTGATGTGATTGATTTTTTTTCAGGAGAAAGCTGAATTGAAAGATAATTCTCAAAAGTTGAGCAATGGTCATAAACCGCAGTCGTTGGAGGATGGCGCTTTAAATAAGGTAAATTGAGTAGTTTTTTTTTGTGATTTTATAGAGAAATTGGGTAAAAGTAAAATTGATTAAAATTTTAAGAAAAATGATGAAAATTATAGAAAAAAATATGATAAAGTTATCAAAATGTTTTAGTAATTTTTTTTTTTTTTGTAATTTTCCATGTGTAAAGGAGCTATTGACAATTTTTTTCCCTTGGGATTTTCCAAAATAAAGGCAAGTCGAAAATTTCAACTGAAAATGAAATAATCCTGTCTAAAGTTATTTGGTAATAATTTTTTTTTGGAAATATATTTGTTTGAAATGTCAAAATCAGTGTTTCCACTCTTAAAATTCCCAAAAAATTGTAGTAATCGGTGAAATGAAAATGATCAGGACCTTTCAGAGAAAAATGAAATCTCGGGAGAAAAGTGTACATTTTGAGGAAAAAAGGAGGTCTTTTGAACGTCGAGTTAGATTTGACGTGGTTGAACTAAATTTCTTCGTTTGAGTGCCCTCGTAGTGAAGAGATGGCATTTTTTTAGCCCTACAAAAACACGAGTTGGGGAAATTTTCTCCCCCTGCCCCCACACACAGGAATGTATATGAAAATGTTTGTATCAACTTGAAAAATTGAAAAAAAACACAGTAGGTAGGTAATATTTCTTTTTTTTTGTGACTCAAATTAAAAATTTTTGAAAAAATTGAAGAAAAACATTTCTGAATAAATAATGTTTGAATTTTTGTCCTTCTACTTATGTGAAGTTCAGTTCATTTTTCTTTTCAAAAATGGTAAAAAATTTAGGAAATTTTGTTTTTGAAACTGAAAAAATTTGAGTTTTATTATTCTCATTTCAAAGTCTAAAGATTTTTTTTTAAAACAACTTTCTGAATAAGTAATGAATTTTATTATTTGATTTTGAAAATTTCAAACGTTCGATTTTTTTTTCATCTTGGTGACAAGAAAAGAAATTGTACGATTTTTCATGAGAGGGAAGGGGTCCTTAAAATCAAACAAATTTTAATGTTTTATTAAAATGTTTGTCAAATTGTAATATTTTTTTCGTGTTTGAAGATTTATCAGGTAATTACCTTTTTTTAATACCTAGAGCACAATTATAATTTTTTTCGCAGCCATTCGAGCAGTTCTTCCGTATATTTTTTGGATTGTAGGACTACCATTTTTAAAATTTCTAATGAAAATTATCATTTTTTGAGAAGTTTATAAGAAGAGAAAATGATAATATCGCCCTTCTCTATTCCATGTTGAATAATTTTTACAGAAAAAGCTACTTATGTCAACTATGAAATTTTTTCCAGACTTCAATAAATTTGTTGATCTTGTGAAAATCATTTTTTTGAAAAATTCAAAAAAGTGAAAAACGTGTTGATTTTTTCTGCTGTTGAGACTCGCCACACTCTTGAAATCATTGTGCCAAAACCATTTTTTGAGAAGTGTCTCTCCAGACCTCGAAATTTTTGTCTATAAAAATTACCATTTTTTTGAAAAATAAAAAAAATTTATGAATTTTTTGATCGATGGAAACATGTCGAGAAAGAGGGTTAAACAACGCCTTCAAAATCAAAAAATTGATCATTTTTTCCTTTAGATTGGAAAAAACGAAATTTAAAAGAGAAAAAAATAGCACGATTTTCATCACAATTTTTCTAAAATCTCACAAAAGGACCAAGAGTGAAATTTTATTTGAAAAGTCAATTAATTGAACGCAAAAATCAAGAAAAAAGGGGAATTCGATTCTTTCCTACTCATCTACTTCTATTTAATCATCCAATACGATTCCGATTATTTTTTAATCAATTTTGGGAGAAGTGATGTGAATCTCGAAAATGCTTTATGAAGATGATTCCATTTTCTGGAAAATACAAATTCGTGGCTGGACAATTTTTCCAACCCTATTTGGTTTCATTAAGTGGCCTTACTTTGAACCTTTCTCAAATAACAATTCTGTAATGAAAAATGATTATGTATTTTTTTTGAAAATACAATGTAATTTCTGTTTTAAAATACATTGTATTTTTTAAAAAATACATAGAGGAAAATCATGCATCATTTAATGAAGTCATTTTTTAGTAAACTGGGTCACTTTTTTCGATTGTGGGCACATTTTGTCACTATTTTACTCTTCAAAAATCTTTTTGGAGAATTTTTACCCCTCAAAAGTCACGTTTTTTCAATTTTTCAAGCAAAATTACCTGTTTGTCTCATTTTAAGTCATAATTGTAATTTTTCAATTTTTTTTTTGTGAAAATCATCATTATGCTTAATGTCTTTTTGGCTGATATTCGAATTTTTTGTAGATTTTGTTCAAAATGTCCAGCTTCTCAAAAAATTGAATTTTTAGTCTCTTTTTTGTTCTCCATTCGACGTTGGTGTTGAAAGTTACTTTTTTTTTTAAAAAAAATAATTTTGCTTTAATGCCTAAAAAGTGACCTTTTTTTGTCTTTAGGGAATCCGTCCAGAAAATTTTGCAATTTTTTCAAAATTTTAGAGATTTTTTAACTACATATTAAACAATGAAGGAACTCATGGAAATAATTTTTTAAACTTTTTGTTAAAAATTGATTTTCTAGTACTAATTTTTAAATTTTCGTTAAATTTTTTTCTGGCCTTCTTTTTATTAATTTGGTGATTTTTTTAGATGTAATTCTTCGAAATTTTATCAAAGTTTGAATTTTAAAAAATCTCCTCCGAGCTTTTTTTCAATTTTCATGTCTAATTTCATTTTATATTTTATGCAGTCCGGCGCCAGCACCAGCTCCGATCAAAAAACCAACGTGATCCCATTAAAAAGCAAAGATTTCACCGGGCTGGGTTTCGATATCTGCGGCAACATGAGGGATGGAATCTACGTTAAAGATTTACTCCATCGTGGACCAGCTTCGGAAACAGGAATGATCAAACAAGGTAATAAAAAATTACTAAAAACAATCGGCATCGTTTAATTAACTCTACATAGGTAATTCGAAAATGCACCGCTGCATTCGTGCATCTCCATACAAAAAAAAAATACTTACCTATAATTTTATATATCTGCAATATACTTATACCCAGGTATGCATTTTTACACGCATGATTACGACCCGAGAAATACGAGAATCCTACTGTAAAATTGTAGGTACCTGGGTTATAATTAAGGTGCAAATTATCTCTGCTCACTTACGCATAGGTGTTCTAAACGTTTGAAATGGTATTTTCGTATAATTGGCATCATTGTTTTAACCTAATAGACCAGCTTTTATATAATTGTACGAGTAATAAAGAATATAGCGGTTTTATTCGTTGGCAAATTGTTGAAAAAAAAACTTGACAGCTCTTTATATGATTAATATGAGAAAGAAAATCCTAATTCAGAAATACCTAGGTACTTTTTTACTCGAGTAATTACACGTTTTTTACCATCTTTGATGTCTCGGTCACGTATTGCTACGTGTTCGTTCGATTGTTTAATTATTATTTTGCGCCTATGCGAAAAAAAAATGCAATTAACTCGAACTTGATTTTTATAATCTGCGAGTAATTTGTGAAAAATATGCACCTGTATTTAAAATTTTATTTTTAGAAAAATTCTGTAAAATCGTAGATAGATAATTTTTCGAGCTAGATGAGTGAATTAGGTATTTACAAAAATCTAGGTAAGTATCCTAAATCGATAGAAACTTAAACTGGTCTTGCGGTTGGAAAAAATTCAATTCGTTTAGCTTTATAAATGCATTTGGATGGAATGGACGATCGGCAGATAACTCTTCTATACAAATTGCATTTATTTTCATTAAGAGATTTCACTCGAGTCGCGGTCGGTCAAAATAACCCAACGAAATGTGTTGCCTGTATACACGTTTGCATTTAACCAGTCTTTCTACTTTATAAACTTGAAACCTATAATGGTTGGATTTGGAGAGAGAAAAAGTACACAGCAGAAATGATTTACGTGCATTTTTCTTCCTCAGGTGATCGTATATCCGCCATCCGGATCAATTTTAGTCACATGGTGTACGAAGATGCAAAAGCGATATTGAGCTATGCTTCGCCGTATGAAGTTGAAATAGAAGTCGAAGACGGTTCGATTAATGCCAACGCTGCGAAAAGTAGCAGTCCGAATTCGACGCATTCGTTTTACAGGAGTCAGTCGTTTTCGACGGCGCAGCAGGTAAATATGAGATTTTTGAAGGGTTAGAATTTTTTTAAAATTTCGGTTAATGGTTTTCTGAAAAGGAATTCATTGTGTTGCTTGACTCTGATTTTTGGAGGTTGGATTTTGGAAATTTGACGGTGTGAAAAATTTGTAATTAAAAATATTGATTGTGAAAATTTTTCAATTTTGGTAAATTTTGATTTATGAAAATCGTTAAATTTTGGCTGAAATATGTGAAGCTTTTGATGAAAAAAAAATTCTGAATCGAGGATTTCGAATTTTTTCGATTTGTGCCATATTTTTTTGAACCTGATCCTAATTTTGGGAGGCAGATTGTATTTTTGAAATTTGACGTTATGAAAAATTCGAAATCAAAATTTTGATTGAACGTGATGATTTTTTTAATTTTGGTGAATTCTAATTAATGAAAATTGTCAAATTTTGACAGGAATGTAATTTTTTTGAATTGAGGGTTTCAAATTTTTTCGATTAGTTCCATATTTTTTTGAAAAGGGAATTTCTCGTGTTACCCTGATTCTGATTTTAAGAGGCAGGTTGGATTTTTGAAAGTTCGTGACCAAAGTTTTAGTTGATCGTGATTGTTTTCGATTTTGGTGAATTCTGATCAATGAATTGAAATCGTAAATTTTTCACAAAAATATGAACTTTTGATGAAAAAAAAAATTACCTTACTAAAAAAGTGATGATTATCGAGTTCTCATCCAACACCAATCTCTTGAAACCAAATGTTACAATTTACCGAAATTTTTTGACTCTTCGGAAAATTTTTCTAATTTTTCTGTTTTTTTTTTGTATCTCTCCAGAAAACGTGGGAATTATTTGAAGTGCCTAGTCCTGCTTAGCTAAATTTATAAAGTTTCTAATCTTTTTTCGAGTGCTTCTGCAAAATTTTACTTTTTTTCGCCATTTCCAGTTGGATATTTTTTTTGGCTTTTCAGACACTATTTTTCAGTGAATTTTCACCCTCGTTTGTATTATTTTCAAAATTGATGATTTGTCGCTGAGCTTTCAGTCAAAAATGACTGACTTCTGTCAGAAAAAATTGATAATTTTTGATTGAAAGATCGGTGAAAAATAACTGATTTGAAATTTTAACCCTTCATTCTACATATTTTTTTTTTTTGAATTTTCAACCCCTCCTTTGAAAGGTCTGGCTGGAAATCGTAACAAATGTAATATTTTTTGTTTTGATTAGATCATTCTCAAAAAGTTGAATTTTGATTGCTTAAATAAACTTCATTCATATATTGAAACTTTTTGTAAAACTATTCTGATTTTTTTTTAGAAGTTTCCTCGAAGCTCTGTGATTGGTAGAAATTGTAAAAATTCGGTTTTTAGAAGTCTAAAGGGAAGAAAAAATGAGCTTTTTTGGCGAAATGATGATGTTATAATTTTCCAAACTTGTTTAATAACTAATTCAAAGATAAATTTTATTTTGGTGATTGGGGTTTTGAAAAAAACTTTACTCGAAAATTCCACTTTCGTTCAAATTTGAAGAAGATATTTCGAATATTTTTTCTTTCTTGAAATATCAAGACTTCACTGATATTTGCATTGGGGGGGGGAGGGAGGACAGGTGTTTGTATCTTTATATCAAAAATTTTTCACTCTCGTTTCCTTTTCTTCAGTTCATTAAATTTAATAATTTTGACGTGATCCTTACGTTTTTTCTCAACAGAACACTGCTTCCTTGAAAAACGCCGATGGACGGAGGGCGAGTTATCCATCAATTCCTATCACGAAAATAAAAAATCGTAAAAAACTTTTGAAAATCAAAAATTGATTTTTAGCCAAAAATTCAAACATTTTTTCATATTTGTTGAACTTTCTCTTTGATTTTTTTCAGATATGGTCTGACAAGGGTGATTGAAAAGTCATGCCGAAAAAATTTACCAAATAATACAATTTAGGTTCAATAATTTTCCAATTTTATTTTGAAGTAAACATTTTGAATTATGATGAAAGGAAGAAACGTAACTTAAAATTCCATAGACTAAGTACTATTAAAAACCCTTATAAACCCAAATAATTTACCAACTTTTTCTTCTACGTATTACCTATACAATTTATGCAATTTTTCAACATTTCTCAAACGACTGTTTTACAATGTAATTTTTTTTTCAAATTTTGAGCAAAAATAGACTTTTTTTCTTCTTAAGGAATAATCAGTTTTTTGAGCTTTTTAGATGATTTTTGTAAAAATTATTTCAAAATAATTTTTTGTATTTTTTTTTCTTCTTAAAATCAAAATAATTTATTTAAAAGTTTCCACGGATGTGTTAAAATTTCCCAAGCTGGATAAAAAGTTAAGAACTGTAAATTTTTCTTCTCCTTCTCTTTCCCCTTTCTCTCTTCCAACCATTTTTTATATTGATCATCGATCTATGATTTTTTTGGACGATTCAATTTACTCGTTTGATTTTAAAACTGAAAAGGGTATCAAAACATTTTTTTAAAAAAATGTGATACTAAGAAAAAAATTGGAAAAATTGATCAATTTTTTAATAGGTAATTTGAAAATTTTCAAAATTCAAATTTGTGGGAATACAGATAAAAGGGGTAAATTATTTTCCATTATGAATACCATTTTTATCCCGAAAAATTGGGAAATTCATCATCATAATTAAAATTTAAGCCCAAAACCCAAAATTCCGACCAATCAAATTTCAATTCTAATAACCTCTTTTTTTTTTTACAGATCCAAAAAATAATCCCACGCAAACTAAACTTCAACTCAACCGACAAAAAACCAGACCAGCCATCGGACACCAAACCAGCCATCCTGGAAGTATCGGAAATATCCGATAAAATGTTCAAATACGGAGTCAAAGTATTACCGGATATAAAATCCAAAGTGTTATCCCAAACCTCATCTCCAGCCGTAATAACGAACGAAACCCAACATCACGCCAACGTTAGCGCCACCGTCATAGACATCCAAAGCGATTCCGGTATCGATACGAAGACACCTACGACCAGCTTCGACGAAGTAGATTTATCTCCGCCGGTATCTCAGTCTCAGCCGCATGAAAAACCCACCGCCGGTACCTCGCTCACATCCACATTCAAAGACAATAACATGAAAACCAAGCTGGTCAAAGGGATACAAAACTTGAAAGATAAATTAAACAACCATATACAAAAATCCGCCACGAAAGAATCTTCGGAAATGCAAAAAATCGAGAAAATGCCCGATCAGCAGTCGTCTTCGCCATCTCCTAAGCCAAACAGCAGCGTTAGCTCGGTAGAAAGCGTCGAACAGAATCATAAACCGCAAGAAGATATCAATCTTAGGCTACGATCGTCCAGCATTAGCTCGAACGAAGATGCAGCCAAGAAATCCAAACGTAAAGCTCCCCTGCCACCCGTTGTCCTACCCGATGTCGAATTTAATTTACTCAACGAGATCGAGAACGAGGTAAATAAGAATAATTACGAATGCAAAGATAGCGACTCCGAAGCCGAACCTGATATGAACACGATCGAGTTAAACTCGTCTCACATTACCGTTCATCACATTCCCGAAGAATCCAGTCGCAAAGCTGCCTCGCTCGGCGATCTGTCCAAAATCACCGAAACAGATTCGCCGGTCCCTTTGGAACGAGCCGTCTCCCTGGAGCTGACCGAGCACACGCCTCGAGGAAGTAAAAAACGTAAAGCTCCATTGCCTCCCGAGGAGAACCTCAGCAGCGAAGAATTATTCGCCAAAGATTCCAAATCAGATTTAGGCCTGACCAAGTTGAAAAAATCGTCTCTTTTCGGCACCCTGGAGGAAGCAGTGAAAACCAAAGATGACGACAGCATAGCCTCAGATTCAGACATGCTGACGTCATCGACCCCGATGAAGCTGCCAGACGACGATAATAAATTCCTATCGATCGAGTCGAACTGCAGCAATATCAGCTGGGAGTTGAATTTCGATCTGCAGGACGAATCGAACGTATTCGCAGATATCGACGAAAAAGTTCCTGATCTTCCTACGTCGCCGATGCCGAATCCGAATTTACCCACGTACGTGACCGAAATAAAGGTATCGAACGGCGACGACGATAACGATTTAAGCAAAGTCAACATCAGCGACCTTACTTTATTCGTTACAGCCGCCGAAATAAACGAAAACGATAAAACCGCCGAGGAAGCCGACGATTCCAAGACTTCGGAGTTAATCGAAACCAAAACCATGGTCGATACGTCTCCCAGCTCGACAGATTCGACCTCGACCAACGATTACGAAAACGAAGACTCGTCTTTGGACACAGTCAAGGAAATGAGCTACACGAACGGTATCGGAGGCGAAGACCACAGTCCAAAGGATTCGCCGGTCGAATCCTCAAAAACCTCTAATCAAAAATCATTCTCGAAATTTTCCAAAGAGAATATGTCCGACGAACAAATCCTAGCGTTGAATTCGTCCAACTCGACGACGCCGAATTTAAAATACAGCAAGATAAAATCCCCCGGCTCGACCAACAAACTACCAAAATTATCCCAATCCGTGTCTCCGGTCAAAGCAGCCGGCTCCAGGATACCGATTCGAGCCAATACCGAACCTTCGCTGAAGGTATCTTTGATAAATAAAGACGACATCGTCGTACCCAAACCCAGAAAGTATAAATTATCCGAAGACGCGAGTTTAGAAAATGGTAAACCAGTAACTTTCGCTTCTTCTAATCATCTGCCTTCTCCTACACATAAAACATCGGTGCTATCGGAAACTCGTCATAACGGCCCGAATCGCTAATGCAGCTACGTGCCCGACGTATAAATTTATTACTTGTAATTTATATCGTGTAAGTGTGATAAAAACCAACTTTGGATGTTCCAAGAAGACAACGGAGATGCGAAATTCAAAGCGGAGATGTTTCGTCTGGTTTAGATAGGTATCCGAAGATACCTATTTGTAAATTTAATCGAATCGGTGTACGAGTGACGTTAATTTTTTATCTGCGTGTTTTTTGTTGTTCTATTGACGCAGATAGACGAGTTTTAGAAAAAAATACGTAATTTTGGAGAGAAATGACTGAAAAATATCGTGTTTATTAAAAACCAAACCTGTACAGCGACGTATTATATTATTTCATTTGAATGCTGCAAAGTAGACGCTGCTAGCAGATAAATTTCTTCTTTTAATAACATAAGAGTTGTAATTTTTCCATGGTATTGTATACCAACCTTACTTAAAAACGGCTCGAATTGATGATTTTTTTTTTACTTGAAACGAGAATGTTCGTATTGTATATTGAATTTTTTTTACGGCATAGTTTACCATGTACCTGATGATATAATTCTATGTCTTGTAAATTTTACACGATGAAAGATGAGTTAATTTATGTACTTACCTGTAGTTTAAATGTTGTTGCAAAAATACCTATTTTTTTACGTGTAACTTAATTTTGTTCTTTTTTTTTTGGTTCTGTTGTTAAAGAATAAATCAAAGTATTATTTAGAGTACCTATTTTTTTCTTCCATGAGAATTTTTTCCTCGACTATTATGATATATTAACCTAGGTAAAAAAGCTATCCAATTATAGGTAGTGTTAATCGAATAGGAATTATTTTCGTTTACCGTTTAAATGAGATTTCATAAGAATATGTACATAAGTTGTAAGAAAGTGAGAACGAATAATTGTCTAGAAATGAAAATTTTGTTGATCCATGTGTACGATATAAATGTTTTATAATTGTTGAATAAAATAGTGCCATATTGCATTTTTTAAATTAATCGTGTATTTTAAAAAAAAAAAATATGAATAATTTAGGCAGTGCCATTTTTATAGCATTCGCTACTGCAATCATCATGGTTTGTTATTGTTTGTTTGTTTATTAATTTTGTTGACGCTTTTTTCCCTTTCTGACGCGATTTTTCTAGTTGAACTCATGAACTGAACAAATTGGGCTGAAATTTTTACAGAGTAGGTGTAGATTGTAGATTATGTATGTAGAAGAAGAGCTGATTATGAAAGTATAAATTTTGAGCAATAATTTCAAAGTATGAGAAAATTAATTTTTGGGAAATATTCGGGAAAAAAATGAAAATTCCAGAGTAGGAAAAAATGGGGAAATTTTTTTTCAAGAGTTCAAAAATTGAATAAATTTTCAAGGAAAAAATTTTAGTGTAAGAAAAACTTGAAAGTTTGAATAGGTGTTGGGAAAGAATTTTAGAAGAAGAAAAAGAAAAAGAAAAATTTAAAACAATATTGGGGAAAAAATGTTTTTGGCTTCTATCAGCTACATTGGTTTCATTTTTCGTTATGCATTGCGTTGTATCAAAAATTGCCAAAATTTTAAAAACATTCTGAAAAAGTGATGATGATCGAATTCTCACCCAGTATCTTTCTCTTGAAACCGAATGTTACAATTTATAGACATTTTTGGAGTCTTCTGGAAAATTTTCTGACTCTTCCTTTGTGTGTTTTTTTTTTTTTTAAATATTTCTCTTACAAAACGAGGGAATTTTCTTGAGAAGCTAAATTTATCAAGTTTCCATAGTATTATTTCGAGTGCTTCTGCAAAATTTCATTTTTTTTTTCACCTTATTCAGTCAGATATTTTTTTGCTTTTCGAACAGTTGATGTTTTTTCACTAATTTTTCAGTCAAAAAATGACTGATTTTTCAATCAATTTCCAATTTGTCAGATAAAATCAATAATTTTTATCTGAAAGATTGGAAAATAACTTATTTGAAATTTTAACTCTTCCTTCTATTTTTTCTTGAATTTTCAGCCTCTCCTTTGAAATGTCTGGCTGGAAATCGTAACAAACATTTACATTTTTTGATTGGATCATTCTCGAAAACTTCAATTTTGATTGCTCAAATAAACTTCTTCATATTTTGAAACTTTTTGTAAAATTATTCTGAAATGTTTTTAGAAGTTTTCTCGAAGCTGTAGAATTGCTAAAAATTGTAAAAATTCGGTTTTGGAACTCAAATTTAGAGAGGAAAAAAAGAACTTTTTTTTTTTGGAAACGATGAAGTTCAAATTTTCAGAACTTTTTTTTAGGAGTTATATAATATTCTGGTTATGGGGATTTGGAAAAATGTTTTTCCGAAAATTTCTTTTTCGTTCAAATTTTAAGGAGATATTTCGAATTATTTTTTTTCTCTTAAAAAATCAAAACTCCAATGATATTTGTGTGGGGGTTTGAACAAAAGCTCTGGTGCGGTAAGTGGGGTCATTTAGCCCTTGGTGGAGCTTTGACAAAATTTTTATGCCATTTGACTTGCCATGGTATATGATTTTAGAGCGTATCAGCGAATTTTTATCTCACTCCTGGGGGGTGGGGGGGACAAAATACGCGATTTTCAAGCCGAAAACTTTTAAAAATTCTATCTATGCGAGTTTTCAACCGATTTTTTCCAAACTTGGCACGTAGGAAATGGTACTAGAGGGGGATGTCCTGAATTTTTTTCAGATTTTTTCGACCATTTTAACGACCTTGAATTTGACTTTGAAAATTTCAAATCGCCTAGAAGCACCGTTTTGTCGCGGGGTAGGAAAAAAATCCTATGTTTCTCACTCTATTTTACACCATTCAGAATTTTGAAAGTACATTCATAGGTAATAGGTACTCGCTTTTTATTAAATTTCGACCAATATTCACCCATTTCCTATGACTATGACATTTTGAACGAATGAAAAGCAATTTGGTCGTCAGGTGATGGAATTTTTTCACCGAGTTTTTCGTGATCAATGTAAAAAATGAAAAAAATCACCCATTAAAATTCAAACAGCGTTTTCAAAAGTTTACATGGATTTTTTTGGGTTTGGAGATCTTGAGATCTTCATCTAAAATTTTTTCGAAAACTCTGAAAAAAATCATTAATTGTTAAAAAATCAAAGAAAAAAAATCAATGGAAGAGTTTTTTGAAAAAAATCTTCAAGTACAAATTACAACTTATTACTGGTTGCATTTTCACCAGAATTTGAAAAGATAAAACATTTTGAATATTTCTTTTTCGTGCAATCTTCTCATGAAAAAATTGATAACAATTCAAAGTATTAAAATTAACGATGATTTTCGTAAATGAATTTTTTGTTATGCGTTTCGAATCACGTATCTAGAATTTTTCGCAACTTCGTACTGTATTCAGTGATCGTATCAATTATCAACTGGAACATCCTGGGCTCAATGTATGATATAAATTTTGATAAAAAACAAGAAAAGAATTCTAATCCTACTCAGACCACGAGAGCTCATTATTGTAAATATATGGGCGATTTTGTAAGTTACCTATCTAAAAATAAAAGTTACCAAATTACCTAGCTACATACTTGCAAAATGGGTACCTACTACGTACCTATAATGCTCTAGTTATCATTTTTTTTCATACTAAGGCGTTGCAAGCTGATTGCAAATTATGGTCTTGTTGGGAGAGTCAACTCAGAGATCACTCGAGGATTGAATTTTTAAACATTTATAATCACTTCAGATCGAGTGTAGCTCGACAAGAATGCCACCAATGTAAATATATCGAAGATATTCCTGCAATGATTCAGCTAGTGAGTATCCAAAATACGTACCTGCCTTTAAAAATTATTTCACCTGAAAATCTACCTACCAATTGCTGGTATTTTGAGCAAAAAAAAATCATCTACATTGATTATTTCATAGGAATGGCATTGGAAATTAGAGAAGGAATCGCAAAATGCGATCAAACACTGCCCTAATCAAGATTTCAAAACAAATTTAAAAATGAATATCGACGACGACTCTTTAAATGGTAAATATTCGAATTATTCTGCTGTACAAAAGTCATACTTTCAATTAAGTATTTTAAACGAGTTTGACAACCTCTAATTTAAAAATTAAATAGAATTTTTGAATCAAGATTCAATAAGGTCTTTTGTGTTTAGAAAAGAATTCGTTACAATGTGAAATGACTGCCACCTCGTTTCCTATTTTAAGTGGTACTCAAGATGAACTCATTCGAATGTTGCCTTCTTTATTACATGGTAATCACCTTCAAGATTTTAATATGTGAGTATAATCTAATTTATTCATCTCTAGTTCCTATTTTCACCAATTGAGCCAAAATTTTACCGATTTGAAGAGTATGTCATCTATTTCTTGAAATCAAATTTTGAGTTGCCTTAATTGATTAAAATTCTCTTTAGAGCAATTTCAGTATTCTGAAGAAAATTCAACATTGTCCAAAGGCTCCAGATTGATTCGAAAATTATCTCAGACGATTTATGGGACTGATTTTGGGATATAAACCAATTTTCAGATTTTTCCTCGCGATTTGATATTTTTATGAAAAATCATATCAGAAGTCCATCTGAATAATTTTCAAAATTTGCCGAAAATCTAAAAATCAACTTCGAGAACTCAAAATTTAGTTCTCAATTGTAGATGACGTATTTTTTCAGTTACTCAAATTTTGGAATAATTGACTCAGACAGGTCGTTAAATTTCTTTTTTTTTTACGAGATTGGAAACGAATGCAACATGAGTTGCCTATCTTCCAATTCGATGGTACAACTGTCTCTTTTTTTTTTGGCAGAAATAACAAATACCGAAGGAATTTAGCTGTGTATATCGGATGTTCTTATATTCCTCGAGTATTGGACTGGGAACAAATGCATTCTCCAAATCCATCGTTGAAGCAACCCATGGGCCATTTATTATGTTACTATTGCTCGAGAGAAAAAACTATTGATTCTGGTCCCAACAATCCCATCAAATGTCCACCTTACACCACTAAAACCAACACGAATGATTTTCCTATACTTTGCAAACGTAACAGCCTCAAAATTTAATTTAATTTACCATCATTTTCCTTGAAAAACTCACGTCATTTTTTTCCACAGTTACGACGAATCGAACAACTCTACCTTGCGAATCCACCATCATCCCTTGTTCACCGTGGAAAAAAACATATTCGTGGATATACCCTCATTTGACCAATATGATGGCTGAATTGGATAACGGAACGAACTTGCCGGTATCTGATTTAGATATGATTAATTTCCTACCTTTGTCGGAAGAAAATACGACAGATGACAACATTTCCAAACCTAAAAGAATACAAATAACGCCCTATGTGGTTCATTTGGACCCTTATGATAAGAAATTTTGCATTCTACTTTTTCTCATTTTTATTATAATTTTGTTACTTTTAGTTTGTGCCATTTTATTAATATTTCATCATTATTTAGTGCATAAGCGAAGAGAATCCGTTATCATGGCTTCAATGTAATCGTTTTTTTAACGTGATTTATTGTTGATTTTTAAGACTTGAAGCAAATAAATATGCTTTGTTATGCTAAAATATCAATTTTTCAATTTTATTTATTTTTTAAAAGCAATAAGCGTACAATTTTTTCTTATTTAATACACGAGTGTAATTTGTTTGCAGATATTATCACAGCTAATGTACTTTTTTTTTCAATAGGCACCTATTCGAATCTTAATTTTATATATAAATTTAATACTCCTTCGATAAAATTTCTCAACATTTAAATGAGTAAGCACAACAAAAACATCAACAATTCAAAACAAAATAACAATTTTTTTAAACAGAGAAGCGAGATGAGGTGAATAAAATGGTAACATTTTTCATTTTAAAAATAATATTGCGATGGCCAAACCACTATAATGAATCGGCGTCTGAATTATTTCTTCGATAGAATCTCATCGATGACACTTTCAGCTTCGGCGAAAACAGCCTCTGGTGTTTGGATGGCGTTTATCTGTAAGAAATTGGTGCATTAATGAGTGTTTGAAAGTAAGTTTTTAATTAAGAGGAAGTTGAAAAGTGGGTAGGAAATGACGGATCGAGAGGACTCGAACAGATGCGATAATTTTTTAAAAGGGTTGTGAGTTTTATGCCCCATTGCCCCTATTGATGGTTTTAATTAAATAATTACATAGGTAACAATTTATTAGGCATTTTTCTGAAACTTGGACAATTTATTAAAAATTGGAAAGTATGCGAGGAATTTGGATTTAAAAAATAGCCATTTTTTCAAAAGGGCCAACTTCTTTTAAAAAATCTAGTTTTTTTTTCAGAATTGAAAATCTGAAAAATTTTTAAACAATGGACGATTGAAATTATCCAAAAATTTGTTAAGTTAGGTACGACAAAATGACAATAATACCTACTTACTCTAAAAATTTAATAATTTTTTAAAAGCATTTAACAGTTCAAAACCCTGATTTTTTCTAAAAAAAATTATAGGTTTTTTTTCGTCATGATTGAGCAATTTTTTAGGCATTTGACAATTTTTCACAAAATTTGACAATTTTTCACAAAATTTGACAATTTTTTTTACAAAATTTTACAATTTTTTTACAAAAATTCAACAGTTTTTCACAAAATTTGACTTGATAATTTTCCATAGATTTTTTTGAAATTACAATTTTCCATAAATTTGACAATTTTCCATAAATTTGACAATTTTCCATAAATTTGACAATTTTCCATAAATTTGACAATTTTCCATAAATTTGACAATTTTCCATAAATTTGACAATTTTCCATAAATTTGACAATTTTCCATAAATTTGACAATTTTCCATAAATTTGACAATTTTCCATAAATTTGACAATTTTCCATAAATTTGACAATTTTTTAGAACTTGGTCAATTTTCTACAAAGTTTGACCATATTTCACAAAACAATTTCTCATGAGACAATTTTCCCCAAAATTTACCTACAATTTTCCACAAAATTTACCCACCATTTTTCACAAAATTTGACAATTTTTCACAAAATTTGACAATTTTTTCCAAAAGTTGACAATTTTTTTTACAAAAATTCAACAGTTTTTCACAAAATTTGACTTGATGATTTTCCATAGATTTGGCAATTTTTCAGAACTTTGTCAATTTTCTACAAAATTTGACCATATTTCACGAAACAATTTTCATGTGACAAAATTTAACAATTTTCCATAAAATTTGACAATTTTTTAGAACTTTTACAATTTGACAGTTTCTTCGTTCACCCAACTTTTCAATAGTTGAACAATTATTTTAAAATTTTAGATTTTTCAAGTACCTATCGTAGGTACTAGGTACTTATACTCGTAGTTTTCAAAAAATGAAAAAAACGATTTTTTTTCAAAAGGTCACACTTTAAAATAACTGAATATTTTTTACTATGTTGGACAATTTTTTAGGTAGGTATTTTATACTTATTCCGTAATATTTTAGTAAGTATTGAATTTTTCAAAAATTATTAGACATTATGTGTTTCAAAAGTTTGAATATTTTTCAAAGATTCGACTGTTTCTCAAAAAAATTGACAACTAGTAATATTACATAATTATTCAGTTTCAGATGATTTCTCAAATATTTCATATAAATTTTCAAACGAAGTCGTATTTTTTCTCAAAAATTAAATTATTTCTTAAACAGTAAAAAGGAATCTAATTTTGAGAAAAAGTTTTGATTTTCTTGAAATTCCTGATTTTGTAGCACTTAATTTTAATTTGACAATTCAAAAATTAGGTGATACCTACAATAATTGGATAATTTTTCAAAAATCGCGTTACTTTTTGGCAATGGAACTAGTAGTGTTTGAAAAATATAGATTGCTCAGTTCTCCAACAATTGAGTTTTTTAAAAATTCGATATCTACTGATTTAAACATCATCATCGATCTTTTATACTATATGGATACCCAATGTATAATAACTCCAATGCAATTTTTTTGAAAATAAACACCGCGTATATGTAGGTGACGCGCATACGACTCGCGCAAGTTATCAGTGGATTTGTAAACAGAAGTTTGATAATTGATAGTGTTTGAAATTGAAATTTGAAATGTCAAAATTATGAATATGAAAAAAATGATCGAAAATATGTTTATTTTTAAATACAAAATTACAAATTTAATAGTTAAAAAAATTCAATCATTGATTTTTGAACAAAATTAGTTTTGTGAGCTTTCTGCGAATTTTATCAGTACGTTTATTTTCGTTTATTAAAAATAACTCATGATGTTTCCGAATTTTAATATACTTCATTACAATAAATTTTGTCAAAAAGTTTCCGTGATTACAATTAATATTATCAAAAGACGACATGTGATAGGTAGTAGAATGAAATATATCTTCCGCAAAATTTTTCAAAACATTCCACAAGTGATAACAGATAATTAAAAATTGAAAATAGGCGGCTGCCAAATAAATTTTGTTATGATTACCAGCGCGAGAGGGTTGCGCGTCACCTACATAAATTTGTGTTTATTTTCACTCCCAGAACAACTTTGGGTATCCATATAGTATAAAAGATCGATGAACATCATTCATTTTTTTTTTACAAATCATCTAATTTTCGAAAATTTATCCAAATATTAGATAGATACCTACGTTTTAAATTTTGTCAATTTTTCGATAATTACACAATTTTCTGAAAATTGAAGCACTTCTCGAATTGGTCTTTTTTTAAAGACAATCTTTTAGTTTTTGGACAGTTTTTTAAGATTGTTCAATTATTGTTTTCAATTGATCAATTTACAAAAAATTGAATATAGAGGTGAAAAATTTCAAATTCAATTGTAATTTTCAAAAGTTTTCGAAAAAATTGTGGGGCGGACAGATAACCCAAATGTTTCTACAGGAGTATTTCAGAGATGAAGGTATCAGGAAGCGAACCCATTTTTTGAGGCCTAATATGTTTGTCATCTGTCCGCCCCAAAATTTTTTCGAAAACTTTTGAAAATTACAATTGAATTTGAAATTTTTCACCTCTATAATGCAAGTTGAAGTTTTGAATAAGAATTTCCGATAATTTAATAGGTAGAGCTTATATCTTGGAAGGACAATTCATTGTTGTAAGCTGAAATGGAAGGATGTTTCTTGGGGCGGATTTTACCTTGATATCATAAAATTTTATTATCGAAATACTTATCCGGTTATATTAAAAATATTCAAATGTGATACCTAGGTATCATTCGTAGATAAACTTTACTGGCACACGCTTCGGCCGCAAACTAATGGTCCCAAGAGGGCGGGGACTCATTCTTTTTCAGAGATTTTTTTTGCGGATATCAGTTGTTTTTTGTACGTCGTCAATTATTGTACACATAAATTCTATTTTAATTTTAGTGTCAATGAAAACTTGAGTTAAATATACTCATGTGATAGATAATTTCTGTCAATGCAGCACATTTTTCATTTCTCTAATCCAACACAAAAGGAGGACAGTGATTGATCCCGTTTTGTATTTATCCCGTCCGACATTGATCCCGTTAGAAAAAAAATATCGAAAATAGCGAAAGTCATTGATCCCGTCCGACAGTGATCCCGTCCGACATTGATCCCGTTTTTAAATATAATCAAAAATAGTAAAAGTCATTCATCCCGTTCGACATTGATCCCGTCCGACATTGATCCCGTTTTTAAATAAATATCGAAAATAGTAAAAGTCATTCATCCCGTCCGACATTGATCCCGTCCGACAGTGATCCCGCCAATAAAATATAAAGATCCCGTTCAACATTGATCCCGGATATGAATCACGAAAACTTGAACCGTATACCAGCAGGTAGACCGTGAATGTAATGTTGCCAACCTGTATTTTATTTTCTTAGTTTACCTCTGAAAATAAACCCAACCCTTTATTTTTGTATAAACGAAATCTCGACACGGAGACACGGACGTTGGTGCCGTTGGTGGTATGGGTATGTCCACTTGTAAGCAAATAGACTCAGTAGGAGGGAAGATTTTTTTATGTTGGTTTTGAAAAAGACACAATACTTAGGTAAAGATGGAATGGAATGTGATCCAGAATCACGACGAGCTGACAATGTGAGGGGTATGAAAATTGTTATAAGAAGGATACATTCACGCAATCCATAATCTAAATTACTAATCCTTATTTATGATGAAATATACCTAGAAATTTACCTGGGCACTCATAGAATTTTCAAAAATTTTGCTTTAAAAAAAGCAATGGGAAAGTGAGGAAAGTATGTTGTAGTATTTTTCTATTTCAGTTTTGAAATTTGAAGGCCGAATATCAGAGATTTAGAGTAAATATAAGCATAAGCCACTGTAGAATAGAAAATTAATGAGATCATTTTCATTACATGAAATTGAATATCAACTTGAATAAAATTCAGTTTGTTTTGGGATATTAGGAAAAGTGAAGATTGAATTATTTCATCCAAAAAATTTCATTTTATGGACTATTGAATGCATAGGCGCACTCAAGGGGGGCTCAGGGGGCTTGAGCCCCTCCTTTGAGCTCGGAAAAAATATTTCTATTGCAAAAATAAAAAAATGTTCTTTTCTTTTACTTTTCAAACAAATTTTCGCCCTCACTTCGCTCGGACAGTATTTTAGTCATTATAATTTAAAATTTGATAATTTTTGACTAATTTTTCAGCCAAAAATCACCAATTCCTCAATAAATTCCCAATTTGTCGGCAAAATTCATCATTTTTGACTGATAGATCAGTAAAAAATGAGTAATTAGAAATTTGACCTCCTCTTCTTATTTTTCTCAAATTCTCAGTGCCTCCCTTAATTAATTTCTGGGTGCACCTATGATTGAAAGGAAATAGGTTCCAAAATTCGAGTGAGAAGCTGAAGCAATCCCTAGAATGAAATTGAGCAAAAATTTTGATTCTGCGATCTCAGTTTAGATTTAGAAAGACGATAATTTCACTGTCTATAGCGATTACTTTTTTTGTCCGAATTTCGAGATTTAATATTTTCTGACAACAGTGTGTTTCCTCCCTAAATTGAGGTCACAGAAAACAAATTTTGGATCAATTTTATCCTCGAAGTGACTCTTGAACCTCACTTAATTTTCACATTATATTTTCCTCTATTGGGCGCGTATTTTTTTTTTTTTTTAAATACTGCACACGTGCATTGAGAACATGGAAATGTAATAGTTGATCAAATTTGAACAAAATCGGTCCAGTGGAACACGAGAAAATGAAAAAAAAAACGTAATTTGAAGAAGACGATGTTTGGAAAGAAAAAACGCAGCTAATAAGGACTACAGTATGCAGCGAACTTATTCAACAGAGTAAAATAACCAGGAACTCGTGATGAAAAATGACAAAAAATTAATGTTCTCAGTTGAGGCGTATAGAATCAAAAGTGGCTTTCTCCATTGCAACTAATTTCGAGAAAAACGCAATAAACTTCCTGAGTGCCTATCATTTGATAAAATTGAGAGGTAAAGGTTGGAATGTTTTTATACCAATGTAAGGATAATGACCTACCATTCGGTTTTCCTCCTCACTTCGCGGTATGAGTTCCTGGAGGCCTTCAAGTTTGGAGAAAGCCACTTTTGTCTCCAACTTTTTTTTCTTCAATTTTTTGGGGGCTAATTCATGGAATTTTTCATGCATAACGAAGTGATCAATGGTACAGAATGTGACCCTCTTCCAGAAAAGGGACCTAAAGGGTTTTTTTCAATTCACATATCATTATTCTACACACTTTCGAAGTATCAAAATCGGTGTTCAACTCAAAAAACGATTTTTAACCTCCAAGGTCCCTTTTCTTGGAGAGTGTTACAAATGTTGAAAGTTGAAAAAAATCATATGGTATCGCGTTTCTCGAAATTTTTTTTTCTTTTGAAAAACAAAAACAACTACCTATCCAAAAAAAAGTAATAATGTAGCGGTTTTACCCAACTACAATGAAACAAGAGGGAAAATACCATTAAATGCCATATAATAAAAGGGAAACACATAACACAATATTCCAAGGTTCGGGGGTTAAAAATCATTTTTGAATTGAACACCGATTTTGATATGAACTTCGAAAGTGTGTGGAATAAGATAAGTGAATTGAAAAAAAAACTTTAGGTCCCTTTTCTAGGAGCGGGTCACATTTTGTAACATTGATCATTTCATTATACTTACATGAAAAGTTCCATAAATAAGCCCCAAAAAAATTGAAGAAAAAAAAGTTGGAGACAAAAGTGGCTTTCTCCAGTGGAGAAAGCCACTTATGATTCTAACCCCTATCTTTGCATGCTGTTTTCAAGTACTTAGCGGCCAAATTCGAAAATTTCAATTAGTACATCAGATGCGGCTTGCCTTGTAGTATCTGAAACCATGCTTAACTCATTTTTGATAAAAAGTGGAGAAAGCCACTTTTGATTCTACACGCCTCAGTTTCTCCTGAACAGAAAGTATTAAAATTTGGTATACTGTTGTATCATTACGGTACGTAGTCTATGCACGTATGAAATTTTTGCAGAAAAAAAATCATTTTTTTTAGCCGAAGAGGGGGATATGTGCCACAATTTGATTGGGACCCCTGAGGTGAATTCTAGGATGAAATTGACCCAAAATTTAGATTCTGCGACCCCGATTTAGTGAGGAACGACCTTCGGTTTATGCTAATTTCGTTTTTTTTTACCCATTTGAAGATTTTCAAATTTTTGACAATTCTTCTTTTCTTTATAATAAGAAAACTATTGAGTAAATCAAAAATTTTATAATGACCAAAAATACTCAGCGTGCCGATTTCTACAGGATTATTTGTTTTAAAGTCGTAATTACCTAGCTTCTTCATTCACACATACCTATCATAGGATGAAAAATTCAGGTGGGAAATTACGACTTCAAAACCAACTAATCCTGTAGAAATCGGCACGCTGAGTATTTTTGGTCATTATAAAATTTTTGATTTACTCAATAGTTTTCTTATTATAGAGAAAAGAAGAATTGTCAAAAATTTGAAAATCTTCAAATTTAGGTAAAAAAACGAAATTAACATAAACCGACGGTCGTTCCTCACTAAATCGGGGTCGCAGAATCTAAATTTTGGGTCAATTTTATCCTAGAATTCACTTCAGGGGCCCCAATCAAATTGTGGCACATTTCCCCCTCTTCGGCTAAAAAATGAATTTTTTCTGCAAAAATTTCATACGTGCATCGACTACGCAAAAATACAGCAGTGTACCAAATTTTAATACTTTCTATTCAGGAGAAACTGAGAAAATTAATCTTTTTGTCATTTTTCATCACGAGTTCCTGGTTATTTTGCTCAGTTGAATAAAGTGCGCTGCGTACCATAGTACCTAACTACGTTTTTTCTCTCCACGAATTGTTTTCTTCAAATTACGAATTTTTTCTATTTTCTTGCGTCCTACTGCATCGATTTTATTCAAATTTGGCAAACTATTACATTTTCATGTTCTCTATGCACGTGTGCGATTTTTTTATCAAAAAAATAAATTATCTACCAAAAAAGGGAAAATATTCCGAAAATTTATTAGGAGTTCTAGGGTCACCTGGAGGATAAAATTGCCCCAAAATTTGTTTTCTGCGACCCCGATTTAAGGGGGAAACATATTTGGTTCTTGTTATTTGAAGTTTTTGCCTAAAATTTGAAGATTAATTCATAATTTATTGAAAATTTAATAATAAGAAAACAAGTAAATGGAGTAGCATCGAAAATGCAAAAGTCAAGCAATCTCTCAAAATTGAACCCCTTCGAATATTACCAAGAAGGAAGAAGGTACGAAAAATTGATGTTTCATTTTCATTTCAATATTGTCAATTCTCCTTCACAAAATAGAATCTACTACACTTCCTACGTACAATAAGCATGCTATATGTACGTGGCAGCTTCTAAAGCAGTATATTTCAACAGAAAATCTATCAAAAATATAAAAATTTTATTTTAAAAATATTTTTATGGCAAACTTTTGCATTTTCAAGTAATTGGTATTACTTAGGTAGGTACCTATTTCACTCCATTGAAAAAATAATTTTAACATGGATGTTTTTTCCTCTGGGATGGGGATCATGCCAAATTTTTAAGACCACTGATTTTCAAAAACTAAAACTAAATATTTATATTTTTGAAATTAACTTAATATCAGAAAGTCAGAAAGACATAGATCAATACGTTTTTTTTTAAGATGCTGACTTTCATAAACAATTTTTATAATTTCCAATCTAAATTAACCTAATGTCAGAAAGTCAGAAGTCATAGATCGATATGTAACGCTAGGTATTTTTAAAATTTAATTTAATACCAGACAATCAGAATGACAGGAAAAATATCAGAAATTCAGTAGCCGACTTTTAAAAACAGTTAACATTACAAATACAAATAGGCATTTGCGATGAAATTTGGTAAAACACCCTATTTTTTACCTTAAGAGTTAAGTGGAAGTGTTTCGATACGTTTTAGATATTCCGAAAATTTTAAAAAATTACCACTGAGAAAACCTCATAAATGGCCTACTTAAACTTTAATACCTACCTATAATTGCAGATTATCTATTTGGTGACCTAGTTGATCGATGAAACCACAATTTTCTGAAATTTGTATCTTCCTGTTCAAATCTAATTTTTTAAATATTTTTTCTGGCTTCAAAATTGTTTTTGTTGAAACATCATTCCAATTTTTTTCAACTTCAAATTTTTCCGAAATATTTTTATCCTAAAAATTTACTCAGAAATGACAATAAAACCATGGATCAAAACCGATTGCATAAAGGTTTAGTTTGAACTTTTGAATTTACAATTTCAAGTTTATGGAATTCGACTTTTACGTCTTGAGGTAACAAATGGTATTTGAAATTTGAAAAGGAGGAAATGTTGTAAAATGTAGGTACCTATTAAATTTCATAATTTTTGAAAATTGGGATAGAAATTGTTGAATCAAATGATTAAAAAGTTTCAAATAAAGGTTGTTCTAAAATTAAATTGTTTTTATAGGTACTTAATAAAAAAATTCATTATTTTTGGAAAATATGATTTTCTTTTTTTCATGGCTAATTACCTATTGGCGATTCTGATTTTATTACCATGTAGTAACTTTTCACTGGAAAACCGAATGGAAAATCAGTTTTCAAATACAGGACGAAATGGTTTAGTTTTGAGTTAAAAATTTCAAGAGGAGGGTAAGTATGTTTGAATTTTAAAAGTTTTCAAAATTGAAACCAATTTTTTGGATTAATCACGACTGTGACCTGGGGTTGAAATACATGATCAAAAAAAATTCAAGATTGATAAAATTTACAAACAGATGATATGTACTTAGCTACTTACCTACCAAAAGAAAATTTGGGAAAATTTGGAGTTGAAAAAATTAAAATAAGGAGGGATGAGAATCATTTCAGAGTAGAAAAAAATTTGAAAATCGTTAAAAAGAATAAATTCACAACGACATAAAATTTACTCTTTTGATAGGTACACTCCTGAAAATTTTTCGATTAGAATTGAAAATATGTCTATAGCTTTTACATTACATCTCAAAAACTGTTTCAAATGAATTTGAAAAATCAAAAATAGGTTATCTCCCAAATGTCAACTCTTTACTTCAATGCGGGCACTGTTCGCATATTTTTTTTCGGAAAATTTTCTAATAAAAAAATGGATTGGAAACTGGAAATTGCGAATTTCAGAAAATTAATTATGCCTTTAGGTACTGTCTATAATCAATCAAAGAAGTAGGTCACTAATATATGACTAGTACGGAGAAAAGGGCCTTAATGGCCTGAAAAAACCCACGCGTGTGCACGATTCGGAACATTTTTTAAAGGGATGAGGTAATTTTAAAATTTCAAATTTTTGCCAAAATTCGACAAATCAGCCTTAAGTATTGCCTGAAATTTTGGATGTACATATGTAGGGTTCTGTTGATTTATAGGTATGTACGTACTACGTAGGATTTATTTGTATTTCGATTCAAAATTGTTCTTTGAGTTGGAATACTTCACCAAGTATGTATTGAATATTTTACGTCACATTCTGGAATTGTACCTTACTACCTAGTACCTACATACCATCATGTACAGTGTACAAAAAAAAACCTGTGAGGGAACATCCAGCAAATAGCCAGTAGCCACAGGTCAAGAATAACAGTGAATAAACGCCGCATTCCGTTACGAAAAAAATGCCTGCTTTTTGCCTTTTTCATTTGTAGGTATATGTAAACGCGTAGTCGTTGGACCCCTACTAGACTTGTGCCTGCTTCATTGTGGTTGTATAATCTCGACGCGACTTCCGATGTCCCTTGAAATGCAATTTCGCTTCACTCTCCCAATGTTATAACTGTACACACCGTTGAAAGGAATCAAGGACAATAATAAAACGAAAACCTGTTTCCATATGTCTCCTTCTTTTCTAATCCCTGATTGAAATTGAAATAGGAGAGTATCCATTCGCTTTTAGCGTGTGCATCACTGCAAAATCGGGGTACCTACTTCTGGTTTACCAGTCAGACCAGTCTATCAGTCAGCAACTGAACAACAGTGGATGTACTAGTTTTCGTGAAATTCGAAACAGACGGGATCAATGCAGGACGGGATCAATAACGGACGGGATCAATGTCGGACGGGATCAATGCTGAACGGGATCAATAACTTTTTCTAATTTCGTTATTTTTATAAAAACGGGATCAACACCGGGCGGGATCAATGTCGGCCGGGATGAATGACTTTCACTATTTTTGATATATATATAAAAACGGGATCAAAGTCGGACGGGATCAAGGTCGGACGGGATGAATGACTTTCGTTCTTTTTCATATTTTTTTAAAAACGGGATCAGTGACGGACGGGATTAATACAGAACGGGATCAATAACATAGTATCACACAAAATAAGAACTTTTTTTGAGTTTGCAATATTTTCGACATTTTTAACCATAGTATAAAATTTTCTTAACATCAACACCTTCCTAACCCCAAATTTTTTTGGCAACATATTATTATTAACATCAACTTTTTAGATCTTCAATTTTTCCAACATTTCTTCAAATTTACTGTTTTTTGTTAATTTTTTCCGACCAACATTTCTATTGATTCCAAAAATTTTAAAATTTTTTTCAATGTTTTTTCAAAATTGTAACAAAAACTTTTTTTGCTACAAATTTTTCCGAAAAAAATTTCATCAGCTTCATGATTTATTTCAATTCCAAATTTCTTCAACATTTCTTCAAGTTCAATTTTTCAGCTTAAATTTTTTCATAAATATTTTAAAACTCAATTTTTAAAATTCACACTCAATTTTTCATCAACTTCAATTTTTTGACAGACATTTATCAGCTCCAAAAATTGGACTGAAAAATTTTTGAGTAGGTAAGGTGACTAATCGACTTCAAAATATTGAGAGCTTAAGAAAAAACAAAAGTTGAGTTTTGGAAAAATTTTTGAAAGAGAATGATAGAAATGGAAAAGTTGCTGTTCAAACATGCCAAATTATTGAAGGAGTTGCGCAAAAACACTTAAAAATAAAGAAAATTGAAAAATATATTTTTTAAAAAATTACTTTGTAATTACAGTAAATAACAGCTCCATTTTTTTTGATAAAAATCTTGATTTACTAAAAATAGCCCAATTCTGAAGTCAAAGAAAATAGCTCCACCTCATTCATTGATTTCTTGCATGGACTTCGTCATCTCATTGCAATAAAATTCATACAATCTTTAGCCAAGGCTACAGAGCTTTTGAAAGCATAAATCAAAACCAAACTTTGTAGATGTATAGTTCATACATGTCTTCAATCGCTTTTCTTATCCTCAACGTTCAACTATTTACCATTTTTATTCATTTGAAGTTTGAAAATGGTGATTTTCACCATTTTCCAAAAACTTTGAAAAGCTCTAAAATGATGAAAAATGACTCAATTGAACTGGAATTTTCGAAAAAATATGTATTTTTACCCACAAAATCGGATAACGGGGCCAGTTTTTTATTTTGGAAATTTTTGAGCCCCCAAATGGGGGGGTGAAGGGGCAATTTTCAAAATTTCGAAAATCGGGCTCCGTCAGTATCTCCGCATGGATGAATAATACCCACATCCAAAATTTCAAAAATTTTGACCCAATCAATTTTGCTCAACTTTTGCTTAACTAACTACCAAAACAAGAGTTTTGCAACAAAAAACGAAATTCATATCTCCGCAAATAATCAAGGTATCAATTTCATTTTAGATTTAAAAGAAAGGACTTGAAAAATGAATAAATTTGCCGTAAACATTTTTAAAATTCATTCAGTCATTCTCGAAAAAAATCAATTGCAAATTTCAAAAAATTCACGGAAATTGTGCTCGAAGTACTCAGAGAATTATAAGTGTCACGCAGTTCCGACGTTTCATTTACGTTTTTGACGTTGTAGGGCGGGGTGGGTCACTAGCGTGACCCTTGATAATTACATAACTGAAATTGTACCCTTTTTAATTTAAAAAAAAATGATAGGTGCCTAAATAGAAATTTGCATTGTAATTTTAGTGACAGAGAGGTACTTTTTCTTTTTTTTTCAAGTCAGTGGAGTCACTTTTTTTTTGAAAAAAAATCAAATTACCTATCCCTCGAAATTAAATCCACTAATTATCCTTTATTTTTTCTTTGGTTTGGAAAAATATAGTAGGTAAGTAATTGTGCTCCCTCGAAATGGGTACACGACTGGATCAGCCAATGAAATTGTAGGCAATAAGTAGGTACGTACTTTTTTTGTTTTACTAGCGAATGTTTCAATAATAGGGTCATTGTTGGCGTGGAAAGTATCAAGTCTTTTTTTAATTGTTTCTTCATTATCGTCCGAACGACCTGAAGTTTTCGCTCTTCCGAGAAGTCGTTCGATCATGATTTTATCGTCGGCTTCTAAATAAACGATTACATCAGCTGGGGCAATCTGTAACATAATCAATATTTTATTACCATTGTACGAGTAAAATGAACTTTATCTACGTGTAAAGTACCCAAATTGATGAAAACTTTGATAAATAAACTACGAAGGGAAGGATTAGGCGAGAGTGATACATTTTTCATAGGTATACCATGAAAAGTTATACACACGAGACAAACTAATATAGGTCAAGATGATTCTATAAATATACGAAATGACACCCCAAGTCCCCGAGTTGATGTGTTACCTTGTTACAAACAGAGCACGTACCACAAACGTACGTCTACGTATAAAACAATGAATGAAATAGGCAGCTAATAAACTGTTTTCATTCATGTCATAATCATAGTAATATAACTGTACTACCTACTTCCATTAAAACCATATTTACGGTTCGGTGGAAATAATTTGATAAAGCAGGGCGTGACCAGAGGAAATGCATGGGTGCTCGGGTTCAGAGGAAGTTTAAATTTTATATCATTTCTGTTCTAGATTTGGATGAGGAAAGTACAGGTACCTATCTGCTTGCATTTTTAAATAAGGGTTTAGGCCCTTATCGTTGAAAAATGCACGAAGTTGAGGTAATGGCGTTCCAAAGTAAACCTACCCGCGGTTCATTTGAATTTTAAATAAAGTTTTCAACCGTGAAATTGATACGGTTTGGAAAAATTAACTTACGTTTTTTTCAAAAAGTTCTCCTTGGGCTTTTTCTCTGGGGTAACCATCGATTAGGAATCCTTTCGAGTTGGGTAACTCTTTCAGTAATTTTTCAGCTAATAATGTCAATACGAATTCCTACGAGAATAAATATTACGAAATTGATTTTTTATCGTTTTATTTATTTATCTAATTACCTATTTATCAATTTTTTTTTGAGAATTGAGAGAATGAAGATGAAATTTGAACTTACTGTGGGTACGAGACCACCTTCTTTCATAATCTGGGCAGCTTCTTTGCCACGATCGGATCCAGATTGTACTTCATCGCGAAGTAAATCACCGGTGGAAACGTGGGTAAATCCGTATTTAGCTACGACTTTTTCACATAGTGTTCCTTTTCCGCTGCCAGGGCCACCTTGAATGCAAATAAAATTATATTTAGATTAAGAATTCGCGGTTTTTCGAAAATCAACACAAGTAGGTCTAAAAAATACAAAATTTTAGAAATGGGGGATGAAAACTGATGTAGGTAAAAATGAAAAATAGATTCCAGTGGCATTTGAGGTATGTGGTGTGAAAATTTATGGAAACATTTTTTCCCATTTTTTTTTTTCAATTTTAGATATTTTTTAACCACAGGAGGTCAACTGATAAAGTCTGGGGAAATTTTCGCTGGATCGTTTTCAGATTTGAACACAATTTTTTTTGGCTTCAATTCCCAAAATACAGGTTTTTGAATTTTCCAGATTTAATAAAAATTATTTCACCAAATTTTATATCATTTGACAGAATTATGAATAAGTGGATGTTTCAACTTTGATAAAATTTAAAATTATAAAACTCGATGATATTAAATTTTTTTGAACATTCCAGTTTTTTTGTTTTTTAATATTATTTTTTGGGGAAATTTTATATTTTTAAATTTTTAGAAAATTTGTAACCTTATTGTGGTCGTTTAGCTTTTAATATGATTTTTATGAAAAATTTAAAAATTATGATTGAGATGTGAAAAAAATCAGATCTCATCATTCAACTAAAATGGAGCAATTAAAATTTCAAATTTCAATTTTGAATCCAATTTTTTGGAGCTCAAATAGTAGGTTTATGAACAATTTTAAACATCCCTGAAAATTTCAGTAAAAATTGATACAAAGATTGAAATAAATTTCTGAATTTTAACGTGGCTGTTGAAAATATCAAATCAAACACGATTTTTGATCAATTTTTTCAATGAAATCACCCTCCCTCCCCCCATTTTATGTTCAACTCAAATTTCGATGAAAATTAGGTAGAGAGGACGGAACAAAAAAAAACCTCATTTTACTGAATTTGAACTGCTAAAGTAAATTTTTCAAATTTTTGGCAAAAATGTTTAAAATTTAATTTTGGGTACCTAATTAAGTATAGTGAATTTTTTTGATTGGGAAATAGAAAATATTGGTTGTCATTTGAACATCAATTTCAGAAGGTAAAGAGATATTGACAGATGGAGGTTTTTTAAGTTTTAACATCTTTAACAAATGCTTTTTCGTCTTGTCCAATTTTAAAGGATCACCTCCCTTGTCAGTTAAAATTTTAAAAAAACTCTCATTAAGTGCATTTTCCTATTTTTGGCTTTTGCAACGTTCTATCAAATCAAAAATTTGTATCAAAAACTGAATTTCAATATTTCACAAGTTTTAACAATTTATTGAAAATTTACAATTTTTTCTAAACCATTTTTTCCAAAAATCTCATCAATTTTTGAAAAAATTTGGTAAAAAAAAATGGGTCCAAAATTTACAGAAAATTAGAAAAATCAAGACAAAGCTGAAAATCACTTTATACAGAATTTTAATTTATTTAAATGATGTATTTCATGAAAATGATCACCAATTTAGAATACAACATGAAAGTTTGAAATAGATCGAGTGTAAAATTCAGAAAAAATGTTATAGAGAAATTGTTGAAAAAATTAAGTACATCACCGCAAAATAAAACTTCATACAGAAATTGCTTCAAAGATTTCAAAAAATGTCATAAAAAAATATGATATTTTGAAAACCTTTTATTGTAACTCAGTTAAAAGTATCTAGGAAACTAGGTACCTACTACCTACCTAAGTATTTAATTTTTTTCATAATTTTAAGAATCCCTAGCACGAGTATGTATTTCGTTCTCGAAATTTCTTCCTATAATTATTATTCGTACCTAATATGTGACATATTATCTTATCAAAATTAATTGAATGATTACCTAATTATGGCAAATAAACGTGCACAATTGCAACTTATTAACTAGGTGCTTTAAAATCGGACACGAGTAAAATAGTTTTAAGCAAACTTGACCTTGAAATTTATCTTTCGGTATAAAAAAATTATTTTCCGAGCATGTTCTCAAGGTAGGTACCTATCATAAGCTGTTTAGTGACCAATTGAATTGAATTTTGCGTGATTTTAGAAACAGTTTGAAAAAAATAAATACCTACCTAGAATCCAAATAACTGGTAATTTAGCTTCTTTCAAAGCGGTCGTATCAACTGGTGGCATTTTTCAAATCTACAAACAAATCAAAAATATAAAACAAACGGTGTTAATAGACGATTCAAGCTACAAATACCTACGTAATTGAAAATCAATTGAGGTAAATTAAAATGATACCAAACACGTCAATTGTTAAATTTAATTCTGTCGAATTGATATTTGAATATGATGAAGCTCTGAAAATATGTTTTTATCATGGCGATGACCTCATTTATTACGAATTATCATCAAAAACAATCAACTTCTAGGCAAAAAAAATTGAAAAATAACACTGGATTTTGAACCACAACACCGTCCCTAGAAAATCAAAACATCGATTCGACGAAACAACGTGAAAATAAGACACCTGTTTGGTTGAACTTGAAACCTCATCAAACCTCAAATCACCACGTAATTACGTGGAATTTTTCCCGATTTGAGGTTACGCGTAACCTCAAATCGGGAAAAATTCGTACGAAGATGTTATTCAACTATTTTAACAATCGTACGATTATTATTGAACTGAACATTGCGACATTGTTGAAAATTTTATTATCACTTATCAGTGAAAAAATATAAATAAATTGCTGATAAAAACTCATTATCGTGTTTTTTATGGTCAATTCATAAATATACGTGAATTAGACTACAACAGATCTGCTTTTATTCGAGTAAGTACTTCTAAGATTAATGTGATGTGTACTTGACTCAATGGTTGTGATTATTTCTTTTAGAAAATTAACTTGGTTTTGTTTTCGTTGAATTGCACGAAAATGATTCCCGCAGCTGCTGTAATTAGTTTTTTTGGATTATTTTTGGTGTTCAGGATGATAATCTCGAAATTATGACGAAAAGTGGAAGGTTTTATGAAGGTGAGTTACATTTCATTATTCAGTTGGTAGGTAACCATCTTTCTTAGTTGTTTTACGTACGGAGAAAATTTTTTTGCGGGAGCTTTTTTACAACACTGGAAAATTTTAAAATTTTCTAGAGACTCCCACAAAACCTTTTCCAATTGATTTAGGAGGTCGAAAAAAGGGCATAGGTAGGTAAATCAAATTTCAATTTTTTTTCGTTTAGTGGACCAAATTTTCATATTTTTAAGGTTACCTAACGAGGTACCTAATTTTGAAAATTCAAAAAATAAACTTTGGTTCCTGAGATTATTTTACTGAAATTATGTTAGAATCAGAATTGAATATTTCAATTCATAAAAAATCTGAGGTAAAGTGCTTTTTTTAAAGGATTATTCAAAAATAAAGTAAGTAAAAACAGGAAAAAAAATTCTAATCGTATGTTTGAGTCCATAGATTCTGAGTCATTTTTAAAAATAATTTTTTTTTCAATTTTTTCGAATTTTTTGAGCATAGTCAAATTTTAAAATCTAGCGAGGAAGGTTAAATGGAACATCAAAGGGTGAAAAGGTATACCTGCATTTTGGATAATAAATCCAAAATAGATTCAAATATTTTTAAAGTCCAAAGTAAGCTTTTTTCGAAAAACTCCCAGGATCTTATTAGATAATTCGGTGAATTCAAATATCAACTTGGTATTTGAATTTTATCTCGATCTGGTCTGACCCCTTCAACAAGAACTTGGAATTGAGCCAAAAAAATGAAGAGGTATAGATATTGTTTGCTATTGCGAGGTATGTCTTTCATGAAGTTAGGTTCAAGAATCTAGTTAGGTATTTCAATTCTCACCTTCTACCTTCTACGCTCCCCTTTAAATGCAGCGTTTTCAACTTTTTTTTTCGAATTTTGACGAGTTTCTGCGAAAAACTGTTGGGAAATTATACATCAACAAAATGAGATACTTTGAATTTTTTTATCTAATTCGAACTCAATATACTTAAACAAAATGTTTCCTTCAAAACTGAAATTTTAAAAAAAATTTCAACGAATAAAAAAATCAGATTTTTTTCTTATTTTTTGGGATGTTTTCGTGAATGATCATTTGAAAATATTTTGAAATTTGATATAAAAAATAATAAAATTGACACCTATAGGTAAATAAGGTTCGCGATCAATATTAGAGGATTGATTTTCACTCTAAATGGATACAAGAGAGCTTTCGATCTCATTCTTCTCTTTTAGGGGTTCTTAAATTAAATTACTGTAAAGCGAAGTAAAGTAGGTAAAATAACAAGATATCTACCAAAATGTCGTATTATACCTAATGCCATTTTAGGTACAATTTACAAACCTTTAAAAAGAGAGAATGGGGTTGGGAGTCATTTTATATCCATCTATAGTGAAAAACAATTTTTTAGATTGAATTAATGACGTCGTCTGAAGGAGAAGGGGACCAGAGGATCCAGATGACTCCTTCCAAAAAGTCCAGAATTTTTGTGAAAAAATGCCTACTTCATACATTAAAAATCAATTTGTCCCGTTCCCTCTTCTGGTATTCCAAGTATTCAGATGTACCTATTTTGTACCCTCCCGAAAACAGCTTCCGTTGCCACTGCTGGATTTGTTATTACTTTTCGTTTTCAAGGTCAAATATTGGAAGTTTTTTGTTCCAAAATTACGTACTCATCAGTATTTTATCCAATAAGAACTTCAAACCACCTGTTCGACTCCTCAATATATTCAAGTGTGAAAATGATTATTTAAATTGTGAATTTCGTTTATAGGAAGGAGATGAGATGGGGGGGGGGGTGACCCGAAATATCTCAAGAAATTAAGAAAATTCTGACCTCTTTCTTGAAAAATTCCTTCAGCCAAGCCATTGACCCTTGTGTCATTTTTTAAATTCAATTCCAAAATAAGTATTTCTATCTCATGAAGAAAAAAAAATGTTTTTGGCCTTTTTTTATACAAAAATCATGTAAATATCTACTCCAAAAAGATTGAAAAAAATCTGCAATTTTTTTCATCCTTTTTTCACTTTCACTCAACAACCATCATTCGTAAAAAAGAAAAACAAAAATCTGCAATTTTTTTTCTTTTCAAACAATCCGAAATTTTGAAATATTTGGAGCTTTTGTTGGGGAGGGGGGGATGAAGCACTCAACAAAAAGTCTTGAATGTTCATCACGTCTTTTTAAGGTCTTTTTTTTTGAGTTATTAATCGGTTTTATTTTTTATTTCAGTGTGAATAGCTTCAAAAATTGGCATGAAGTAGAAAAAAATGGATTTCAACTGAAAGATGACACATTCAAAATAGATCTACTCTTCAAAGAAATTTTTACCTACTTCATTATGATGGTTTAGATACCTTCCGAAGTTTTCTTAGACGTGTCTCTCATCAATTTAGCATTAAGTGTTGTATTCAGAATGCATTTATTTTACCATCCTAAGAATTAGAATTAAATTTCACGCAGTAATAATTTTCAACCATGGTACATATCGAATAAATAGCATCGTCTAAAGTTTCATGGAGCTAATAACGAGCACGATGAACACTCACGAGACATACAGATCATAAAACAACCATCATTACGTAATTAATTCCTTCCTTTTTAAATAATTTTTTAATTAGACAACGTCAAACATGAGTTATCGTGTGAATAAATACACTTGAAAATTTGATAAGCATGTTACGTTGCTGATGAATAATATTTAGATATTCGAAATATGCTACAGTAACGTTGAAAAATTGTCATTATCGTGATTAATTGTATAAATTTCAAATGAAAAAAAAATTAGCAATAGAATACTCACAGGCACTTGGACTGGTACAGTAAAATTTGCAATCAACGTTCGCACTAATGACACTGAATAAAATGAACTTGGCGCGAAAATTGTTTTCTAAGTTGACACCGGCGAAGTTCTTTGCCAGTTATTTTTATCATTAAAATGTACGGTTTAAAAAGAGCCCTGGACGAATTTTCTTATATTCGAATTCGAGAGTAACATTAGAGGCGCGAAATTATCACGAATTCGAATTGTTTCGTCGAAAAACACCACAGTTAGACTGCTTCATCCTTGGGATTTGTAAACATTTTTAGAAACGTACGTGTACGCGAGAACGACTCCTACTTGGACGAAATTTTAACTGTGAAGGTTTCACCGCGAGCACATGAAGGGTATCGATTCAGCTCACGTTCGTTTCATTGGTTAATTTTCAGAGGGGTAAATCCGCGAGGTTTTCGTTACTATACGAAAAACTCGATGGAAAATCAGTCGATAGGGGAATCGAAATTTAACATAGGTAGGTAGGTAGAGATTCTGTTTGTCCAGAAATATCAGGTTTTTTGATTTGGTTTTTTTTGAGTAAACAGCCACTTAATTTTAAGGGTACCTCGAATGCACTTTTCTAAATAAATAAAATATTTTTCTCAAGAAAAAAAATCCGATACAATTTAAAATTCTACTTTATTTGATAAACAAGCAGAAAAAAATTCTTATAAAAAAATCATACAGATAGGTTGAAATTATCGACCAAGAAAGGGAAAACATCATACAACTTGGGTTTTTCAAATCGACAAATATCAACGACAAAACTGGTACAAAACTTTTTTAAAAACACGATTCGCTTAAAAAATACATTAACAGCCTAAAAATTCATCGAAGTAATAAAAAAAAGTACAAGTAAATCCATCTAAAGAATCACACGCTTAAAAAAATACGTTATTTACTTAGGGTAACTTTCTACTTGAGCATGGGTTTGCAATGTATTTCCATGGTGGAGATTTCCTCGATCGTTGGTACCGTTGGCGTGGGAGACTGACACGACGTTATTTTGGGCTGATTTTCCAATGTTGAAGGAACGTCGATCTCGCGGAGGACCGTAGCCGTTGACTTGAGGTTTGGCTGCCAGGTTTTCCATAATTTCGTCCTCCAAGTCCTGCAGAAGGGCTGCTTCGAAATTCATGGGGATCTGTTGTCGAGCGTCGGCACCGTGCTCCAAGGCGAAATCTTCTTGGACGTGTTGGATGGCTTCGAATAGAGCTATGTTGAAGGCTTCTTCGACTTCCGGAGTTTCGGTGTCGCCGTCAACCTGTCAATTAATTTGGAAAATTGTCAGAATTGAGGCGAATTAAGTTAATTAATTTGTAGTGGAAAAATTCCTCTGTGGAAAATTTTTTTAATTAGGAAAAAATTCATCAATACGAAAAATATTTTCAACGATGAATATTTTGAGAATCACCGAATGTAAAAAAATGATAAAAAATAATTCAAGGATCCAAAACGAAATCTTGGTAAGATTATGATCCTCCCTCCAAATTGCTTATTTTTTTCTCCAAAGTTCGGTTAATTTTCCATTTTATTTGGATAAAACAGACGAGCACTCGCGAACTTTTCTAAGCAAATATCATAATGCTTGAGTTTGATTTTTTTTTGGACCATTGCCATCAGGCATTTTAACGTATTTTTTTCTCAAACAATTTAATGCATCTAACGCGCCGTGAAATTAAGTTTTATCGCCGGATTAAAATAATCCACAAAGAGAGTATTTTTTTTACGATTTGAAACTATACCATGGTCAGTCTATGTTCGGTATCCAACACTTTGAGCATGGGCAGTGTTCTTTCTCTGAATATTTCCAGACGTTTACGAAACGCAGGAATGCTGTCGTCCCATCGTCCACGACTTAGTTGTAATTTTGAGCAATCGAGTAGAATGATCCAAGGATGTTGTTGATACTGTAAAAATTAACGATTTAAATGATGGGTACGATATTTTTAATTTTTAAATTGAGATTTTATGAGTTTAAAGCAACATGGAATGAGAAAAAAAATGCATGAATTGGTCAAATTTTGATAAAAATTGGTGAAATATGTAGTTAAATATGTTTTTTTGGGGGAGAGACTTTGCAGGAAAAATTTGAGTCCTCCCCCCCCCCCGTCCAAAGAAAAACGAAGCTAGGGACTATAAAAATGGTGCACTTTTGAAAAACTTCGTTTTTACCTCTTTTGATCGAGTAGAGTCTCCTTCGAATGAAATTTGGTCATCGCCTTGAAAAATGCAATTTGAGTGTGGGCACCTTCTTGACCCATTCACCTTGAAATTAGATACCACTTTTTATTCCTCTCCGATTATTGATTTTTACCAAATTTCAATTAAAAATGCACTCATAATTTTTTTATCATCGAGAATTCTTGATATGGAAATTTTTCAAATGTTAATTGAATTACAAACTGTAATCTTATTTTGATTTAAATGCAATTTTCTAATACAGGGTGACTCAAAAGTACTGGAATCTATTTTTTTTCTGTCACTTATTTATTTAGAGAGAAATATTGTTCCTCATCGCGGTATTTTAGTCTGAACGAAGAGTTGCCTACATTTATATCGTCAAGGGGCAACGTCAACCCCGCATTCGAAATATTTTTAAAGATTCAAGTGGGAAGGTGTAGTGATGCTAAATTCATGAAAATCTAATTTTTTGCATTCTTGCCCCTTTAAATTTTCAATTACGCAAAATCTGCGTTCGATGATTTTTGATCGTTTTTCAAAACTCTATCATGTGTAAACATTTGTTTTAGAAAAAATTAGAATTTTTAAAATTTTAAAAATTTTGGACTTTGATTTTTTCGAGCAAGTGTGAAAATTGAGAAAATTCAATTGAATGATTTTTGTAATTAATGAGAAATCGGATAATATTTTTTTCAAAGAGAAAGTAGCATTAAATGGAATTTTATTACTTGTTATGAGACATTATTACACTTTTTTTTTCAAAACAGTTTCCGAGTTGCTGTATTTTCAAGTCACCTAGTAGTTCTTTTAAAATTTTCATTTAATTTCTTGAAAAATTAGTTTGAAATTTTTTCAGATGAAGAAAATGATTCATTTTGAAAATCACATCAGTCAAAATGCAGTTAGCAGCAATGCCATGCGATTTTTTGAAAAATGTTATCACAATTCATTTTCAAGGACAAAAAAAATTCCATATACTTAATTCTTCAAAAAAAAATCGTACAAATTTTTTTTGCCACACAAAGTAATTTTCATGATAGGAACTTTTCAAAAAAAAAAGAAATGTGATTGCAATTTTTTTCAACCTCATTTTGATTCATTTAGTTTTCATATACGAATAACTCAAATTTTTTATTCAATAGCTTGAAAAGTAAGTAGGTAATCCAAAACTTTCATAAATTGTTCGCAACAGTGCAGTAAACTGAACTTTTTAAAAAATTTCGTCCATTAATTAAAATACAGTTGGCAGCACTGTCATAAAAATTCTTGAAAAATTTTCTTCAATAATTATACCAGACGACTGGAATAATTTTTCGACCCAATTTTCAGATGTTTGAGTGAATAATTTGAAATTAATCAAAATCAAAAAATCTTTGAATGTGCAATCTGTGCAAGTTTTCAGCCCCCTTGTGAAGGACAAAAAGTGGTGTTCAATATTGAGGTCAATTATTCAAAATTGAATTGCACCTTATTAGCTAAAAAAGATCATGATCGAAGTTTTGAGCACTTGCAATTACCCAACAGTGCCAAAAATCCCAATTTCAAAAAAAGATTACTTTACTCTGGTGTCCTCTTGCTTCGTTTTTCCTCAGATGAAGAGCTCAAAATAAAATTTTATTCGGAGATTTTCCACTCAAACTAAACTACCTCAAAATTTTCCCAAATCCAGAAAATGTTTTTGCTACGTTAGCATTATTAAGTACTTATTTATTATTCTGTCTTTTTTTTCATTGAATTCTTAATCTGGAAAAATTGGAAGTTGAAGGTGTCTAGGTATCAAAAAAAGGTGATAAAAATTTCATTTCTTCTTCTGACCTTATCCTTACTTTACCCTTTTCCATATATTCTAAATAAATCACTCTGTTCAAAAAAATGTAGAAAAATTGAAAAATTATTCATTCAATTTTTCTCAAAATAGGTAATATTCAATTTTTCTCAGAATAATGTTTTTTCCCCATTCGAAAAAATTATTCATGTCATTTTCTATCATTTAGTGCTCTATTTTCCAAATTTTTATCACTTTTCGAGTTTACCCAGTATTTAATAAAAAATTGTAAGGAAGTTTTTAGAAATTTTTTCCAGAAATGACACGAAGTTAGTTCGAACAGGATTTCAATCCCTAGATCTGAAACCTTTCACTCTGTTACAATGCATCGTGTATCAAGTAGATGTTAAAATATTTGCCTATTATCTGCGTTGTAGGGGCAAAACTATTTTTGTGAAAAAATGATATAATTTTATTTTTTACTCTGCTTAAAAAAGTGATATACATTTTTTGGTTGCATACTCGTAAGTAGGAAATTGATGAGGCAAAAATTATGTTTTGAGTAAGTACGAATTTTTTTGATTTGGATTTCAAGGGTTGAAATAATGAAACAATGGACGAATATGATTTCAGTACTTGAAATAAAGGAAATAAAACTGCTCATTTTAGTAATTTTTCATACTTTCGCCATTTTTTCGAAAAAAAAAAATAGGTAAATAACAAGATACAATGCGTTTACCTCATTTTGAAATAGTTGCCTATCTGAAGGGGGAGGGGAGAAAATGGAAAATTTTCATCCATTATTTTTACAGGGTAAAATATTTATTTTAATACTTTTTACTGAAAAATTTTTGAAATGCATTTTTTTAGATTTTGTATTGAAATATTAAAAAAGGTAACTTTAAAAAAAATACCTGGAAAATACAATAGCATAAAAAATGGAAGCCAATGCGTTTTGAATTTTTTTTCAAAAAAAAAAAAAATCGAGCCTAATCAGAAATTAGGCTGAGTGGAAATGAAAAAGGGGCAAAGTAAGGATGAGGGAGGAATTTGAAAGTTTTTTTTTTCAAATTAAGACACCTTTTTAAATAACCTTTGAATTCAACCTCTGTAAAAAAAAAAAGACATAACGATCGACTTATAGTGAAGAAAAAAATACCTTATCTTCGAAATCATGCAGTTCTTCTAAATCCCTCGGAAATCCATCGAGGATTAAACCATTGGCATTGATGTTTGCCAACATAGCTTTGTCTAAAGCCGAATTAACGACATCCTTGAAAATAAAATCATCAACGCAATTATTATCAACATTCGAGCATAACTTGTAATTCGAATTCGAATATTATTTTTCATTACCCTATTGACCATTTCTCCGGCTGAAATGGTATCTCTGATTGCTTGTGCTTCATTAATGGTTATTTCTCTGCTATTGACCAATGCTCGAAGTATTCCTCCCATGCTTATATGAGCCCAGCCTGGTAATCTTCGTAAAACTTTATTTATCAAGATTCCTTTGTTGCTACCAGGACCACCTGAAAATTCGAAATACAAAAATAAATTCTACGCTGATCTATTTTCAGAATTTATATTACGATATAGATCACCTATCACATAGACAACTGCTGGATATCCACTTGGAGGAGGATTATGGATCGATACAGCTGTAGTTGTCGTTAATGAACCTCCTGCTCCGGCCAAATTTGCCACTGGAGGAATCACAGGAATCGTAGGAGCGATACTGGTATCGGTTACAGTTGTGGTAGGTATGGTTGGAATAGGATCGGGAGGTATCTGGATTACGTTTCCATTTGGAATTGACCTCATTGCGTTGGTTTTCTCAGCATCTTGGGAACCGATGATTCTCAATATGACTGCTCTGAAATCGTTGTATACCTCGGTTGGGTTCCTTTCTCCGTTTATCTGGCATGAGGAAATGCACAGGTGAGAATTTTGAAATTTTTATCAAAAATTGAGAATGAATGAATGAAAAATGAATTATTACTACCGAGGTGAGCATTTTACGTTGATCATAAAAATCAGCCACAGGTACGACATTTTTATAAAAATTATTCAATTCCATTCGAGCTAAACTGAGCACAACGTGGCCAAGTTTTGCTCCGTATTCTATTTGCTTTTCTAGACTGCTTCGTGTCCATGCCAGTACAATTATTCCACTGACAGCTTTAATCTGTGTGGTAGAAAATTGAAATCAAGTAAATTAGACGTTTCTTTGATAAATTTTGGTAGCTAGGTAATTGGTACCTACTTTGTCAGAATATTCTACGACATCTCTCATGTTTCTCGGATATCCAGAAATTAGAAATGTTTTTGCAGCTGGTGACATTTTCATTTCAAGCATAAGGACCTCGGCTACGGTTTTGCTCGATAATTGATTAAAGTCTTTCGTCTCTCCTGAAAAATATTGAAATTTGGTAAATAGAATAAATAAGGAAGTAGGTAAGTATTAAGTTTAAAAAAAATGATGAAATTAGATCTAATTTTAGCAGGAAAAATTCAACAGAAAAAATTGTTTGATTCTTTATCCACAAATTTCAATTTTTTGAAAAAATTCACTTCAAAAATTTCAAATAAATTAATTAAGTATAAAAAAATTCTGTCGCTAAATTTACGTTAAAAACACAATAACGATCATTACCACTCCCGATTGTGTATTGTTGTAGCAAATCAGTCATATTGATATGTATAATACCACGTTTTTCTTCTGCCAAATTATCACAGTGTGTTACTTTACCACTTCCAGGACCCCCTAGTAAGAACAAAGAGATTTAAATTAAAGTATGTCCTTCAAATTGGTATTATTTTTAATTCTTTATTATAGCTCTATAATTAGCTGAGTAATTATCTAGTGTGTTTTCTATCCCTTTGAAGTTGAAAAAATGTGGAAGGGGGTATAAGCTACCTACACCTACGTACGAGTATATGTTTGAAGTACTTATCCAAGTCTAAATGTCTAATTATACAGCTATTTTATTTTAAATTTTATGATATCCTTGTGCAATACCTACAGAAATTTTTATATCAATAAAGCAAAATCAAAAAAACTTCAAAATCTATCCCAAGTCTCAAAAAACTGCCTATTTTATCAATTTTTTAATTCATTTTTTGGATAGTCAATTTTTTGAGACTTTTTTGGTTAAATATCGAACTTCTCGAAAATTTGATTTAAAAATAGGTAGGTACCCAGGAACTGTCAATTGAATGGTAAACCTTCTCTCTTTTTTTTTGAATCAGTGAAAAGTCATTGATAAATGGTCAAAATTACAGAATAGGAAAAATCAGCAAAATTCGTTGATTATTAGCGAATTTTCGCTGATTTTCCAAAGAATTTCATCGCTGATTTTTCAGAAAATTTCGGAGACTTTACTGGCTCTGCAGTAAATTTTCACTGAATTTCCAGCAATTTTTTGATTGATTTATTGCTGCGCTATGTACGATTCTGAGTGTTTTCCAGTCATTTTAATAATTTTCATGTTTCACTGATTTAAATAAGAAAGTTGTAAGAAAAAGAATATAGGTGGCTGAAATAGATCAAAATTTGACTAAAGTTTCAGACTTTCAATTTGAAAAGATCTGAGCAAACCGATTTACACACAAAAAGATGATGAATTTTTTATTTAAAATATTACGACTGATTTCGATGAGAGTTTTAGGCATTTAATGCAGGTATGTACAGTAGAACCTCGATTATCCGACCATCGATTATCCGATTTCTCGATTATCCGAGCATGAAATTCTATCCGATTTTACTCGATTATCCGACTTTCAAAAGTCGGACTTCTTTTAAATTTAGCTCTTTTTAAGCTCGACAAACATATTTTTCAACTTAAAAATATCACAAATTACATTATTTTCTGTCCTTCAACTATGATTTTTCAAAAAATAATGAACAATCCTGGATAAGATAAATTACTTACGTGAAATTCCTGTCTTTTTGAGTGAGTGAAATGAATTTCATGAAAAATTCAAGTCAAAAATCACAGATTTCTGATGAAATGCAATTTCTCATCAAATTTTACTGATTCAGATTTGAAAAATTAGTACCTAAATTCATTGCTTGTCCTGAAAATCTTGCATTTCGTCAATTTTTCTTTGCTCAAAATCTGTATTATGAAAATACATCTGACTATACACCATTCTAAGTACATAATTCCTTCTCGATTTTTACGGATTCTATTTTTTGAATTTTTTGTTGGGAGTTGTTTTTTTTCAAATCCGAGTTTTATATCTTATTTGAAAGTTCATGCATGCCAAAAATGTTTTAAAAATTTCAAGTAAACTCATTAATTACATTTTTTTCTGAAAAAACTGAACTTTTTTATTATCCGACTTTTTCGCACAACCGAGTTTTCCCCGCCCCAATTAAATCGGATAATCGAGGTTCTACTGTATATGGATGGGGTTTCAAAAAAATAATCGGTATCCTCCATCAGCCTTGTTTACCTCTTAAAATGGTCTATTCGATCGGTATTGAAAATTGCTCCGTATTAAGAAGATGAAAAATAATGATTTTTTATTTTGAAAAAAAATCTTTCAAATTTTTTTTACAAGTAAAACTTTGTGAAAAATTAGAACGAATCACAAAAATACGTTTTTTTTCTCCATTTATTGGACTGATTCACTTGGAATTTTAATATGTCTGTATCTACATGTCTGGGATATATTTTTAAAAAATCAGTACCCCACCATCTAATCACACTTTCCCCCGCGCGCTCTGGGGAGAGTTTTGGCATTTCGTCGATTTTTATGAATTCTAACAATCTTTAAAAGTTGTTTAAAAAGAACACTGTTCCCTTTCAACTAGATTTTAAATATTTTTTTCGAAAAATATGAAACACAAGAGAACATTTAAAATAGAGGAAATTACTTTCTCCCTTCGTTTAAATTTTTCAACGAATTAAGCAACCCAAGTCGGTTTTATAAAGTTTACTCAAAGCTGTTTTTTGAACAGACAATTTCCCCAATGAATATTTATCTCAAATTTTTTCCCCTGAATTAATTTTTTCGAATATCTACCGAAGTCCAGAATTATTTTTTCCTCAATTTCAAAAATATGAATTTTATTAAAAATTTGCCCTTTCAAAATATTTATTTTGATTTCACTAACCAAAAATTATGGATTTCAGTGGATGAATAACTGAATCTCAAACACCAAAGTAAAAATTCCTTTTTTTGATAATTTTTCGTTGTGTAAGCAAATGGAATGTGAGGTGAGAAAATAAATTTTTTCGTTTTGATGGCTGAGCTTCAATTATTCACACTGTATTATTGTTACAAATTTCAAATTTCGAGTTAAGATAAATATTTTTTTGCATCGTGTCAGATTTTTTTTTAGTAAATTTTGTCTAATTTTTAAAAATTCGAAAAATTCGTCTGATTTTGTTAAATTTTGATGATTAAAACGTATCAAATTTTAATCAGTTCTGACATAAGGAAATTTTATTGGACTTGCGAAAAATTGGAAAAATTCTTAAGTATATATTGGTTACCGGATCGACTTTACAGGACAATATTTGAGACTTTTTGCATTCAAAATTTCTTCATTTAGTTACGAAAAATAAGTTTGTAGATTTGGTATTCGAGAAAAAACTTCAAGGAAAAAATTCGGAAATTTGTACAGTCGAGAAAATGCTGAAAAATCAAGACCCTACCTTTCAAAAAAATATTAATGTTTGAAACATTCTGCAGGATGTTCCGAATGAACAATTTTACGTCCATTTTTTGGGTAAAAATGTTTTATTAATTTCACAAAACAAAATCAAATCTGTATAGCCAGGTAAAATACGTAGGACTGAAAAATTATGCATAAAAAAGGGCGATTTCCTTTGAATAATTACAAATCAAGGTTTTCCCGAATGTTGTAATTTTTCTCAATAAGTAATTTAATTTTTACAATTTTTTAAAATTGATTTCTCTCAACAGAGATGACTTTTCTTGTATTTGCCTTATTTTTTTGAGATTTTTGTTGCAGTGTTTTCAACTAAAATTCTATATGAAGATTATGTACCTAAATTGAAGTGCAAATGCAAATCGGCAGCAGTGCAATAATTTTTTTGAAACACTTCATTAAAAATTATTCTGAGGGAACAGAAAATGTCGACTCGATTTTGAATTATTTGAGTAAGTAATTTGAATTTGATAAAAATTTTAAAAAAATCTTCAAATTTTCAATCAGAATCAGAGGGCAAAAAGTGATTTCAAATTTTGAGGTCAATGATTGAGAATGATGTTGAAACTCTAGAAAGGGAAAACCGATATGTTTCCTGTAAAAAACACGTTTTTTCAAAAATACAGATTTTCCAACTCTGTCTTCTCTTAGATTGAAAAGCTCAAAATTTTCTAAAGAGACACTCCAATCAAAATGAACTAGCTCACCAAGCTTTCTCCAAATCCATAATATCAAATAAGACCTAGGTACATATATATTTTTTATACTTGAATTATGAACCATATCGATCAACCAATCTACTTGGCATTTGGACATAAAATTACCCTAATTCCTCATTCACGGCGGCTAATAATCTCACCCAATTTATTCGGCTCGCAAAAAAATAATTCACATTGAAAGAAATTTTGCCACTGGCGAAAAAAATGATGCGAAGTTAATGGAGTAAATTGTATAGAATATGACGCCTCACCGTAAAGGTAAAGTTCAGTTTACTTTAATAATGTTTAGTAAGACTTCAAGCCAAACTGACGTGCAAAAGTGTTATGTGGTCATTGATTATCCATTGTTAACACTTCGTTTACATTTACCTTAATATATAAACCTTTACCCCTTCAATGTAATCATTCCACTATCTTATCTATGCCGAAAAATTCCTACCTTTATGACTATAGGGAACCTATGGCGAAAAATATAACTCCTCACCATTTTGATATACTTGAGTACGCTTGAGGATGTTTTTTACCTTTAATTAATGAGGTAGTCGAAAAATCTAGCGAATTATATACTCGTAAAAGCACCTTTTTTTTTTCAAAGTTTTGGGGAACAGATATGTCAAGCTGATATGGTAAACGTTTTGGGTAAAATCGATTCAAGTTTAAATCAATTCATCAACGTACCTAGGTATTCTTTTAGAAAAAATTCACCTATTGAATATTTAAATTTTTTTCTGCATCGATTATATTTCAAGACCGAAATAAACATTTTATAAAAAGGTTTCCAGGACGCGAGTGGATACATTTTCGATTGTTTTGAGGCCAATTTAAGTTAAATATTTTATACGTTCTGGATAATTTTTTAAATAAATGCGATAGAATCAGATTTACTGAGTGGGTAGAGACAGAAGACCTTTTACTTATAAACTGTATAAAATCGTATTATTTTAAATTTCAAAAGGGAATACTTTACCGAGAACAAAAACGACGGGGATTTTTGGCACTTCGAACTTCACCCGTCCTTCGTTCTGCGATATGAATTGGCCTTCGTTCGGAGTCGCTGGAAATTGCGAATTTCTTCCTCCTTCAGAAACCCAAATCGCACGTCCATCAATAATCTCCAATTCTTCTGGCTCATTTTTTTTCTCTGAAAATATGGTATCGAGGTATTAGTACGGATTGAAGAGACAATTAATGGATTTTGATGAAGATTGAGGTTTGATGGAGGGGTAGATCTTTGAAAAAAAATTGGCTTCCCAGTCTTGTGAGTGATTTTCGAGAAATTACTGTTCTCATCCTAGTTTTTTTTATTCAGATTTGGAAAATTATTTTAAAAAATTAAATTTTAGAACATTTGACAGAAAATTTCCATCGAAATTGTTTTTTTTTTGCGGAGAGGGGAGGAGGAGTCGATATTTATGGCTAATGATGTAGAATTTTTGTACTGATGAAATTGTTTATGTACAAGCGAAAAAAAGTCTGGTTGAAGTTAATGTGATAAAATTGAAAATTATCGACCCAGGTGAGATTTTTTCTAAATTTTACAATACAAGCATAATTCGTCAAAATTCTCATTCTTGAACTCAATTTTTTTCTTCTTCTCAATTATTGGACTTATTAAAAACCTATTCATACCACACTTTCAGTCATAACCAAAAAAAAAAAAAACAAAGCTAACCTCTTCGTGGTATCTCTCGACTCCTGAGTAACATTAATAAGCTGACAGGGGTTCGAAAAAATCAACTCGTACAAGCCTCGAAAAAAATTAGAATCAATTTATTCATATCCCGAAAAAAAAATGGGAATCAATTTTCACGCATTTCTGATGTTTAAACGCGACTAAAAAATTTTAGAAAATTGAAATATCTGACTAAGTATTGAAAAAATTCAAATTTGATGTAGGTACTTGATATTGATAGATGAGTACCTACTTAAAGATCCTAAAGAAATTCTCTTATTGGGAATCAACTTGTACCGGGGCGCATTCAAGGGGGCTTAAGGGGGTTGAGCTCCCTTCTTAAGCTCGGAAAAAATATTTTTTATCACAAAAATGTAAACTTTAAACAGTATTTTTTTCAAAAAAATTTCTCCCTCATTTCGTTCGGGCAGCATTTTTGTCATTTAATTCAGTCAAAAATCACTGATTCCTCAACCAATTTGTCAGAAAAAATCATTGATTTCTGACTGAAAAATCAGGGGAAAAAATGACTACCTAATGTTTGAAATTTGACTCTGTCCTTATTTTTTCTCAAATTCCTAGCCCCTCCCTTAATTAATTTCTGGGTGTGCCTATGAATTGGTCTCTGGAGAAAAAGGAGGTAGGAATCAATTTATTCATAGAAGATTTGTCCATTCTTCGTGTTTTGAAAATCAATTTACCACCTCTCGATCGACAAATGATCAAAAAGAGTCAATTAGAAATTTTATTTCCTTCTGATTCATGAATTATTAAATTAGACACAACTTTTTGTTCTTTGAAGTATAAAAGGGGGGTGTTGAAAATTTGACCATTTTTTGATTCTTATCTACCAAATTCAAATTATTTGCTCAAACAGCTCAAAATCGAGTCATAATTTTTTTTATTGCTTGAAATGATGAAATATCTAAAAATTACATACCAGTGCTGCCAGCTTCATTTTGATTTTTGAAATTTTGATTCCCTCAATTTTTTTAAATTCAATTTATTCATTCAGTCTCTTAAAAAATGAATCGAAAATTCCCTACCACTGAATAAATATACTTGGGTAATTAATTTTTTTTTAATTTTTAGTTACAGTTCTGTTAACTGAAGTTTTACAAAAATTGTGAAAAATTAAAAGGCAGGAAGAAGCACATCATGGCAATTTTATTAAAAAATTTCATTCAAAATTATTCAGATGACCATGCAAAAAAATTAATTTGATTTTAAAATGTTCGATTTATCAATTTGAATTTTTTTTAAAAGTAATTTTATTGAGTACATGTAATTATGCACTGGGCGCTCCAATATTTTTACGTGCAGTGTCAAACATGTGTGTGTGTGGGGGGAGGGGTGGACGAGAATTTAAATTTGGTGTTGGAGATCGAATTTTTCGATTATGTTATAAATATATAAATTTTTTGTGTGCTGTTTTTTAGCTGTTTTTCATTCGGGAATAGTCTTTTTATTTTCAAAAATATTAAAATTTTATATTTCTTGTTTCAGATTTGGGCAAAGGAAAAGGTTTTGGACGAATATAGGTTTTGAATTGCAGAATTGGCATAGTGGTTTAGGGGTTTGGAGATGTCGGTGGTTGTGGGTGAATTTTGTATTACCGATTCTGAGGCGTGTAATAAAAATGAAAAAAAAATGTCAATTTCAAGACCAGAAATTTCTCAATCATTTGAAGGAAAAAAAATGGTATTTTTCAGTTTCAAAAGCAATGGTTCTCGGAGGGGTAGAAACTCAAACCGTACCTTTTCAAGAAGTGATTAAAGTTTAAAACAAGATATTCAATCAAAAAAATCATTTTTTCCTCCAAAAATGACTCTTTTTGAAGTATTTTAGCTTTAATCCCATTTCGATCCCAGGTCTACAATTCTTTTCGGAACCTCTTTCAAACCATCCCAATAATTTTTATCAATATCTATATTTTTTTCAATCCACCCTAGTAAATATAATTATCGTACAATCGTGTCCACAAAATATTAACAAAAAATTATCCAATGGCCATACGTAGGTATTTGTATTATTCATAACTATCGCATACGTAGATAGAAAATTAAGCGTTGCTTTTTTTTCCTACTGTAGGTACTTTAATTGAAAACTATGCAATACCCATCATATCGGTGTTTTTTAGTATAAAAAAATTAACGAATAATTGGAAAAATATCACGCGACAGGGACAAGACACGCGAGCCGGATTCTATTGGTCACATTGTCAACATTCGATGGGTAAAAATTTCATCAAAATGCAACTGTTTTAATTCAAACACTCGAGTAGGTACTTCCAAACTATCCATTTTTCGCCTGATTTCAGATAATCTGTCGAGTTATAGCTGGAATTTTATGTACTCAATCGAATTTAAATAACGCCAAGTCAACAAATATCTACTGTTAACAAGCTGGCAAGATTGTAATCGGCCAAATTCCAGGTAATTCATGGGTAACGAGATAATTGTACGTGTACAAAAACGCCTAACGTACAAACAATATGCGATATTATCAACACAGAGGTAATATGTTGCCCAGGCCAAGTTCGCAGGCGATCAGAATACCTATCAAAATATTACTGCGAAAAAAACCATCATGCTATCGTTGGTCAACGAACTGAATCCTTTTTTGAAGGCGAATTAAATTACCATTGTCTTTCACAAAACGTATAATTAAAGGGTAGGAGGTTCTCGAATATTTTATGAGGATTCTACAACACTTTCGATATCAAAAATGCATTGGATTCTGAAATACGATGGAAATTTGCAGTTTTGAGTCGAAGAGGAAGAAAAAATTCGAATTTTCGGGGCATTTTTTCCAATATTTTTCTAATGAAAAAAAAATCAGGTAGGTATGATTTTTTTTTCTAAAATAAGGATAAATATAAAAAATTTAAGGTAAAACTTGGAAATAGAAAAATATTTTCATACATACCAGTATCGAGACAAGTTCCCATAGTATTTTACAAAAAAATTAAGGCATCTAGGTTCGTACGGTACAAAAAAAGCAATTAAAAAAAACGTTTTTGCATCGATTGTTAAACTTTCTTTCTAGTTTTTTTATAAAAATAAATATCAGCCGTAATCATTTTCCGAATACCGATTCATAATCAAAACACATTCTATCGCATTGCAAAAATTTACGAATAATAATTACGAATCGCAATCACGACGCGTCTTTGGTGTTAATCAAAGCAACAGTTCGACACCATCGAAAAATCGAAATCCATTTTCGGCTCGATCACGATGCAAAAACACATCGTAATTCGTAACGGGCAATTAAAAAACCACGTTAGAACAATTAATAAAACATCTGAGATTTATTATAATCGTTAATAAGAGAGTCAAAAAGAGAGAGAGAGAGAGAAAAAGCACTCTATTAATATTAGATACACATGTCCTTAGCCTTATTACACGACAATATCGTTACCGGTCCACAACTGGAATTATTTTGAGGCCTTGAAAAGGCTTCAAACGTCTAACTAATGTTTCTATGGATACAATATTTTCCAACAACGCAAGCGTTTTGTACCTTATGTATTTTGATTGTGTTCGAGACATCCGAACTCTTAAAAACAAAATTGAAATATTTTACTTTTTGATTGCAATTAGACAATTGAGAATTGGACGTAATGAAAAATTCACAATGAACGAGCCAGTCGCAGGCGGCCAGATAGGTTCGGAGGGGAATTGCAAGAGATACTTAATTAGACTAAATTAACGAAATTCCCTCTGTCGTGTAAAAAATCCATAACAAATGTTATCGTAAAACGTGCAAGTTGTTTACCTTTTTTTTTTTTCAATTTTTATTATCAAAGGTAGCGATGATGCATTATAAATATGGGATGTAGTTTTAAATTATTTTGGTAAACAAGTCGATGAGAATGAATTATATCTTGATTGCATCTAATGACTGTAATTTTTTCGTTAATGTGCCCCTTTGGTCATTTTACTTCGAATAAGATAAAGATAGGAATTTATTGTAAAATAATTAATTTCACGATGGAATTTTTGATTTTAAATTTGAATCATAAAGCAATATATGAAAATTGACAGAATTTGAAAATTTTAAATATTTTTTTGATACATAAAAATAGATACCCAATTAAAATTTAAAAAGGTACAATTGAAGATCAGATATAATTACAGGGTGGTTTTGTAAATACTTTGCAATATAGGTACCTACCTAATGTAAAAAATCGTCTAGGACAAAAATTTAAATACCCAAATACCAATTTGTAAGAAATTATTCTATTTTTGCACATACCTACTTATTTTTCATTAATGAAGGTTACATAGGCCTTTTATGATTTGTTCCTTTGAAAATGAAAATGTGAATGAATAAATATACTAGACTCTTAAGTTTAAACGGTTTCTAATTTTTATGAAAATTTTTTCAAAGGAAGGTTTTTAATAAAACAAACAAGACATAATCAATACTTTTTGAAAGCTCGTGAGGTACTTACATTGAATTTCAAGTTTGCAACCAATTTATGCATGAAATTAATAAGAATTGAATTTTGTCGTAAATTATTGCAATACGTGGGTATAAGTAATCGTTTTCCATTATGAGAATTCCTGTCTTATCTCTGACAATTTTTTTTTCTTGAAAAATAAATCTGAACTCGTGGCGATGAGGTTGTTTGCAGGAATTTGAATTATGCGAAATTCTGGTTCGTGTGTTACCTATTTAAATGAGATTTATTGGAATGATTGGTGAGAAAATTTTTTTGTAAAAAATTATAGTTATTTATTTGATTTCATTCGTGTGAAGAGGATGATTTTCGAATGTTTCGAGCTTGTTGGTTTCTTTAAAAATATGAAGTTCTATGTCATGCTACATTCATATTTTCAAAATAGATAATTCAAGAATTGGGTCTGCTCAAATAAGAAATACATCAAAAAAATTCAGGTTTTGAGTGCTTGAGTGAAAAATTGCGATTACTTTTTTGGGAGGGGACGCTTCAAAATGCTCGTCACTGATGGAAGTAATAATAGTGCCTATATTCTCAAAATAGGTATTGGAATGCCGAATTGTATGCTTTTCCAGCCCCTTTTTGAAGGTTAAAAATGTGAATATACACACAATTTTTTCTTTATCTATGGACTACTAGCTTCGCGCAAAATAGGTCAAATGAGAGCAATCTTTGCAGATAAGATTTATTTAAAAGAAGAATTATCTAAAATTCAAAATGCTTAGTTGAAAAATCGACCTTATCTGAAGAATCGTCAATTTTTTGAATAAATTTACGTTTTTTTGGGGGGAGGGGGGTCGAGGGGGGATTAAATTATAAAAATGAAGTTTTTTTTAATCAAAAGATTAAAAATTGCAATTTTATTTTTGGAAAATTATCAATAAGTTTTTTGAAAATTTGAGATCAATATTGGAAATTAGTAGGTAGAGGTGAAGACGAAAATTTTTTTTAAAAAAAGAGAAAAAATGCAAAATTCTCAATGATATTTTTCAGAAATTTGAAAATATAATTCGATTTATAACTTTCAGGATGAAGTTTGCACCCAATGACCCAGAGAATCATCTTAGGAGAATAATTAATTGTGAGCTCAAAAAGTAGGTACCTACATTTTAGCTGATTGTATGCATTGTTTCCTCCATTTTTTTTCACTTCTATAAAGTATATTAAGTATTCTAAGTTGAATTTCATACGAAAAAGAAAGATCCAATAAGTGATTCATACTTGTTAAAAGGGTTAACGTTTTGAGAATTTCATTCTGAAAATGTAGGTATCTCTAAAATTCAAAAATTCCATTCAAGAGAAAAGAGATACCCTAAGCCCTAATAGCAATTTGGAGTTTAGATTTTTGACTTTCAAATTTGAATTAAAACTTTTGGAAGTTTGGATTTTAGATTCCGCCTTTCTGCCAAAGGCTGTAAAATGAAAAATCGAAATTCTGAGGTTCTTTTTCCTCCATGATCCCTTCAGTCTACTCTTCCATTCTCTACAGAGCTAAAATAGGTTGAAACTTGAATGTTGAATCTGAATCTCTATAGAGATTCAAGTTTCAACTTATTTTTGTCTTGTCTTTCATTATTCATTTTATGATTTCATATCAGTCATCATCAAACATGAATTTTCAATTTTAATAATATAATATCTCAAAATCAAATCTTCCATTTTATAAGTAAATTATCGTTAAGTTGCAGTTAGTGCTTTACGTTTACAACGACTTAAAAAAAATTAAAAATAAAAATTAAAACTCGAAATCAAAACTATCACCGCATTGCCGCATTGGTCCAAACTTCAATGACGTCATTGAATGACGTGTCCTTAGTGCTAGCACTCATAGCAATTCTCAAATCCAACAAAATTTTAAAATTCTTTTTGAAATTTTTTGATAAGAACAAAAAACTAAAATTTCGCAGAATGATGAAGTACTTTTTATAATGTAACAAAAAATTACTAAAATGCGTTATGTTTATTAAATTTAAGGTTTTAATTTATTGTTCAACTCTAATTCTAGTCACACTGTAAGTATTTCCAATAAAATTCTTCATCTTCCAAGACCACTCGTCACCTCATCAAATTTCCATTATTCCGTTAATTTATTCACATTTCCGAGTATTTTTTTATTTCTGTCGCATAATATAATCCACGTAGATTCATAATTTCACCCATTTCTCAACCTCAACTTCGCAACTTTATGCTACGTTTCACTTTTACTTTCAAGTTCAATAAACGCTTATGTTCATCCATTTCATTATTTTTTACAGTTTTACAGTACGTAACAATGTAATTGAAGCTAAAAAGGGTACACACGATGATAAAACGTGTTCCAATGCTGAAACCGTCTCACTAAACACCACCTACGATGATGAGGATAATCAATACTTTTACGATGGTTCCAAGGTAAAGCAAAATATTTCAATACCATCTTTTACCTCACCTTTGGTCAACTTTTCGTTCACCATCACGAAAAAGTTGAAGCTTTTCTAAAAATACAATGTCCGATGAAATTCATACCACTGACGTAGTACACTTTCAAAAATAGCGTGCCATGCTACGTATTAGTTTGAATATGATGCAATATTCAAATTATTTTACATCTATGTCCTTCCCAGGTATTAATCTATCGATTATTTTACAGAAAAGTAAAAATATTCAGAGATTACAAACGATTCTCGGGGACTATATTTCCAAAGGAAATAAAAAAGCGAACGACGAATTCAAGCTGATGTTTTCCAATACCGATGAATCGATGTTAGTATGGTTTTAATTAAAATTAACGAGTAATTATGTTTCAGGGAAACACTTCAATGCCAATAGAAACGGTAGAATTCGTTGAAATTCCATCGCAGCAGCTTGCAATTAGGAATTTAATTACGAAATTGTTACCAATTGTTTAAATACGACAAATTCGAATCATGTTGGAAATTTCCTTCTGATGAATTTCTAACGTTGATGCGAAATTCACCTCTCAGACGTGAAGTTATTCCGTTTTCGTGCGAATTTCATCATTCTGCGAAAATTTTCTGATTGAAAATCGTCACCTGTGTGTCTGTTCTGGTTTTATTTACAATGAAAAATGTTTTAAAATGACGTACGTTGATACGTCAATGTTCCTGTCATTTTAATTTGAAAAACAGTACCACCCTTAAAAAAATATAAAATCTTGGTAAAATAAAACGTACCATTTCAACACGTGTAATCCACCTAGATAACAATTTTTAAAACCGACAATCGCATAAATCCTTTTGCTGATAACGCGACCACTCTCGTCGTAAATTTCGCACCAATTGTGTGAAAAATTTCACGGATTCGAATTTATCGGTAAATTTAATCTCGTCTGTCGTCGTTAATTTTCGATGAAATTTTTTTATTTGTAATCGTTCCGTCGAACGAGAGAATGAGGTGAAAATATTTCACCTTAGTCGATGGCCACCGATAAGTATTTTTATTCGAATTGCGTAAGATTCCTGCCAGTATGGATTCATTATTCAATTACATTGGTACACGATATCATTGTACACGTGTTTTGCTCCGTGTGTACCTAACTAAGCGTGTACAACCTGTTAGACGTTGCTTGAATACACATTTCCGCTTGATTGGTCGACGTTCGTAGACGCAAAATAGTCAATATGTCGTGGGTTTTTTTCGATCTGTCAAATTTGTTTTTGTGACCACGGATTTAATTCGATCGCGAGCCTCAGACCCGGATTATCGACGATGCTGAAAAGGTCATCGATCGATATTTCCTTCCAATTCGACCAATTTATTCGGTGTATTTTTAAAGCCAACGTATGTGTTATATTTTCAACATAATTTCGGTAATTTTACAAATGTTATGTTTATTAACGATCGCTTTTATGACTACGTCTCACGTCAGGTTGGTTTTTTTCAATTTCGATAATTTTTTCCACGTGTTTAATTACCTCTTTGTTTTTAGAAATTTTTTAATTGAACCACTTTCGTACCTTGTTTGGCAGATCGTTCAAAAAACAAGATGTAGAAATTTTCGCCACTGTGATGGATGAAGATACAGCCGTTCCGGTCGTGCCCACATTTCGTACCCAATCTAGTTCTTCGTCTAGTCAATTCGATAATAAGTATGCCAGTAGTCAAAATACAACCGGTGGCGATGAATGGAGACACGACTTAGGGATAGATCTCAACGAAACCCAAATCCATACATTCCACGATAAAGATAAGATCGAAAGTGATACCAAAACGGAAAAAGCCAATGGAACCGAACAAATTGTTATTCCGATGTCGCCGGATATCATTAAAGTAGTCAATGATACCGGTACTATGGCTGATCGAGAAGATATACCTTCGTTTAGAGAATGGACCGAGAAACATTTAGCGGAGGAGGAGAAAGAAAGAGGTAATGAGATCAGAAATCAGCTATGACCTTGGCTTCTTTTGGATCTTGGTGAATTTTTTTTTACAAGTTTTCTGAAAATATGGAAATGATGATGTGTTAAGACGAATTTTTATCGAATTCTGACGAAGAAAAATTTTACTAGTTTGCAGAAAAAAATCCCAGTTAGATTTTTTCATCGATCACGATGTTGTAAAAATATGATTTTTCACAAAAAAATTTGTATTTAATTTTGACAGAAAAAATTGAAGCTTGAAATTTTTTCACTAGATTTACAAAGAGTGTTTCGTAGAAATCGTATTTTTCCGAAATATAGTTCAAAATTTGTAACCTCATCTTTCAAACATTCACCATTTTAATTGGATTCTCTATTCAAAAATATGACGCAAATTATTGAGAAAATTTCGTGTACTTCTATTTTTTCATTCTGAAAAATTCCTAATGGATTTTTTATTACTTCATAATTTTATTTAAAAAATTTCTGATTTCTTAAAATGAAAAGGTTGGATTTCGATTTCGGGTACAGAAATTTTATTAGATTCTAATACAGTTTTTTCCTTTTTTTCTTTTTTGAACATCATCTCTTCTAATGATTTCATAATTTTCTATCAAGTTGAGTTGGAAAAAATGGGAATAATTTGAAAAAAATTTAAATAGGATGTTACGTGCGAAAAACAGTCAACTCAATTTCATTGAAAAAATTAAAATTCTACGAAAAATTCGTTGCTGTTTTATTAACTCATTTTTCATTAAAAAGTTTATTTTTCGTAAAATTGTGAGAAAAAAAATTATCACTGAATTTCTGAGAATTTTAATATCGGAATATTCATTTTAGATTCTGATTAGGATTTTTAAAATTGAAAATTTCATTTATTCCATTTTTTGAATTTGATACAGAATTTTCCTCCGAATAATCGAAGTGCCTTCCTCTCTCCTTTTCCTACCATCGCCATTCATTTAGTTTTTCGAAAGTCTTCAAAATTTCCTTTTTAGTGGTAAAGGTTGGAATTTTATCCAAGAAATTTAATTCTGTATTTCTGTTTTAAAAAATTTATTGTTGAATTCCCTCTTGGAAAATTTTCTCAATTTTTTCTACCGGCTTTTTGAGGAAAATTCAATTTTGAGCGTTGTAAATTTTCATTGAATTTTAGTAGGCATACCTTGGAGAAATTCAAACTTCAAAACTTTTTTCTGGCTTTGAATAAGATTTTTTCTGAGTAAATTGTATTTTTTCGAGATTCAAGATTTTAGTTGCAAGAGATTCCCCCCTCCTCCGGTCTACCATTCAGTATTATTTCAACATTTTTAGTAATTTTTCTCCGTAATTTGAATGCTTACTAAATGTAACTAAAATTTTAATCAAAAAATCTGGATTGAATTTGGGGGCAAAAAATTTCTGTTCAGTTTTATAAAGAAAAATTGAAATTCTGTCAAAAAAATTGACTGAGTATTCGGATGATTTTTTAAAATTTTGTTCACTAACTTCCCACAAAAATTTACATTTTTTATTTCATTTAAAAAAATCAACTTTTTTTTTATTTTATCGAGAAAATTTTTCTCCGCAAATGATCTCTTTTCTCCTTTCCTTACCACTCTTCAAACGTTTTAAAAATGGATTTTTCTTTATGTTTTGGTCGAAATAATATTGGAATTCAACAAAGTTGAATTTCAGCAAAAAAAAAATGTCATCAAGTTTTTTTGAAAAAATTGAATTTTTAGAATTACCATCTGTTTTTTTTTTTACCAAAAAAAAATTTCTAAAATATTCTCATCACCTTTTCACGAATCTGTGGCCCAAAATATTTTCAGTTGAACTTCAGAGGAAAAAATGTAGTTCCTTTTTAAAATTATTTTAATAAACGAAGTGTTTATTTTGGAATCTTATTTAAGATTTGAAGAAAAAATTAATTTTCTAATTGATTTCAATAGTTTCTTTTCATCTTCCCCTCCCTTCCTCCCACCCAATCACCTTATTTTATTTCAATACTTCAAATTGAATTTTAATGAATCCCAAAAATTTCTGTCCAATTTTATGAAGTAGAAAAATCAAAATTAAAAAATTCTTTTGTTTGAAAAATTTTCTATAAATCTATAAAATAATCGAATTCTTTGAAAAATATCATTTTCTCGCTTTGATTATGGTGAAAAGTTATTGAAAAAATTTTCCATCAAAATCTCAAGATCTCCGAACCTTGAAAAAATCTTTCGAAAAAGATAGACAAAAAATTTGAATTTTTTCATTTTTTTCAGGTGACGATAACAACACCAATGTCCCAGTCAATGGAAAACGTCCGAAAGTACGTAACAAGAACTATGCATCTTTAGACTGCGGAGCTAAAATAATCGCTACCAATCCAGAAGCCAAATCAGCTGGATCTCTTCTCTCGACCAACAGAGACGAATACCTTCTGAGCCCTTGTAATAGTAAAATTTGGTTCGTCGTTGAATTATGTGAGACTGTTCAATTGAAAAAAGTTGGTATTTTCACCATTAAAAAAAAAAAAATTAAACAATCAACCAGTAGAAAAATACCATAATTAAGTGTGATTTTCTATCCAGGTCGAATTAGCCAACTTCGAATTATTCTCATCGTCACCGAAAGATTTTTCCGTTTTGATATCCGATCGATTTCCAACACGTGATTGGACTACCGTCGGTCAGTTTCTTGCCAAGGATGTAAAATCAGTTCAAAGTTTCAATATACAGCCGCATCATTTTACAAAATATATCAGAGTGGAATTTCATTCGCATTATGGAAAAGAACACTTTTGCCCCGTTTCCATATTCAAAGTTTACGGCACTAGCGAATTCGAGGTGGGAATTTTACACTTAAATTCGGTACGAATTCGAATCCTGTAATGAAAATTCAATTCCGTTTAGGTTTTAGAAACAGTTGACGAAGAATTGGAAAACGACGGTATTGAAAACGATGATGACGTCACCGAACCAATAATCTCAGATCATGATCAAAAACCAAAGAAAAAAGAAACGTCTAATAATTTATTCGGCAGTGCCAGAGACGCTGTGATGAATATAGTGAAAAAAGCCGCCGAAGTTTTGGTCATTACACCTTCTCAGACTGGAAGTTCTCCGAGTAATGTGACTGTTTCGACCGAAAATCGGACCAGTTTCGCTTCCGTCAGGGATTGCGTCACTCCTAGGTATACTGTGTTTTGTAAACAATGCTCGGAGGAATTTTTCAACAAGTGAGTATTTTTTTGAACCCAAATTGAGAAAATATTGCCAGTTTTTATATAATTTACGAATTTTTGTTCTCAGGCTTTATTATCAATTAAGTTGTTACATGAAAGAGCTTCATGAAATGCTGCAAATCAACGTGATATGGAAACCTTTGCTGAAATATCACGTCTGCTTCTCATTTGGCATCGCGCCCTTGTACGTTAAAGCCAATTTTTTGAATTTCACCCGTTCCAACGATTTCTACGCTTTACGTTTGCTGCCCAAAGAAATGCTGGCTGCGTTTTGCAACCTTATCGCAATATCTGAGAATAAACTCAAGCTGAATATGACTAATGGCGGACTTCTGTTACCAAATCAAACGGAAAAGAAATGTGATAAAGCTCCCATACTGGATTCCATTTACCAAAGCTCCATTCCTGTCAGTGAAGTCGTAACGCAGTCGTCGTCTTCGTCGTCGTTTAAAATAGTCGAGTTCACGACGCCATCCGATGATTCGCACGATGATCAAAAAATATCTTCGCAGATTAAACCGACTAAAACATTGGCCAGTGATTCGGAAGTACCTTTTGTACTCAATGATCCGGCTATGGCTACGGTTATACCTAATATTGCTGTAATACCGGAGATACTTGTCGAAACGGAGAGCAAGACGAGGGAAAGTGAAGGTGATTTTATTTTAGAATGTGTTTTTTTTTTCGAAGACTAATTTTGATATTGGGAAAGCTGTATTCAGAAATGCTCAGAAATTGAAAAATATTTTGAGACAGAAAACGAAGTTAGGTGAAAATGTAATTGTTAATATTACGTATTCTTGGTTTCACACTCCTCCTTCTCTGTCCTCAATTAAAAAATTACAGTAAAATCATTAATGGGAGAAAGGTTTTCTTGTATTCTTGTATTTTTTTTCCAATTTTTCGTATCGAAGGAGCTGAAGGAAGGTTCAACTAGAGAATAAATTCTAAAATTAGATCTTGGGACTGTCTAATCTCTTTGGAAAAATAGCCTCAAGAGATCAATTTGCCAATTTTTGTCAAAAGTCAAGCTAATTTTTATCAACGAAAATTTGCCAAATTTTTATATTGATCCCAAATCACCACAATTTTTTCCCTATTGTTACAGATAACGAACCTGCCAAAGAGATCGATCACAGCAGCGTAGAAATAGTTGAAGATTCAAATTCATTAGATTCGTTAATATCGGAGCTAGAGAAATCCGAAGACAGTCAACAAAGCTCTTCAGCATCAACGCAGACGTCTACTCCTAAACCTCCCCTACAGAAAGAATCAGTATTCGTGAGATTAGCCAATCGTATAAAAGTACAAAAAATCATTAGATTTCCATTGAAAAAATAATGATTTTCGAGTATTTTTTCATATTGTATCGTTTTTTTCCCATAGGCTCTCGAACGTAACATGTCATTAAGCGGACAGTACTTGGAGGAGTTGAGTAAAAGATATAAAAAACAGATCGAAGAAGCAGCCGAAGATCGTCAAAAAAATCTCGAACGAGAAGCCAAACGATCTCAAGAAATGAACGTCTTATCGCAGCATATCGCTGAGTTGACCGTCGCTGTAGATGCTTTGATCGCCGAAAGAGATAGCTGGAGTTATAAGGTTCATTTTTCGAAATGTTTAGGGCCTTTGAATGTCAATTCTATCATGTTTTTTGAATTCAGGTCTTCGAATTTCGCTCAGTATTTTGTTACGAAGTGATTCTATCTCGAAGATTGAAAAAATCACCGTGGTTTAGTTCTAATCTCTCTAATCTCCTTGTGGTCTCGGGGGGGGGGGGGGGGGTTGCCTTGGTTATCTTTCATAAAAATATCCAACTTTGATATTTTACCTTTTATCAAAATCTGGCGATGAAGAATTTGGCTTACGTAGCTGGTTAAAATAGGACTGAATGAAAATTAAGAATCGGTCGTAAAGTTTTTTCGAAGTTGGAAATGCAGTTTTCAAATTACACCGAGGTTCAGGAATACAATTCGAAAATTGAAAAAAAAAATCGTAATTTAGGGATAGTTTTCGAAAATGATCATTTTCAGGATGAGATCTTGACCCCATTAGTGACGTCTGTACTCATACCGCTGAATATCTTTTCGACTTTTCCCCCCGAAGTTCAGAATATTAACGTCATTTCAAACAGTTCGGAATTTTCTGAAGAAGTTTTCCAAATTTTTCCCTCTTAATTTTTTTCGCAGAGCTTTTTTACTAAATTTTTTTCTGGTGTTTTTCCATGACCAAATTTTTTTCTGACGTAATTTTTTCGGGGCTAATTTTTTTCTCGTAATTTTTTCCATTAAAATTTTTTTTTGAAGAATTTTTCCATGGTTCAACTTATATTTTTTTTGAAAAGAATTATTTCTGTTTGTTTGACGTCATAAAAATTTTGTGGAAAAAAATTCGAGGTGAAAAAGAACTGAGAAAAAAATTTCGACTTGGAAAAATACTTTAAGAAAAAATTTCAGATGTGAAAATTGTGAGAAACATACAGAAATCGTTCTTTTTAAAAAAGATTTAGGTGAGTTCAACAATGGAAAAATTATTCAGAAAAAAATTTGGTCGTGAAAAAATAACATTAGAAAAAAATTTCAGTTGAGAAAACTCTGAGAGAAAAATTAAGAGTTGAAAAAATTACGAAAAAAATTTAGAAAACTTCTTCAGAAAATTCTGAATTGTTTAAAAATCACGTAAATATTCTGGACTTCGAAAAAAAAGTTGAATAGAAATTTTTGGCAGATTTTCAAACTATATCCTTGAACTTTTTCGTCTCCTTGAAAATTGAAATTTTCGCCTGAAAGCTCTACTTCGAATTTTGGTAAAAATTTTCAACAATTCTGAGTCTCGTTTCATTGCTTTCTCCAACTGCGTGAGCTGAATTGCTGCAAGTATCACTTTTTTTTGAAAGAGAGGTATTTTAATGAAAAATTGCAGAGGAAAAAATCAGCATCTTCCTGGCTTCGCGAAGCTCCCAAAAAGGCTAGAACCACACCAATAGTATCTAATTTTTCAACTTTTCGAAATGGGAGATCCTCGCAAAAAAAAATGAGACCAAAATTTAAAGACGTAAATTCAAACCGTGATTGAATTTATCCAAAATTCAGGTGAAATTAATAAATCGAGCATCGAAATTAATTTTAACAATATTTTGATTAATTACAGTTTATCATGGTCGGCGAACACAGCTTAATAATTTTCATCGAAATCGTTATATTCATCGCAATCGTTTGCCTTTGTCGTGGCATTCCAAACGTGGAAATTTCCAAACGTAAGTTCAGTCTGGAATGGCGCCGGAATCGACCTTCCCAAGATGACGTATCTGTCAGTACCTCGGTCAAAAGACGCCAATCTTTGGACGATTTAAACATCAACAAGACTACAAAACCACAAAAAAGACGTCCTAGCGAAGAAGCATTGAAAATCGACGGTATGTCTCCAAAATTCTACGATTTTTTCCCCTTTTTACAAATATTAATTTCGGAACTTCTATTTCTACTCAGGTGCCACTCATCAAGACCTCTTAATCTACGAAACGAACCGCAGCTCGAGATCGGAAAACCGTCGCAAAAGAAGAAAACGAAAAGAGCTCTTGCTCAAATCCAACGCCAACGCGATAAATCTAGAAACCGGCGATAACCTTATGAACAGGAAACCGGTGGTGAATAAATTTAGTAACGTTCCACTATCCAGAAGCGCCTCAGCTTCCGAAATAGACGAACATTCTTGGGGCAGAATCGACTACAGTCGAGGTATAAACGTCGACAAAAAATCTACCAATTTTGCCACCCAAGACGAAAATAAATACCCGCCGCCGTTTTTCAAAACGGCCACTTCAGTGAGAAATAAAAGACTGTCTGGACAGCTAAACGGTGTTCCGAGCTTATCGCCTGTTTATGATGTATCCAGTGATCAAGATTCGTCTATACCTTCGACGCCGGTCAAAGAGAAGAAAGTCAACGGGATTAAGAAAATAGTGAAGAGGTTTTTCTAGTGGATTTTTTTATGGAGGGGAGGGGTAACGACTGGTTTGTTGAAGTATTTTTTTTAAATAGGGATCAGTGTAATTTATTGTCGGTGAATTGTTTCTTACTTTTTTTCCTTATTTTTTCCCCCCTTCGTATTTGTAAACAATAATGTTCCTGTATGCGGTATGTATTCGATAAAATTGGTGTTTTTTAAAATTTATTTTTTTAAGTAGATTATTTTTGTTATTGTAAATTTAAAAGGGTTCCGAAGGAAGTAAAATTTCATTATGTGGTAATTTTTCGATCGTGTTATTTATAGAGATATTTCGAGTAATTGTTCATTAATTTGTTGAACTGGAATGGATATTATTTCATTTTGTTCGGTTTTAAATATCGAACGAGTCGCGTCTGTAATAAAAATTAAATTATTGAATGTTTTTTTTTGATTTATTTACCGAGACTCATAACTATTTCTAAGCTGAATCAATCGAATAAATTGAAAATAATTGAACAATGCAAAAATTGAGATGAGAACGAAAAATCTAATCTTTTCAGGTTCCATAGGATCAATTATTCAAGCCAGTTTTTTCAAAAGTGATATGTAACACATCGATTTCTACTACCTAATTCGAAGGTGCTGATTTCGAGAGGTCGCAAATTCGAATGCCTATTTACTACTTAATTTTATTCCTTACCCCTACTCTAATCGACCCCCTCTCGAATTATTTGCACTATCTTTTGTTTAGAGCAGAGGGGAAGAGATAAAATGAAAAAACCATTTCATTCGTCTCGACGAGAGAATTCCAAAAATGTATGAGTTATGGCGTTTTGTTCCTCATTTGGCCGAGTTGCAGGCATTTTTCTTCATCAGCAAACCGCGCAGCAAAAATCTATCTCTCACCCAAAGGCTCAAAAATGAGCGATGAAAAAACCATTCGATTGTTCATGACGAGACGATTCCGAAAGTGTATGAGTTTTCGCGTTTTGAGTGATTTTCGACAGAGTTACAGGCATTTTTCTGCGTGAACTTTTACCCAAAAATCTATCCTTCGTAGCAGAAAACTGCAGGGATTTGGAAATCCTATCTCGAAAATTCGTTGTTTGAAAATTAGGTACCTATGAAGGACTACTTACTGTAATTTTTTCAGATTTTTAAAAACTTATAGCTTTTATTTATTGAGACCATCACAGCCTCCTTGAGGGTTAGAAGAGTATTAATGATGGTAGATTTATGAATAGACCATGAAAGGAAACTCGTAAAAAAAAGAGCGCAAAATCGAAGGACCCGACTTCATTTTTGGTAGGTACGTTGTAGTATGGAATAGCTTTAGGAATTATAAGATAGTGAAAAATCTCCAACCTTATTGCTGAAATTTTAGATATTTTTCAACTTTTTTATTGGACAAAATAATATGAATGTTGAACAATTGAAAGGGTTTATTCAATTTTTAGATAAAACAATTTAATTTACATTCACAAGTATATAAATACCCTTTTAAGTACCTACTTAAAAAAAACATTAAGTATTCCTATTGATACGTAAACGATTAACGAAAACTGTACCGTTTTTAAAAATTCATAAGGCTGGTACTTGCGTAGGTACTAGGTACCTATTTATTTAAAATAAAATACTCAACTTGTTAGATCGAAATTATCCCATGATTATCTTCTCTAAATAGGTACCCTAAAAGAGTACTAATTTCCAAAAATAACTTTTTAAAGGCTAAAAAAACAAACCTATATACTACTCACAAACTATTTCAGTATTGACTTCATCTATTCCAATTTTCTGATTCACTATCTCACATTTATGGTCAGCCGTAAAGATATCAGTCAAATAAGCAAAATTAAAAGCCGCTGGGTCAGGTACCTTGAAGGATACCCTTCCTAGTTTCGTTCCATCTTCCAGTTCTATGTAAAACCATCCATATAGTCCGCGGGCAGTGCCCCAATAGTTTGTGCATGCACCAAATAGTCCAGGTTTGTTCTCGGAAATAACTATTGAATTTATGTCATCTTCCCAAATGTCTTGGTTTCTGTCGCACGGTATATCTTTGTACCATCTTCCGAAAAATAATTGTGAATTTCTTATATAAAACGAAGTAGTACTCGAAGTCGATATATTGAAGATGGCGCGTTTTTGAAGCACGTTGCAGTTGATCTGAGTAATGAAGAGGATTACGAATAATCTAATTGTGTTCCTTTTGAAACACATTTTTCAATGAAGAAAACTTATTTCCTTTTTTTTTTCAGTGATAAAAAATGTTTCATACGCGGCAACTATGTAAAGAAGAGAAAACTTCAAACGATTGATCAAATCACATATTTTTTTTTCATTAAAGAAAAATAAAATTGGTAACTGGTAAGTATGTAATAGGTAATATTGCACTCGTATTCAATGTTCCGTGAAGAAATAAATGAAAATACATTAAATTGCTCATAAAATAGGAGATGATGAAACAATCCAGGGACGGTTTCAGCATAATTTTTTTTTTTTTGGGGGGGGGGGGGGTGAGAAGGGAAAATTTTCCAACGAACTACTGTACAACAAGATGTACCTAAAAATTTTAATGATGCTGAATTGCACACAAATGTAATAAAAGCAGGGCCGGCGATAGAAAATGCGGGCCCAGTAAGTACAGAGCCTTTTGTAAATCCTCTTTTCAAATCTTTTTTTAAGTTCTCTTCACTACCTGAATAAATTCGAGCGTGGACCTGAAAAGATATTTGAAAACTGGGAACGAGGGATTTTCTCATTTTTTGGATAGAATTAGAATTGAATGAAAGAGTTTTCAAAATATGCAATTTATTATAGCCCAAGCGAAGCAAGGGCGAAAATTATTGATAAAAATTTTATAAAAAACCTGAAAAATTGTGGCTTCAATATGTGAATTTTCTGCTCATTATTTATGTCATTTCAAAGCAGTGATTTTTCATAGATATTTCCGTCAAAATTACAGATTTTTTTTTATAAATTGGGAATGGATTCAAAATTGATAATTTTTGATTGAAAGATCAGTGAAAAATCAATAATTTTTTTAAATAAAATGATGAAAATACTGCCTAAAGACCAAAAAAAGAAATGCACTTTTCACATTTTTGTAATAAAAAAAATCCCTTTAGGGACCCGCATGCAGGGTCTTCCTGATATTGAAAAAAATCGAACCCGGTACAAATGCATCATTTGTACCATCTCTCGTCGGACTTGAATAAAAGTAAAAAAAAAATGTAGGAATTTTTAAACGAGTTTGACTAATCTTCCACTTCAAGGTCAATTTTCAAACTTCAAATTTTACCATCTCGAGTTGGCAAAATAATCTTTTCAGTCGGAAAAAAAATCTCGATTTTGTGGCAAGGTGCTTTCTGGCTGAACCCTCAATTTTCAAACATTATAATTTTTGAAACAGTCCCTTTCGTGCATTTCGAGTTATCTGCAAAAGAAAGGTAACAAAAAAGCGAAAACTTGATTTTAAAAATGAATTTGTAGAACTAAATTCCCGTTTTTAATTTTTGGAAAATAAAAATATTTTTCACTTTGATTTTGCCGACTGGAAATAATTTTCACGGATTTTCCGACCATTTTCCAACTATTTGCCAACTGAAAACTGTCTGGGGGGGTATAACACCCCCCTACACCCCCCTCTCGAACCGTGCCTGAAACAATCGTATTAATTATGCAAGGTGAAGAACAAAATATTCAAATTCATCAAAAGTTTAAATTACCAAACCTGATTTAAATGTTTACCAGCTTACAAAACAATAGACTACAGACGTGTGAAATTATGTGTGAAAATTCCAAAATACAGACTTTACATCGACTTTGAATTATTTTCTCTCCTGAAAATATATAGTGTGTTTTTATTTTCAATTACTAGGTAGGTACATAGAAAATTTCGGAATTTTTTTTTGAAAAATTTTGTTCGTCACAAATCTTGACATGCTGCATTATGGAATTAACGTTAATCTTGAATTTTATTTAACGTTTGAAAAATTCACAATTTTAATTTCAATTATGTATCGGCAATAAAAAATTTGAAATTTTTCTTAGAAAATTTTGGTTTTTAAATGCTTGGGAATGCCAACATTGGACATAGGTAATCCATTCTCAAATCAGTGAACGATCCACTTTCAGTGGCTAAAAAAAATCGTTCAAATTACTCGATGAAAAAAAAATCATAAAGTTGAAATTTGGTATATATGTACCTATTTTTGACCTCCCAAATCGATTGAAAGTCACTTCAAGACGTTTCAGAGCATTCAGAAAATTTTAGAATTTTTCAGTGCTGGAAAAAAGTTGGTAAAAATGGTCCCAATGAACTTCAGCACCTAGTACGAGTTTTACGTACTTTTTTCATCAGTGAAAGTAATCGTTATTCACTTTGTTTATTCTGTAAATAAATAAAATAATTCATTTATTTTTGTTTTAAATTTCATTGTGATAGAGTAGGAAATTATTGCTGTTACAATGAATTATTTTGGCGAGTACTTACTCGTATTTTATTTTCATTCCTCACGATTCATGATTTCATATTCAAGTACCCACTAAATTACCTATACCTAATTACCTAATGTATTCAATTCAAACATTTTAATTTCATTTTAAAGAAATCTCATTTGTATTTGGATTATTATTTACTTTGGGTCATTGCAATTCTATTGAGCGAATAATTAGTACCTAATTCAAATTTCATTAATAATGGACTAAGGCAAGGGTAAAATTATTTTCAATCTTATTACAAGGCAATTGACTGTTAGCCAAAATGAGGGATTTTCTAACCTGGATGCTTGCTAGGTTAGATTTGGGTCATGGTTTGATAAAATATCTCGATAATGGCAACGTGTCTAATAATTTCAGAATTTCTTTAAAATCTTCCAAATTCAATTTTTTCAGAATTTTTTCCACAGCCTGATTTTTACAATATTCTCGAGAAATTTTCCAAGTTTGATTTTTCTTAACAATTTCCTGACCGAAGAATTTTTCAAATTTGAATTTTTACAAAATATTCTTTCAAGATGAAAAAGAAATTTTAAATAGATTCAACCTCGATTAAATTCTTGAGGATACTGTAACTATAAATCAAAACTGTGGAAAAATTGAATTTGGAAACATTTTTGAAAATATGTATCGTCATGCTTTACACAAAGGACTATGTTGAAAATAAAAACAAAATATCTAATTTTGTATTTCAACGTGGTTCATACTGAAATTAGGTTTCCATGTATGCATACCTAAAAAATTACTGTTTTAATTTAAACTTAATAATGAAATATTTCGGATCTGTAATAAAAATAAAACTATTAAAAGAGTTTATTCAATTTGTATATCTCAAGTACAAATAATTTCACAAATACTTCATTTTTTAAAACATATTTTTATGTTACAATAAAAATCGCTCGAATAAATATGAAAAATATTAATTACATCTATACGTTCGTACAAAACAATTGGATACATTCACATACATAAATGACTAAAAAATTCACGTAGTATAAAAAAGAAACTGAAATAGATTCCAAGCGCAGCTGCTAGATTTTCCATCATTTTCCATTTAAAACGGCTAGAACGCTATTCATTTCTCGAGACAGAGTAAATTTACCGATTTTATTTGAGAAAAATTCGTCGAGTGTTTTCTTCAGTTCTGATAAATTCGGTTGTTCGCAGCACGAAGGAATGTTCAATAATTCGTGAAAAATGGGTATCCATACATCCGGAAAGTAATATCTGCGAAAAAATAAAAAATAGTTAGTACACAAAAAATCGCACATCTGGAATAATACTTTCTAATTTTGTTGGGAGGAGGAGAGTGAATTAGCCTCTAATTTCCATTGTTTAGAATCAATTTAATAATTCAAAATTACAACATTTTCTAGAAATTAAAATCTTTTAAATCAAAACGTATTTTCCATATCATTGATGAAAAAAAAAATCAAAACGTAAATTAATCATCCGAAATAGTAGAATGACTGGGCCTAAATAATTAGTTCGATCATCATTTTTCAAAATATAAGTTTTTTGAAAAATGACTTTATTATTCCGCTCGTTCAAATAGAAAAATTGCAAACTAGCGTTGATACTAACCTAGGCAACGTTTTATCCAAAACCCAAACTCCGTCTTTCTTCTGCGTGGTCATATATTTGCCTAATAATAAAATATACATAGTCCCAGCAAGACCATACAGATCAGTCTGAAAATTGAATCAAATTTTCGATTTATTAGAAACTGAAATCTCGTTTCAAATAGCGATTTCGAATCCACATACTTGATAGGTCCAGGGTTTTTGTTCCTTCATTTCATTACACGTGAAATTTTCCGTGTTAACAACATAATTGAAAGTTTTACCAGGAGGGAATAACTTCATATCGATAGATCTTCCGAAATCTATCAATTTCAAACGCAGCGATGTATTTGAAGAGCTGTAAAGAATTCGGTGATTAAAATTTTCAAAAAATTTATCCAAAAAATCACCTTTACATACCAAGGCAGTAGAACAAAATTATCAGGCTTGATATCGCCATGGATTATCTCACAAGAATGCAGGTATTGAAGAGATGAGATCATTTGGATACTCAGATGGACACAGACGCTCATCGGGCATCTATCTTTCAGAACATAATTTTTCGAATCCTTTATGGTATTTAATAAATTTAAAATATTCCCATAAGGAGCCCAATCGGATAATATCAAGCTGGCGTTCTTGAAAACGTATATTCTCGAGTATTCGATGAACAATTGTTTCTAAAAAATAGATCGAAATGAAAAAATTACACAATTGGTAATTATAATACATGAGAAAACCCGATTTACTTTATCTGCTTCGATTAATCGATTGAATATCTCTTTATTTATATACCATTCCCAGAGACAAGGTGGCTCTTGATATTTTAAAGCCATCGATTTGCTGGTATTATATTCCGGTTGGATTTTTAGTATTCTGGCATAAGCTCCTTCGCCTATTTCTCCAGATACCGTGTATTTATCAGTACCTAAGGAAATGAAATTCAATTTGAAATACTCCTTCGAGGAGAAATTTTTAGTAGATTGAATGATTACCTAGTTGAATAGAGCATTTCGATCGTAAATTAGGTACATCGCAGTCGAAATGGGAATATCCTGGTAAGTGGTCGTCAGTAGGAAATGAAATATTCAGCAATAAGTGCTGAATTACATTATCGTCAAAAGGATTATTAACTGAACGTAAACTAAAATTATCATCGTCTGATTCGTCGTTTTGATCGATGACTCGATGATTTGGCAGAGTGAAAGTTTTTGAACAAATTCCATCAATTTTACTCGCCGTCGTTGATTGGCTGTAGATTTCTTTTGATAGCTCCACAATCATGCTGAGATTAACGTGAGACTTCGTGTGGTGTATCGATTCGTTTTTGTCAACGATTTCGAAAGGTACAGATCTAGAAATTGAGAAAAAGAATTAAGGAATCGAGTGTGTGGGATTGTATCGAAATTTAATAATTGATCCCTACGTGTCTGCTTCGATGAATTGCTTACTTCTTCTACTGAAACGAAAAGGAGTAGACGAAGGGAGTATTTTGAAAGCTCTGGTATCAATAACGGTATCCTCCTAGAACATCGTGGAAAAAAATTGAAAAATCAAGACGTCGACATTGAAAAAATTCAATTTTTAAATATTTTACATCTTCGTCGTTCAAATGATCGACATTCCGTAACATTCCATCACTTCCACGAATAAATGACTTGAATTCGATGGATTCTCTCTTTTCAGCTTTATCAATCGGTATTTTTTCTAAAAATGAATAAATGCGATTGATCAGAAAATATAGGAAAATTGACGAGAAAATTTTCTCCCCGACACTCACCACATTTATCAGTCGAAGAAACTGGAAAGGGAGTCATTGTATTATCTGAACATGGTATTTCGAACGTTTTGGAACACAAGCCCAGTTTATTTTTATCTTCAGTAATGGGAGAGGATTTCTACGAAAAACAATTTATAATCAAAACAATCACTAATTTACAATAGATTAACGAAAATGAGAATTACCGGAGGGGTGGTCTGAATACTAATTTCTTTAGCATCTGCAGCTTTTTCCGGTACTTCTTGCACATGATTTAAATTAGACGAGTCAGTTTGAGAGCATTTATCAGTCGATGTAAAACTAGTCTGGGTACAGATTTCTTTCAACGGTACGGCGTTAGTCTGAGTAAAATTTTCGGTCAATTGAACTTTTTGGATTTCCGTCTGCAATGTTTCAACTTCCGTTTGAGTCGAGATGTCACGAAACTGTTTAGCATTGAGACAAGGAGATTGGTTCATATCTCCTGCACATCCTGTATCAATTTAAAAAAGTTATAATGGTTCAATTTTAAGATTATTTTTCATTCAAGGTGTGTCTGGTTACTTTTAGTTTTTAATTCATTCCAATAACGCATAGCTTTGATTTCTTCGAGTTGAATATCTTTTCCATCTACATAGACCTAATGGAAAACGATTTTCAGGGTGTAAATAATACTATTTGTGCCCCAATGAAATTGAGGTAACGATACTCACTAAATGTTTAGGGTACATCAGCTTTTTATTAGGATCTTCTTTTTCATCGAAAATAGCCACTGGGCATTGGAATTTATCCTTTCGCGGGCCTAGTCAATAATTCCACAGTAAATTATACTTCCCGAAGATTAAATTCTCAGAAACGATAATAATTTACCTTTCACAGCTTTGCGACGATGAGATGCCGCATCTTCTTTTTTAGAGGAATAATTTTCTTTCTCGCTCGTATTCTTGATACTTTCATGCTAAAAGTGAAAATATATCCGTTGATAAGGTAAGGATAAGGATGTTTTGTAGAATAAATGAACACAAAAATGAAATATTCATTACCTTGACTGATGATTTGAGCCTAGAGTGAAGAATTCTGAGAAGAATACAATCATTCGAGAAAATTAATACGTAACAATATTGACAAGTGTATAGAGATCCTGATCACTTACTCTTTCTGCATTTCGGTTTAAAATCCAACGAGTGGAACAAAAGAAGCGAGTGAATTGCGAAAAAATGTAGGCTTCTGGTCATCTAAGTACATCAACGTATATTTGTTCCAACATTTGAGCGAAAAACACAAAACTATCATATGGTTTGAAAGATTACTAGAAATTAGGTGGATTAGCATAAAAATCGAAATTTTCTATCGTTATCACTCGTTAAAGCAAAATTTTCATAATTTTTCCGGTACTTGAATTTCATCCCCGCACTCCTCGCAATTTTCGGTATAAAACTCCATAAGGGATTGGATTGGCGGTATTTTTCACAGTGTGACCACATTAAAAAATTATATTGGACGTCAAAGTTTTGGTTGTAATTTAACGTTATTACTCGTAAATTACGATTTTTTCCCAGAGTTTGCGCGATTTCGAATTCTTTTGATTTTTGATTGGTAAAATCGTAAAGTCCATTATCCATAGTCGAGCCAACGAGAGGTGAAAGACTTTCTTGTGTTTTTCTCTGTTATCTGTTTTATCTCTGTTATCAATTTTTTATTCATTCCGAAAAAAATTCAAAAATATTGAAATTTTTCCATCCACAAATCGAGTAAAAATTTCTCAAATACTCTCATTTAATTGCATTTAATCGTCGATTTTCTAACGTATTATACGATTCATTCCTTTGTTTCTTCGTGATCATCTCAAACTACTAAAATATTGTTGCAAAAACATAAAAGAACCATGTTTCTCACGCGTAAACAATACTCATGTTACAAAGATTCGAAATTTTATATTACTCGTAGATAAAAAATAAAATTCGGATGATGCAAAAACTTCAAATTATGCGAAATTGAAATTTGAATAAGTTCATTAATGAACCATCATCTCACTTGAAATTCCCTACTCGAGAGTGATGACTCATTTGAATTGTTCTTGGAACGAAAGTGATGCAACTTTAATTGAAAATTTCACCTTATCTCCAATATAAAATTTACTACTAAGATTTCTGATTGCAGTTAATCATTATCACGATGTCGAGTAAGTTGGTTTCATTCATACATTTTAATTTTATTCGTAAACCAATAATTCATCTCGTTTTCGAATTCTAAGAAAGTTGATAATGATAATTTTGATGGTGTTTTTTTTTAAGATGATAAAAGTATATCTTGGAAAGGAGTTCATTTTTCGGAACTGCAGCGCAGTTTGAATACTCCACAGTTTCCCGAAGTCATTAGCAAAGATGATCATACAGTCCTTGTGCAGGTACAATCGAATATATATGACCCGCTTGCTTTGTTTCTAATTGAATTGTGAAATTTTGTTTGCATATTTTCGTTATGAATTTCAGACACCAATTATTCCCGGCAAAGTGCCCGATTGCTTTCCATCAATTTACGATAAAGTGGATCTTTGGGATGGAAATCACATAAAGTTACCTTGTTCGGAAAAGAATGTCACTGAAGTAATTTCATCGAAATCTAGCTGTTGAAGAATTATCATTTATCAAGTGCTAATAAATTCATCTTCATTTGTTAGAATCAAATTAATAGATGGAGTTTAATCAGAGACGCTTTGAGCTCGGTTATATTATCTGGTCAGCAGTTAGAAGCAGCCATATTCTCGTATAATAGAGGATTCGCTAAAAAATGGGATTTTACTACTCTTCGTTCGTTCTTTGACAGTGTAAGGATACATTTTCACGAAAGTGTAATTCTAAGCAAACATGTTAATTTTTTTCCTCTGTACAGTTTTGTGACAAAGAGGAATCTGCAGCATTTTTCCAATCTTTATTACCTAAAATGATAGATTTAGCATTATGCTTACCGGAACTCGTCACTGGAGGAATACCAACATTGAAGTGCGGTCGTAATCATTCCATTACCTTATCGCAAATGCAAATAGCGTCTCTTTTAGCGAATGCCTTTTTTGTAACGTTTCCTTATCGACATTCGTATACCAAAGGATGTGAATACGCCAACTATCCAGCAATTAATTTTACAAGGTGAATCAATTTATTTCAATACATGGAGAATTGAACTCGAACTGTGATTTAATACAAGGAAAGATTCTTCTCAGATTATTTCAAAGGGTATTCAGAGATAAGCAGAGAGCAGCGTTTGAAAAAATAAGATGTATTTTACATTATTTTCGTCGTGTCACAACAACACGTAAGTTTTATTGTCTTCAACTCGATTTATATTATTTTATGATGCATATTTTTTCAAATTTGATCAATTTACAGCTCCTACCGGCGTCGTGACGTATAGCAGGCATTTCGTACCGCAATTAGTGATGCCAGATTGGGCAAAATGTACCAAAATATTAACAAAATTATGTGTATCTTCTACCGGAACCATCGAAGACGATGGACTTGGTTTACTTCAATTAGATTTTGCTCATAAGTAAGCGGATTAAATCCATCTAAATTGAAAATATTTCAATTTAGATTTGAGTGAAATTTTTTCTTGCTTTAGATTAATCGGAGGAGGTGTATTAGCTGATGGATGCGTGCAAGAAGAAATCAGATTCGTAATATGTCCAGAATTAATTCTAGCCGGATTATTTACCGAATGTTTGGAAGATAATGAATCTGCAATCGTAACTGGTAATTTTCGTTTCATTTTAAACTTCAATTTTTAGTACCTATTCAAATCATTGACTTCAATAATTCATTTAGGCTGTGAAAGATTCAGCAAGTATAAAGGATACGGTAAATCATTCGAATGGGATGGTAATTACGTTGATGAAACTCCTTCAGATCAAGAAGGACGAAAATACTGTACCGTTGTCGCTATCGATGCGCTGGCTTTCCGAAAAGATCGCGTGAATGAGCAGTATTCACTTTCTAAAATGAATCGAGAATTGAATAAAGTAAAATATTATTTGTGTAAGGTATACTTTTTGGATGACATTGAATAATAATGTGTTTTTTTTTTTTGACAGGCATATGCTGGTTTCTCGTGGAATAATCATCGAAAAAAAGAGGAGCTGGCTGGTATCGCGACTGGAAACTGGGGCTGTGGTGTTTACAGGGGTAATCCTGAATTCAAATCGATTCTTCAGTTGATGGCTGCTGCTGAATCGAATCGTGATCTGGCCTATTTTACGTTCGGCGATGATAAATTGAGGGATTCGATGCATGCCATTCATCAGGTTTTGGTTAGAAAAAGAATAACTATAGGTGAGATTGCGATGCTTACGAAAATTTCCTAATTTTTCAAAGGAGAGGGTGGAAATCTTCACAGGGTGTTCAAATAAATTGTTTCATTATTGGATGGACACTTATGTATTTTAGGAAGAAAAACAGTGAGCTGTAAACCAGTTCGAAAAAATAATAATTTTTGAAACCGATGCAATAGTTTCCAAACCAATAACAATCTAAATTGAAATGAATGTTGTCAAGTTTTTTTTTGAATTGATACCTTTTTTACTGAAAATTGCACTTGAGAAGAAATACTTTATAAAGTTTTTGAACACCTTGTATGACGAATTTTCAATTTTTAGCATCCAAAATCCAACGAGTGAATGGGTTCCTTATTTTTATCAATTTATTTCTTTTTCGTAGGTAAAATTTACGATCTTTTGGTCCAATACAATGCAGACAAGCTGTACGACATGATATCAGTCTACGACTATATTAAAGAAGAAGCCATCTCAAGTACCGGTTGAAAAAAAGAACTTATTTGTTGGAAGTAATCAAGGAATACATCGAAAATTGCATAAAAATTACCATTGAATTGTAACCTATGTTGGATACGGTTTGTGATGCCTTGAAAAACTGATGAAATCTTACCAATCTGCATTATACACTAAGAACATCTGTTGAAAATTTCAACGACGATAGTTCAGAGTTTGATCACTGCAGACAGTTGATCGCAACAAGTGTGCTGTGTGCCTATGAATGATGATTTCGGAAATTTTCTTGCTCTTCAAGTTGGAGGAAATAGCGATAAAGAAATGACGATTAATGGGCCAGTATTCTAGCATATCTAGAAATTTTAAATCAGTTGAGAAGTCTCTAAAAACAGCTACGAAATCGCCTTTGTGAAGTAGTTTGGTTTCGCTTGAAGGTTTGACCTTTCTTTGAAAAAAATTTTAGATGAGTGTTCTTCCAAGAAAAAATTTCTAGTACCAAAAACTAAAATTTGTGATCTTTTTATTATTTATTCTTCGTTAAATTTTCATCTTTTCGTATTTCTCGTCACTACTTTCTACAATGAGTTAATTTTTTCTAATGTATATGTGAGTGAGAATAAATAAATTGAACGAATTGTTGTAAAACTGTCAAATTTTTTTTACCTAAGATTATTGTTATATCGATCTTGTTATTTTTCCATCGTTGACAACGATCAATTTCGAACTACATATTTCCGTTAGAACATCGAATTTCATCCTGAAATGAATGTTTGGTCGAAAAGAACATAGGTACGCAGGTAAGAAGAAAAGTAGAGAGTGTATGTGCAACTTTTAAATATTTTAATATTGCATAAATATAATAAAAGTCGCTGAAAGCTGAAACGAACCAAATAAAAGTTTTGAAGTCATATAATTTTTTCAGAAAAACGCTTTAATTGTACCTCACCACAAAATTACACCCGATTACGCCACACCACAAAAAATAGAACAAAATTTACTTTGTTTATTTTTCGCCAAAATTGATAACACTTCAAAATCAACTCAAAAATTCAAAATCCGATGTGCAGAATTGGTTTCATAGTTCAAATATTACTGCGAAATCGTTTATTTTATCTGAAAAAAATAGATAAATTACGCAATGTAAATCATTAAAATCATTCCACTTGAAATTCCCTCTCAGAGCTTACCAAGCAATGACTTATTTGAATTGTTATTGGAATAAATGTGACGAAACTTTGATTGGAAATTTCACCTCACTCCACTATATAACATCTATTACCAGTGTTTCTGACAACAGTTATTCATTATCACGATGTCGAGTAAGTTGGCTTCATTCATATTCCTTCTTTTCTTTTCCTTACTAACGATCAGTCGCCTTTCTCAAATTCTGAAGTTGTTGATTCGTATAATATTCGTTGTGCATTTCTTCTAGACGACGAAAGTACACCTTGGAAAGGAGTTCATATTTCAGAATTACAGTGCAGTTTGAATATTCCTCAATTTCCTGAAGTCGTTAACAAAGATGATCATACGGTGCTTGTGCAGGTACAATCGAACTTGACCAATTTTTACAATGATGTGATTGTGTTTGCATACCTTTGTGATGAATTTCAGACTCCAATTATTCCCGGCAAAGTGCCCGATTGCTTTCCATCAATTTACGATAAAGTGGATCATTGGGATGGAAATCACGTAAAGTTGCCTTGTTCTGAAAAAAATGTCACCGAAGTTGGTTTCATGGGAATCTCATCTATTGGTAAATTTTATCAATCGCTAATAAGTTCTTTTTCATTTGTTAGGATCAAATTAACAGATGGAGTTTAATCAGGGAAGCTTTGAGCTCGGTTATACTATCTGGCCAGCAGTTAGAAGCAGCTATATTATCATACAATAAAAGATTTGCTGAAAAATGGAATTTTTCTACCCTTCGTTTATTCTTCGAAAACGTAAGAATACAATTTATTCTACGAAAACATAGTTTTGTGACACATTGTTGATACCTTTCGTGATGCAGGTTTGCGATGAAGAAGAATCTGCAGCTTTTTTTCAATCTCTATTACCTAAAATGATAGATTTAGCATTATGTTTACCGGAACTCGTCACTGGAGGGATACCAATGTTAAAACATGGCCGTACTCATTCCGTTACCTTATCACAAATGCAAATAGCGTCGCTATTAGCGAATGCTTTTTTCGTAACGTTTCCTCATCGAAATTCGTATGCTAAAGGATGTGAATACGCCAACTATCCGACGATTAATTTTACTAGGTGAGTAATTTTTTATTTCAATAAATACAAAATTCAACATAAAATGTAAAATGATTCATGGTTTGATATTTTGCAGATTATTTCAAGGAGTATTTAGGGATAGGAAAAAAGCAACGGTTGAGAAAATCAAATGTATTTTACATTATTTTCGTCGTGTTACAGCAACACGTAAGTTTTATCATCTTCAGCTTGATTTGTTTCAATTCATGATTCATTTTTTTTTTTTAAATTTGATCGATTTACAGCTCCAACCGGCGTTGTGACATACAGCAGGCGCTTCGTACCTAAATTACTGATACCAGATTGGGCAAAAAGCACAAAAATGTTACCAAAGTTGTACGTATCGTCTACCGGAACCATCGAAGATGAAGGGTTCGGTTTACTTCAAGTTGATTTTGCTCATAAGTAAGAGCACTCAATCAATCTACGTTGAAAATTTCATTGCAGATTTTGAATGAAAATTTTTCTTTAGATTGGTCGGAGGAGGTGTGATAGCCAACGGATGCGTACAAGAAGAAATCAGATTTATAATATGCCCAGAATTAATTTTATCCAGGTTATTTACCGAATGTTTAGAAGATAACGAAGCTTTAATCGTTACCGGTACTTTTCATACATTTTCAATTTTCAACTTGGGTATCCGATTAGTTAACTTCAATCATTCATTTCTTAGGCTGTGAAAGGTTCAGCAAGTATAAAGGATACGGAAAATCATTTGAATGGGATGGTAACTACGCCGATGGAACTCCTTCGGATCAAGAAGGACGTAAATACTGCACCGTTGTTGCCATCGATGCGTTATTTTTCAAAAAGAATTTCGCCAAAGAGCAATTTTTACCTTCTAAAATGGATAGAGAATTAAATAAAGTAAGAAATAAATCACCATACCTAATTAAGGTTTAGTTTTGGGATCGTCATGAAGTAATAATTCTTTTCCACAGGCGTATGCTGGTTTTTCGTGGAGTAACCGTCGAAAGAAAGAGGAGCTGGCTGGTATCGCGACTGGAAACTGGGGCTGTGGTGTTTACAGGGGTAATCCTGAATTCAAATCGATTCTTCAGTTGATGGCTGCTGCCGAATCGAATCGTGATTTGGCTTATTTTACGTTTGGTGACGATGAATTGAGGGATTCGATGCATGCCATTCATCAGGTTTTGATTAGCAATAAAATAACTATAGGTGAGATTACAATTACCTATGTATTGGATTTTTTAATAGAGGAGATAGTAGTTTGAAAATTTTCATAGGGTGTTTGAAAAGTATTTTTTCAAGATTGGATTGACGCTGATATTTTGACTCCAAAACAGAAATATGATTTTTTCGAAAAAAAGGTTTTAAACACCAGAAATGGTGTAATTACTTTTTATTCCTAAAATTTTTAAAACCAGTTCTCTGATAATTTCTTAACCAGTTGTATAGTGTTGTCTAAAACTATTAATATAATTATTAAGAAGTCTCAAAAAATTTTTCGAGCATGGGGAATAATCTGATTTTTGACTTGTAAATTTTTGAAACCTAATTCATTGGTTTCCAACTTGTGTCAATATTTCTCGAAGAAAAGGCCACAGCTTATGTGATGAAATGTTTTTAAAAAGTTATCAGTCCGTTTTTCTTTATATTTTTAACCATCTCCGTGATGTGAGCTAGAAGTAAATTTGGAAACCGGTTTAAGAACTTCTGAACCGGTTTTAAAAATGGCTTCAACTAGTATTATTTTATTCCCGAAGTATAACAGGGGTCCATTTCCATCGAGAAAAAATCCTTTTTAAAGTTTTTGAACACCCTGTATGAAAATTTCCAAGTTTCAGCCTCCAAAATCTAACATTCGAACCTTGTTTTTTCATTTTTTTTGTGTTTTACAGGTAAAATTTACGATATTTTGCTCCAATACAACGCAGGCGAGCACTACGACAGCATATCAGTCTACGACTACATTAAAAAAGAAGTCACCTCAAGTACCGGTTCAAAAAAGGTAACCCCATTTACTCAAAGTAATAGAGAAACGCACCGAACATGGCATAACGATTACCACTGAATTGAAACCTATGTTGAATATTGTTTGAAACGCAGGAAAATGAAAATCCCAAACCACTAAAACCTTTCGGTGTATTCGCTGTTACGAAGCGTTCATTATGTTATAGTTCGAAAAATGAACGCAATAAAAATGATAATACTTCAACTCCATCCAAACCTGGTACTAGTAATTCAACTGACGAACCTCCATCTTGCGTATCCAACGAAACCGAAGACTTGGAAATGAAAAACCGCAAATGTCAAGAAGTCGAAACGCTGAGAAAATTTTACCAATCAGCACCAACACCGAGCACATCTGCTGCAAATTTCAGTGATCACAGCGACGATAGTTTAGATTTAGACAACTACAGATCATTCAAACGTACCAAGTGCACTTTTGATGAGTTAGATTCGCAAAGGAGCGAATATGAACAAAAAAACCAAACCATGAGTGAATCGGAAGAAGAATTGGATCAAAATCTAGCTCCTCAAAATGAAGAAAATGACAATGAAGAAATGATAAATGAACCAGTGCCCGAAGATATCCCAGAACCTTGTCCGGAGGAACCCAAAAATGAAAATTTCGAATTAATTAGAAAATCTCCAGAAAGAGAAAAGAAATCGCCATTGAGGAGCAGATCGGTTCCACTCAAAGGGTTGACCTTCGTTCGGAAAAAATCTAAAGATAAGAGTAATTCTTCCAAAAAGAAATTTTTAGAACAAAAAACTAAAATTAGTCATTTTTTTTCTCCTTCGTAAAATTTTTGCATTTTTCATTTTTTTTACGTCTCGTCATTGCTTTCACATGTAAATTTAGTTTATTTCATGTGTAAATTTTTTGTATAATTTGAATAAATTAAATTGAACCAATTGTTATCAAACTGTAGATTTTTTTCTCATCTCCCAAACAAACTGAAGCAAAAAATTGTACGTTTTCGTTTCGCCTATTTTCTCATCGTGAAAAAATTGATCTGTGAAAAAAAATTCAATTACCAACGAAATAACAACCAATTTAAATATCGAACAGTCTCAAAACATATATTTTTATTACACCGAATCTTATACAGAAAGAAATGACAGAAAAAAAATCAAAGGTAACAAAAAAAGTAGAATATACGTACAATATTTACATAAATATAGAAGTAATGAACAAAAAAGAGAGAAATTTAAAATCACCGTAATTATTTTATATTACATTCATTTATTATGAGATATGTTAAAGATGGTAAATTTTATCATCAGATCTACGCAGGTATAAAAATATAATTTTCTCAAAAGAAATAAAACGTACGTAAATGCTTTTTTCACTGGAAAATAACATAGAAACCATGTAGAATTTTATACAGTGCATCTTTATCATACTCATACATATAATTTTTTTTTGCAATAAAAGTAGGAACATTTTATAAAATCAATTTAAAATACAAGGAATAAAGAGGTTCTTTCAAAAAGATGAATATCTCGCTTTAAACATTTTTCACGGAGATGACGCTTCTTTATAAAGTTGGAAATATTTGAAAGGGGCAGAGGATACGAGACAGGATTTCCAACTGGCGTTGTTTATTATTATTTTTCTCAATATGAAAAAAATTCAATAGAGGAGTCGTAAAAGCCGCAGATCTGAATCATTCGAATTTACTCGTTTCGGTATGAAAGTAATTTGACATCGGATAGTTTGATTTTTACAGTCGTTTCAATTACCGATTAATATTTATTTCGCAAAAAATAGGATTTTGTGAGATCGTTTGACGATGGAAAGGGGCTTCTAGAAAGCATTTTGAAATGCGAAAGCACATTATCAGTTGTGCATTCGTCGAACACTTATTTGAAAATTTTTCAAATGAGGAAAATTTAGACAAGTCATAAAATCTGCAAAGTCAAAATTTCGCAATTTTTTTCAAGTCGTAAATTTTTTAAAAAGAAATCGTTGCCAAATTTCGAGTCTGCCCAACCTATTTCTTTAATAAAATGGTGTAACGTTGAACCATAAAATTTAAATTTACTACCAATGAAAAATTTATCAATTTACCTCAAGTATACAATCGGGCATCAATTAGAAGACAAGATCAGTAAAATCGAAGCAGTTAGGCAATTTCATGATCTGATCAGTCCTCCTCAGATAAGAGCGAGTGTGAGTCCAGATAGGCCCTTTAACGAATTTTCATTGGAAAATTTAATAAAATCATATACTCGTAAAATTACACAGCTGAAAATTTTGAAAAAAATTAACGAAATTAAAGATGAGAAAAAAATTGAAAAATTTTTATGGAAGGATTATGCAAACAAAATTGAACATTTTGAATAAAATAATTGAATATTTTCAACAAAAGAAGAGAAAATTTTAAACAAAATAATTACAAATTTGAATAAAGGAAGTGGAGTTTGGAAAAAAACCAAGGGAAAATTTCGAACAAATTGAGTAAAATCTGGGATTTTAAAAGAAATTAAGAATCGTAAAGAAACTAAAAAATTTACAAAATTTTAAAACAAATTAAAGTTTTCCGATAAAAATTGTTGAAATTTTTGAACAAAATTGAAGGTTTCTCAACAAGAATAAAAGTTGTTAACAATTGAAGATTTTGAACAAAATGAAAAAAACCATTGAACAAAATAGGAAATTCAGAATAAAATGGAAGATTTTTGTAGGTTTTGAATAAAATGGAAGATTTTAAACAAAATTGTATTTTTTTCTTATAAAAAGGTAATTTTAAATACCTAGATACTTGATATTGAAGATTCTGAACAAAAACGGTTTTGAAGATTTTGAACTAATTGAAGGATTTTTAAAGATTTTGAACAAATCGGAAAATTTTTGAAAATTTTGAAAAATGGAAGATTTTTGAAGATTTTTTTTTGAAGATTTTGAATAAATTAAATTAAATATTTTTTTGCAAATGATTAATATTGAAAATTCTGAACAAAATTGAACAGTTTTAAAGATTTTAAATAAAATTAAAAAGTTTGAGTTTTACAGATTTTGAACAAAATTGCATTTTTTAAATAAAAAGTTGATTATTTTGAATCATATTGAAGATTTTCAACAAAATGGAAGATGTTTGATGATTTTGAACTAAATGGAAGATTTTTGATGATTTCGAAAAAAAACTGAAGGAATGCCTAACAAAACTGAAAAATTGAGCATTTTGAATAAAACTAAACAAAAAAAAAAAAGGTCAAAATCAATAAAATTTAAACAATCTGGAAATCGATGAAGTGGAATATTTCAATAAAAAGTCAACACTTTAAAGACTTCTAACAAAAATAAAAGATTTTTAAATTTTGAAAATTATAAAAAATTCGTAACCTGCTTAAATTGAGAATCTTATAGAACATCAGTCATTAAAAAAATTCAGAATTGAAATGACTGTCTAATTTGAAAAAATTAATTTGAACAACAATAAAAAGAAAATATTTATTCATTACACAACATTGGAAAATTTGTAGCAAATAAACACTCTTTAAAAATTGTTAGGCTAGTTGAAAAAAATGACGGAGTTGAAAATGTAAAAAAACTTCTGTTTTCGAAAATAAAAGTAGAGAGCAGTGAAAAAATCGATACTACCGATGTGTGTGTGTGTTTTTTTTTTTTGGTAAAAGTAAGGTAAGTCATATTGCGATTATTTTAGTAAAACGTAAAAGTATTCCCAAAAACTTATTTTTTTAAAAAATCTGCTGCTTGATATTCAAGAATTTTTTCTCCAGATGGATGAATATCTTTGAGAAATTAAATGAATTTCTTTTCCCCTCATTCGACTTTCGAAAAAAAAGCAAAGCGACTCTCGTCAGATATTCCTGCCTTATACATTCATCAATTAAGTATTTCCATACAAAAAAAAAAAAAAAGTCAAAATGCAACACAGTAAGTAGGATGGCAAACTTTTATACGCATTTGTCTCAAAATTTTCAAAAATTTATGTTGAACAGGAAAATTTTCAAAATACATAATTACAGATTACCTACGTTTATTTTTATCATAAAAGAAGGGGTTATACATACATAACAGAAATACAACTCAATAATGTCGTACCAACAAAGAAGTTCTCCCCCAAAATAGGCAGAAATGAGATCACTATCTAAACGATCAAATCAATAACGATTTTAAAAAAAAAATACAGTTCACTTTCACATATTTTTTCAAATCTTTAGATTCCAAGAAAATGACAAATTCCTTCAACTGAACTGCCTTTGCACTCCCTTCATGCTCAGGCACTTTCCTCACATTCAACAATAACTGAAATACTCTTTAAATCTCACATCCATTCAAACAATTAACCTCTATGACCCAAAAATAAAAAACAGGCAAACTGGTAATAAATTTCGGTAGGCAGATCCATACCCCATACACCTACTTATCAAATAATTGGCATTTTATCCCGCCAAAATCCCACCCACTATCCATAAAAAATCGCTAAATTTAAATCAAAAAGGGATCATCTCACAATTCGCACGACTTTTCACAGGTATAAGTAAACGTTTCACAATGAACCACTATCAATCCCCAGACGCAGATTTAATCGTCGATATAATCAATTTTCCGGTGTATAAATTCGATTACAAGGGTATTTAGAACGAACCCCCATAGCAATCTTGGGTTAAGGCTCGTTAACATTTCACGTTTGTCTTTCCTCTCTTTCTCTCGAGAACACTCCTCGTCTCATAAAATTGGTTTCGCGTTAATTTCATCGTTGACAGAAAAAAAAAGAGAGCAATCTTAACATAAAGACACAACGAAATATAAAATACATTAATAAAGATGTAAAGCTTAGGAACATCGATTCGTAACATCTATAGAAAAGGTATATAAAGCATAATGGAAGTATACCTAATATCGCTGAGCTTTTTTTTTTTAGAATAGTTTTTCTTCATCTTCGTACCTTGAAACGTTTCTTTATTTACGTATTTTTGACATCGAGTACATATCCTCCAATTTGTATTTACCTGCGGAAAAAAAGGGGAAAAAATTAACATTTATTCCAGGTCGACGACTTTGAAAATAAACTGTAGTTAATGATTAGGTATTCGGTACAAATAAACAATATTGTTAACACAGAAACCTAGAAATTTTACGAGCGTTAAACGCGAGAATAAAAAGATACCTTTTTTCCTTATATTCGCGACGACTAAAAAAGTCAAAGATATTGAAAACAATTCAACAAACATCGTCCCTGTACCTTTACCTTTCGAGATACGAATTTATTATAATAATTTACCCTTAGACTAGAAATTTTCACCCAAGCTTTTTACGTGCCCGTTCGAAAAATACTGTTTTTTTCTTCCAAGTCCCTGTTTCTTTTTTCGGTAGAAAATTCTCCCCCTTTTTTTTCGGTCTAATCTCATCTTTATATTTTTTTCCTTTATTTTTTTCAACTTTTATTAGAATAATTTTTATTCCGTTATTTTTAGTTTGTATTGTTTCAAGATAGTCGTTAAATGATAACACGCTCCGACTTTTATTCTTTTCGTTGATTATTTATGGGTCTGTATACATGTTCAGTGAACGTTAAAAACAGCGTAAAGTTGAAGATAAATACGGGATAAAAAGTTGCCATCGTCTTGTATATTGTACATTGTACAAATGTACATGTAGGTATCTATTTCTTTTTCGAAAGTGAAATCGAGTTCAACATGTAACTAGGTAATAGGTATATCTTGGAAATTCGGGTTAACTTTGCAGAAGCTCCGATGTTTTTCTATTTGTTCGACGAACAGAGAAATGTTTTGATGGCTTTGTTGTTTTTCTTATTATTGTTGTCTTTTTAATGGAATAAAAAGGAAAGTAGGTGTAGGTACGTACTTTTCATTTTCCACATGATAAACTTGGGTTTTAATGGGGAGGTAAAAAAAAAATAGGTAAGGAGGTGATGTAGGTGTCTATGAAATTATTTCAGATTTTTTAAACCAGCAGATATGCATCTATTATACAATTAGATACAAAGAGGCTGTAAGGTAGGTAGTTCCCAAAATAGCAGGTAGGAAATAGCCCATTTGTATCAACAACTTCCAAAATTTAAAAATATACTGAGGAATGATTCACGACGAACCAGAGTGAACTGTTTTTCAATTTTTTTTTTCAGGTAGCTAAATATGGACAAGAAAAAAAAATGGCCCAATAAAAGACGATTCAAGACTGCAAAACGACCTGGAAAAAATATTATCCTTTTGAAAACTGAAAAAAAAAGAACTTAGCCTTAGTTTACAAAGAATTACAAAAGCAAAAATCTTTTTTCAAACGTTCAAAGTTTCAAATTCATACTCGATGTATAATTTTCCACTTTAATTCAATTTTTCATATATATTTTCAATATCATCAATATTTTGGTTCAACTTTTTTCAATTTTTGTAAAATTTTACAATTTTTATTTTTCAAGTTTTATTTTTCATCTTATTTACAATGATTATAGTTTTATTTGAAATGATTGATCTTATTCAAACTGCTCAGTTTTATTTAAAATGCTCAGATTAATTCAAAATGCTAACTTTCATTCAAAAATTTTCAATTCGATTACCTACCTACTTCTGATAAAGAAAAGTCCAATTTTACTAATAATGAGCACAAATTGCTCAAAATAAACTCAAAACTATCCGAAATGCTTGAACATTTTTCAAATACTTATTCAATAATTTAATGTTTATTCCTACTAAAATCATCAATTGGTGTAGAAAATTTTCCATTTTTTGCTAAAAAAAAAAACTTCAATTCTTATCCAAAGTTTCCACTTTTTACAAAAAATGCTCAATTTTGATTGAAATGATTTGAATTTGTTTGGAATGTTCAATTTTGTTGAGAAAGTTGAATTTTGTTCAGGTGCTCAAAATTAAATTTTGTTCCGAATAAGTATTTAATTTTTTCTCAAAATATTTTGTTATTGTGAGCTTTAAAATGTTCACTTCTGTCCAAAATAGTAACTTTTTGTTTCCAAATTTTCAATTTTTCTGAATATATTTTTGTCCAAATGCTCAATTTTGCTCAAAATTTTCAATTTTACTCAAAATGCACAATCATGTTCAAAATGTTAAATTTTGCTCAAAACACTCAATTTTGCTCAAAACACTCAATTTTGCTCAAAGTGCTCAAATTTGCTTAAAATGCTTAGTTTGCCCAAAGAGTTCAGTTTTGCTCAAAATGTACAGTTTTGCTCAGTGTTCAATTTTTGTTTAAAATTTGCAGTTTATACACAAAATTTGCAATTTTTGTTCAAAGTTTTCAATACCTACCAACCTACCTATTTGCCAAAATACTTATCAAGGTCTAAACAGTACACAAATTGATTAAAAAATGATAAAAATTTTCAAAATGTTGATTTTTTTCTAAAAATGCTAAATTTTATTTAAATCAGTCACTTTTATGTTGAACTGTTCAGGTTTTGTTAAGAATGCTTTTTGGTTGCGAAAAATACTATTAACATTGCTTTAAATTCAAAATGAACAATTCAATGTTCAAAATGTTCAAGTTTTGTCCAGAGGATTCAATTTGACTAAAAGTACAAAGGTACCCAATTTTTTCGCTTTAAGAATTTAATTTATGAGAAAATCTGCAGGTCTCAAATTTAACCTTTCAATTTTGTTGAAAATACTCAATTTTTAATCAGTTTCTTTTAAAATGATTAGTTTCTGCTCAAAACGTTTTATTTTTGCTGATAATGCTCACAATCAGATTCTTAAAATGTTTACGTTTCGCTCAAAATTTTCAATATTGTTCAAGATGCTCAATTTCGTCCTGAATGATCAAATTCAATTTTAGATGCCAAATTTTTACTTAAAATACTCCATTTACGTCATGCTCTAAATAATCAATTTTTGAACTCGAATGCTCTCATTAGCAGTTGAAAATACCAAACTTTGCTCAAAATGTTCAATTTTGTTCAAAATCTTCAATTATTTCTATGTATTTTATTCAGAATTTTCAGCTTTGTTCAATGTTATACTGAAAAAAATTTTATTCAGAACTTGGTATCTACTTTTTTTCAAAATCTTTGATGTTTTTCAAGTAAAAAATGAATATTAAAAATTAAATGGTAACAGTGAATGAGTGAAACTTCGAAAATTGAATGTTGGAAATCGAATGCTCAAAATTGAATTTGGTGAATCGAATTCGAAAGACGAAAATCGAAATTAGGATGTCGTCGTTTGAAAGTCAAAATCAAAAATCAGTGTCGAGAAAATATTCAAATTACGCAGTTAAAATGCCTTACAAGAACAATTCAATTTTGTTTGAACTGTTCACATTTCTCTTCCTCCCATAGTAATCATTCTGTTCAAAATACAAATTTTCAAATTTTCGAAAAAATGTTCGAGTTTTTCAATTATTTGAAACTTTCATTGTACTTTTGTTCAAAATTTTCAATTTTATAAAATGAACCTATCCTCTCGTTTTTTTTTCAGATCAAAATTCTCTACCACAATTTATTTCTGCTCTTATGTTCAGAATGTAAGATGATTTTTTCCTTTTTTCAAAACTTGGGAATTTCATTTTCCAAGTTGATTTCAAAAAAGTATAATTTCGTTAAAAAAATTGTAATCTTTCAATCATAGATTTCACTTCTCAAATTTTCATTTTCCAACAAAATTTTTACACTTCTACTTCATTTTCAAATTCAATTTCCATTTAAATTTCAAAGCGTTTATTTGATCGAAAAATTCCAATTTTTTTCAGTTTATTAATTAAAAACGCAGATACCAGGTCGTTCTGAGCTCAAAAGTAGACATTTATTTAGTAGACCTTCAGTACGTATCCGCTTCGCATCGAGCCAAGAAACTCTATTTTTCCCCAATATTACGAGATAGGTAATCATCGATAATATAGATACCAAACTCAGATAATTTTCTCGCTCACTTGTTGCAACTTTGATGAAGATTATTACAATTTATTAAAACCGCCGACGCCAAAGCTTCCATAAAACGTATTAACGAAATTACCAACGTTTAATCTTCAAACTTTATATTATCGAATTAAAAAAATCTCTTTTCCATGCCCACGTTCGCCAACTCTAAGCTCTTGGTAAATTAAAAAAATATACACAAAATGAAAAAAATCGTCCGACACTTAATACGTTAAAACGTTCAAACCCCCAGAAGAAAATTTTTTTGATGCGAAACTTTTTCAAAAAAATTAAAAACTTTCGTTTCGTTTTTTTTCTCTCTGCAGAGAAAAATATTCGTTCCGTGTAAATACATATTGTGTGTACTGTATACTCGAGAGAGAGTGGACCCCTCGCCTTAGATGATATCTCGCCATCGTACGCTAGATTTTTTTATATTAAATAATCATGTGTAGCTGGTAATACGTTCTGTTGCAAAATCCTCGAATAATTTTTCCTTATTTACGAATACAATTAAAAGCTCCCAAATAAGAATAATTGTTGCAATAAATTTCGCCAAGATATCCGAGATATTTATCAGGAATTATACGTTTTCGTGTAAGAATGCGAGTATTAAATGTCTCAGAATGAAATACGATCTAAGTTTTTTTTTCTTCATTTTTGTTTGGTTGTTTGTTTACATACATACACATTTTAGATAAATTATCTTCTTGTATTTGATATAGTTCTATGTTCGCTTTCTCGTTAGGAAAAAAAAACTGTTTACACGAGAATTTCAGAAAAGCTAAAGATCAACTTTAGATTTGCATCAACCGGATACGAAAAATACAAGAATACGATGGACAAGTGTTTTTCAAACATAAAAAATAACAGTCTTTTAAAATAAAATAAACTGAACTGAAAAAATTCTCAAAATATGGATTCAAATGTGACCTTTTCTTTCTCTGAAAAATAAAAATGAGAAAGGCCTGGCTTAACGGAAAGGTACCTACGAGAATATATCAGGTATCAGGTATCCGAACCAATATTCTGTAATATAACTTCATCGGGTAATTTCTTAATGATGAGTACATAAAAGCAGACTGTATCCTTTCTACCTTCACAACGAATATAAGTTGCCATCCTAACTTGTAACGCAAATACGTGATTAAAGTTTCTCGCAAGGTTTTCCAAATGAGCCCAATTAAGTGAAACGCCTCGATAAGATGTGAAAATTTATTATGTCAAAAACAATCTAGACTGTTTTGTTTCCTATATTTATTACGAAGGTTAGTATGAACTCAATATCCATATAAGTAGGTATCATTTTAGAAATTATTAAGACCTTGGACGATGGAAATTTTGGTTTTGAGCACATTTCTATTAAAAGTTATACTTAGATTAATTTTGAAGTAGTGTTGTATGCATCGTGTTCCAGTTGCAGTACTTAAGTATATTACATTTTATTTTATGATGTGAGATGAGTAATTTTTTAATTTTTTTCATTAGCAAGGAGTAAAGAAATTTGCAAATTTTTCAATTATCTGATGGATTCATCTCTCATCATGCGATGAATTGATGCAATGAAATATGATTTGATATTATAATTTTTGATTATTTTTTTTGGAAAGGGCATTTTTATGAAATGAAAATAATTATTCTAGAAAAGGTTATTCTCAAATTTTTATACCAGGTCATTTTCTTCATAAGTATTGAATCAAATGAGTATAAAAACAAAATTTTTGTATCATAATTTTTTTATTTTTCTGAAAAAGAAAAAACCAAAGTAGGAAAAATTACGAGCTGTAAGTATTAGAAGTAATTTTTTCAATTTTTTCTAATATGAAGCTGAAATTCTGAAAAATTTTCATGATTCAGTACCGCTTTTTATTTATAAATTCGCCAAAATCATTCATATTTACTGAGTGAAAATTAAGTACAGCAATAAGAAAAATCTTAATCGGTAATAAAGAAATTCTTATAGAGAGAAAATTGAAGAAACGTTACTTAAAAAATCAATGAAATTGGTTGAAAATTAGTGAAAGTGGCTGAATAAATAGCCAATTAGCCATGTTTTCTGGAAAATCGGTTTTAAAAATACAGGGAGAAATCATTAAGAAATTTTCACTGAAAACGAATCATCGGAAGGAAATCAATAAAAAAAATACTAAAAAGAAAACAGTGAAAATTGTCAAGAAATCAGTGCAAAAATCACTGAAAGGAAAAAGGCGAAAATTACAAAAAAAAGCAAAAATCAATTAAAAAACTAAAAATCAAACACAGCTAAAATCATCAAGAACATTAAAAATGACTAGAAACCGTGAAAATCACTAAAAGTTGTGAAAAATCGCTGAAAAGAAAACAGCTGAAAAAAAGAGTGATTTTCACTGAATAGAAAACCAAAATTTTCACTGAAAATCGCAATGATTTTTACTCAAAATAGAACAGTGATTTAAACTGAGAAAAAAACAACGAAAATCACTAAAAAGAAGAAAATAAAAATCTGTAAAACCAACAAAAATCATTTAAAAATATCGAAAAATCACTGAAAACGGAGAAAATTACTTGAACAGCGAAAATCATTAGGAAAACAGTAAAAATCAACAAAACAGTGAAATTGGTAAAAATCGCTGAAAATAGCGAACACGGTAAAATCACTGAAACGGTGAAAAATAATGTTCAAAATAACTGAAAAGAAAAGAGTGAGCAGACATCACCGAAATAGAAACGATGAAAAATTGTCTAAAACAAAACTGTGAAAATCACTGAAACAAAAACAGTGAAAATCGCTAAAAACGAATCCAATGAAAAAATCGATGAAAAAAATCGATAAAAATCACCGAAGGCAAAACGTTGAAAATTTACTGAATATAAACCAGTAGAAAAATTTCTGAAAAAAATAGTGAAAATCACAGGAAATAAAGAAGTGAAAAAATTATCGTGAGAAAAACAATGGAGAAATCACTGAAATCATTGCTGAAATATAAAACAACACTCAGATATCACAAAACATTATTTTCACTGAAAGCAAACCAGTGAAAAAAAATTACTGAAAAATCAGAGAAAATTCATTACACAGTGAAAGAAATTTAAGAATTTAGCTGAAGAATCAGTGAAAATTTGCTGAAAATCAGTAATTTTTCACTGATTCAGAATGAGAGAGTAATGAAAAATCACAAAGAAATTATGTACTGAAAAAATAATTTCACTCAACTTGATTTTTATAAATTTTAAATTTGGAACACATTTTTTTGAAAATTTTTTCGATTCACGAGTTTATGATTTTTGAAAAAATTCAAGTTTCTGATTTTTTTTTAGCAAAGCTGATGATCTTTTTTTTTTTTAATTTATTAAGAATCTTAATTTTTTAATTAATCGCGAGGTTATGACCGTTTCGTAACATTAGATTAAATTTCATCCGACGCGACAGGAAAATGGGAAAATCAGAAGTGAGATAAAAAAAGACTTCAGTTTCAAATTATTTATTAATAAATGGAATAATGAAGTTACAAAAATTTTAATCTGAAAATAAATGGGAGAAAAAAAGAAAGGTGGGAGCGGTGCTAAAAATTAAAACTTTTCCATTTGAAGAAAATTTACTTTAATTTTTTGAAAAATTGAAACGAAATTCTTAAAGAATCTCAGAAAAATATTAGTTTTAGCACTCGATCAAGAAATCAAGAATGAAAATTCGAAGCAGAACAGAAATAACTTCAGTTTTAACTCGTGGAACTCAGAGAGAAAAAAAATGTACATTACCATTTTTGGGAGGGAAGGAGGATGGAAGGAGGGAGCTAGACATAAAGAATTTTTCTTTCAGGAGGGAATTTTTTCCAATTTTTTCGACATAAAATACAAATTTTCAGAAAAAATCACAATTTTGGCCAATTTTGACAAAGAATATAATTTTTTATCGAAAGGAGCAGCTATCCTTCCACCTCCCCATTCATAAAAATGGATTAGTCAAGCATCGTTAAAAAATACGAATATTGCATAAAATTGTAAAACCGAAGGCTTATTATTGATTAAAATTACGCAAAAAACACCCAAAAAATTACAATTTTAAATTCATTAAGCTACTTCTCTATTCGGTTTTATACCAAATCAACCTCACAAAAGCGTTAGATAAATGAGCAGGTACCTCGACAGATTTCCAAACTTCAAAACCCCGACTTTTAAAAAAATACGAACACCGTTGTTCCAAAAACAAATCAAAAATTCTCCCCAAGATTACGAAAACTATCACACGAACGAGCCGCAAAATTCGTCGTTATTCGAAATCTCGAAAAAATTAATCCTCTTCCAGGTGCCAAAGAGAAACCCAAACTTGAAAATTATTTTAATTAAAATTCGTCTTCCGGGTGGAATTTTCCAACCATCATCTAACTTTTCGGCCCCCGTCATTCGAGCTGACAATACCATAAAAATGATTCAACATGGGAAAACAAAATCCAACTTCAAATTACGATTTTTTCCTCCGAATAAAAAAATAAGAAAACAATAAAATTGACAGAGGTTGTAAAAAACCTAAACTTGGGCTCATTTTGTTAAGTAGTTACTTTTCGTTACGCCACGTACAACGGCAACACTGGGAGTCAACACTGTAAACAACACAACCGGTAGACCAGCGACGGTGTGAGAGCGGCGCAGTCATCTCACTTCTACGAATACGTTCATGCTATACGCATCACCTCTTTCTTGAACTCGTACACTTTCGTACATTAACCTTTTCGTGTGTGTTATTGACCGAATATATTTATTTTCTCTTTTGATCTTTGAGCTTTTGTTCGTGTATCCTGAAGACTTTGTGCTTTCTATACGTGGTACGTATCTGGTATCGACTATCCCCCTAACATGGTAAGCAGAGCGTGTGAGACGATTTTCCGGCTGGCCTTTGTCGCCGGGAGCGTTTCTCACCTCTGAATCGTTTATTATTACTTTGAATATCGCAATACTTTTTATGCTTTTATTTGAGTGGCTATAATTATTTGATCAGTGAACTAACAAATCGCGGTAATTGAACTTCGCGTAATCGATAATACTAACTCCACAATAATGTGTTGAAGTCTTAGAACGATGTCTCTGTCTCTGTCTATATTGCCGATTAGCCTTGATCGTTTGATAAAGAATACTGGCATAATTTTAGATCGTTAAAATGACAAAATAAAAGTGAAAATGTGAAACTTTACCGAAAAATTTTCTTTTCCTTGATCGTTAAAAATTGAATCATTATTACAGAATTTACACAAAAGTAAAAATCAAATTGAATAATTAAAGCAGACTAATTTTCCAAGTTGATATTATATATAAGAACGGCAAAATGTAGATTGTTGAATACTGAAATAGTCACTACTGAATAGCTTAGATCGATAAATTTAGAATAATGGAATTATCAAAAGCTTAGATCGTTAATAAATGAATGCCTATAAATAGTATTTGGAATAAGCAAATTAGTTTTAAAGTTAGATCGTTGATTTTTAGCACGTTTGAAACGTTGAACTAAATTATTTAGATCGTTTACCTTAGCCCGTTTGAAACATTGAAATAAATTATTTAGATCGTTTATTTTAGCACGTTAGAAACGTTGATATAATAACTTTGATCGATAATGCAAAATACATGTAGCTTAGATCGATAGTCTGGAAACTACCCAGCAGTTTAGAACGGAAAATAAATAGAAAATATCTTTCACACTGACGAGTATTAATTAAGCTAAAGTGTACAACGAAATGTTAAATAACTTAGAACGGTGAATATTATAAATTTGACGTTAAAATGCATAAAATAGTGACAATGCAACTATAAAGTTTAGATCGATACGCTACATTCAAATATCTCAGCTCTTTACATCCATCGCAGAACTCGTCGCAAGATTAGTATGTACCTACAGAAGTGGAATTACCTAAACATGAACGTGTTGCCAAAAGAAATATCTGCTCCAGTCAATAGTATATTTAGATCGTCACTCAACCAAGCAGCCAAATTCACGGATATCTACTTCGATCTACTCGATGAAGAAAAGAAGATAATCAACTATGGGCCACCTTTTCGAGAAATAATACTTAGTACCTTATCAACTCACAACAGCTTATGTCGCAGGAATATCGCAGATTTAACTGCCTACAAAGTTTTACCAGTTATCATTAGATCACATGTCACTAAAATAACGCTTGTTTTACACTTAGATCGGTCATAAATTATCATCGAATTTTTATTGCTTTCATCAAGTGGCTTAATTTAATTCTCGCGTAATTAATTCTATTCTGTGTGATTTTTCATGTTTCCATGCGCGAGTCAATGCCGAAAAATATGCCGAAATGTGCCGATTTTTTATTGAATAACTGTGAAATTTTTCCGAATTTGCTTACACCAAAATGCCGATTATTTTTCTTGAATGCCTGTAAAATGTTTCTGACGTAATTCAGTCGGGCTTGGCTTAGATTGATTATTTTTTAGCACGTTTGAAACGTTGATTATTTTTTTTGTACGTTTGAAACGTTGATTATTTTTTAGCACGTTTGAAACGTTGATTAATTTTTTAGCACGTTTGAAACGTTGATATAATTGCTTAGATCGATATTATGGCATTAGAATATCTGTGAATTTTCCTTTTCAAATATGTACAGTTTAATATTGTTATCACTAAATCAAATAATAGTTTAGATCGGCTCCAGTTACATACAGTTAATTTGTTTTGATTATGCCAATGAATAGTTATGTGAATATACATTTAGATTGAAATTTATTAATGGCAAGTTATTAATTCGGCAAATATTATCAGCTTAGATCGTTTATAATTAACGGATTTTTATCGGCTCAGATTGTCAAGAATCAATGAAATATTATCAGCTCCGAACGTTTTTCAAATGGATATCACATCGGCTTAGATCGTTCAGAAATAATGGAACAGTATTAACCCAGAATTGTGTACAAGTAATTAAATATTATTGGCTTAGATCGTTTACAAATAAATTCAATATTACTGGCTTAGATCGTTCACATTTAATAATTACCAGCTCATATCGTTCATAATTAGCCAAATATTATTTTAGATGGTTTAGAAATGACCGGACATTATTTGCTTAGATCGTTCATAATTGGTCAAATATACTGCCAGCTTAGATCGTTAATGAATAATATGATATTAGATCGTTGACATGTGATAATATCGGCAGACTTTAATAGATACATGATGAAATAATACAGCTTAGATCGTGACTACTGAATAATTTGATTTAATGTTGACGTTTTACCATTTTAGAAAGAATTTTCTTACACCTTGGATAATTAGCATATTGGCAAATAGATCGTTGAAAGATAAATGGACCATACCAATGAAGTATCAAAACAGATTATCAAGAAATGGATTATTAGCTTTGATCGTTAACACAGGTTTACCTCAATTATTAGCTTAGAACCAATTATTAATATCTGCAAAGTTCCTTTGTTTTAGATCGAAAATTAAATACTGGCGAATTCTTATCAGTTTAGATCGGACCTCAAATCCAAGGAGGCGAAGTTTATCATATTAGAACGGATTTCAAACTTTCAATATGGAACAAGTTCAGTACCACAAATGAAGTCCAAGTACAACAGTCAAAATTTATTAGCTTAGAACGAATACCTGTGTGGTTCATAATTAAATTTAGCTTAGATTGAATGAAATACCTGTGTGGATTAGAACCAAATTCAACTTAAACCGAAAATTTGTGTCAAAACCCTGTGTGGATTTAATAAATGAATTTGCTTAGAACAGAATATATATTTAATAACGGCGCATTTTAGACCGGATTTCTTGGCCAACAGGATAAATTTTTCACCATCTTAGAACGAATTCCAATCACTCAACAGTCAATGACGTCATACCACCAGAGCTACGTTGCCAGGAAAAACCCACAACAATGATGAAGAATGCGAACGTCGGCCGAGCTACGAGAACCCTTATCGCCTGCTATCTGTTACCTGCTTCACGAGTACAATGGAACCAGACGACGACGACGGAGTTATTTTAGATCGGGGAAAAACCCAATGAATAAATCCTGTGTTGGCTTATCAAGTAGATAAAATTAGATCGAGACGCCAAAGTATTTTATTTAGACGTGGGCAAAACCCAACGAATGAATTTTATCCTTATAATGTTATCTTTCAAAGCCCTTATATGGAATCATTACGTTGATATTTTAGATCGGTGGATGTTTCCAAACCTTGATAATGGAATTTTAGTTTGATGACTCAATACTGAATAGTGCCAAAACGTTATCTATTATAATCCTTATATGGAAATCATATTTTAGATCGATGGAGATGTCCGAACCTTTATTGAAAATTTTTGATCGATGACTCATACTAGCAATAGAATTTTAAATTGATAATGAATGTCTTTTGATGACTAATACTTTAGAATGATGTATATACCTGCTGTAACCTTTGTAAAGGTGACGTTGAAATTCCAGAATTATGACTCAAAGCTTAGAACGATGTATATTATTTTGATTTAGCTAGAAATTTTAGATTGATGACTGATATCATTTGAAATTTATACATGCTTAGATTGGTGACTCATTTTTGATATGCTTAGAACGATGACAAATATAGTCGAAAGACTTTAAATTATTTATGAATTGGCATGTTTTAGCAATGATTATTTAGATCGATATTTTGAAATAGTACGCTACCCAATGTGGAAAATGGAATTTGTGCATTGTTTATCCATATACTCAAAAAGCCTATTGCAAAGGTGGGTTTCAGTGAATGCATAGATAGCAACATTTGAATATTAAACGAATATTAAATCAGCTATTTAAAAGCTTTTAGATCGATTAGTTGGAATTATTACTGAATTTTAGACCCGCTCATTAAAGCGATTATTGATTTTAGATCGGAAATTTGAAAATTATTATTGAATTTTAGATCGAATGAATTGGAGTTTATTAAAACCTTTCATGGTCTCCAGTGGATCGAAAAATTGAAAATTATTGAATTTATTGCTAATTACACAGATCTTAGATGTGGAGTTTTCTAAAACCCTACGTGGTCTCCAAATATAGGCCTTCTAGATCGTAAATAAATATTTAAATTTCTGAAAACGATGCTAAGTTGATACGATTTGCTATCTGATGCTACTGTATTTAAGATTGATCTGTACGTACGCCAGACAATCAAATATTGAGATAATTCACTGAAATTCGCGGGTGGTTTATTTGGTGCGGTGGTAGCTGGGCGAAACGCAGGCTATCAGCAATCCAAATAAATCAGTACAGTATAGAAACAGTATGCGAAACGCTACCTAGTATATACTTGCCGTAAGTTTGGAAGAGCTCCATACAGACTTACGCTCGCCATATTGAAGTGACTCCTGTTGTACTGATATTTTTGAAAATGAAATGCCTGTGTGGACCAAAAATAATTGGATCAGTAGGAACGACTGAAATCGAACAAATGAAATGATCTATTGACATTTGAAAATTGACTATTATTACTTTATTTACACAGGAGTCCACTTCAAAAAGAGAACTCTGTTCTGCCACATCGACATCCCTGCCTGAAGGGAATGCTGGAGCAAAGGGTAAGCACAATGTTGAAAGAGTCATAAATTGTGATAAAACTGATAAAACCAAGCTTAGATCGAAAGTGCCAAAAGAGAATTTAGAATATGAAAATGAATCTAGAAAATGGGCAATTAGTTCCCTCGTTAGAACGAAATATGTACATAAAGCGGTAATATCTGATTCTGCTAAAATGATTAGATCGTAATTAATGAACATGAACCTAGAGCTAGTACCTCAGGTGTACCTTTAGATCGGCATACTCAATGATATAATACAACTCCACTGTTATTAGTATCAAATCCTGAAAAGCCTCATGTTATTCAGCACTTGGTTAAGAAGAAAAAGGTGGTTGAAAAATTTAGAACGGCACCAAACGCTGGAAATTTAGATCGAAAAATGAACTGAATCCTCAACAGAAGAAGACTCGATTGCTTTACTGTCCAACAGAAGTACCATTTAATTAGCATAGACCGTTTCAAATCAAAAGGAAATAGCTGAGAGCGAAATTCAGAAGATTATTGTAAAAGAAATCATTGAGGTGAATAAACAACTTAGATCGGCAAGAATCGACCATCCAAGTGACCAGACCTGTTCAACTGAACCTTAGACTGTTAGTAATGCGCAAACTGACTCTGATTGTTTCAAAGGTGAATCTGAAGAAGAAGATATAGATTTTGTACCAGAAAATAGATCGTCTAATTCTCCACAATTTGTATCTGATGAACCCAACTCCAATTCTCACTTAGAACCTGAAGAAGATGGAGACCCGTCATCACCAAGCTCGTTTAGTAACACAGAAGACAATAAAGATGATAATAAGCGCAAGAAGAAACAGAGTATTAGATCAAATTGCAATAAAGAGAAGCTTAGAACGTCAAAAAGTACTGAAAAAGCTCAGTCATCAATGATGAATGATACATTTTAGATCGGCTCGAATATTATAGAAACTCGCCCGTACAAAACCAGAAAACATTGCTTAGATCGGATATATACAAGAGACATTACTTTAAATTTTAGACTGGCTCCTGAAATTATCAACAGGTTTAATTATTGCACCTTAAAATGGAAAGTATTTGAAAATGCAACTCATCTTAGACCGGCTCGGTTTACATTCCTTATCCTAGATCTGCTAGAATAAAATAGAAACGATTAAATCAAGAAAATACAAACTTTCATCTTAAATTGGTTATAATATCAACACTGTCAAAAGTCGGACGAATATATTATTTTTCTAATTCCAAATTGATGAAGAACTTGAAACTTAGATCAGTTATTCCTAGTTATAGCTTGAATTGTGACTTGCTTAGATCGGCTCATTAAAAGATTACAACTGAGAATAATTTGCTTAGATCGTCACTGAGCATACATCTGAAGAAAAGTTCCAGACTTTTAGAAAATAAAAGCTTAGACCGATATGCTAAGAAAAATGCCAAAATTAATGGCTAATTTAGATCGGAATAATTTTTGGAAAAATCAATCAAAACGCCGGAATAAAAATTATATAAGTTGAATACTTAGACCATAATTGAAATATAAATAGCTTAGATCAATAGTCTGGAAATTATCCAGTAGCTTTGACTGGAAAATATTTTATACTGACAAATTTTAGATCGATTATATTGCGAAATGCGTAACCATAAATGGCTTAGAACGGTGGAAATTTTTAAATCTGACGTTATAACAACAAAAGCATGGATCGTGATATTACAAACTGGAACAGCTTAGATCAACATGCTATACTTTGATACATCTCAGCTAGCTACACTTATTGCAGACTTGCCACAAATTATCTCCTATCTGAAAAATTGGAATCCTTTAAATCAACGACTTGTCATTGGAATGGAATATTCAACAAAGAAGTGTATTTACCAGCAGCACTTAGCCAAGCAACCAAATTCGTGGATGTTTAGATCGATAAATACTTAACCCACACAATGAAGAAATGAAAATAATCAATATTGGGCCATTTTTCCTTGGATTAGTACTCAACACTTTATCATCTTGATTGGTTTATTTTGCAGAAACAGCGTAAATTAGATAGAAATGCCCTGACAGCAACAGTTAGCAACGAATCAGTAGCCATCGTTAGATTGTATGTCAGTAATAGCAGCTATAAATTTGAAATACTTGGAATGCTTCATAGCTTAGATCGTTTATGAATTGTCAGAAATATTGTCAGTTTTAGACCATAGACAGAAGTATGATATATAAATCAAATTCAAATCAACAGTTAAAACATTATATGGCTTTATTAGTTTGCTTAGATCGTAAATTGGGCCAAGAACAAGGATCATAAGATTTACCAATAATTTTAGATCAGTACTCCATTGCAAAAGTTAGAAAGTATTTACCAAATTAAATTAGATCGACTGAAAGTAAAATGAATATTTTAGATCGTTACTGTTAAACTATGCTTAGATCCAAACATTAGAAAATGAATGCCACCATTTTAGAACATAAATGAAATAATTCAGATTGATTAATATCACAAAATACAAATTTAGAACGATTGAAAAGTTGAATTATGCAACAATAGCCAATGATTTAGATCATACAATTCGGCAAAAGTTATTTAAGACAGACAGAAGACCATATTTTGAATGGAATAGAATTTTGAATTACACTGTTTAGACTGAAATAATGGAATAATTAGATGGCATACGGAGAAAATTTAGATAAATGGTATATTAAAAATGTGATGGTGAAATAAAACCCTAATCGATTATATAAATGGAAATTAGAAAGTTATAATATTAGATCGATAATCTGTTAAAAGACTACATACATCACTAAATCGTGAAGAATCGAATACAAAAATTTAATACCAGACTTGTAAATAGAGATCACACAACATGATACTAAACTTGGAAATTAGATCGTCACTTGAGTACCTGTGAAAAATTGAACGTTTATCAAAGACTATAAACAGATATTTCATCTTAGATCGAATTTCAAATTTTTATTAGATCAACAAATAGACCCAGAGCTCTTAGACGATTTTACACTATTCATTTCAACATTATTGGGCCAATTACATCAGCTTCTTATAAAAATAAATTTTGATGGATCATCAGCTTTCCCAATTTACTACCGATAAATGGATTAATAAATTTTTAAATTGGATTGACACCGGAATAATGGCTAATTTTAGATCGAAATCGTTAAAAATGTATTAATATGCCAAAATAAGAAAAACATGGAAGTAATTATTGGAACATAAAACTGAAAACTAGAACACCTTAGATCGGAAATCATTTAAAAGTGGAACACCTTATATCAAAAACATCTTAGACAGATAATGCTTTGTTTCAAACATTAAACGCTCGTACACCTTAGACCAATAATTTTACTTAGGATGAAGAATAATTAGCACAGAATAATAGCATTAGATCGGATATGGAAATAAAACATGTAAATTGATTATTAAATTTAGAAATGAGCAAATAGAACGTCACCTTGTTTTTGCCATCAACCTAAATCGTAAATGTGACCAATAAATATCACCAGAGATTACTTTATTTAGAAAGCTCAGACTCGTTGAAAATCCAGACATGATAAGATCGAATTACAATTACAGAAATTTAAGAATTGGAAATTATTTATCTTGGATTAGACCGATTGACAATTAATACTCTAAAAACCTGGAAACGTTGGATGGAATAAACAAAATTAGATTGGAGGATAATTTGAGCAAAATGAAAACGCTCCAAAGATCGAAGCTGACACAGACTCAACAAAAATTTATGAACACTTTGAAAAACAATTAGAACGGCTTAAAGCGTACATTGCTTGGACAGCAGACAATGAAGACCTTGAAACTTTTGTGTTAATGGTTGACTTAGAAGGAGATCCTATTACTGTAGAAGAAGCCTTACTTGGACTAGATTGTGAACATTGGAAAAATGCTATTGGAGAAGAAATGAAATCACATGATCGTCATAATACTTACATCTTTATGAACAGACCGATACCTAAAGAGAAGCCCACAATTGTAGATTTGATCAAAAGTAACATTAAATAAATTTATACTGATTAGAACGATGCTAATATGAGATAAATCCTTTTTCTGATATAAACTGATAAGTATGAAAAACTAAAATCTTAGACCAATGATCAATTTTAGACCTGTGGCTAATTTTAGATGAATAACAGATAATCAAATGTAAAATGAACAATTTTAGATCGTTAACAAATTTTTAGAGTAATAAAACTTGATAGAGTTGCCAAATAATAGACTGTAACATGAACACATTGGCAAAAGTAGAACATATTTCCAGATTATAAATAATTTAGAACGACTACATGATATTATAAAATCTTTGATATTAACTCATACAACACCTTAAAATAATGATGAATTTATACAGACATCTTAAATTGAAAACAAACAAATCTTTTATAAATAGATCAACAATTAGAAATCCATCTCATCTTAGATCAATAAGTAGACATTGAAATAAAATTGAATAAAATTTTGAATACTATCTTGAAACAACAAAAATTGTGTAACAAATACAAATTTGATAATTCTGTGTGAAAAGCATCTTAGATTGTTTACCTCAATATGCTTAGAAAACTATTTGAATTTTTAGATCATTTGAAATATGAATATCTTAGATAGCAAATGAGATTAGAATTGGAATACTATGGATAATTAGAATTAGAGCAACTAGACAAATAAATTGAAGAATCCAAAACATTGGAGGGAGTAGAATAGATCACCTTACATCGGTATTAATATATCAAAATCGGAGGGAGTATAAAGAAATATTTAGAACGTACAATTCAACCAGCAAAGCATCATTAAGCAGTCTGATGTACCCAGCCTATAGTTAAAGGGCCAGACTTATTCTACCCTGCTATCCTCATTTTGAATATAGACCATTTTATAGTAGATGAAATCATACAATCAACCACTAGAGAAGAACTCGACAAGAGAGAACAAGATATTGTAAATGATGACAGAATTGCACCTAATATGTATTTAAATGAATTGATCGAAAAGTTCAAACTTGATACTAAATATCATAGATCGGAAGGTAAGACATTAATTGGACCGTTTATAAAATATACAGCAAATCTTAATGTAGATCGGTAAAAGTTTTTATTAAAAACCTGTGTGGAACAAAATGAAATTGAAAATTTTTAAGACAAAACCTGTGTGGAATAAAACAATACTCAATTTAGATCGAAATATAAATTTTATTAAAAACCTGTGTGGACGGAAAATTAACTGTGTCAAAAGGAATATTGCTTAAAGCTATAAAATTCATTGGTTTAGAACAAGTCGAATCAGAACGTAAAAATATTGCCTAATAGCATAAATAAAAATTTGACTAGAACTAAAATAAAATCGTATATTATCTTAAAAATAAATATCACAAATAAATTGAAAAATGACTAGATTGATACTTACTCCAAAAAGTCGGAGGGAGAATTTTGCTTAGAACGGTATTAATATTCTAGTTCCAAAGAATAGGACGTAGACATACTGACTAAACCTTTGACTGAGAAACCTGTCACTCAGCTTAGATCGAGAATTGTTTCAAAATATCCTGTGTGGAAATTTAGAACGGCTCCTGATATTATTGTAAACGATTTTACTCCAATTGCACTTAGTTTAGATCAAGAATTACTGCTTAAAATATTCAAATATTGCTTAGATCGGGGATACAATGATTCTACTGACGTAAAGATTAGATCGGCTCCTGAAACTGTTACTTAGACCAGCTCCTGGAGTCCTTGAAAGTATTACTGAGACCAAACAAATTAGATTAGCAAAAGTTAGATCGGCTCCAGAGATGTGAAATGTTATTGCTTGGATCGGATATACAAAATAATTTTATTTTAAATTCGCAAAAATTAGATCGGTTCCAAGAATTCTTAATGGACTATACTATGATCGGTTATTCCTAGTTAGACCAACTTTGATCGGCTCGTATTTAATTCAAACGTCAGAAATCAAGATCTGAAATTGTCCAAAAGGAGCCATATTGCACTGAAAAGATGAAGAATTAAACATCGAAAGATCGCTAATATGAAAATTGAATTTTTTTTAAATCGATAAATTCAAAATGTTTAGAGTTAGAATTTTACCTCCCATCCAATAGATTGTAAATTTTTGCTCTTTAAAATAAAAGGAGGATGATAGACTTGTAGTAGGATACATACCAAATATATCAAATAGAAATAATAACACCAATATAACGTGGGATAATCACTGTATTGAGCACGAGAAAGAAATACATAAGTGTCACGTATCAGACGGAGACCGAGAGATGCGGACGAGTTCAGGTAGTTCTGCGAAGTGAGAGCGAGCAAGACAGCTGCGCTGCTCTCTCACCACAACCGATAGCCGCACTAGTGTTCCGGCTGGCCTTTGTCGCCGGGAGCGTTTCTCACCTCTGAATCGTTTATTATTACTTTGAATATCGCAATACTTTTTATGCTTTTATTTGAGTGGCTATAATTATTTGATCAGTGAACTAACAAATCGCGGTAATTGAACTTCGCGTAATCGATAATACTAACTCCACAATAATGTGTTGAAGTCTTAGAACGATGTCTCTGTCTCTGTCTATATTGCCGATTAGCCTTGATCGTTTGATAAAGAATACTGGCATAATTTTAGATCGTTAAAATGACAAAATAAAAGTGAAAATGTGAAACTTTACCGAAAAATTTTCTTTTCCTTGATCGTTAAAAATTGAATCATTATTACAGAATTTACACAAAAGTAAAAATCAAATTGAATAATTAAAGCAGACTAATTTTCCAAGTTGATATTATATATAAGAACGGCAAAATGTAGATTGTTGAATACTGAAATAGTCACTACTGAATAGCTTAGATCGATAAATTTAGAATAATGGAATTATCAAAAGCTTAGATCGTTAATAAATGAATGCCTATAAATAGTATTTGGAATAAGCAAATTAGTTTTAAAGTTAGATCGTTGATTTTTAGCACGTTTGAAACGTTGAACTAAATTATTTAGATCGTTTACCTTAGCCCGTTTGAAACATTGAAATAAATTATTTAGATCGTTTATTTTAGCACGTTAGAAACGTTGATATAATAACTTTGATCGATAATGCAAAATACATGTAGCTTAGATCGATAGTCTGGAAACTACCCAGCAGTTTAGAACGGAAAATAAATAGAAAATATCTTTCACACTGACGAGTATTAATTAAGCTAAAGTGTACAACGAAATGTTAAATAACTTAGAACGGTGAATATTATAAATTTGACGTTAAAATGCATAAAATAGTGACAATGCAACTATAAAGTTTAGATCGATACGCTACATTCAAATATCTCAGCTCTTTACATCCATCGCAGAACTCGTCGCAAGATTAGTATGTACCTACAGAAGTGGAATTACCTAAACATGAACGTGTTGCCAAAAGAAATATCTGCTCCAGTCAATAGTATATTTAGATCGTCACTCAACCAAGCAGCCAAATTCACGGATATCTACTTGATCTACTCGATGAAGAAAAGAAGATAATCAACTATGGGCCACCTTTTCGAGAAATAATACTTAGTACCTTATCAACTCACAACAGCTTATGTCGCAGGAATATCGCAGATTTAACTGCCTACAAAGTTTTACCAGTTATCATTAGATCACATGTCACTAAAATAACGCTTGTTTTACACTTAGATCGGTCATAAATTATCAGAAATGTAGTACGTTTTAGATCGGATAATAGAAGAAAAATCAAATTGAAGTAATATTTAGAAAATTATATGCACCCATTGAAGTTTAGATCGGCTCCGGAACCCTATGATGAATTAATATGCTCATACTGTGAATTAGCATTTAGATCCAACACAAATTGACTCTATATAGCTTTGATGGAAAATAAAGATCCAAAATTAGAAAAATTTCTTTTAGAACGGCTCCAGTAATATTACCTAGAAAGCTTAGATCGTAAATTTTGTTGAGAATACAACAATTAGGCCAAATTAAATATGTCTAAACTGATCGTAAACCCTAAATTGGTATCAAAACGATTGAATATTTTAGCATGTCACTAGTGAATAATGTCTAGATCGTAATATTTGAAAAGTAATACCACTATTTGATTATTAAAATGAAAATGTTAGATCGGTTAAAATTATGAAAAGTAAAAACTAAGAAAATTAATAGAGGATAGATATAATGATAGCCAATACTAGATCGTTGAATTCGGCAAACTTTATTTAAAGACAGACAGATGACCAAAATTAGAACGGAATAGGATTTTCTTGAGATTACATTATTTACATTGAAACTTTTACTAGATGAGAAAATTTAGATCGAACGACATAATTATTGTTAAAATTGAACGTCATAATCTTTTTGATCGGCCATGTATACATTAAAATGATATTAAAATGTAAAAATTGGATACGAACACCTCTTGAAGTTGAATATTTTAGATCGATTATTAGAAGCCAAAGTAGTTGATGCATTATGTATTGAAAATTAGATCGTTATTTGATCTATAGCAATGTTGAACATTTGAAGAATACAAAATTTGCACTTATAATTAGACCGGGATTAAAAATTCAGTGTTAAAATTTGCACTTAGAAGCCTAAAATGCACCACATTTAGAGCGGACACATTCATAGTTTAGATCGAATAGCAAATTTATTGATCGGTATGTACGTAGAAATGAAAATATCAAACTACGAAGAATATTCAAATCTCAGTCAAAACCGGCAATACATCGTTTGGAACGTAACTCGTCGTCAGTCCATTGTAACATTCCGAAGCAGCGATGAACTCAACGCGTCCAATGAATGATGACGTCACATTCGCACCCTAATAGAAGACCGAATACAGTAACCTTGAACAACGTTGAAGAATATCCAAAGCAACGTAGCAACGTGAACGCTTATCTACAACATACGACGTTGGTTAAAATCAATAGCTTGGAGCGACACAAAAGGATAGTTTAGATCGTTTTCAAAATGCAAATCGTCGTAGCAGATACAATAGAAATACCAAATCGATGAAGAATCTTTCCTTATGACGTAGCTGACTAAATCTTATCTACAAACATTCCTGCCAAACAAAAGTCGAATACCAGCATATTTTTTTCCCTCATCGAAGAATCAACTCAAAATGGTCACAACTTTGAAAAGACATTCCAAAAGATGACTCATACTTTCCTGAGCAACGTGGAGCACTGATAAAGGATTTCTTTTAGATCGATGACGCATACAATATTATACAATGGGCAAAACCGAACACATGATTCATACCTCTAGAACGTTATCTTTTATATCCCTTATATAGAAAATGGATTTTTTTTAGATCGATGGATATTTCCTTTAATTTTAACTAAAATTCTAGATCGATATGCAACCATTGCTATGATAAAATTCCTAGTCGATGACGATAGTACTCAGAATGATACCTGGAAATTGAATAATTTTTTTAGATCGATGACTAGTATGACACGTCACCTTTACTATAGTGATGATAAAATTCTCAAACGATGATAAATAAATCTAGAAGAATACCCAGAACACGAATGAAACTAGAATTTAAATTGAATGACTAATACATGCATTATACTCATTTTTTACAAAAATTAAATTGAAATTTAGATCGATGACGTTTCCCTCTTTAGCCAGAATTAGTTGAACACTTGTTTAGATGAATATTCACACTACGAAAATAGCATAAAAACTGAATATTTTTCATACGCTTAGATCGTGAACAATTTACTATGCTTAGATGGTTATATATTGAATTAGATATGAAAATAAATAACTATTTTTTTAGAATCGTACCTTACGTAATAATTAGATCGATAAAACGAAAATTGTGTAGAATAGTATCATTGAATAATGAGTTAGCCACTCAATAAATTAAATCGCTTAAATTGCTTGTTTAGAACGATTAATTAAAAGAACCCTACATGGAAAAATGGAATTTGTGCATTGTTTATCCATTATTAAAAAGCCTATTGCAAAGGTGGGTTTCAGTGAATGCACAGATAGCAACGTTTTGTTTAGATCGAAAACTTGAATAAATCGTAACAATTAAAAATTGAAACGAGAATATTGCTTTGATCGAAAATTAAGATAATTAGAAGTTGAAAAATTTTTTTTAGAACGATTATTGAAATTTGAACGAATATTTTTTGAAATATTTTGAACGATTTGTGGAGTTTTCTAAAACCCTTCGTGGTCTCCAAATATAGGCCTGAAAATTTTAGATCGGACTATAATTTCTAAAAACAATGCTAAGCTGACACGATTTGCTATCTGATGCTACTGTATTTAAGATTGATCTGTACGTACGCCAGACAATCAAATATTGAGATAATTCACTGAAATTCGCGGGTGGTTTATTTGGTGAGGTGGTAGCTGGGCGAAACGCAGGCTATCAGCAACCCAAATAAATCAGTACAGTATAGAAACAGTATGCGAAACGCTACCTAGTATATACTTGCCGTAAGTTGAAAAAGACTCCATACAGACTTACGCCTGCCATCAAACGAAGCATGACTACCAATCTAAAAACTGACTCTTATCACAGATGATATTTTTCCATTGATCGATACAAATACTAAAAATATAATTGCTTTGAACGATATATGTATAAAATACTAATAGATCGAATTGTTTCTGATTTGAATGATTTTAGAACGATGTCGAAACCGCCTGGTCGAGGTAGAGGCTTGGGACGTGTTAGTCGCCGAGACAGTTATGAGTCAGACGAAGAATATGATAGAAATCGAAACAGAAACCGAGAATATAGATCGCCCTCAAACTATAGAAGAAGAAATTCGCCTAGACGTGATGACAGCTTAGAACGTGATGTAAATAAATCTTTTATTAATTTCTTGAACGATTGATTTGAAACGATAATTATTATATAAAATGCTTTTGCTATGTGCTTATTTTGCTTCCTACAGGAGTCTGCTTCGCAAATAGGGAATAATCCCGCCATGTTGGCTCTCCCAGCTGCGGGAGTTGCCGGAGTCAAGGGTTCAAAGAAAAGAAATTTAGATCGTAATAAAAATCGTAATAGATCTTATAAAAATAAACAAAGATGTGCCAAACGTAAACGTGGCAATAATTTAGAACGTAATAATAATGCAAATGAATTCGATGTTAGACCGGGTACTTCTGGCGTACCTAGAAATAGGCAAATTCAACGCTACAATACAACCCCTATACAAGTTGCTAGACGTCAAAATCAAGCCAGATCGAACGATAATAATAGTAGAAGACGACCGTCAAATACTTCGAGTATAATAGTAGTTTCATCCGATGATGATGTTTTTAGTAGATCGTATAACAGGACGAACGTTACAAATAATCGAACGAATGATAAAAGTTTAGAAGATTGGGAACGCGAATTGAACGATATGTCATTAAACTTATCTCAAATGTGTAATGCTTTGGAACAACAAATGAGAATTTTCAATCAAAACAATAATGAAGTAAGCCAAGTAAATCAACCAATACCTGATTTTGAAATAGAAAGATTACATCTTGAACTTTTAGAGCGAGAACTAGAACAGAGAAGAAATAATAGATCGAGTCAAAATTATACTAGAAGAGAAGAAACCAACGAAAGCGAAGTTAATGTAGAAGATTCATCCAGCGAAGATGATAATATCTCACATTTGAGCGGATCAACTTCGACAGAACAAAATCCAAATTATCCTCAGCCCACATCAAACATCACTAGATCATCTACACCTTGCTCGAACGTCAATAACATTAAAATGTATAAATGTGACAATTGTAGATTAATTACCGAAATTTATCAGCCTCAAATTGATGAACAACGGATTATTAAAAAGATCATACGAAAGCTCGATAAAATCAAAAATAAAAGACTTCGCAGACGTAATTAAATAAAAATTAATTATTTAGACCGGCTAAAAACTTATACCAAATAAATAATATATGCTTAATTTGCTTAATGCTTTGCTTAGATCGAATGACTAGAGTTAAATAAAGACTAGAACGGTAACATTTATTGGTAACTATATGCATTTTGTAGGATCCAAACAACAATAGACCGTTATACAACTTTAGACCGCGCATAGACTCACCGGAAGACGAATATTTCGTACCAGAAAGAACGACGACCAAGAAAGGATGTCACAGATGTGGTAGAATCGGCCATACTAGAAGAACATGTAAATTTGATCAATGGTGTTATCATTGCAGAAAAGATGGGCATTATTCGTACGACTGTCCTGATTACGAAGAAGATGAAAGTAAGCAGCAAATTTCTTTAGATCGAAATAAAAATTGAGTTGAACGAAAATAAAAATTCGATAGAATAAATGATATAATTAAACTTAGAAGTTTAAAAATTAGAACGGCCCTTGATAAATAGATCGCTTTCAAACATTTATTTAACAAAAGACAACATTTAAATTGATCGAAAACTGCACGGGCATTATACAATGATAATATTTTAGATCGTTATATGAAACACGTTTTTTTTTGTTTTGTTCCTTTGAATTGGAGTTTAATCTGATTAATACTTTGTATTGCAATAATGTCAATTAGGACCGAAAAGACCGTCACCGAAACCTAAAGCGCCATTTAGACCGTATACTCATGAAGAGGCGATGGAAAATTTAAGACGAGACGCTGATCAACGGTTCAATGAATTACATAGATCGTCGAATTCATCGAGAAGCTTAGATAGAACGGACCAAAGACCACCACAAAATATTGAAAAATCTTCGTCGAAAAGCTTGGAACGATTGCCGTCAAAAATCGAAGGAAAACTAAATTTAGATCGAAATGTTGAACGCGATACCATAAAGAAAATTGCCAGTAATAATGAAAAGTCCGTACTAGAGAAGAAAGAAAAACAAAGAACAGAAGAACAAATTGCAGCCGAGCGCTACGAACAACTTCGCCGAAAAGAAGAAGAAATTAGAAAAGAACTAGACGAATTAGACCGCCAACGACAGAAAAAGGAGAACGCGAAAGCATCAATCAAATCAAAATTCAACATGGCGCAAAAGAAATTTAACGATGCCTACGAGAAATACTTAGCAGCGAGAACGGAAATGAACACAGCCGATGAAAATAGAACGAAACTAGCTACCGAGTACCAACAGATCTGGAACGAATTTCCACCAAATTTTGTAAATAGATCGACTAGCGAAGAAAGAACAGTTAGTAATAATTCCTCACCAATAGAGCGTCGGGTAACTTTCGTGGACCAGTCAACCATAAAACCAAGCACAATCGCAGATGTTATCGTTCCGAAAGAAAGAAAAACGCTGCCAGATAAACAAATCGACCTAAACGAAGCTTTGGAACCACCCCTTCCACCAAACGAATGCATCTCAATTCAGACAGCCAACAGGGCACTTAGATCGGCTCAATTGATGTGGCACTTACCAACAAACACTATCTTAGCGATTCCACCTGGATTTAGACCACCCGAATACGCGCCAATTTACGTTAGACCGCCGAATATGACCGAAATTGAGCTATCGTCGGACAGCGATGAAAATTTAGACCGCACAAAATACGATGACGAAGAAGAAATTTCAGATGAATCAGAAAGCGCGAAATCAAATTTAGATCGAAAACCAAAACGTGGAACCAGTGGCCGATACAGAACACAGATTTTTGGACACAAATTCAAATCGAGCGCAGACAAGTCAAAACGCAGCCATTTACCTCAGAACGACCCAAGCGACACTACGTTAGTAACATACGAAACTATAGATCCAAGGCAGCATGTGCATGTATACCCGCTTAACAGGCCTATTTTAAAGCTTAAAATGTTAAATTCAAATTATTCAATTAGATCGTGGAAACCTACTCCGTTAGAAAATATTACCATCTCAGATGAAGAATTAGATCGTAACCCGTCAAAATCGCAACCAGCACCGTCGAGATCGAATACAGTTGAAATCGAAGAAGATTGGTCAAAAGAAATGGAAGAAGACCCGGCTCCCCATTTTCATTATAGACCGTTTTATGCTATATTGCCGACCTACGTAGACGAAGTCATTCAATCCGCCGTAAATCGTATTCACGATGAGATCGAAAAGAAAGAACACGACATTATAGACGATGACGGAATCGAACCCGACATGTACTTAAATGAGCTGATGGAAAGTTTTAAAAATGATACCAAATATCATAGATCGGAAGGTAAGATACTAGTTAGATCGTTTATAAAAAGTACAGTAAATCCTAGCATAGATCGGTAAAACTTTTATTTAAGAAATACCTGTGTGGAATAAACCAATACTTGTATGAATTATAATTGAAATGAGCTTAGATCAAAAACATTCAAAAGAAATACCTGTGTGGATAAATTTAGATCGATAACATCCTGTGTGGATTATAACTTCATTTAGATCGAAAAATATCTCTTTTACAATTTCAGTTTAGAAGTTTTATCAAAACCTGTGTGGACTAAAACTAATCGAATCAGACAAATTACTGCTTAAAGCTATAAAACCTATTTGCTTAGATGAAGTTCAATCAAAATTAGAACGTAAAAATATCGTATAAAAGAGTAAATAAAAGTTGACTAGAATCGTAAATTAACTTAAAATAATATCACAGATACAAATAAAAGACTAGATCGTTATTTACTCCAAAAAGACGGAGGGAGAATTTGCTTTGAACGATACTGAAATATTTAAATCGGAGGGAGTACAAAGAAAGATGACTAGAAATAATTTCCTAGAAGGATATAAATAAATGACTAGAATACTACACATAAACTTAGAACGATAAATTGCATGATTACGTGGCTTTACTCAAACGTGTTATTTTTCTTGCACAAAATTTTTTTAGAACGGTTCTTACATCAAGTGAAATTACGCTTTGTTACATAGGACACAGAAATCTTGATTTAGTAAAAGAAGTATTACACGAACTCATTTACACAGCCGAAAGACTGCGAATCGAACTTTGGTCAGAGGTCCATCGAGTCTACAAATTAGCGATAAAAGAGAGCGGCACGACAGAAGAGATCCATCGACAGACTCAGCGCGAAAGAAGATGGAGAAAACATCAAAATAAAATTAGAAGGCAACAAGCCGAACTAGAACGGGAAACCGACGATGGGATTGAAATAGACGATCAAAACGACGACATCGAAATAGATGAAAATCAAGAAGAAATGAATGTTGACGACGAATCGAACGACTCGAATCTGCTCAATGTAGATTAATTTTTTTTATATAGATCGAATAGGTTATTTGTTTTTGTTTAAATATTTTAGATCGATTACCAGAAAAATTATATTTAGTTTCGTTCAGAAGATCTCCATTATTATTATTAATTTCGAAGTTCCTAATTTTTTGTTCAAATTTGTAAAAGATAAATACAACAGTTTGGTTTATAAAACGATATATTTCATTCAATAGATGACAGATTTCGAGAATGTTGGATCGGCTCCAAGTAGTTACTTTTCGTTACGCCACGTACAACGGCAACACTGGGAGTCAACACTGTAAACAACACAACCGGTAGACCAGCGACGGTGTGAGAGCGGCGCAGTCATCTCACTTCTACGAATACGTTCATGCTATACGCATCACCTCTTTCTTGAACTCGTACACTTTCGTACATTAACCTTTTCGTGTGTGTTATTGACCGAATATATTTATTTTCTCTTTTGATCTTTGAGCTTTTGTTCGTGTATCCTGAAGACTTTGTGCTTTCTATACGTGGTACGTATCTGGTATCGACTATCCCCCTAACACATTTTACTCTAATATCCGATAAAAGTTTTCCTGCCCTGAGAACTTTTCGCCAAACACATTAGGAAATTTATTCAATAAATTCTTATCGAATCTTTCGTTCCAAAACACCCCTACCATCGGTTAATTAAAAGAAATACCTACAAAAGAACAAAACTTTCTTCGGTGGTACTCGAACAGCATCGAAAATCGTTTGTTTTATCATTACCACATCCTAAAAAAATATCAGAAAGGATCCCGATGATAGGAATTTTCAACTCGAACCATCTATAATCTGTCAGAATAACGTTTCGAATGAAATTTCGTTCGCAGAATTTGGCGAAGGTTGTTGGCAAAATAATTGTAAATAATACATAATTTATGAGGCCGTTAGCTAAGAGATGAAAAAAGAAAAGTTTACGAAAAAAAAACTAGTGACGACTTACCATTTTGTGTTAAAATCTTTCGAGATGGTACTTTCAAGTGAAAATGATTCGCCTCTATACGTGAAAAATATCGTAAATATCGACCTATTAGTTTCCGATTCGAGATACACCATATGCAATCCGGATTGCTGATTTTTATAATACAAAAAAAAAAAAAACTATCCCAAAGCGATGCTTTCTTGGCTCAAGTCGATAAATCAAAATAAAACCAAAAAATGCCCAATTTACGAATTCCAATATAAAAAACTGTCATTTTGGCAAAATAATCGAAAAAAAAAGCGTTGAAAATGATTTGAAAAATATGGAATGATTTAAATTATATCCAAGTCTGGGTATAATTCATCCTATCGGTTGCTCGTCAAGATTTAGCATCGTTTTGTTGATCTTGAGAGTACCATCTCCGGTAGGTCTGCTGATTCATTTTCCTTCCGTGAAACTTATGAGAGTCGTTTCTAGACGTTAATTCCGAAGATTCTAAAGGAATGCAAACCGTTCCTGAAAAAATTTAACGTAACATTGAGTTTTTTTCAAAACCAACGAAAAATTGTGGGCGATAGAGTGCAAAAGGAAGCGATGACGGAATGTACGTTATGATATGTTCGAGTGTGATTATGTGATTTTAATGTTTCTTTAATGCATTCTCGTGATTTTTTTTTCGTGATTCGTGCTTCGAGTGGAAGTTTTTTCTTCCTATGATGTGCGATAATATAAAACAAATAGAACTACAACTCTCATAAGTGGTCCAGCCGAAAGGAATAGGGAAAATTTTCGATGGAAGGTTTTTCCTAAACTGTATTCCATGTATAGGCGTAATGTTTTTTCGAACGAATCTCCATATTTCCGTATTCTCGTCTTGTTAGCTTTCGACAAACGAGTCTGCACTCCTCGTGGCTGTATTTTATTTAACAGGCTACCCACTTAAAAGCTTCATGTCGTTGGGTATTGTAGCTGTGTGTACGAATAAAAAAGGTCGAATTTTTTTCCTTTTTTTTGGTCTTTTCATCGTCCAAAAAAATGTTTGTAAACGTTCGAATGTAAATTCAAAATAGATACTTATACGTTTCTTTTCAATAGGTACCGATGTATGGTTTGTTTACGACGAAAAAGAAAAATGCTGCGAATTTCAGATAAGACGAGACGTGTTCTTTCATCAGCGAATATTTACCGTCATAAGCCTTCCTGATTTATTTCCGGAATTTCGATACCCCTTCTTAGATTCTGGTTCCGAAATTTTTTCGAGATAAGAACACTCGTCATACCGGTGAATCGTATTGATGTTTTAAAATTTTTTTGACTCCTACAGATAGTGTTGCCGAGTGGGAAGGTAAATGTGACGGTTTCCTTCGATTTTGTAGTTTTCAAAAAAAAAAAAAAAAAACTAGATATAAAATGTTCTAAAAAGAACTCGATATTTTGAAAAAATTGTAATTTTTTGCAAACTTTGTTCAAATAAAATGGAAAATGGATAAAAATGGTCGTTAGAATGGCGTAAAATTTTGCAGAAAAAAGAAAAAATTTAGGTACATTAAAAAATTAAAATTCATCAAAAATCGATAAAAATCATCAATCGAAATGGGAGAAAAAATCTCAAGCACTTTGACGTCAGAGCATGAAATGCCTATAAAAATTCTTTCATTTGTAAAAAATTTGTTGAAATTTTGATAAAAATTGTAAAATGTTACTCAAGATCGACCAAAACAAAATAATTTCGAATTCTGTTGATTTGTGGTTCTGATCTGATCTAATTTCCAGTTTCGAGATCATATTATGAAAATAAGTTTGAGAAAAACAGTTGGCACAATGGGTCATGGAGAAATTTCGAAGCTTAGACAACGTACGACCCCCCCCCCTTTCAGTTGAAAAAATAGTTTGTAAAAAAAATTCTAATCTTGGGTTCCGACCGATCAAGAACGGGTTAAAATTTCACGAGCAGAACAAACCTATAAAAAATGAATATTAAATTTCGCTAATTTTGACCCATTTTGAGCACCAATTTGGGTCAATTTATGGATGTTTTCACGTGACTTACGAAAAGGAGGCAAAATTTCACCAAAAATTCAAAAATATCACCCAATTTTTTTTTAGATATTTTTGACAATTTTGCGTTTTAAATTGAGTCAGATTTTGAAAAACGACACTAATTTCGAAATTTTTGAAAATCATGAAAATCCAAAAAAATGCATGAATAATAGTTCATGCATTTTTTCGAAAATTTGAGATTTTCAAAAAATGCGAAATTTCGACTAAATCGAGGACGCTGCTTACGAATCTGAACTCCGTTTCACGCAATCGCCCCGCCTTTGCCGGAAAATTTGCATTTTTTTGTGAAAAATCACCATAACTCGACAACAAAGGCTCGGCGGCGAAAACGGTCGCCAGATTCGGAATCAGCGACCTCGAATTAGTCGAAAACCACACTAATTTCGTAATTTTTGAAAATCATGAAAATCCAAAAAAATGCACGAATAATAGTTCATGCATTTTTTCGAAAATTTAAGATTTTCAAAAAATGCGAAATTTCGACTAAATCGAGGTCGCTGATTACGAATCTGAACTCCGTTTCACGCGATCGCCCCGCCTTTGCCGGAAAATTTGCATTTTTTTGTGAAAAATCACCATAACTCGACAACAAAGGCTCGGCGGCGAAAACGGTCGCCAGATTCGGAATCAGCGACCTCGAATTAGTCGAAAACCACACTAATTTCGAAATTTTTGAAAATCATGAAAATCCAAAAAAATGCATGAATAGTTCATGCATTTTTTCGAAAATTTGAGATTTTCAAAAAATGCGAAATTTCGACTAAATCGAGGTCGCTGATTACGAATCTGAACTCCGTTTCATGCGATCGCCCCGCTTTTGCCGAAAAATTCGCATTTTTTGTGAAAAATCACCATAACTTTGATTAAAATCGACGAAAATGCAAAAACGAGTACATTTTCGCAATCCTCTCGTCGAGACGAATCAAATGGTATATTCACTTTTGCATTTTGAGCTATTTTTTTGGATTGATTGGGAAACCGCTTTTTAAAATTTTTTTTCGGACCGATGGTCGATTTCTTCCTGTACGGTCACCTATGCAATTTTTTTTTGAATAGCTATGAATTCATTGCTAATAAATTATTATTTAATTCAGCAAAAAAAGAAGAGATCTTTCAAATAAGTGAATAAATACATCTGCTTATCTGTTTCGCACCATAACCTCACGTTATAAACAAAACTTCTCAAAAACACTTCCTTTTTGTCTCCCACAGAACAATATTTCTTCTCCTAATCCATACGTAAATATATTAAAAATGTATTTTTTTTTCAGCCACGAATTTTTATCGAGCTGATTTCAACATATAAGTTCATATTACACGGCGTGTTTCGTTATTTATGATAATAATGGAAACTTTATGCTAATGTTTTCATTGTACGAAAAAAAAAAGGCTCTTGTGACGGTTTATTATTATAAAGGAGGCAAAATATCACCGATGAAATTGACGATATACGAGTTCAATTTCTATATACGTTACGTAGGTAAACGAACATTTTGGCATAATTTTATTCTCCCTTTTACATATGCTGTTCAGTTCCCTTACACTTTAATGCTGTTGATAGGTTTATGAAAACTTCCTATTCGTATAGATAAGTTTTGAGCCTACTGGATCTGATCCTGAACCACCCTTTTACACACACAAAGATAAATCAGTAATATTTAGAAGATTAAAAAAAAGAAACCGTTATAAAAATACCATTCCACAAACCCACGTTAAGAATTTTCTGACGCATGGAAATCGTCAAAGCTTCGGTAAACATTTTGCATTTTTCATTTCTCCATTTCCACGGTCAAAACGTTTTCATATCGGAAGGATTAATAGGTTTTGAAAAGTTGATTTTTTTTTTCTCGCAGGGAAAAATATTCGACGAAAAGTTTATTGTCTTTGTAGCGAAATAAATCACGTTCGAGATCGAATTTAGTAAAAGTCGCCAGCTCGTTGGGTATTGTCGGATGAGGCGCTTATTTCGTCAAAGAAGTTTGCGTAGGTATTGGTGTAATTATTTTTGCCAGCGTGAATTTTCGCGTTGGCAAAAATTTTCCGCTCGCCGGAAGTACGTCGTGGGATTTTTAATTTTTGAACTACGCGTTGAAAATTTTAAAAAAGTATTTTTTTTCTGGTAAAAATTACTCGGAGAAATGAATTTTGTACCACTCAGACGGTTCTTTTGCACCGCATGTAATCTAATACGACTTATCATTTAATATCTGCGGTTTTTAGTACAATACGTCGTCGTATGTAGTTTTAGAAGAAATCTGCCAACAATATGATACGAGAAATTATACCAAAACGTGGATAAATTCTGTGACCGCTTTTGTACGAAATTATAAATTCAAGTTTTGCAAAAGCATTAGAAGGAGTAACTTTGTCTAACTATATTCTTCTCGTACGTATATGGTAACTAAATATCGTACTTTACTTCCCCCTTTGTCCCATGTAATGAGTACGTCATAAGCTCCGCTGGCTAAATTTTGAATTCCTTTTGAAAGAATTTTACTTGCTATATGCTTGCGAATTGTAGTACGAAAATTCAATGCGCCGAGTGAACAGATATGCCTTGTATTTTCTGAAATATACGTACTACGTTTTAAGATTCGTAAAATTTTTACATACGAGTTACAGCATAAGGCAGCGAAAATTCGGTAGTTGGCGAAGAATGTTCGTTATAAGCATATTTTCCTCCTTTTTCTTCGAATCGTGCTTTATGGTCGGGAGGAAAAGGGATTCGATTTTGGGGCAAGCGGAGAGAGGGCTGTTTTGCCAGAGGTGTGCTGCTTTCTAAATTCGAAGACGTGAAAATAGGTATTTTAATTATTGGTGATGGAATTGACGCGATTTGTATAGGTTTTGAGGAGTTATTTTAGGAGTAATTTTTTTCTCAATTCTTTTCTCTTTTTTTTACTTCTCAAAAATATCATAAAAAGGGAGTTTCGAATAAGCCCAATAAAGTATAAGTAGGTACCTATTTCAATATGCTCAAACTTCCTTACGATCAGCAAGTATTTTGTTCCCAATTTTTGGAACCCCCGCTACCATTTGAGGCTCAACTGGTGTCCTAGAGTTGAATAAGAGTCAAAAACGAACTTTGGCTCAAAATCGGTCAAAAGTGACCCAAAATCTCACTTATCGTATAAAAATATCTTATTTTTTTTTACTCCCCTTTCACTTACTTCTTTCAAAATTATCGTACCTTAATTTCAAAAATTCAACACGAGATATTTCTGTAAGGGTGAGGGGGAGGGGTCAGAGGCGATTTTTCAAAGGAAGTTGGTGAAGCCAGACTTCCATTGATTTTCTCAAGTACCTAGAAATTTTTTGGTAAAATATATCCAGAAAAACAGGTAAATTAAATCAAATTCCATCATAAAACAAAATGACTCCTATAATTATTTTTATCATAAACGAAATTTCAATGATCTATTTTCCAATTTACTTCAATTTCTGAGTTCAAATTTTTTCAACACTATTTCTTCTATCACTCCAATAGTAAATTTTCCTCAAAACAGCACACGTGTATCCAATTTCTATGAATTTATTCATCGATAAAATTATTTTCAACCTGAATTTGATTTTTCTCACTTTTTTAAATTTCATGTTCATGAAAATTTCTTCCAATTATTTGGTCAGATGAAAAACAAATTGAAATATTGTTCAAAGAAAAATTTTAAAATTATTGAAAGACATTTTCGAATTAAAAGAAAATTCCAAAAAAAATCTGATTTTTTTTTCTTAATCCAAGTTGGAATTGAAAAATGTTTGAGGAAATTGGAATTTGAAACAATTTAAAAATTTTTACAGTTGGGAATACTTTATACGTAGTACATAATTACTTATCTATTTAAAAAAATTCAACTTGGATTTTTTCAAATTCATATTTTTTAAAATTCCTTCCTACTTGAAAATGACTGAATTTTAAAAAAGGGTTTCAACTTCACGTTTTGCAAAATTTCTCCCCAACAATGAGTACAGTTAATCGAAATAAAAATACAAGAAATGCAAACCTATAAATTCGCATTAGAAAGCTTTTGAAAAATGTTCAATTTTGTCGAACTTCCTTTAATTTTCCCTTCCAAAATCGCCGTCGGGAGGGATACAAAACTTTTTAAAATTTTCACAAATCACACAAGTCGACAAAAAATGTTTTGTTTTATGCTTCAGTTCTAATGCCTAAATTCTAATTCTATATGCATCAAAATACACCCATCTTCGCAAAGTTGCTACTAACGACATTTCAAATATTGGTGATTCATTTTAGCTTTTGGCAGGGAGTCTCAAAATTTGAAAAGGGAACGGCTATTTACTGAAAAAGCACAATAGAAGGACTTTAGAAGGACTGGAAGGACCCTTCAACCAATATAAGGACTGGAAGGACTTGTTAAACACCAATTGAAGTTTGCTTTGGAAGTGGGAGGTTGAAAAATTAGGATTTTCGAGAACAATAAACACAGACTTCATGAAAAAATTTTCAATTTTTTTTAACATGGATATATTTTTCCCTCTTGGGTGGGGGGGGGGGGGTGTCATTCTACCAGTTTTATATTTTTAGATATTCCTTCCAACCTATTTTGAATTATTTAGTCAGATAACATTCTAAAAAACAAGTTTAGATTTTTAAGAAAATGAGAAAAATAGTAACTTATTGGAAAACGTTTTCAAATTGGAAAAAATATGAATTTGAATTTTTTGAAAATCCAAGTTGGAAAAATTTTGAAAATATTTGAATTACCAAAAGTTCGTAGTTGGAAAATCTTTCAGTATCTATCAATTAAAAATGTTTTTAATTTAGATTTCTTTAAATTTGTTCCAGAAATCCCTTTTTTTTTCATTTTAAACCATCGCCTCGTCCAACTCAAAAATGACTAAATTTGAAAAAACTTCAACTTAATATTTTTAAAAATTTCTTTTGATCGAGTGAAATACATTGAAAAACTTTGGAAAAAAATTATCTACCAGCCCGTCTCAAAATTGAGTCCTTTCAGGAGGATTTAGAATTTTCGAAGTCAAATTCAAGGTCATAAAAATGATTGAAAAAATTTCAAAGCATTGTACTTCCATAGGGAAAAATTCGAAAAAGATCATCTGAATTGTAAATTTCAAAATTTTGTCTGCCAAAGAACAGGGAATTCAATCCATCTCTTGTCAATTTAGCTTGATTCACGTGTTAGAGATAACACTTCGATAAACTTTCAAATCGAAATTGAAATCAGTGCCTGTCTAAAGATTTATACACTTAGCCGAAAAGTAGATTTGAAAAAAGTAAAGTGAAAAAATTTTCCCAAGTAGGTACCCATAACAGCTACGATAAAATCCTGGTAAAATTTCAACACTGACGCTGATAAAATCTGTAATTTTCACATCGTCTCTAAAATTAATCCTTATCTAATCATTCATAATTCAAGATGGCAGCTACAATTACGATCGAAACTTCAATTGTGAAAAAATTAGGTTAAAAAATTCTCTCAAGTATAAAAATTTCTAACCTTTGTTTCTACAATGTGGTTCGTACTCGTACTATTCATGATACCGTTGCTAGCTCAACCTCAACCATTCAGACCTGACCCTCCACACCGAAGAAGATCAACTACTGCTTTAATTCCATACGTTGCAGTACCTCTCGTAACTGAATACACCCGCATCAACTTTCGCATATTGACCGTTAGTAATCTCTCATATCATATAAAAGATGCTGAATTATCGAACGGAATTTGGTATAAGCAAACGCCACATGTGAACGCCACCGACGATGAAATAAATTCTATCGTTATCAAGAAATCACAAGGTGGAATATTTGGTGCACGCAGAATTGGTCTCGCTCCAGAACCAGTACGGGGACATTTCTTTATAGATTTGGAAAACGACAGACGGCTGATTGAAGAGGTCTTCAGCATAGGTCATGTAAATGATACTTTTATATCTATGAAAGAACAATTTCCATCTGTGGATCATCATCGGTGCAATGTTGTCAATGATAGTTTTATCGGTGGTCAAGTGAACGTTCATATACTTTGTACTTAGCTGTAAATGTTGCAAAGAAGAGTCAGCCCATGCTCAGAATTTTCATTGTAAAGATATCATTTTTTTAAAAAAAATTCAAATATTATTTATAAATCATTCAAAGAAATTAAGGACTTCACAAAAACCAATAATACGTTGGAAATTTTTAATGCTTCTAGTATGAAAAAAAGTTCACAAAAAATTAAAAAATTGTAATTATAAATTCGCAGTCCAATTTAGAACATTTTTCCATCTCATAATTCTTTTCAGTAAAATTTTTAATACTCGAATCAATCAATATTCGATTTCAAATTGAAATAGGTACATTTTGAAAAACCACCGATAATTTTTTCCATCAAAATTCGGCTAAAAATACTCGAAGAACAATAAAAATAAAATTTTTACGTCTGATACATGACTTTTATGTGACAGTTTATCGAAATATTTTACGTCATAGGCGCATTTCAATTAAACTTCAGGTTACAGGGTTTCTCCCAAAAGGGCCGTAATCGATTCATGATTGTAAATTTCCACATTCATTTGTGTCGAAAAAATCATCAAACGTGTTTTTCTTTCATCGAAATGCAAATAGAAAGGGAGTATTTTCATTTGGTGTCAAAACAGGAAGTACAAATATAAAGGCGGTTTTTACAAAACCTGCATTTTAAAAACTAAGCCAACGACAGGGGTTCTCAGTTGATTACCTATCTCGAAAATCCAAATACGATACGAATGTTAAAACGAGAGTTTCAAAAGACTTATAATTCGAGTTTAGATGTAAAATCAAAAGTTGAAAACAAAAATTGATCGATATCAATTTATTATCTACTTGCACGATTTTTTATTTTGATATTGTAAAAATAATTTTCGTAATATTTGAGAAACGCTGTTGTTGTTTCATCAATTTTTGAGTTCTTTCTGACGACTTTTATGGAAATTTAAATTTTTTTGAAATTCGAGAAATTTTTCGAGGGGCTGAAATTGCATAAAATGTTGTACATAGTCAATTTATACAGCAGTTCAAGCCATTTCAGAGTTTTAAAAACTAATTATTTCTGCTTTGGCCAATTAAATTTGACTTTGTTTTGCATTTTAAACCCGCATATCATTACATTTTTCAAAAAATTATGTTTTTTCAAAATTAAAGATGTTTTTCAAATTAAAAATTGAAAAAGTTTGAAAATTTGGTTCTGATTATTGCACCTAATATTTTTAAATTCAAAGATCAACATATCTTGAAAACTGGAATTTTCCCCAGAATTAAAAGATTAGTTGAAATTCAATATTTTTTTCAACTGAAAATTTCCTCAAAGTAAAAAATCCTAAAAATTAAAAACTTCTACAAAAATTGTAAATTTTTATCCAATTTGCGGATTTTGTTTTCAAACTAAAAATATTTTTAACCGGAGGTACCGCTAAAAAAAAACCAAGATAAACATGTTGCCGATCTTGAAAAGTGAAGGGGCAAATTCTGTCCTTTAAAAAAATCGTGATTAATTTTCTTTCAATCATGGAAATGGATAATATTTCAAAAACTGAACAAATTTACATTTTATGATTCATTGCCCAACTTGGGCTATAAAAAATTATTCAAAAAAATCCTACAAAATTAATGAATCAAAGGATTGAAAACTGAAAATTTTTTAGAACTTTTCGCCCAACATTGAAGATGGAAAAAGTCCAGATTACCCAAAATTGAGGAGCTTCGAAAGATTTTCAAATTTTCTCAATTGCAAATGACTGTTCTTAACCCTTTCACTTTCGATGTTGGACAAAAAATCTATCCAGAAAAATGTTCCAAGTTTTCAACCGTATTTCTCACTCCCATTAGTTTTATTTTTTATAGAATTTTTTGAACAATTTTTTTGTAGCTTCTTTAATTTTAAAATTAGACAAAAAGTCACGAAGTAAAAATATAAAGTTTGAAAAAAAATAAGCTGAAAAAATTTTCAAACCCATATTTTTTTACTGTAAATTTTCTTCTCAATTTGATTTTTTCAAATTTCCTTCAATTCAATTCTAATAATTTAAAAAAATTTTCTCAATTTTTTTTTCAATTTCCGATTCCTAATAAATAAAATTTTAGCTTTATGATTTTCAAAATTTCTTCCATCACCCAACTTGAAACTGAAAAAATTCAAATTTGAAAAATTTGAACTTGGAATAAATTTGGATGTCGACCGTCGAAATCCTAGAAGCTAGTCCACTACCAAGCCAGGAGCAGCTAACGTAAATTTTTGAAATTATCCCTTAGAATAACCTCTGACTAAAAATTTCCCAATTAGGTATCAAGTACCTACTTTCCTTTGACAGGAATCTACGCTGAAAACTTCTGAACCATCCCTAAAAAGACGAATTTTTACTGTTTTAAAACATTTTGAACTATCTGAATAAAAATAATTAAAAGTAGGAAGTTTCAAATAAATATTAATTTTACAGAATTGAAAATTTTCAAGCCCATAAACTCGTTCTAAAAAATTTTAGAAAAATAATGACCACAGTAAAAATTCGTCTTTTTAGAGATGGTTCAGAAATTTTCAGCGTAAATGCTCATTCCAAAAATCATCTTGATCTAAAAAATGTTCATCAATTCCTTCAAAAACAGAAAAGGCTTTAAATTGACAACTGACGAACATTTTACGAAAAATTGAATTTTTTTTAATTTTTAGGAGGGGGGAGTGAAAATTTTTCACATATTTTCCCGCTAAAAAATAATTGTCAAAATATCAAATTTCTGTAATCCGGACCTTTCCTTCCATTTTTCAGGATTTTTTGAGCCAACCTCAGCTCCTAAACCTTTGAACTTTTGATTTACAAACACCGAAATTTATCCTTCTGCTTATTTCGTGCCAAGAAAAACTATATCAATTTCATAATACGTAATTTTTCATCACCAAAATTGCAATATTTGACTATAATTTGACACCCATATTACCAGTAAAATGTTGAAATTTATTCTCCTTAGTGCATATTAAGAAACACATAATATTCAACATTACTTCGCATGGCACTTTTCATCAAAAATTCCATTTCAGTTTACCCAAAAAATAAAGAAAATAATCTACAGAGGGAATAACCAGCCGAGGGAGCTGATCATCGAAGCAGAGTAACGCACGCAATGGTCGGTCATATTCGGTCGAAATGACGTGTGCTTTGGAAAAATGCTCCCAGCACATGGTGCGTATTTCATTTTCCTTCTCGCATCGTACAAAGGCAACTGGTAAACTATGGCGAGTAAAAATTCCCATACGTCACCACATTTTTCCTTTTTATTTTTTAAACCACTGTCAATCGTAAATAGGCAGCTGAGGCACAAGGTGTATGAAATTTTATAACCGTAATAACCGCACAGCACAGAACATTTTCCTCCAGTTATGTACCTCGGAAAGGAAAATTTTACTCGTAATATTACCAACAGTTTTAGATCCTACACACTCCAAAACGACGAACGAGGAATGACATCACACAAATACAAATTGCTTCACCTTCATGTTCACCTACGTCCTACGATCGTCTAACAATTCCAATATTACTATTTTCACGTTTACCTCAACAATTTATGTATTTAACCACAGAGAGAGGTAAAGAAAATGTCTGTCTACGAGTTGCATTGTCGTGAAAAAGTCAAAACGGAGGGAAATTGTTTACATACAGAAGTTTATCGAATCAGTCTGCATCTTGGGCGGCTTCAACATGAAAGAAAATTGATTTAACGCTCGTATTGTTTTTCCAACAGATATATCAACACTTGGCTTCCCAATGAAAATGTTTTCTTTGGAAGCTTTTTCTTATGTTTGCCATTTCGTTTGGTCCATTGAGGTAGAAGGGTATCATGTTTCGCTGTTGTACGCAGATATTCGTGTAGTTTTGTCCCAAAGGCGGTAATTTTAAGAGATTAAGTCGGTCTAAAAATGAAAGATTGTTATTTCTTCGCAAAATAATACGCTGCGGTTTCTTATCAACGAGCGATAAAAATCTACGTAATTTCCTCTTTCGTCGAGTTTATTTATAACGACCAGAAGGAGGCGAAAGTCCATTCTGTTCCTTTTGCCATTTTCTACGACGTTCGAAACATTTCCAAAGGCTTAGAGAATACAAAAGAATAGAAATTCCGATGAGGAAAAATGATCGAACTGAAATAAACGTTTTTTAATGGCTGCCAAAGTTAACCTTTCGAATTTACGTGGAATTTTAAACAGCTATACACGAATTCGTAGTCGGATTATGGCTGCAGAGGAACAAATCCAACCTTAGAATGGGGTGAAATCTGCGTTCGAATTTAATTTCATGCACATTCGCACGTAGATATAAGTATAACAATGACATTGAAAAAAAATCACTTTTAAGGAGGCGCGTCCAAAAGTTTATAATTCGATGGATGTTTTTTGTCTGAATATAAAACGAGGTCGAGAGGGAAACTGAAGCGTGAAATTTTCAAAGTTTTCGTGTTACTGAAATGGACTTTAATGGCCGATTCGCCAAATCTGGAAAAATTTTTATGAAGGAGTCAATTTGAAAAAAAAAAATAGAAAAATTGGTATTGACTATGTTTTTTTTTAAAAAGTTCGCCAATTTTTTACTACCTACTTTTTTTCACCACCTTTTTTACAATTTTTTTCACCCCCTCCCTCCTCTCCCCCGCAAATCGATTCTCCTTCCAGCACCCAAAAAATCAAATTTATTTGAAAAAAAATTGAATATAAAGAAAATCTTCATTCCGACACGATAGTGCTACCAATTTCACGAAAAGTCAAAAACTTACTCGTTTTCATCAAAAACTAACAATTTTTGAAATAAAAAAATTTGGATTTTTTAATTTTTCTACCTACCTACTACATTTTCTTCTAAATTTACTACTTTTTCACTTCTTTCACTATTTTCACATCCTGTTAGATATCCCGACTAGGATTTCTCAACTTTTAATTAAAAATGAAAATTTTCGTCGTCTGCAATATTTAAAAAAATTCGACAATAACTTTTAAAAAGTTTCTCAGTGTGAAAGGACTAAAATAGTCAGTTTTTAGTTTTTAAAAAATATTTCTTTTTTGGAGATTAGGGGAGGGAGGGAGGGAGGGAGAGAGAATATGAAGAAAAATCGTGCACGTTTCAATATGAATTTTGAACTAATTGAAAACTTCAATTTCTGAGCTACTGACATCAAATTTTCACGACGAATTTTCAAATTTAATTAGAATCAATCGAAAAAAATAAAAATTCATAAAAATTTTATCAAAATCTGAAAAAAATTTGAAATTTTGAAAATTTATTAATCCTGTGAATCTATAAATCAGATGAAACACAGAAAAAATTTAAAACATTGAGAAGAAAAATTTAATTTTTGAATAACTAAAATGATATTGTTTAAAAATTTTAAACAAATTATTACATTCAATGTACAAATTGATTACAAATAAATACTTGATTGAATATTTTTTTTAAAAAAAATGGAAATAACTGAAAAAATTGGAAAAATTTTTAAACATTGATCAAAGAAATTAACTTTGTAGTTTTTTAAAAATTGTATCTACTTATAGGTACTTCGAATAGTTGAAATTTCTACTGCCAAAATTTTTATATCTTTTCGAATCGGAATTTTCTCCATTTTATGAAATTTTAAACGCAGACACTCACTGAAAATTTGAAAATCAATTTCAAGTTAATTTCAAGATTTTACAATGGCTTTTCATGACTTTAATACATTCTTTTGGAATAATAATTCTATATGACTCGATTTCTTTACGACTTCATTCTCCCCCACCCTAAAATGAAAAAATTTGGTTTTTTAGAAATTTTTCCGAGGGTGAAGAGAGTGCTGATTCCACTTTTTTATCCCCCCTCCCCCTCAAAAAAGCATAAAACTGAAAAATTACAAAATATTCATTTTCATTTTTATAAAAAATTGAGGTCAAAACTTATCAATAGATAAAAAATTCGCATTTTCCCTCATTTTTCTGGCATAAATAATATCTTTATTGACCAAGGACGAACCAAATATGATATTTTGGAGTAGGAAGGGGAAGGAAAGGAAAGGAAATTAAATCACTAAAAATACGAACTCTGGATCCTAAATTTTTCAATCCTTTGATCCATAACAGAAATTTGATGTTTCTTCCTTAGCATTTGAAAGCCCCCCTTCCCTCCAAATCTTCAAAGGTTTCGATCCGTTTCGTTGGGATTTTCCAGAAAAAGGACTTTCGATTGTTGCTCTGATGTATTTTTCTGAAAAAATAAAGTTAAGAAAGGTTAAAATTGAGATTTTTTACTGCTTTTTATTTATTTTTTGATTCGTTATCTCCTGAAAACAAAATTAATTTGACTTCGAAAGCCATACTTTTCAATGTTTTTTTTCTGAGCCAAAAATTCAAAATATCAATGAGTAATGATTATGAATTGATTTATTTAGAAAATGAAATATCACTACGTATTTTTTTTTTCATTCAATTTTTCGAGCTTCGAATGTCAAACTTCCAAACTAATGTTTTTTTGAGCAATTTTTTCTAAGGCAATTGTTCATTGTTGGATAAGAAAATAAATGTGTAATTACGTTTCATTTCGAAATAGAAAAATTCACCAGAAGAATATTTAAAATCCTTTCTACAAATTAAAACTGCTTCAAAAAAAATTAAAAGTAGTTACCTATTTTCTTGCTTTCTTAAAATTTTAAGCAACCATTTTATCAAAAAAATCGCAATTGTTTGGTGTAATTTCATTTCCACAAAGCTAAGAAAAATAATACCTGTCGTCTTTCTGATGAAAAATGAATTTCACCATTTAAAAATTTCACTTTCAAAATCGGAAATTTTAAAATTTTCATAGATCAAATTTGTAATTTTACACCAATACTTGGGTAAAATTTGAGGGCGATTTTCATTGAATAAATTCCTTTCAAACGATCAGCTTTAAAATAGAATTAAAATAAAAATTTTGTTTCATTGAAATTTCACAAACCAAACATATAATTGTTTCAGAAATTCTAAAAATTTGAAAACATCATTTTTTAGTTTCATTTCTATTTCCAAAGAATTTATTCGGTAAGATTACATTTCACACCTATCAAGATCACCGATGAAAAAAATCGCACTAAAAACCCAAACTTATCACCCCTCAAATTCACCATAACCTACAATATTTCATTTCCACTTCAAATGAATCTATAATGAAACAAAAGCACACACATTTCAGAAACCCATTCCCATACATAATTCGACCGTCTACGAACTACGAACCCGTAAAAAACACTAAGCACGTGTCCCTTCCATCATTTATTTTCGGCGAACGGTTATGCAATTCTATTAACATATTTATCAAGCGAACGAATCATCACCACAACCGCTATCATTATTCTTACCATCCAACTAAAAACTTCGCAGATACTTTTATTAAACTGAACGTCGTCACCTCGACGTCTTCGCAACTCAACTCGATAAAATTGATTAAAAATTTTTCGGATTAAAAAAAAATCAAACACGCGATACTACATCCAGTAACTCGTCGCCGGTGAAGGCGAAATTTTATATTTATGTTTCGGACAGGGACGCTAAAGAAGCACATTCAAGTGAAATGAAAAAGTTAGATGGACTTTAAAGTCCGGCTACTTAAAAGCTTATAGTTGAGTATTAAAGAGTTAAATCTTGGTGTAAGATGGAAAATAAAAATAAAAAAAGAGAAACTTGAAGTCTGCTGAAATTTACAGTATTGCCGGCTTAGAAAACTACCACCAAGCAGTGAAATTTTTCCAACATTTATATATCGGATTCCACCATCGAGTAATCATTTTAATACCTTTGAATTCGTCGTTGGTGTTAAGTCGCAGTTGAAAATAAATTATTTTGATTATCCATGTCATTTAATTATACGAATCTTTTCGAAATGATATCAACATCACATTGCGTAAATGGAGAAAATTTTCTAAAAATATTCCTATTTTTTTTTCTGACGGTGAATGAAAATTTTTTAATATAAAATCTAAGATTTCAGAACTGAAAAATCATCTCATAATGTCCACCGCAACTGAAAAATGAAAATTCTGGCTATTTTCATAAAATTTTTCTTGCTTTGAATTTTCCCAAAAAAAGAATCTCTTTTCAATTATTCAAGAAAACGGGGAATGGTTGAACATTTAAGCATTTTGCAGGAAAGTAGTTAAAATTCTAGCTATTTTTATGGAAATTTTTCAAAGAACTCATTTTTTCCCTTTCATTAAAAAATTCAAGATAAGAGGATAAGCCTAACGTTGAAAAATCTGGCCTTTTGTGGTAATAAAATTCTTACTGTTTTGTTTTTTTGCTATTTTCATGCAACTTTTCTTGATTTGAATTTTCCTAAAAAAAAAACTACAATTTTTTCACAAAATTTTTTTGAAAATTTTGGTTTTTAGCAGAAAAATAATGAAAATTCTTGTCATTCCTGATTTTCTTGCAACAAAATGGAATTTTAGCTATGTATTTTATGGATTTTTCTTGCCATTTTTATGCAACTTTCAATTTTTTTTCTTCAATTAAAAAATTCAAGAAAAGAGGAAATTGCTGAAAATTCTAGCTTGTTGAAATAAAATTATCAAAATGCTTTCTATTTTCTGTTTTTTTTTCTTTTTGCAACATAGATAAAATTTTTACCATTTCTTGGATTTCTCTTTCCATTTTTATGCAGACTTTCTTGCATTAAATTTTCTTAAAGAACCCTTTTTTTATTACAGATTGAAGCAAAGAGGAACTAGTTGAAAATAAAATCATAAAATTAGTGCTATTTTCTGGATTTTTCTAACCATTTTCATGCAACTTTTTTATCTTTGAAATTTTTCAGAGTTCTTTTTTTACTCCTTCATTATTCAAAAAAGAAGAAATCGACAAAAATTCTGGTTTTTTGCAGTAAAAGCCAAAAGCCAAAAAAATCTTGATATTTTTTGATTTTTTCCCGATCGAAATTTATTTTTTGCTGCCATTTTCACGAAAATTTTCTTGCGTCGAATTCCCCCCCCCCCCCCCAAAAAAAAAAAATTAACTTCCTTTTTTTCTTCTATTAAAAAGTTCGGGGAATTGGAAAATATTGAAAATCTTGTTTTTTTTTTGCAGTAAAGTCATCTTGATAGGTACCTGTTGAAAAATTCAAGAAAAGGGGATATCGTTGAAAAATCTGGCATTTTGAAGTAAAATAATAAAATTTATAATTATTTTCTGAATTTTTCTGGCCATTTTCATGCAGCATTTTTCCAACTTTGAATTTTTTGAAAAAATAATCCTTTTTTATCTTTTCATTCAAAAATAAAAAAAAAAGAAATTGTCAGAAATTCTGTTTTTTTTTTTTCAGTAAAAGCGGGGGTTTCGTGACTAAAATGAAATTCTTCTCATTTTCTGGTGTTTTCTTACCATAAAAAATTTTTTACATCGAATTTCCCTCAAAAAAATGTTCTTTTCTTTTTATTAAAAAATTGAAGGAAAATATAGAAAGTTTTGGCTTTTTGCAGTAAAAATATTTTGATATTTTCTGGTTTTCTTTCGACCAATAAAATGAAATTCTTGCAATTTTTTGATTCTTGGTGTTTTCTTTTTGAACTTTTTTAAAATTGAAAATTGAAATAATTGATCTCTATTCACCCGATTAGGTATTAAAACATAAAAATATTTCCAAAAATGAAAAAAATCAGCCCAAAAATCGACTAAATTGATCGTTCTACGTCAAATTCTCGAACCCCTTCCTTTCTCATCTTTCACTCCATCGAGTACTTACCTTATTCCACGACATTTTTTAGTATTCGCGTGCTTCGAAACATTTAAAAAGGTGCCAAATGCCCCCCTGGCGAATTAATTTTAATCATAGATCTGTTTACATGACACGCACTCTATTACACGCGACAAAATCGCTCATAAAAAAGGCAGCCCACCAAGTCTACATGTACGACGACCAAAAACATACCAAATTAGGTACCCAGCCACCTACGTATACCTGATTAACCTTCCAAATTCAATTTCAATCATCGTAACGAACGAATAAACTGGAGAAAATTTCGACCGGTTGAAAATTCCCTCTAAGAATAATTTTTAGCAATTTTTTATCGCCCAAAATCAGCATTTTTATCGAAAACTTTCCAGACTTGCAGCTTCGCACGTGCAGACAAACATTCATTTATATCAAGGATTACGAAAATATATCCTTCTGTAAACGTACATACCGTAAGTATATACCTGGGTATAATTTCACCTACGTATAAGGAAGCTCGAGCTCATATCAATACGTAAGACACGTGACACGAGTAAACCCCTCACATATGTACATTCACATCACAATAAACATTTAGAATTCGTGAAATTTCATCGGCAAAATGTCACACGTAACGCCTTCACAGCTATTTTGGAAATTATGTCAATTCTCAAATAGCTCCGCGTTGTTTGTGATGCTAATTTATTTCGTTTCAAAAATTTTATACATAAAGAAATACACGCCGAAGTATAACACGTTGGAAAATATTAACAAAAATACAATTTCGTGTCACGAAATACACACGTAAACATCCAACAGTCGTATACCTACACATTCATATACCGGTACCGCGATATTTCAAAATTTAATTTGAATTCGATACGAATAAGTAAGTAGTCTTCCAATTTCATACGAGTTTTTTTTTACCCAACGCCTCGTAAAAATGGCAGTACATCAATTATCAATCTTATAACGTTGGTTTGTGGAGAAAAAAAAAAAGGTGAGAACATCTACCGAGAATATAAAGATTACTCGAACGCGTAAATCAAGCTTTATCGCAAACTATATCACGTCGAGGGTGACAGATCAGGCTCGATGATGAAGTTATTTCATCATTTAGAAGTAGAATTGGAATCCAAACGTGTTAATTTGGATCGAAAGTTTCAGAAAACCGGTACCCGGTAGATATTTATTTGTTTTTTTGGCAGCGAAATGATTGAAGTATCACGAGCGAATTTCTGATTAATTGGTGGCGGACGAGATTTTCGAACGAGAGGTGAAAATTTTTTATGGGTTGTTTTATAGATCTTAACCTGCTTCAGAAATTTTCTCAGTGTAGATAATGAAGTACATTTAAAATTTTACGATGTTTGGATTTTAGAGGTATCATTCACTTCGGTGATTTATATGAAAATTTTAAGAATTTGACCCATTTCATTGGAAGTGACATTCATTTTAGGGTTGAAATTTCGTCAAGTAGGTATGTAATTTTTGTTTAAATATTTTATTAAAGGTCGACCAAAGACTCAATTTTGGGAAATTTTCGTATTGTCTTCTTTGAAATATGACAGAATGAGCCCAATCAAGAAAAAAAACGAAAATATATTATTTTAAAAAACTCCGAATTCAAAAATTCAGTTCTCAAATGGTGGATTTTTGAAATTTTATGAAAATTTGATCTAATTAATAAAATAAATGTGTAAATTGGTAGATAACCTATTTTCGATCTCTTGAACCGATTCAAATTGATTTTGAGGAGTTTTGGAGTCGCCAGAAAATTTTAGAATTTCCCAGTACATGAAGATAAGTCTTGATTTTGGCGAAATTTTGAAATGTCAAAATTACCTAATAACCATTCAAATTTCCAGCCCAAAAGTGTGGTTTTGAATACCAAGTTACGAATTTTGGAAAATTGTATTTTAATAGATCAAATAGGTCACAAATAGAACTTTTTGGGGGTCACTCCGAAAAGACTCGAAACTGCTTCTATAATCGATTCGGCAGTTCAAAAGCAGGGTACTATACAATACCAAATTTCTGTTCTTTTCGTTGATTAGATAAATTATTTTAAATTTCAAAAATTCGTAAAAATTTGAGAAATGAACTTCACCGCCTAGAATTTCGGATATCTTTCAATTTTTTTTTGTTTGGACTCAAAATTTTACTTTGAGGTGAAATTCCTCTCTTATGAGACGAAGAATTCATCGAAAAATCTCAAGAAACGATACCTAAAATATGTAATTTATATGAAGAGCTCGTTTCCAAAACGTGCTTAGTCCAAAAACTTTTTTGTTGGGAAATCAAAAAAAACATTCGTGAATCCATAATTTTTTAAAAATGAATATGAAACCAATTGTATATTGTAGTACTCGGTGGCCTTATTGGTGACATGATTTCAAATTTTCGCTAACTGGAAAGGTGTCTGTGTGGGAGAGGGGAGAAGTTTGGACTAAGCACATTTTGGAATAGTAATACTTTTTTTCAAATAATTTTTGCGTTTATGACGAACTCTCATGACCTGAACTGTACTGCAGAGTTATTATTTTACTTCGAACTAATGTTACTTTGGACTTTCATGATTTTTTTACCTTTTTTGCACTGAAATTTTATAATATGAAGAGCTCATTTCCAAAACGTGCTTAGTCCAAAAAAAAAAAAAAAAAAAAAACGGGTTTTGACGGATTTAGGTACTGTAGGTAGTTCCTCACAAGTGTAGGATGACAACACTGAGATATCACAAAATCAAAATTAACTGATTAGCGTGGATGTATCGAAATTCATGGACAAAGCACTTTTTGGAATTGGGGGAAAAAAAAAGGAGTTTTCAATTGCACTGAATGGTGGCGTTTTTCACGTTTTCGGCTGTGTGACATCCTACACTTGTGAGGAACTACCTACAGTACCTAAATCCGTCAAAACCCGTTTTTTTTTTTTTTTGGACTAAGCACGTTTTGGAAATGAGCTCTTCATATAAGAACCGGACTTCATTCAATTATTTCACAATTTTAAAAAAAATTGAGTATTTTTTTTCTATGTACAGAGGTGTGCGAATTATTAGACTAACGCAATATTCACTAGCTGCATTTTCAGAAAATAACCGTTTTATCGGGAAAAAGGTACATTTTGATGAAACAAACTAATCGTAGACATTCTAAACACTGTTACCGATGACATCCAGGTGATTGTTTGTGGTTTTGTATCGATCATTTGAAAATAATAATTTTTTTTTAAAATTTTGCCTATTGGGAAATCACCACGTTTTTGATCGTAAAATTGACGAAATATCAAAATTTTGGAATGGTCCGATGCGAAATATTATTGAATAGGCATCATTAGACCCCAATAGACACAGAATAACCGTTGAATTTGAAAATACATCTCCTTTGGTGGAATGCGCCACGTTACAGTGCTCGTCATAAGTTTGGCACATGGTAGAAAAAAACACGTTTTTTCGACCTACACCTCGTATTTTGGACCAAAATCCAAATGTAATGCACCTAAGAGATGGGAAATTTTGTTGCGGATCTCCTAGTTTTGGTCTCCTTTCGCTATCTCTCTTTGTTTTTTTTTTTATTTGCGAAAATGTATCAAAAAATGTAGTAGACAAAAATGACAAAATTACATGTTTTTCAGTATAAATCAGTTCATACACGGAAAGAACCCACTCGAATCGAAAAACTGAATAGCTGGCTGGATTCCTCGTGAAATTTCGATCCAGAATTCACGGTTTAAAAAAATCCTGAAAATTTTCTATCGAAACTGTGACAGTATTTTGATTTTTCAATTTGCAAAAAATCATGTTTTATGGCAATTTACACACAAACTTCACATTTTGCAAATTGAAAAATCAAAATACTGTCACAGTTTCGATAGAAAATTTTCAGGATTTTTTTAAACCGTGAATTCTGGATCGAAATTTCACGAGGAATCCAGCCAGCTATTCAGTTTTTCGATTCGAGTGGGTTCTTTCCGTGTATGAACTGATTTATACTGAAAAACATGTAATTTTGTCATTTTTGTCTACTACATTTTTTGATACATTTTCGCAAATAAAAAAAAAACAAAGAGAGATAGCGAAAGGAGACCAAAACTAGGAGATCCGCAACAAAATTTCCCATCTCTTAGGTGCATTACATTTGGATTTTGGTCCAAAATACGAGGTGTAGGTCGAAAAAACGTGTTTTTTTCTACCATGTGCCAAACTTATGACGAGCACTGTAACGTGGCGCATTCCACCAAAGGAGATGTATTTTCAAATTCAACGGTTATTCTGTGTCTATTGGGGTCTAATGATGCCTATTCAATAATATTTCGCATCGGACCATTCCAAAATTTTGATATTTCGTCAATTTTACGATCAAAAACGTGGTGATTTCCCAATAGGCAAAATTTTAAAAAAAAATTATTATTTTCAAATGATCGATACAAAACCACAAACAATCACCTGGATGTCATCGGTAACAGTGTTTAGAATGTCTACGATTAGTTTGTTTCATCAAAATGTACCTTTTTCCCGATAAAACGGTTATTTTCTGAAAATGCAGCTAGTGAATATTGCGTTAGTCTAATAATTCGCACACCTCTGTATGTATCTATGGATTTTTTTTAAAAAATTGCCAGTCCTAAAATTTTTCAAGGGGATTTATGTTCTGATTACCTAATTTTGTTTTTTTCTCAGCCCAAATCGACTTTCATCTCACGACGAAATACATATTTCATGGTGCTAATAATCGTAGTAAACAATCTGAAAAATGAAAATTTTTCTTCATTCATACAGGGTGTTGAATTGAAAGTCAGTCCCCTCACATTCTATTTAGATTTTGAATGTAATTGTGTAAAAAAGAAAAATTTATCCTCTTTTCCTTCAAGAAATGGATGAAATAATTGAAAAACGTCATGTTTTCCATTATGTAATTTTTTAGACTACTTTTCAAATCTAAATTTCGACAAAAATTACTTCGAGAGAAATTTTTTGCTGTTATGTGTTTGAGTTTCAATTCAACACCCTGTGCATAGATTTTTCTTGCCATTTTCATGCACCCCCCCCCCCCCAGATAATACCATTTCAGTTTATCCTTCCATTAAAAAATTAAAGAAAAGAGGAAAATGTCGATGGTTCTTCCTTTTTTGAAATGAAATTGTTAAAATTCTTGCTATTTTCTTGATTTTCTCGACAATTTAAATGAAATTTTTCTTACTTAAAATTCTCCCCGAAAAAGAATCAATTTGTTAACCTTCCATTAAAAAATACAAAAAAAATGAAGTCTAGTTTTCTCTGAAGGGAAATTTTGTTAACATGGATAATTGTATTTTTTCCTGTCATTCTGACTTTCTGATATCAATTCAGTATTCAGCTTCTGACTTTCTGATAATGATAGTAAGTTACTCGTAATTTCAAAAATATGAAAATTTGTAAGTTTTTGACTTTTGCTCTCCGAAAATAATGCCTCCCAAATTTTGGATTGCCCCTCATTCCTCGGGGAAAAACATATCCAAGTTGAATTAAATGCTGATAATTCTTGATTATAATGCTTTTTGCAGTAAAATTATTCAAATTCTTGTTAATTGTCTAGTTTTCTTGCTACCAAGCTGAAATTTTTCCTGTTGACTTAGAATTTATCCAAAATAGGACCAATTTTTAATCTTTACATTAAAAAATTCAAGAAAAGAGAAAAAGGTTTAAAAATGTTTATTTTTGCAGTAAAATCATTAAAATTCTTGCCAAGAGTTCCTGCACTTTTTGAGAGTTTTCAATCCAATTTCATCTTCGAATCTCCCCCTCCCCCTCCTCATGAATTAGCATTCAAAAAAGCATTCTTCAGGAAAATATATTTTCAAAGATTCTTCTTTAAAATCACTTCTTGTTTATAAAATTAAATATTCGTAGGTACCCAGCTAGTAGCTACCTACTAAAAATTGTCTTTTACGAAAATGAACAAAAAATTAAATTAGGTAGGTAGGTATTTCATTTTTTATTTGATCAGATGTCTGTTTTCTAAGTTTCGTTCTTTCGATTTTTTCAATTTTTCTAAACATTCCTGCCATTTTTCATGTTTCTATGATTTTTGTAGTTCGCATGATTTTTCTAATTTTTCCTACTCAATAAAACGCTCGTACAATTTTTCCAAATCAAAATTCCAATTTTATTGTTTTTTACTCAGCATTTCATATTAATTTTACTTCCAAATCCCTAGCGAAAAAATTCGAGTGAGAAATAATCATTTTTTGAGAACCCAAGCCGAATTTTTTCGCAACGATTCCTATGTACTTGGAATTTTTTTCTTAAAAATTCAATTACCTCAAATACTTACCTGAGAAATTGAAAATTACTTTCACGATTTGTATTTTTTTTCAAAAAAATCTTCAGTTCCACCAACTTTTCACTTCACCCCCTCACCAAAAATCCAATCCAAACGCATTTCAATACCCCCGGGAATAACTCATCTCGTATTCCAGCCATTCAACATAATAAAATCACCTTCACAATACACCCCATATTCATAAAAATTCCACCACAACCGCACCAACGTAAAACCTAATTACACCATTCTCTGAGCCCGAGCCAAATTAACCGACCGGGGAAAATGATCGAAAAGTAACGAAACACCCGCAGATGAAATAGATCTTCGTTCAAATTAGAAAAAAACACTCTCTCTTTCACCCACTGACTCTTTTTTTGATTAATTATGACTTTTTCCTCGTACTCGAATAATAAATTGTACAATTGAAATGTTACGCCTTTTTTTTGCGTTAATTTTCCAAACCTAACATTTATGGCGTAAATTTTTTGCACGTTGGTATTTTTCAACGGTAATTATTCACGTTTTCGGGTTCCCCTTGAGATTTAATTTAATTCCAACTTGTACTCCTTTTTTTTCCCCTCTCTATCTGGCTCGGTCGACGGCAACATTAACGTTTCATAATGTTATAGCTGCGACAAAAATTGAATAAAAACAATCTTACGGGGGATACCGAGCCCGGCGCGGTTTCGACGATTAATGAAGTCGAGTTTAACACGCCACCGGCGAATAATGAATGGATTCCTTGTACTCAAAAACCCAACCAAAATAAATACTTATTTGGGCGAATTAGTCGAATCTGATGCATGTAGATTTCAACTTCGGCTATTACCTCTTGCTCTCCGCCTTTTTGGCGAGTTATGGCGGCACGTGATACCGAAAGTTTTTATTATCTTTTGACTCTCGAGTGTGACTGTGGTTTAGATGGATTGTTAAATGTGTTTTTGTCGAGTTTTCACACGTTGTTATCAAAATAAAATCCAAACATACCGTTACGTATAATTCTATAGTGTCCTTCTGGCGATCCGGAGCAACTATTGTAACGACTGGTAACCGCTTCTCGTCTCGTGAACCCCATTGGATTAACATTTATACACGGGCAACACGAGAAGAATTCTTTGAAACCTTGTCGAAATCTGTAAATGTAAATAAGGCAAAAATTTTCACATCTTTTATCATTTTCTCGCTTCTGGGCGAGCAGATCTTTCCTCTATAAAAGTAAATCAACGAGATAATTTATTCGATAAAAATATATACGCGAGAATATCGCAAATGGAGGGAAAAAAATTGACAAATCGTATATCCATATACGAGAGTAAGATTTACAGTAATGTGAAAATCCACGGATCTATTTAAAGCTTTTAAAGGAGCCATTTTTTTCAAGGATTTCAATACGACCTTATATAGGAAGAGAAAAAACGCAGCACTTTGTCGACAACATTACAGCTCAATACTACAAAACTATATACAAACTGCTAACTCTATTCTCATATAGATTTCATTACATTAAGGAATCGAGTGAAGAAGAAAAAAAACAAAAAAGTCTAAAAACTCAGCTCGCCTGTTCAATACAGAATTTAAGCAAATCACGACGAAAAAAAAAAGTTGCGAAATATTTCCAAAGCAGAGTCAACTTTTACCCTACAACACGCAGCATCTAATAAAATTTCATTTGCTGGGCAAAAAAATACATAAGCCAACGGATGAAATCTGAACCAAAGGATACCATATTTGGAATTCGAATTTGGTGACATTAGAAAACATATGGACGTACAGATATTTTGCTACTATGGTATAGTAATATATCAAATACTATACGTCCCTTCTCTGTTGTTTGTTCTGTAGTCGATTTTTAACGTTTGAAAATCCCAAATACGAGTACGAGTCGAGTACGTAAGTACAGAAAATCGCATTTTTCCATCGTGTCACCACCGTGACGATGAAACGGAAAGGATTCGATGTCTCGTTTCGTGTCGCCTCGTAAGTTGTACTGGTACATCGAACTTGAAACTTGGTAAAATGTACGAGTACGAGGTTGCTAAAAGCAACGCCCACCGTTGAGTTTAATTTTTTTTCGAATTTAATTTAAAATTACAATTATTACGAGGAAATTTTACGAGAATGGGTAATTTACGGTGACAGGTGGTGATAAATTTTAAAATGGGTTTGTGGAATCAAATTCCAAGTTGGAAATGTTGGTTTTTTAGAGTGATTTTTATTTATGCAACGGCGAGTTTCGTGGGAAAATGTTGGCCAAGGGATATTCGACGTACGACTATTTATATTAATTGAACGTAGGAATCGGGTTTTGATAAGAATGTTGCCAAGGTGAATCAAAAAATTCTACGACAAAATTTAGGACATTTGGCTGGTTTTTTTTTTTACACATTTCATCATTTTTTTATGTAAGGGGAGGGGAAGGAAGAGAAGAGGAGGAAGAGGGAAGTTGAATGAATTCAAAATTTTTCATTACCTACTTTCAGTTTTACACTGTTCAAATTTTCAAATATTTTGACATTTTATTCGAGAGAGGAAGGGAATGGATGCAAATTTTTTTTTCCATAAAATATTGAAAAAATTTAAACATTGAAAATTGAATATTGAGAATTCGAAATTGAAATTTCAAAATTGAAACTTCAATATTGAAAATGCGATATTGAAAAATAATTTTGAAAGATGGAAGAAGGAAGATAATTTATGATCGTGTGAGAATAGTTTTTTCTATGATAGAATGGAAAAAAAAATTGAACGTTCAACCGAAAAATTTAAAAGCTTACACGGTAAACTTACTTACTCCAAGACAAAATAATTTGTAAGTGTAGCCAATGAAGAAAACGAGTAAAGGAGAAAGTTAACGTCAATTAAGTTCAAATATAAATAGGTAGGTACATTTTTAACATCAATTTCCAATCATTCAAAAAAAAAATATCAAAATTAAAAAAATTTTCTAATTGCATACGATTTTTTTTCAGCAAGTATCTGAAATTTGCAAAAAAATGATTCAGTCAGTTGAAAAGCCAAACATTAAAATATTCGTTTTCTGTTGCACTGTTGCTCTCATTTTTTTTTATTTCCTGGCATTTCAAAACGTAAAGTTATGCAAAATTTAAACTTCTGGCTTAAAAACATTAAAATCTGGAGCTTTGGTATGTACTTAAGAGGTTCCAAAAACCAGAAATCGAAAAGTAACCAGGAAAATATACCGAAAAATAAAAATAGGAATCAAAATTCAATACTCAGATTGATAAAGAAAAATTATGAATTGAAAACATCGAAAAAAAAGTCAAATATCGAAAATTCCAGAACCAGAAATCATGCAAAAAAATAAAAATTGAAAACAAAATGATTAAAAACTGAATATTAAATTTGAAAACCTAAAAAATAATTAAAAAAATTAATAAGCATCGAAAACTTGAAATCGAAGAAATGTAAAATGGAAAATCAAACACCATAGAAAATTATCGAGAAAAGAACATGTTAAAAATTAAAAATCAAAAAAGATATCTATTGAAAATTAAAAAATTCAAAGGCATTGAAAATTATGAAAAGAAGCCATCAAAAATCATAAATTGAAGAAAATCATAAATCACCAATTAATTTGAATCAGCCAAAAACGCCTAAATTGGCTGATGAAATAAAGAAAGTCAAGTCACTGACAATCAGTCAAATTCCACTGATCCCCAGTTAATCAGCGCCATTTTACTGCCAATCAGTAAAAAAAATTACTGATTCAATCAGTGAAATTTTATTTTCACTGATTCAGTAATAAATTCACCGATGGAATCAGTATTTTTTTTCACTGATTCCTACAGAGACTCAATCTTTTTGATTTTAATCAGTCAATTTTGACTGATTCAAATCAAGAGAGTAGAAAATTTAAAGTCAAACATCGAAAAAATCAAAAAAGCGTCAAAAAAATGAAACACAGGAAATCAAAAAACAAAAACATCAAAAAAAATTGTTTAATACTGAAAACATAGGTTGAATTTTTTTTTTAAAATTGTCATTTCAATTCTACAATTTGGTTTCTCATAAAATCTCATAAAAACAGAACATTACGAAAATTATTTTGACCTCTTTCGATGACAATTAAAGAAAAATTACATAAAAAATTCAGTGAAATATGTACCTATTAAAATTTTTTTCTACAAATGTAGAAATTGATTGAAAATAGTTGAAATTCAATTCATGTTTCCTTTTAAGTGAGTTACAAAAAAATTCATTATTTTTTGCAATCTCCAGGTAAGAAAGGAAATTATTTTTAAAAAAATCGAAAATCCCCAATGCTTTCTCGTTTCTTGTCCAGATCAGGAGGGGTGAGAACATTTCAAGCATGCAGTTACCTTGGAAAACCTGGATAAAATTCATGATGATGGCTCACTCTGGCAGAATGTTTGCCATAGAAATGGAACGTTCCATTTCTATGGCAAACATTCTGCCAGAGTGAGCCATTATCATGAATGGTACCAATCCTTCATAGGTACTTGATTCAAAGTATTTTCTGATAAATTGCAAGTCGTCAAATTTTTGAAATTTTTTATCTATCAAATTTTCATTTCAATAAGATCCTGAATTCACCTCTATTCTTTATTCATTTGTTTTGATAATCAATATTCAAGTATCTGTAAGTCTATAAGCATAAAAGTTGCCGAAAAAATTATTATCGTGCGGTACAGTGCGTATTTTCTCGTATTATAAATTTTATTCGACACGACGGCGACATTTGATTAAGTTCTTTATCGAATGCAAGTTAGATACCATACCTACTCTTACTTAGTTAACAAGTTTGTCGATGATTTGTACCGGTGCTGGGAAATTAAAAAAGGCATTCTAACGTATAATATTTGAAAATTTATTATTGTCGCGGAACGCAAATTCCATAAATTTGGACTTTGGATCGTAAATTTTACTTTGCGTCAAAGTTTACGAAAAGCGTATCATGTAATTCGCGACCTTTTTCGCATTTAATTGTGTATAATTTCGAATTTTCGATGCCAATGAATGACGAAAAGTTTGATGCGTACGTAAATTACAACTACCAGTTTTGAAGTCTGCAGTAATTTAATTTTGCGTCGGAGTCAGCAGGGTACTTTTTGCGGATTCGTTCGAGAATTTTCTTGATACCAGCAACAGAGCGAGGGTTTAATGAAATACCTCTTTGTAGTTTGAAATCGATCAGGATAGAACAGGAATTCATTTCGATGGCCGTGAAAATTTTATAATGTTTTGCTGCGTGCTTCATGTCATCAAGTTTGCTCGATTTTTTGAAAAAATCATTTTTATTGAGGTATTCCCCTTTCTCATAAGATAAATGCAAAAAACTGGTTTTTCAGAAGTGGTTCAACTAGAATTTCGATTTAAGATGAAAATTATTTTCAAAAAAACTTTCATCCAAAACCCCTAGAAAATCATTCTTGGCGATTTTCCATTCTATTTTCTTTTTTTTTGAAGGATATTTGAAATATTTATAACATTTACAGTATGAGTTGTAGTTTTTGGTGATAAATTTTGCCATAGATATGCGATATTTTGAAGAGGTTTTACGCAGGTGTATCCTAATGGAAGATCAATTTCATCACGTGATTTTGAGATCAGGGTCTAGACATGACTTTTGCGCTACATTTACACTCATTTTTCGAAAAAATATGCAAAAAGATCACCCTTGAAGTTGGAGACGAATCCAGAGATGGACGAAATCCGAAACAAGAACGGATTTCAAATTCAAAATCCAAAATCATCCCTAAAATAGGATTTGAAATCCAAAATTAAACATCATTTTAAAAAGTGGATTCAAATCAAAACCCAAAATTCAAAAATGTGGGTAAAAATTATGAAAAAAAAAGTAACGAAATAAACCTTTTTTTTCGTTTTGTTTACAATATCGATGAAACAGGTAGGTAAAATTTTTTGGACACCCGGTAAAATTCAATCATGACCGAAATTCTGTGAGCCGCGATGCTTGAACCAGAAGCTTCAACAGTGAACATTGATCACCGGATCATATAACAAACATTTTTGAAACTGAAAATGAAGGATTTTGAATAAAATAGGATTCCAAATCTAGAATCCAAAATTTTTGACAAAAATTAATTTTAAATCCGTTATGAGACTGAATTTAAAATGTAGAATCCAAAATCCGGATTTTGTAATTTTTTAGATTTTAATTCTTTTCAACACTGGACGAAACAAGTGGAGAGTAGGACCATATTCCCCTAATTTTTTTTCACAAATTCGAAAAAATTTATCGTAATTCAGAAAATTTTGCCACAAATTGACAAATTTTTGAAAATATGCTCATTTAGAACAACATTTGCTACTTTCTGAAACATTTTTGTATCTAATTGGCATGAAAAAGCACGAAATAAAAATCAGAAAAATTTTCACAATGAAGCATAGAAACACAAAAACAACACGAAATAATGAATTTTTGATTTTTTTTTTTTTCAAAAATTTCAATTCTTGTTTCGTTCAGGTTCGATGAATTTACATAAATTCATACTTTCATTCTCTAAAAATAATGGTATGAACTTTCCTTTTTTCTGTCTTGGACGATTGAATATTTTTTAATGGGGAAAATTTGTCCTTTTTATATATTTGGGGACTTGGAGGCCATCTCGAATGAAATTATTAATAAATTTTCTATTTTTTTTTTTTTTTTGGAAGGATAGAGGTAGTTAGATGTTGTTGTTTTTTTTTTTAAAAAAAGTCAAAAATCGAGATTTTTTCAAAGTTTTGCCTCAACCTAAAACCCCCTCCCCTCCCCTCAAAAAGTTACACAAAAAAACTTTTAAACGTAATATCATCCTTCAAATTTTGCTCAAATAGGGAGTCCAATTTATTAAAAAAATATTTTTAAATGATGAAATTTTCGTTTAAAATCGCAATTTTCGTCAAGTTCAGTTCAAATAGGTACACCAATTTTATACTAATTAAAATTCGAATATCTATCCATTTATCTTACAATTTGATAAATCTTCAATTCAGGAAATTCGTTATTTCATATCAAATGAATTTTCCCAGGTCAAATATTACACTTCCCTATAAAAACATGCGATAACACCTAATCTCCTCAACTTCTCTATACATCGATTCCTTCTATTCAGCTACAGATATTCAGTTTCTCAACACATCATACAACCGTGTTACTTTACTCGATAGAATATCATTATCTATGCAGGAATAAAACCTCTTACAATAAACAAGACTACGTTTCAATCCTACTGGGTTATCTTGGCTACACCATTACCGTATAAAAATTCAATGCAACTGAATCTATTTCCAAAATCTTTATCCGTTGGATTCTGCACAATGACTCAACTCCCCTGTTATAGCAATTCAGGTGTTAGAAAGAGGCTACAAAACCCTCTGGAGAGGTGAAGCTCGTCGAATAGTAAAATTACATATGGAAACATAGCAATAACACGACGCAGCACTTCGCACATACGCAAGTGAAAAAAAAACTCGATTCAATTTACATATCGGTCGTTCAACACGAATGCATTTCCTCTGGATCAAATAATATACTATATAATTTCGACATGTAGGAAAATTTTATTAGTTACCCTTTTCATCGATGTAAGGGAAATATTGTCTCGTCTTAAGAGTTGATTTTTCCTCCTATTCCACATGCTATACGAACGTGTACGTTTGTGTTTGCTTTTTCCTCATTTACATAACGAATAATCTCCAACCGATGGTGAAATTTCCCTTAGCAATAGTATCAGGCTATTTTAAAACGTATCGAATGAAGAAGAAAGAAAAGTTGACGTACGGGCAAAGTTACACGCAAAAGTTATACCTCACACATGACACAACCCGGCTGTGCAATTTGACTATTGAATTTTTCGCTAAAGCAATTTGCAAGGCAATCTGTCACCTTATACCTTTCTTTATGGGCTTTCGAATGAGGTCATTTACAGTCAATTTTACGATAAAATATATTCTAGATTTTTGAATGGTACGTGAATCGTTCGTCTTTCTTTTCCTTTGCCAAAGTAAATCCGCCAATGATTTCCAATTTTTTCAAGGTTTTATCATTTGAGATATTCCGAAACGGAATTCCTTTCATGATTTCTCACGAACTTGGTCATGAAGCATGAATCTTTTCTTCACATGAGCTTAAAAATTCAAACATTTTTGAAATTCTTGCGGATGATGACGATGAAGCTTAGCATGAAAATTTTTTAATAAATTTCAGTTTTATACCAGTTCCAGCTTTTTTAGAAAATTGCAATTTTTCTTTTTTTTTTCAAATTTTACCCAATTAAAATCATATTTTCTTCGTTGTTCCCTTATATTACACATTGTTACACACAATTTTTTTCGAATAATTTAGGGGTTTGTCAAAAAAAATTCAAATGGAGTAAAGAACAGTAAAAATTCAAAATTTTCAAAATTTGACTTGAAAAAGTAAAGATTTTAGGCGTTAAAATTTACTAAAGCACAATATTCAATTGAAAATTCTTTACTAAAAAAAACAAAAACGACTCAACAGAACCTTGAAAATTTACAAGGAAAAGTGAATGAAGAAAAATTTGTTCTAAATTTGAAAATTTCATTCAATTAAAGTCATCCTTATTTTTTTTAAAAAAAATTTAGGGCTCAGGAAGTCGAGAGTCATAAAATTTCTAAAAAAGATTAGGTACTTCCCAGCTTTTTCCCAGAAATCGTGTTGAGCTTGAATGAAAAATGAAAAAACTTGAAAAAAAAAGCAAAAACACTAAAGTTCAATTTTTACAGAAAATTTTATAGTTTTTGGCCCGCAAAATTGAAAAAAATTTGGAACTGGTATTTGTAACTGGAATTCAAAACTGGAACTAAAAAATATTGAAAACTGGAACTGGAACTGGAACTAATATCATTTCAGTTTTCCATCACTAATTTTAATTTTTTGTTTTCAATTTGTTTTTCCCTTGTTCATAGGGTTTCAAAACTCAAACACAACGGAACCAAAAAAAAACACATTTTTTTGAAGAATGATACTTGAAGAACCAAATATTTTTTCCAGTACAATTCAGTCGACTTTTGAAATAAATTTTAGGAAAATATTTCTTTGAACATTTTCCATCAAAAAATTTCATCGAATTTTGATTACTCTCAAAAATGCATACATTTTCATGATATTTTCACAACAAATTAGTTCTATAATTTTAAACGAGGCGTGGGCTAAAATTTTTTTAAAAAAATCATACCCAAAAACAGAATAATTCATTCATCAGCGTTTCACTTCCCATTAGATGAAAATGCTGAGCTATTTCCCAAAGTAATTAGCAATCGAGTCTGCACGAATTTTTTTTCTTTCGTAATTTTCGTTTCTAACTTTTCAATTGATTGCGAATTTTGGAACGAAATTCTCGACTTTTTTTTACTGCTCTTCGATCTACGTGGAAAATTTAAAAAATTTTTCAACTGCTCGTTTTTATGCAGTAGGTCTAGGTACATCTTATTTTTTTAAAAATAGATTTAGGTATGGTTCTCAAATATTTGCCAAATTATTTTCCTGATTCGATGAAAAATACTTGGATACTCGCAGAAGAAATTCAGGAAGTAATATGTAGTACATTTTTTAAAATGCTAAAAATCAATAATTCTGTTTCAATTTTTTTTACCATAGCTCAGAAGAAGATAGGTATTCATACGTGGATCTTCAATATAATTTTAATTTCTTAAGAAAATAACGCCCTCATCCGCCTCCTCCTCCTCAGCCCCACGCACGTAGTAAAAAATCAGCGGATGAAAATTAAATTTTAAATTTACCACCATCTTTAATTAAAAATGTTTATCGTGTCGTGATTTATCAAGCAAATATGAATATTTAGGACACCGGGCGAAAAAATTACCAAATTAAACGATACGAAAAAAATGTTTAAACCAAAAATGTTCAACTTTGAAAATCTATCAATTTTTTATCAAGTAGTTTGCTCATAATTGGTTGAAAATCACTGGAAAAATTTCAAAAATCCGTTCATAAACCAAGGCCGAATTGAGATACCACTTTTTCATTTGAATTCCTCGATAAAATTTACGTTTTGTAATTTTTTGGACATCTGGTATACAGAACCGAAATATTTTTCGATCATTACCAAGCATTACTAAGTAATGAAAAATTTAATATAAAGTAGAAATCAACTTTTTATCTTCATTTAGTATCAGTGAAACATTAAAAAGATAACGAGAAAGTAGGATTAATAAATTAAAAAATACCAACGACCAACAACGACTGGCTCAAAGGTTTTATAAGATTTAGTACCTATTTAAAGTATCCAAGTAGTACTCAGTTTTCTTCACATCTACAGTTCAAAGTCACCTCGTAAGTGGTGGCTATCCCTGAATGAATATTACGAATATCAAATTTACAAAAGTAAGTGATTCTAATTATTTTTGATCAAAATTTCATATCCTGAAGTACCTATCTAATTGAAAATGCATTCATTTTTATCATCTCAGAATCTATATTAGGGAAGAAGAAATGATATTCACACACGCGAATTCCTAAGTTTTCCATTCGCTGTCGTTCGAATTCCATCAAAAGCAGACCAGCTACAGAACATCGTTAAAGACAAATTGAAAAATGCAAAAAAAAAAATAAATGAAAATTAACCATAAAAAGTGACGATATGCGGAAGTACCTAAGTCATCCTGCAGGTATTCTTGATTAGATATACGGTAATTATTCCATATCGATGCCTAACAAAAAATATTTACGTTTTCCCAGGAATTTTGTCAATACTTTAAACGCATAAAATCAGCAATGTAAATCGGTAATGCGGAAAAAACCATGGTTTTGAGAAGGATGCCTACAGAGAGAACGTGATTAAATGATGCTTTCGTTGAACAAAGGTGAGCCAATTGACAAGTTATTTTAGAAATACAAAATCTTAAGCTCATAAAATAAATACGAGTATAATTTTATTCAACATCCTACCATCGCATCGGTAAAACATTAATGATGAATTTATATGATTCCAGTTGTATATTTAAATTCTGAATTCAGTTTCTTTTCACGAAGGTCATCTATAGCTGGTGAGATATCGATTCGCGTATTGATTTTAAAAATTCAATGAAAATGATAAAAAAATGGAATTCAGTAAGTCACTCTGCACATTTTTCCTGGTTATAATTTCATTTCAATAGGTACCTAATTAAAAAAATGTTTTTGAATTTTTAGCGAACTAAAGCACCTCTTGATTCTTCTCACATTTTTGGCCAAATGTATAGAGATCGAGCGAGATCCTGAAAAGAATTTTTAGCAGGTAGGTACGGAAAGTCAAGTAGAAAACTCATATTTGGTACCTCGTGCTTTATACACGTTTTCATATTTATTTTTGACTTTATTTTTTTTTTGAAATATTAACAAAATTATCACCCGGTCATTTTCGTGTCAATTTGATGATAAACCGAACTCTGTGCCGTCAATTTGTTCCATGCATGCGAGAAGAAGGTTCATTCGCAAATTGATAGATTCGATCTTGACGAATTATTTCGGTGGAATTAGATTTTCAACTATGCCCAGGTACTACATATACATAATATATATTAATAGTCATCTATGGTCAAAGTGGCATCATTTTTCATAACCCCTGCAAATTCATCAAATGCAACATTAATGACATTGTGAAATTGTACAGAATCTATAACTTCATAGTTTTTTTTAAAAACGAATTTTAAAAAAGATGCCACTTTACCTGTAAACTTCACAAAAAGATGCCATCTCGACCGTAGGCACGAAAAAAAATTTTTTGCTTTAAGGAGTAGAATATAAGTGGTAAAGTGGCATCAAGTTTCTGATAGGTTTTCTGGCATCTATAGCACTTATCTTAGCCAAATAACAGCAAACGGAAACTGGCATCCGAAAAATGATGCCAGTTTCCAAAAAAGATGCCAGTTTACCTGTAGACGAAAAAAAAAGATGCCACTTTGACCATAGACAAATCTAAAATAATAAATAATCTGGTGTATAATTTCTGCCTCTTTCAGTATTTTAAATACAATTACCACGATGACCTGGAAAAGGCCGCCTCGGAAATTTCTTACTTACGAAGTGAACTTCGGGAAGCCAATATGGATAAGATATAGGTAGAGGTACGTATCAAATGGCGACGAGTTAGTGAGGAAAGTTAGGATCAGACTTGTCAATTAAATGTGTTTTTTTATTTCGGTCTCCATTTAAAAAAAAAAAAATCGAAAAATTATGACAAAGACTCAAACTTGAAAATAAATCCGCTTACATACATTTGGTCTGATCCCTTAATCAAATTCGTATTTAATGATACATTGAATATTTAGACATCATACACATTTATAACTTTGATTTATCTGTTAATCACTTCATCTCTCCTGAACCCCCTTCCCGCAGCAAAAAATTTACTGAAGAGGCCGAAAATTTTCCAAAAGAATTTGTACCGTTTTATGTAAAATTTTTCATTATTTTGAAAATTCTGACTAAGGAGGTATCCCAATTCAAAGTAAAATTTTGAACCAAACAAAAATAAATCAAAAAAACATCATAAAAGAACTCCACAATTAAAATTTCAGGTTTTAAAGTTCAACCCTCGAATTTTGGTGAATTTCTGAAATTTCAACTTCAACTATAAATCGTCTGGCAAAATATGAAAATTTGATCTAATCAATGAAAAAAGGTATAAAATTGGTGAATGACCTATGTTCGATCTCCTGAATTGATTCGAAGTGACTTTCAAGACGTTTTGCAGCTGCTAGAAAATTTTAGAACCTTGAAAGATGGTCCATTAATAAATTTTAGCAACTAATCGTAAGTTATCCATATCACTGATTTTAAATCGATACTTGTTTCGAATTTCGCAAAATTGTATTTTAATCGATTAAACAGGCCACCAAAATAAATAATTTACAGGTATCGGTGCTGAAGTCCATTGAGACCAATTTTAGGTGATTTTCTCCAAGGCTTGAAAATTCCAAATTTTTCTGGTGGTTCCGAAACGTCTTGAAACTGCTTCCAATCAATTCAGCAGGTCAAAAATAGGGTACACACCAAATTTCAGTTTTTTTCGTTGATTGGATCAAATTTTAACATTTTGCAGGATGCTGAAGAGCTTTTAAAAATTCAAAAATCCGCCCGCCGAAATTTGAGAAATGAACTTCGGCAACTAGAATTTTGGATATGGAATTTTTTCATCATGTACTTCCCATTATTTTTGTTTAGACTCAAAATTTTACTTAGAATTGAAATACCTCCCTTGCGAGTTCGAATTTTTAATAAAATTTTTGATTTGAACCCTTCAACGCTTCTTAGATTTAAATTTTATTCAAAATTTCAAAAAATATCAACATTGGGTAACACTTTTTGTGATGATTTCGAAAACCCTGAGTTCGAATTTCGATTTAATTTTGAGACTTGATGCCCTCAATGAGGTTATTCCAATAGATAACTCAAGCACAATTCAATTTTAGTGATTTTTTAATTCCAAAAAAAAAAAGGTGATCAAAATTATTTCAATGACGTAAAGAATCAGAGCACATATTTCCAGTAAATGTAGCGATTCAATAATTTTTCTCCATTCTTTTAGTCATAATTATATGTAGAATTTTCTGATAAATTGAGGATTGACGGATTTTTGACTAAAATATCAGTAAAAAAAAAATCGCTGATTTTCAGTGAAATTTGTTTCACAGTTCCAAAAAAATAGAACTTGATTTTTGACTGATTTAGATTCACAGAGTAAAAAGTTCCGAATTTATTTATTTAAGAAATGCAGATTGATTAAAAAATTCTGCCCGAACAAATCAAAGCAAAGGTGGTTTTTTTGAAAAAATTGAACGTTAAAACAAAAAAATGCATTTTTTTGACATTTTTACCGCGATAAATTTCTTTGACGACCGCGGCCTTAAGGAGAAGGCTCGAGCACCCTCAGCCCTTCTTCGAATGGGCCTATGGCTATAATTATTATTTACTCTCTTAATTTGAATCAGTCAAAAATACCTGAATTGAGTGATGAAATAGAGAAAATCAAGTCACTGATAATTAGTCAAATTCCACTGATTCCCCAGTGAATCAGCATCATTTTACTGCCAATCAGTGAAAAATTACCAATTCAAATAGTGGATTTTGATTGTTGAATCAGTGAAAATTAGTTGACTGATTGAAATCAGTAAAAATTTACTGATTCAAATCAGTGAGTTTTCATTATTGAAACAGTGAAAAAAATTTCACTGATTGAATCAGTAATTAATTAACGATTGAATCAGTGAAATTTTATTTTTACTGATTCAGTAGTAAAAATTCACTGATTGAATCGTACTTTTTTTTTTACTAATTCCTACACTGACTTGATTTTGTCGATTTTAATTAGTCATTTTTGACTGATTCAAATTAAGAAAGTACTTCAAAGTGCTGCGAATTGACAAAATTGTATCAATTTTTTTCAGATAAATTTCTCACAAAGATCTAAAGGGAGAAACATATTTGTCGATAACTTCATCAAGATAAAAATTTGTAAATATCGTACATCGAAGATTATGAGAAAACACAAATTCAAGACCAAAATTTAATTTCCTTTTTCCAGTGTTGTTTTCACATAATACGCTGGTGCTTCTTTTTCAAATTTTTCATTTTGAGAATAATGAAGAAAAGATTCTGCAGTCCAAAATACTACGATTACTCATCTGAACCTCCCAGAACAAGTGCTGGTATGCAAGAGGAGACTACCACTCCCAATAGTACCACATTTGTACTTATAGAGGGTACGACTTTGTATTCTTTCAGTTACCTATTTTTATTGTAAAAGCAGTAGCATATTAATATCCTTCGGTAGGTATGTTCTTTTTGAACAATTCTTTTCAGAATTCTAAAATGCAATCAATTGAATATTTAGGTATTAATATTTAAATATACAGCTGATTGCATTTTAGAATCCTTGCTTATTTTATCTATATAAAAATTTTCAAAAGTTTATACTCTAAAAATATTAATTTTTTACTTCGGGTAATAAAATTAAAAAATTTTGACACAGTTGATTAATTTTATTTCTGGCATTACATCTTAATTTTCCAAAAAAATTAAATCTCGACCCGAATCAAATTTACTTATCTACCATCTCCTCATCTCAATCTCGATTCGACTCAAAATACAACTTATCTCATATCTGACCTCATTAGATAGGAAAACACAAACGATAATATCCTTAATTAAGACCGATCCATTCATTCCGATTACTCGCCCCTACAATTAAAAATTTTTTCACCATGGTAATTTAACCGCAGCCTTATTCCCTCGAAACTCGTTCTTCAGAAAATGAAAACAATTCGTATTAATCTAGATAGAGATGGGGAAAAAGTAATCGTAAAAATGGCCATCATTAATTCCAGACTTTTACGCAGCAAAATACTTAAAAATCTGTTCGGGTAATTGAGATCAATAAAAAAAATTGAGCAAGCAAAAAAAAAGAAAGACCTTATGCAATGAATACAATTACAATAAATTTAAAGATAAAAAAAAAAGCACGAGATGTACAAAAGACAGCATAGTTTTGGCAGAAATCAAGCGACTCGACGAGTTCAACTACGAATAATAAAAGATCTTCAGTTTACAGCCGAGGAGACGGAGGCATGCGGAATTTCGTTTTAAAATTCATTAATTTGTAATAGGCGACGAGGGACTAGGAAACTAACTTTTTTCGTTAAATTTTGATTCACTATTTAAATGCCGATTTCGTCGTATAAACTAAGATTAAATATACGTTTGTAGTCGAGTCGTACGTGTACGATACGTAAACCCAAATTTGGCCAGGAAATAAGGGAGGGGGAGAGGATAAAGGGAAATTTCTAGTATACCCGTTTATTGTTCGGAAACGCGTCAAAACCTCGTGTTTGAGGTTTGTTTCGTCATTAGGCTCGATTAATTAATGCAAAAAGTTTCAAACAAAATTTTCAACTAGGTGCTTTCTCCCAGATACGTCATGTTAAGCGTATTACGATTCGAGTACAAAGTAAACAACGAAAATCGCGAGAGTATTGAATTATAGAGTACGAAAGTCGGTCTAGATACGACGATATGTGTTTTGCTAATGAACTAAATATCCGCACGTAATGTTTCATCGCGTCAGATTCTATAAACTTGATGGAAATTCTGAAATTGTACGTTTCTTATCGTATCAGCTGCGACAATTCATTTTACACTTCCAGTTAATTACCTATTTTGAGGCGATGTTTATGTACTATGTGCTAATTGGTATCGAGTATTTCATTATAAAAGGTGGTGTATCATTACCTGGTATTTAGCCAACAATAAATTATTGGATTGTACATAGAGTTTGACATGGCTAACCAATAAATTCCTAAATAGAGATTCTGAATGTACGGTTTGTCGGTGATTTCGGGCCATTTCGATGTCACTATGAAATAAACGTGAAACGGAAGCCAACATATTACGAATATTAGCACTACCACTATTAACATTTTCACAACCTGCGAACAGAAGAAAAAAATCGTAAAATTAATTGAATTCGAGAAATCAAAATTCAAAGAGTTCTGTAATTTTTACTTTTTACCGACTTGGGTTCGTCATGGTTGAAGGGGCATAAAAATTTCAAATTAATTATAATTTTAGGTACAAATTTTTTCAGTTTCAATGTGAATATGAGGGAAATACATTTGACATGATTAAATGGATTTTTAATGTCCAAAACAAAAAAAACATTTTTCACATCAATTTTTAGAAGTAGAGCGGATATTCCCATCGCGCTACGCTGTAATCAACATCACCGAATATTTTTCAAGCTCTGTTTTCAGAAACGTTTTCAATTGTATTCATTTCAAGTAAAAAGAAAAATCTCAAAATATTTTCCCCTTGCAATGGGATTTTTTGAATTTCCAAAGGGTAAAATCTAAAAAATGGTCAAAATTCATTTATTTTCGAGAATGTAAGTACCTATCAGTAAAAAATATTGCCAAATGATGACGTAAAAAAAATTACCTCACAAGAGTGAGTCAATAAGTATGAAAGTAAAATTATAAGTAGGTATGTAGTTAACTTTGAATAACGTTTCATTGATTTTTTAAGAAAAAAAAATAAAATTACAATAAAAACCCGGGTACCCAGGAGATAAATAGGAAATGCAATTCGTGATAACGAATGATGCATAGTTACCCATTGCAAAATTGATAACTAATGGCAATTCATCGTAATTTTCGACATACCTAGCTATTTATGACAGATAAAAGCACCTACACATAATTCACTTTTTACATTCATTTATCTCATAAATGTGATACCTGTGTGTAATAGTCAATCATGAATTTAAACTTGAAAAAAAAATGGTTACTTATTTTAACACATTTGATTTGCTAATTTTTAGCAGTGAAGTGGTTATTGTAATTCAATAATTATTTTTACTAACACAAGAAATCAGCTACAAAAATTATCAATTTTTTACCTCATTCGCGAAGACCTGTTTCTTTTCTGGAAAATAAACTACGACAGTAAGTAAACCATAACAATAATTCTTATTTCCAGAAGTTATTCGCAGGAGATTTTGGAACGACTAGAATAATATAAACTTTGCTCAGAATATCAAAAATATTTTAAAATAAGACAGAAAAAAAGGGAGACTTCTTTTGTACTATTTCCTCAAAAAATAGTTCATCTTACGTAGGTATATAGACTATAGAGGTAATTGTGTTTTCGGGCATGCCCGAGCGAAGCCATTAGCCAGGGCGAGGTTATGTCCAAAAAATACATTTTTTCCATGATCTAATTCTATCCCAAATTTGGGTACCATTTGTCCTATTTTTCGACGCAACTGAGACCATTTCATACAGTAAATAATTTCGAAAATTTTTAAATCTTTTCCCCACCTCCCTTCATGAGCAGATAAATTTCATTTAGTTCAAAAATGAAGAAAATTTTAGACTTGGAAACAATTTAAAGAGATTCAATTTGGCAATTTTTTTAATATCTTCTAAAATTTTTCCCAACTTTCAATTTTTTTTCAACAGTAATTTTTATTAACATTTTTTAACCTTTTTATCTTTCAAAATCTCTTTCAACTAAATTTTTTTAAAAAACAGATTGAACATTTTTTCTTCATTTTTTTCAAATTTTGAATTTATAAGAATCTCAACTTCATGCATTTTAAAATTTCTTTCAACATCCAATTCAATTTTAATTCTTTTCAAATTTCAAATTGAAAAAAATTTCAAAAAATACCTTAGGTACTCAATACCGTGAATTGAGTACCTAATGCTCAAATTTTCAAAAAGCCATCTTATATTCATTTGTTTGTCCCTATTACATTAGATAATTATTTACCTATCTGTTTGAAAAACGTCAAATTTATTCATAAAAAATTTACTTACTTTTACAGTGCTGGGAAAATTTAAACTAAGCAACCTGATTCCCGAAAAAATGTGTTGAAGAACTGAAAAATTAACCACAAAAGTAAGCATATTCCAATCTTATCTCAACTATTATTTTAAAAAGTTTCCAGTCCAAGTGCATTATGCTTCCCTGTTGTCATTTCAGCTTTTCAAAATACCAATATGTGTCTACTCTAACAAACTGAGCTTGAAATAGGTACCTAATACCTATGCACATAAGTAGATGAAAATAATTAAAATTTGATGGTACACCAGGTACGAAAAATTAAATACTATTTTCACCTCACTCATTCACTCAGTAACTCATCTGTTTACAAACTTGAATTAAAATTGAATAAGAAATGATTGATCACACTGATCGCAGGAATATTGTTTCCAAAGTACTAGAGACAACAGCAAATATCCTTATAATACCATCTATTTGCTGCACGATTCTTCATTTCTATAAGTTTTTTCGATGTACAACGATGCAAAGCTTGGCAACCAAAAGTCTTACTTTTTACTGTTTTTTTCTATTCCTGTATTACATTTCAATGATCAATATTAAAATTATTTTCACTTCGAACTTGGAAATTACATTATGGATTAAATATCTCATAGCAACTCATTTTTATATCAAGTTGACCTTAACATTTCTAAAATTTATCTCTGCCTTGGATTTATGTTTGTGTTTTCGAAAAATTGCTCTGTACCTTCGCCGTCCCATAGGTTCAAGAGATAAAAAATTTTTCCTTTACTGTTTTTCAGGTTCGATTATTCCTTTACTATTTATTTTATTATACGAACCATTTTGTAATGAAATTGAACAATACTGCCCAAAATGTAATATAGATTTAATCGTGACTGCCATTCGAGCAGTACGTTTCATTCCAATTATTTTGGCATTTTGGTACATAAGAATAGCAAGTTTTAATAAACCCGAATTATTAGCTCGGTTTTCTCTACATATTCGTATTCTTATAATGTTGGGTGGGTTCTCTACCATCGTTAGTGTTCCGGAGCTATGTGCAACTTTTTTAGTTGGAGAAAGAGTTGTAAAAATGTATGATTCTGGACATCAAGATGATGGAATTAGGCTACCTACAATATCGACTACAGAGATTATTTTTTTAACAATTCAAGGACTTGTTGCTATTTTAGAAGGTTTCGCAATTGTACCTAATATTTTTCACCTTCAAAAAAGGTACATTTAGAACTACTCACAGTCACACTCAAAATGCTTGTTAATTATAGTATTTAATTGTAAAGATATGATAATATGCCTCGTAGTAATTTATACCTAATTTACAATGAATAAATAGCGAATTACATTCATAGAAGAAAGTTTTTTCATTGAAAAATATCAGATAAATTTTTAATAAAGTGATAATGCAAAGATGTTGGAAATCTTTTTTTTTTTCAAATTGTCCAATACAGTGATACCTGTCGTAAGAAATATGATACCTAAAATTAAAACGATTTCCGACAATAATATTAAGACGCCACTAGCCGTAAGTTAGATTAAGCGGAAGTGTCAAATATCAAAAACGCACAATAGTTAAACCATACCTAATTATTTTCCCAATAATTTCTCGGAACATGTCGCTAATTACCAAACGTAGATTAACCTAGAGTAAGCAATATCCAATTACCGATGCGCCATAAGCGCCACTGTTTACCCAAATAATATAAATACCACCTACACCTATAAACCCTAAGCCAGATTGTACTTGTACGTTACACTGTACTCTCTGTTATATTTTTGCCGAATACATCGCTTATATTTTTCCGTTTGTTCGTTTATTCTTTCGAGTTATATTTCGAGTTGTACCTACTTCGTGTTCGTTCTTTGCGTACGTCCCCTCGTACGACAATACCTAATTAATAATTATGTACCTACATATGTTCCATAGGTGCTAATTTTTAAACCCTTACAGATAGGTAGTGAAAAATATAGATATCTACAATGAACGACAAGGTCTAAATTCTTTTCCAAACTTCAAACTTTTCAGTTGTAAAAATTATTTGAAATTTTAAAAAAAAAATTAAAAAAAAATTGGCTGGGGAAATCTTTTGACTTCAAGAATTGGCCTGGGTTTGTTTTTACTAATTTTCTGTGACATTGAAAACATTTTGTTGAAAAACTGTAACCTTGACAAAAAATTCAAAGTTTGGAAAAAAATTGATGTTGAAAAAAAAAGTCGGAACAAGAAAAACGTGTATACTTGAAAAAAAAAATCGCTTACCAGTAAAACAGGATCAGGTGTCATACTCTCGTATTTATTCGTATTTTTTTTAAAAAAAAAGAAAACTTAAAAAAAGAAATAAATAAAAACTTAATAAACAAACTTAATCTGGGTACCTTCGAAAATGGAATTTAAAACTTGAAAAAATGAAAGAAGTCAAATGATCTTGAGTTTTTTAACAACTAAAATAAAAACCAGAAACTTAAAAAGTAAATCATCCACATTCAGTACTTTCACTTATCACTTTTTATACCTATTTAATTGATCTTCAACGATCATGAGAAATCAAAAACATTTTATGAAAAGTACAAAACAAAAGAAATCAAGACATGAAAAAGAAAATTGAAGTAATAAAATTTCGAAACGAGCAAACTGAAACGTCTGAAAAAAAAATCTATAGGAAGCCAAAAAAGTTCTGAGGGCAGGGTTAACTAAAAATTCGAGATTTTCACACATCAATTTAATTAGTTATAATTAAGGGAGATGCAACCTCCCAAAAAACTGCGTTTAATGAAATACCTAAGCATGGATTTTGGTACGATGAATTATGGGGCCAAAACTAAGTTTTTAAGACCGTGAGTCACCCGCGCTCCCCTCCTCTGCTCCTCTTCGAGATGATTGAAAAACTTGAAAATTTTCAATTCGTATTTTTACTCTATAGTCTATTCCATCTAAGAAGGTACAAACACATTTGGAGAAACTGTGAGTTTTGAGATCTTACTAACCAAATAATATTCCTTACGTCGCCATTTTGAGTTTCTAAAGTATCAATCTCACTGTCGTGCATTTCGAAGCATACAAGATTCTATTATTCATTTTAATATTAATTTTTTTTTGAAATTATCGGGAAAATAGTTACTTACATTTGATGAACACAAATGATTATTACGTTTAATAACAAATGCTGAATGTAAGACATAAATTATTGCATACCTTACATAGCACAACAGTGAGGTTGATATTTCGGAACAAATAATATGTGGTTAGTCGGATCTTAAAATGTCCAGTTTCTCCAAATGTGTTTGTACCTTCTTAGATGGAATAGACTATAAAGTGGGTCGGTTTTATTCGTCAATAGTCAATAGGTATATAAATTGTACTGGGTTGATGTAAAAATTAAAATTTCAAAATATTTTCCATTACATTGATATTTTTCAAGTTCCTGGAAAACGAAATCTAGTAAATAATGGTCAAAATTCATTCACTTTCAAGAATCCAAGTACTTATCAGCAAAAAACATTGCCAAATGACGTCAAAAAAAATACACTAAATGAGTAAATTAGTATGAAAGTAAATTTTAAGTAGGAAGTTGAACTTCGAGTAACATTTCATAAATTTTTGAAGAAAAAAAAATACAATAAAAACCCAGGCACCCAAAAGATAAAATAGGAAATGCAATTGGTGATAATGATAACGAATGATACATACCCGTTGTGACATATAAATAAACATAATTTACCTTTTACATTCATTTTTCTAGTAAGAGTGATACCTATATGTAGAAGTCAACAATGAATTTGATTTTTAAAAAAATTCGTTACATTAATTAATTTGATTTGGTAATTTTAGCAATGAAGTGGTTACTGTAATTCAATAATTAACTTAAACAAGAAGTCGCCCACAAAAATTATCAATTTTTTCACGTAATTCGCGAAGACCCGTTTTGTTTTCGAAAAATAAACTACGACAGTAAGTAAATCATAACAATAATTTTTAATTCTAGGGGGTTAGGTATTCTAAGGAGATTTTGGAACAACCAGGATTTGAGGTTTCTATTTAAAAAAAATTGAAAAGACGATTTTCCTGAAAATTAAACTGAAAGAACCGGAAAAATTATTATTGTTGAATCAAGTGAAATTCATTTAATTATTGTATAACGCATTCTTTTGGGAAGTTTAATGCCTTTGAGTATTGAAAAGATTTTAAAAGAAGGCCTAGAAGGGAGCTTTCTTTCAAACTAGTTCAACATTACTCGAGAGGTACTTGTACCCTTCTTCCCCATGCTACTGAGACCACTTCACACCAACCAAGCATTATATGTAGGTACTAGGTACCCTACCTACTTAGTCAAAAACACCGAATAATTTCAAATGATTATCATTTTCCCCCGTCACTCCTCGTGGTAAATTTATAACAATGGGGGTTGGGGGTATCTATTTTTAAAGGAAAATTAATTTCTAAAATAATCATTTAGCTGAGAAAAATTTTTAAAAATATAGAGTTGAAACAAATTAATTGAAGTTGGAAAATTTTCAATACCCGCCAAAATTTTCTCAAACTTGGCATTTTCTCTCAGTGTAAATTTTTTATGACTTTTTCCAACTTTTTACTCTTTGAAATTTCTTCCAACTCAACATTTTTTCAAAACAGTTTTTAAATTTTTCGTGGTAAATTTATAACAATGGGGTATTTATTTTTAAAGGAAAATTAATTTCTAAAATAATCATTTAGCTGAGAAAAATTTTAAAAATATAGAGTTGAAACAAATTTGAAGAAATTGAAGTTGAAAAATTTTCAATACTCGCCAAAATTTTCTCAAACTTGGCATTTCCTCTCAGTGTGAATTTTTTATGACATTTTTTCAATTTTTAACATTTTTTCAAAACAGTTTTTAAATTTTTCTTCAATTTTTTTCAAATTTTGAATTTTAATTTCATGTTTTTCAAAATTTTATTCAACATCCAATTCGATTAAAAAATCTTAAAAATAAGTATAAAATGGGGAAGAATTTAAAAAAATGAAAACTGGAGAAATTAAAAAAAAATTGAATTCACGGAGCTGGAAAAATTTTAACATCTGATGTGATAAGAGATGGTACAATTTTAAAAAATCCCAAGCAGAAAAATTTCAACTAATATGATTGGACTTACTGAATTCCGAAATTCCTTCAATGTCAAAATGATTTAAAAGCTAGTAAATTACCAGTCAATTTTGGAACGACGTTTGGAGCAACTCCAACAGCTGAAACTACTCCTGGGAATAATTGCCGCTTTCCAATGAAGTGGGTTTCTAAATAATGCGAATTTTGTAAAATAGCCACAAGTTTTGGAAAAATTGTCCGAACTTTGAAAAATTTTGTTCAATTTTTAGGAACCACGTTTCATTTTTATCCAACAATTATCCTGCTGAATTAGCAGGAATTGAAAAATATATGTTTGGGTAAATTATGAGTATACCTATTAGTTTTTTTTTTGAATCAGTCCCATTAGATGTAGAATCACGTTTGAATGATGGAAACATAAACGCAAAATATGTACATTTTTTACGTTAAAAAAAGGTGAAAATATAAAAATATGCGCTAAAAACTCGAAAAGTGTGAAAATACATGAGCTTGAATCACTGAATCAGCACACCCAAAATCTCCATGTTGAAAAAAAAATTACACTTAGATGGTTTTAACATTAGTAGGACGATTTTCATTTTTTAATAGGACAAAAAAAAATTTGTTTGCTAAAGATGAAAAGGAGAGTAAAAAAAAAAAAAGATAAAATGACTGAGTGAAATATGTCCAAAAACGATTAAAACAGTCGAAATATGGTTAATTATGCGCGAAAAATGGCAAAATACGTAAAAATATGTGCCAACAAATGTAGAGGCTCAAAATATTCAGAATTTTCTGAATCGTAATTAAAGAAACCACAGATATGCAATTATGCACAATAGGATTACTCACAGGAAAGTATGTTTTTACGAACATATCTGGTCCTTGTACATTACACCTGCCTCCATGTTATGATTTCAGCTTTCAAAATACCAAGATGTGTCCACACTATCAAGCTGAGATTAAAATACCTAAGTAAATATAGGTAGATGGTATAAAATTCGTTAGAATGTGAGTACCTGGTATGAAAAATTAAATACTATTGTCATCTCACGCATTCACTTAATTTTCCAAGTTAAAATTATCAATAGTGAATAAGAAATGATGGATTGTTGGGGCATTTTTGTTGATAATCTACGAAGAGAAATTGAAAATATCCTTCTAGTGCCATCGATTTGCTGCTTGATTATTCATTTCTATAAGTTTTTCCGATGTACAACAACACAAAGCTTGGCAACAAAAAGTCTTACTTTTTACAGTTTTTTTCTATTCTTGTACAACGTTTCACTAATCTGTATTACAATTTTTCCTCCTTCAAATTCGAAAATTACACGAAATAGATATATCATAAGAATTTATTGTTATATTAAGTTGACCACGGCATTTTTGAAACTCATCATGGCCTTGGATTTATGTTTGTGTTTTCGAAACATTGCGTTGTACCTTAAACGTCCCACAGGTTCTCAAAATAGAAAATTTTTCATTTACTGTTTTTTAGGTTCGACTATTCCATTAATCTTTACATTTTTATATTCAACATTTCGTGGGGAAATAAAGCAATACTGTACAAAATGTAACATCAATTTAATTGTGGCTATCATTCGTGTTTTACGTTTAATTCCAATCATTTTGGCATTTTGGTATATCCGAATGGCCAGTTTTGATAGAACCGAATTATGGTCACGATTTTCTCTACATGTTCGACTTCTTATAATGTTAAGTGGTTTCTCCGCTATCTTCAGTGTTCCGGAGTTGTGTGTAGCACTTTCAATTGAAATAAAGGAAATTCGTACTCCTGAAACGGAATTTTCTAGGGCAACTACTGAGATTATTTTTGCAGCGATTCAAGGACTTGGCACTATTTTAGAAAGTCTTGCGATTGTAATATTTTTCACATTCAAAAAAGATACATTTAGATCTATTGATAATCACATTCAAAATGCTTCTTAACTAATCTATATATTAAAATTATATTGATAATAGGCATTGTAGTAATTTATAATTTGAATAAATTCTACACATAAAATTTGCATTTATTTACTCATTCAAACTGCAAAAAACGTAGACTTGGGTAAGTATAGTATTTTAGACTTTGGTATAAAAAGATGCACATGGATAAATGGCTTTCAGAGCTGTCTGAAGAAAAAAAAATGCAAGAAAACTAGGTAGGTACCTAATCGATTTTTCAACATCCTTCCGTAGCCACCTCTTAGAGCTAAAATTTTTTATGTGTTGGAAATTCTCTTCCTCTCCAGATTTTTCTCTTATTTCACCTCTAAAAGCAAATTTTATCAACTAAACATTTTTCTCACATCCCTTTTCAAAATTTAAAATTTTTCCCTAATTTCTTCGTAGCTAATTTTGATTATTACACCGGTCGACACGATTTTTGTTTCTGGGTCCTACTTGTGAAATTTGGGTCACTTTTATGTAACTAATGAACGAAAAAATATTTTTTTTGACCAAAGTTTGCTTTGGGGGGTGGGGGGCCCAAAAAACTGATTTTTCGAGGGCAATAAGCCTGAGAATTACAAAAAAATTTGAAAAAAATTTTTTTGGACCAATCTTATAGAAAATTTTACGGCGAATCCAATGCCGCAAACCGCAGACCTCCATCTCTTTTAGAAAAAAAGTTACAGCTCATTCTTTCCAAAATTTTGTGAAAAAATCGTATTTTTTGGGGTATTTTTCGCAAAAAAGTGAAATTTGAGAGAAAAGTAAGGGCTTTAAGGCCATACTGACCATAATGAGAGTTGTAGAAAATTTCACGGCGAATCGAATGCCGCAAACCGCGAACCTCTATCTCTTTTAGAAAAAAAGTTACAGCTCATTCTTTCCAAAATTCTGTGATAAAAATCACATGTTTGTGCCTTTCTCATGAAAAAATGAAATGAGATTTTTTCACAGAATTTTGGAAAGAATGAGCTGTAACTTTTTTTCTAAAAGAGATGGAGGTCTGCGGTTTGCGGCATTGGATTCGCCGTAAAATTTTCTATAAGATTAGTCCAAAAAAATGTTTTTCAATCTTTTTGTAATGCTCAGGCTTATTGCTCTCGAAAAATCAGTTTTTTGCCCCCCCCCACCCCCAAAGCAAACTTTTGGAAGCCAGGATTCCGCAAGGTGATGTATTTTGATGTCTAGAAACAGAATTTTGGCATGAGAACCCAGAAACAGAACATTTTTTTTTTTTTGTCGACCTGTGTTATATTTGCAGGAGTAAAACTCAAAAATTGGGAGGTAAAATTTTGGTGACTGGATACAAGCCAAGGGCTACCACTGAGACCTCTTTTCATAAAAATTTCCGGAGGAACACTTCATGAGGTTTTCTCAAGTAAATTATTACTACATGGTCTGATTCATTCTTTAGATTTTATAATTTATGTACACAGAAATTAATTGACAAAAATTACCAACTTTTTTACATCATACGTGAAGCTTTGTTTTTTTTTCCTCAGAAAATAAACTTAAGAATTCTCAAAACAAAATTGAATTCATAAAAAATAGATATTTTTGCAAAAAAAAAAAGTGATAAGAAACACACAAAAAAGTGAATAATATTGCATGAATTTAAATGTTTTCATTTTCTTTCTTATTGTAAAAAGCAGGGATGACCAGCAGCCTCCCCAATCTTCGTTGAAACGTGTTAATATGATTGAGGGAGTTGAAAAAAGAAAGCAATATGAACATAATTTTCAGAAACTTATTTTACAAATGGTAGGTAAATGTTCCCAACTGGAGAAGATGATGATTTTCTTTCACAAGTTGAGTAAAAAATTTGCTAAACACCCGAGAAATAGCGGAAAACGAAAAATTTTTACAACTTGAGAAAGGTGATTAGGTAAACAATGATGAATTTTCCCATACTGATGAAATATGAATACAAATGGCGCATTTTTCCATGAAAAAATAATAATTTTTCTTGTAAGTATATTTTTTTAAAATGAAAAAATTATTTTTCTACAGGAAAATTTACTATTAATAATGATTAATTTTTCCGTCTTCGGAGTGAAAATGGTAAATTATCTCAACTTTGGAATACAAAAATGATAAATTTCCTCAATTCCTAATAGAAATGATAATTTTTTCCAACTAAATATTTATTGAAAAAACCTTACGAGGAAGGAGAGTATGCTACTCCTCACCCAATCCAACGACAGGTCTCTGAATAACAGGATATGGCGCAATGAACTGGGACAATTTCCAATCTGTGACCGTGGAAGATCACCAAAAAAATAATTGAATACTTTGATACGTAATTTGAATTCCTACCAAATAACTACGTAAATAAACGTGATTAAACAATGAATAATTCAGGAAACATTTTGCACACAACAGATAATTTTTGTATAACGACGCGACGGATGAAATATGGTAATAGTAAGTAGAAGTTTGATTTATCCGATTAGATAAAGGCACAGGAAAGTCGAGTACTGAAAAAAATCGGATAATCTAACATGACCTTTGTTATCAAAGAAATGAAATGGGCTAAAAATTTTACCAAGTATATATTAGGTACCGAACTACCTGTACACCTAATATGTAAATTATGTACCTAACAAGGCAGCAATCCCAACTTGAAGTGAATGCCGGTATTCGGTGATTGCCATTTTTAAACGTAATATTGTATAATTACTTATTTATAGAAGAGTTTTTTTTTCTTCTTCCTCAATGGGTTCGCGCTTCGCACTACGAGGTCTATTAGCCTGCACTTGTTTTACCAATGAGGAAAAATTTTATAATTAAAAATTTCCCCACATCCTAAATCATAATTTTAAATTTCTCCTTACTTTATTAGAACAAATTTTAGTTATTCACATTCAATATTTTAAAATTAAATCGGAAAAATTATTAAAAATGAGATCTTTGATCAAGAATGTGTAGGTGGTCAATTCCATGCTCAAAGTTAGACAATCAATGATACCTACCTACATGATTTTTTAGCTCTCCTGTTTTTGATCTCCCGAATGGATTGGGAATGTGGTTTAGAGACTTTTTGAGCCTTCAGAAATTTTTGAAATTTTCCAGCATCAAGTTTTCTCATCTCATGCAGGTCGAATCAATTTTTTTAAATATCTCCTCCAGGTAAATGCATCTTTAAAATTTTTCAGGCTAAATTTAAATGAATTTTCGGATCAGTTTATGAGAAAATTTTCAGGAAAATTTTTTAATGATTTTTTAGGTTATCGAACAGTTTTATCAATTAATTAAAAATTTTTATTTGGCCAATTGTTTTAATACCTCCTCCCATAAATAAAAAATTCAATCAATTACATACAATTTGAATTTTAAAAAATCCCAAGTTGAATAAATTTTTTAAAATAGGTACTCCTTCCATAAATTAGAAATTCAAGAAATTGTATTCAATTTGAACTGCGGGTCGAATTGATTTTTTTGAATATCCCCCCCCCCCCACCCACAATGAATTAAAAATTTGATCGATTGCCCACTTGTGGGTCATGGTTTCAGTAATTTTCAAGTTATCTTAATTTAAATTTTAGCGATTCCAATTTCTTCCGCAACTCTTCCAGAGCAGAATTTTCGTAATTTTAAAAATGTTCCTAGATTCCCTTACAGTTACAGGGCAAACTTCAGATATCAATTTCAAATTCTCTCATAACTATCATTCAGAGCTGAACTTAAATTTCAAATTCTCTTTCTCCAAGAACTAAATTTCGGTACCGTACATAATATTGAATTTTGCTGCACACATTCCGCAGTTAATTTTGGTATTCTAAAATTTCTCTTACTACCTCCAAAGTTTAATTCTGAACATTAAAATTTTAGTGGTGTGGCCATTACTTAAGCTAAGGGCCACCACTGGGATCTCTATTCATCAAAATCCTAGAAGGATACTTCATGAGGTTCCCTTCAGTAAATATTACTCTACGGCCTAGTTCAATTTTCCATTTTTATAAATTTTTTTTCAAAATCTCGTAGTTTTGAAAAATGTTAGGTATAAAATTTGGTAATAATCATAAATCTAATACATCCACATCATATTACGAAATAAAAGCAGGATACGCATCCGTTTGTTTAAAGCATAAAATGGCGATAACGAATAAATAGATATACCTTGCTTAGGTAAGTGAGGAATGAATATATATTCATTTATCCAATGATTGTGATACCTGCATGTAGTAGTCAACTATCAATGTGCTTTTTTAAAAAATCACTTTATTTTGTAATTAATTTTAGTAATCAAAAGGTAATAGTAATACAATAGACCTAATTTACGCACACAGAAAGTCACTAACAAAAATTATCAACTTTTTCACGTCATTCATGAAACCCTGTTTTGTTACAGCAAAATAAACTACGTGCTACGACAGTAAGTAAACCATAATTATAATATACAGTACATAGGTTGATATACTTAGTTAAATTTAGCGAGGAATTAGCTCTCAACCAAATTGAACATGCCTGAACTAGTGAACTCCTCTAAAATAAGCCAGTATTTTATCCCCCTTTTTGGGAGACGAGGCGGTTCAAATTTTCGTTTTACGCATATAATTTTGAATTTCGAACCCTTTTTTCCTGGCCTGAATTTGGGTCCAGGGATCAAATAATTATAAAGATCGAGTTCAGCGCCCACGAAAACCCCAAAGCCTCACTTGTTCGACAATTAGTTCGCTAGATTTCCTTTAAGGCGGGCTTCAAATGTATTTGTACTACTTTTTCACTAAGGTAAATATTTTGTTTATTATAAAGGTGATATGCGATTATTTTTTCTTATTTTTTTGGCGTTCTACTTTACTACAATCGTATTTTCGTTTCCATGTTTTTGTTGTTGTTCAATAAGTAAAATGAAATGTACATCCAATGAGCCAAAAAAAGTCAAAATTGATTTTATATTTGTTAATAGGTATTAGGTACCAGTTTCTGAACAACAAAACGACGTCTCTAAGACTTTAACGCAGTGCCTAGCTCACAAACAATGAATTTTCCTTTAAAAAAAATTGATCATTTAATTCTGCTTTGGCATTCAAAAAAACGCGAAAATACAAAATTCAACTTTCCCGATTTTGGTACTCAGTGCATTCTCAAATTGGGAAAATATGAAAATTCTTCGTTCACAAGTTGTAAAAAATGAGTACAAAATTTAGCATTTTTACCACAAAAATGGGAAAATTGATAATTTATTCTCATTTTCCCAATTCGAAAGATAGTACAAAATAGTGATAAGTAAAAAAAAAATGCAGAGTGTCAAATTGAACTCCAGATGTAAAAGCGAAACAATCCCGTTATTTCCCTCACAATCCATTTGCATTTTCATTTCATTTTAATAAATTGTGTAAAAAGGAAATTTTCATCCTCTTTTCCCTAAAAAATTGATCGAATGGTCAATGTGATATTTTTTAGACACCCTGCAATTCCAAATTTCGACAAACTTGATAAAATCTAAGTGTAAAAGGTAAATTGTACTAAAGAAAATTTTTTTTTTCTGGTTTTGTTTTTTTTTTCAACAGGAAAATAATCATTTTCTTCAGGAAGATTTACTATTAAAAAAGTAAATTTTCCCACCGAAGTTGAAAAAGTAAATTATTTTAACTTTGGAATAGAAATGGTAAATTTTTCCAACGCAATACTAAAAAATTCCAAGGGAGGGTTTCTCCAATCTCCACTTATCCTAAGGTCACGTTTTTGAACAGAAGGATATGACACAATGAGCTGTATCAATTTCTATCTCTAAACCCGGATGATCGTCAAAAAACTGTTGTCAACTTTTATAATTTGAATATCTAAAATACGTAGACGCGATTAAAGAATGACTAATTCAAAAAAATTTTAGCACAAAACAGATAATTCGTGTACAACAATGTAATTATTTTACAATTCGGTGATGAAAAATTATAACATTAATGTCATCGCGAACGATTATTTTTCAAATTATCACAACGCGATCAAATATTTATTTGTTTGTCGTAAAGTCGCAAATAATACGTATACCTACATTTATCATTTAACTACTAGGAAATCTTTCAGGATTTTTCAGTAAGTATTCAGTTAAGAAAGTGTGATTTTAAATAATTCATCATTTGTACCCCTGTTTTCCTAAGTTTGAAAAATTAATCAGCATCGCTTATCATGTTTATGTTCATTTTTCTTTCTTTTTTTTTTGTAAAAAAAAAAAATAGAAAAGCATAATTTTGGTATTCATATTTCCCAAAATTAAAAAAGTTTTTAATTATTTTCCATCTAGTTATTTTAATTGTATAAAAATTTCATTAAAAGAAAATTTTAAAAGTACTTAATAAGAACAAGACGTTGAAAAAAAATAGAGTTTTGGAAAATTTTTAGAAAGTTGGGTTTTCAGAGTGATCTGTTAACACATCGCGAGACAAAAAAATAACGAAATTTTTCATTATTCCTTCAGGCTTTTAACAAAAAATTTTATATTTTTCGTTACATTTTTGGTTCCGTTACAACTATACTGATTAAAATTCAAAATAACCTCAAAAAAGAATTTCATAGGCCAAAAATAATGCATTGTGATACCCCACTCAAAAATTTCTCAATTTTGACCCCTCACTTCAACTTTTATACTAGAATCTCTATTGCATTGTGTAAAAACGACCTCGGAAATGACATCCGAAGGTCAAAAAACATCGATTTTGATACCACACACAATATTGTCCGAACTATGAATAAAATTTTCAATTGTATGATCTTACATCAATAAGACTTTTTTACCCTCCCACCACTTCATTCTTTTAAACGAAGCATTATTTGGTTTAGAAACGGTCCACAAAAAATAACTGGGAGATTAAAGCTAATTGAAATTTAAGATAACAGTTTTATTTTTTTACTGCTTGGAATGTTCAAAGGATTGAAAAAGATTGCCCGGTGAATGAACTAGGTAGTAGGTCTAGGTACCCAAGGAGTCAAGTTTCCGCAAGTTGATTTTATCAACGAAAAAAAAATCACATCTACATGAACTGAATCACAAAAGTATTAAGCATATAGCATATCACGATCTTTCCACTATAATTTTAAAAAGTTTTCAGTTCAAGTACTTTATACTTCTGTGTTGTGATTTCAGCTTTAAAAATACCCAGACGGGACTACGCTATCAAGCTGATATTGAAACACCTATGTGCATAGGTAAAAGTAATTAAAATTAGTTGGTATGTGAGTACTTGGTAAGAAAAACTGAATATTTTCTTCATCTCTCTCATTCACCCTGTTACCTACTTACACATTGAATTTAAATTGAATGAGAAATGATGGAATTTTGGGATACTGTTTATTATGTAGAATATGTACTAGATATAACAGAAAAAATCATTATAGTACCATCAATTTGCTGCATGATTATTCATTTCTATAAGTTTTTTCGATGTACAGCAACGCAAAGCTTGGCAACCAAAAATCTTACTTTTTACTGTATTTTTACATTCGTGTACTGCATTTTAATAATCTGTGAAGATATTATTGATGAGTTGGACTATACGCTCTGGGTTACTAATGACTTTATTTTTTTTTTTTTTTTGTGCAGTAAAGATTATATAGAGTTAACTACAGCATTTCTCAAACTCATTATTGCCTTGGATTTATGTTTGTGTTTTAGAAAAATTGCTTTGTACCTTCAACGTCCTACAGGTTCTCAAAATAAGAAATTCATCATTTACTGTTTCTTAGGTTTGACTATTCCTTTACTCTTTATATTTTTATATAAAGGTACAGATTGGTGGAACAGAATAATAGGGCAATTTTGTATAAAATGTGACTTTTTTACACTCATGGCTATTATTCGTATTTTACGTTTAATTCCAATTGTTTTGGCATTTTGGTACATAAAAATGGCAAGCTTGAATAAAACAGAATTATGGTCAAGGTTTTCTCTACATATTCGTCTTCTTATAATGCTAGGCGGGTTTTCTGCTATCTTCAGTATTCCGGAGTTGTGTGCAATGTTTATCGTCGAAAGACACTACTATTATGATGAAAAACATAATTTAATTTCAAGTTCAGTTAGTATATCCGCGGTGGAGTATATTTCACCAAAACTTCAAGAACTTGGCATTATCTTAGAAGGTGTAGTAATCGGAATATGTTTCACCTTTAGAAAAGATACCTTTAGATCTACTCACAGTAACAACCAATCTCTTAATTTGAATCAGTCAAAATTGACTGATTTAAATCGACAAAATTAAGTTACTGTAGGAATCGGTGAAAAAATTTACTGATTCAATGATGAAATTTACTAATTGAATCGGTATATCGATAATTTTTCACTGATTGACAGCAAAATGTCGCTGATTAATTGGGGAATCAGTGGAATTTGACTGATTATCAGTGACTTAATTTTCTTTATTTTATCAGTCAATTTTGGCATTTTTCACTATGATTCAAATTAGAAGAGCATATAACACTTATTACCTAATTGATCAATGAAAATTAAGCGATAATAAGCAATGTAGTGATCTTCTAATCTATAATGATGAATATTAATGACGAATAACAAATGAATTTCCATTCAAAAAAATCTTTACTGGGGTTCAAACTTCTTGGTCTATTACCCACGAATACATTTTATAATCTTTTTTAAGATATTATTTTAGCATAAGATATGTAGGTAGATACAATTATTGATATGCAGTTCAATTTTTACCTCAAGTTTAATAATTGAGAATATTTTTTCTTGTAATCCCTAATCCTTCAGATAATTGGGTTATCTAAGCAATTTTTTATATATTAATCTTTAATAAATGGTTTAAGCATTTTTCGTGAACGAATCATAATTTAATGCATGTGTTTCTAAAAACTGTTGCAGTAAATTTGATAAAATTGTCCAAATGAAATTTCACAAATGTTTAGATTTAGATTGAGCCCGTCTTACACTTCTATTAAAAGTTGATCAATGGTGTACAGATCATCTTTAATTATGACTGGCCGTAGAGCACCAAACACTCGTCATCAAATACCGAACATGAACTGCAGATTGACTGCAGACATCATAATTTTCAAAACACACGATTACGCAATCTCACCACAATTCGATAATAGTAGTCCTACTTCAACACATTGTGATAATTATAATTATGGCACGGGCGGGCGGTACTTTTCCTTGTACCTTAAAATTGGTTACAATGTAGATTTATTTCAAAGCTCTAACCTCAAAAACTGGAAAAAAAAATTAATTTCGACATTTCAAACATCCAAATTGAATATTACTTAAAATTTCCGCGCCGGAAAAATGTCAATTTTGAGAAAATAAGAATTTCTAAAAATGTAAATTTTGAACGAGAAAAATAAGAGTACTACTGCTGCGTTGCCAAACCGTGCATTCCGGCTGGCAAAACACACCCAAAATCAAATAGGTACTTATCAATGGAAACTAGTCACTCAACTGTCAAAAATTTGTTTTGTTTCTTATTCTTCTTTCAAAGCAAATTTAATCAATTCAAAATTTTCCCTACATCCGGAATTTCGTTAAAATTTCCCCTACTTTCTAGAGGAACTTGATGAAAAATTTTATTTATTCGATTTTTTCTTATTAGAAGATGATTTTAGAATGCAAGAGCGAAATTTTCTCAACCCTGGTAGCCAGGTCTCAAAATATATGATCTTTAAATTAAAAATGTCATCTATGCAAGTTTTCAACCAATTTTACTCCAACTTGACACGTAGTTAGAGGTACTTGAGGAAAATACTCTGAATTTTTTCAGATTTTTTCAACTAAGTACTTTCATGACCTTGAATTTTTCTGTGACAATATATATTTCAAATCGCTCTGGGAAACATAATTTTGAAACGGGCAGAAGAATAATTTTCTTCTAACATTCTTCAATATATTTTATGTATGTATTGCCTCTCAGAATTTTTTCAAATTTTTTTGAGTGTGGAAGTTGGTCAAATCCCCCCCCCCCCAAAAAAAAAAAACGTGAAAAATTATTAAAAAGCAGGGATTTCAACTTTTCAAGAGACAAAAATTAATCGCACCAGTTTTTTAAATATTTGATCAACTTCAAAAAAAAAAAAAACAGAAAAAATTCCAAGAGGTGTGAAATACATTGAAGAACTTTTGAAACAAAGAAAATATTTTTCTGCCCGTCCCAAAGCAGTGTTCCGTAAGGCGTTTTGAAATTTTCAAAGTAAAATCCAAGGTCATAAAAGTAATTGGAAAAATCTGAAAAATTTCACGAGTGCTGCTCTTCAGCATGCCTCTACTTACGAGTCAAAAATTGGTTGAAAACTCGCCTAGATGAAATTTTTAGCTGGAAAATCACGTATTTTAGGGCACCAGCTCTCCGTAGGTGAGATAAACATTCGCTCTTGCGCTCTAAAACCGTCTTTTACCGAGAAAAATCGAATGACACGAGGATTTCGATTAAGTTCCACCAGAAGCCAAATGACCCTTTTTCCTTACCAAAGCCTTCTGGTGATTCACATTTCTCTCATACCCCAAACTCTCCTTCTTAGCAGAGTTTCAGAAATTTCACGCACCCTCTCCCATTCCCCCCATCAGGACGCATTTTATTCATTTCTTTTATCAATTATCTTCCTCAAAAAATGTTTTGTTATTTCAAATTTCTCTTATTTACACCTCTAGAGAAAGATTTAAATATAATTAAATATTTTAAAATTTTCCTGGGATATACATCCAAGGCAGAATTTTGATAATTTTAGTTTACCCTTAAAAAATTTCACTGCATGGTCTGATCAAATTTTCTAATAATCGTGTTTCAATAATGAGTTTCAAAACCCCTAAAAAATTTATAACAAGGTCAGCAGATTTGTTTTTTTTTTTTTGGTTGACAGAATGAATGACTTATTGGAAAATAAGTAGATCGACACAGGGGCGGCAACTTGGATTATTCTCATGTACAGCAAACAAAAAATTCCAGCAACCGAAGGTCGAAAAAAGGGGGTCCTTCTCGCCAATACAGCGTTATTGTAAAATACAGCCAATTTTCTCGTGTACAGCATGCTGTACACAGAATTTGCCCATGTACAGCATTCGCAGCACCGCTGGGGTATAGATGCCGCCAATGGATCGACACCAGAAAGAGAATTGATTAACTAGTCAATTGTCCTACTTTCAACACGAGAAATTTAAACTCGCAGATACAAAAAAATAATAATACCACGATACCCATGCATAAAACCAAAAAACAATTTTATTTCAATACTTCGGGTACTTTCTTACATAAATGAAAAGATTGCTCACTCGACGTGAAATTCTCGAATGATTACGAACACATTCGTCGCGTGAAGAATTTCTACACATTTCCACTTGCACTTGAAAAACTTTTTTAATAGTAAACTGAAAATTGAAGATTTTTTAGCCAAACTTTTCCAATAAAAACATTTTAAAAAAGAAAGTCGCTTCTATGACGTACCTATCTTTAAACGTACAAAGTGTGAACTTTTCTATTATCTAAGCACCCAGCTGTACTTCCTCGTAAGTACATTTTTAATATACAAACTAAACGTCTCATCGTCTAGGAATTTTACAACTTTTTACCCTTTCCCTTTCCTTCATCATCACCGAATAAATCATCCGTACAGCTTATTTTTCAGCTAATCCGTCAATTGTATGTATATTTTATATAAATGAACAACGGTAATTTCTCGAAGCGAATTTCATTAAAACTTCAAATACACTAAAACTTTAATGGCAAGTTTTCTAATTATACAACCGTTGCGACACAATCTTGCGAATGAAACGAATCGTGCTATTTTGTTACACGCAGTACACCGAGGCGAAAAACCTTTATTAATTATTCGATTAGTTCTCGAAGATTTTGACATTTTCCATAACCTTACGTTCCGTTCCAGTATTCTATACTCACGATTAGTCAACATGGTTGAATGGAATCTATCGAAAAATTCAGACTCTTTGAACTGAAACTGCGTAAACTATTTTTCGTTCCTGTGGAGCGAAAAGTTGTCAACTTTTTCCCACATTAATTCACAGATAGCCAACTTTTTTGGCAAAGAATCAAAATAGTCGAGGGTATATTAATTTTTCACCGTCTGAGTTGATTTTCTTGAAAATTCGTACAGCGGAAAGTCTAGGTATTTACTATTTACTTCTTTATTGGTATTTTTTTGGTATTTTTATGAGAAAAAATTACAGAGAAATTATATTAAATGGTAGAAGACTATTTCGAGATATATTTGGTTCCTTCGATTGCTGAATATTTTGACCTTTCGTAATTCGATAATGGAAAACAAAAGTTATCGACAAGAAATTTATTTTAAAGGCTTCCAAACGATGTAAAAATAATTCAATTCGGTGTACCTGCTTCGTCCTTGTTATTGGAATGAATTTTTACCAACGCTCGTACACGTGTAAAGTATTAACTCTGTAGCTTGTATTTTCGTCTCAAAATCGAACAGATTCTAATGAGATTATGCTGAAAGACTCGAGTACAGGTGTATTCTGGTTCTCAGTGTTATTGCCACGAGTATGCATATTTTTTATCAAAAATATGTCTATTTTTTAAAATTTTCAACCAAAATTTCTCGCTCTTCTCTGAAGGACTTTTTTTTATCTGTTTGCAAACATCGTGAATTTCGAAAAAATAAATCACAAAAAATTCAGACGAATAAATATTGTTGTTTAGAATAAAAATCGATACTGTTTTTTTTTTTTTTTCAAACGAACCGTAGCATAGCTAATTAGCGAATTGAAAATTTTATCGATGCGGAAAAAAATTGCAAATTGGGGTAAATTTTTCCATAACCTTGTAAAAATGTTTTATGGCGATGCGACGTTTCCTCTTGTTTTTACACACAACGTAAAAGGCTAGAATATGAATCTCGTATACGGCTACAAAATTTATAGACACAATTTAGTTTACGAATATCGAAATTCGGTGGATATTTTGTCACGACCACGTACCTAAATGGCACCAGGGTAGAAAGTGGAAACCCGTCGATGATGGTTTATTTTAGCACAACGAAGCTGTATAGTGTTTAATTTACTAGACCAGACTCGTTCGGTATAAATGGTAAATCGGAGACGAAAATTATGTGGCGTAAATACGTGAAAAATTTTACAAAAATATACAGACCGCGTTGAACCTTGAAAGCAAAAAATGTTGTACGATTCTGCTACGACCACGATGTCATCATTGGTGGTGTTTTTCTTATACGTACTCGTAAAAATACGAGTAGATACTGATAAAGTTTGAAAATTAAATTTTTTTTCCAAAATTGTACGGGAAATTTTCAACGCGGTAGATAAATTTTTAACAAATTGCGTATACGTAGGTTTAAATTGCGGACGTTTTATAGCTGGCCGAAGAATGTAATAGCAATATAGGTCTATGGTGGATGTGATAACGCGACGAAATTGGGCTGAAATGAAATTTGAAAATGGGTCGGAGTATCGGTAGTGTACCTTTGATTTGAGTTTGTAGAGTTAAGGATATAGGATTGTGGCCGATTTCTACTTTATAGGAGATGGGAATTGAATAAAATTTGATTTCCGGGGAAAAAATGGTTCGGTCAAGGTTTGCTTGAGATTTCATAATGTATTTTTAACCAGGGAGGAGTGGAGAGGAGAAAGGGGACGTGATGGAAATTTTACTAAAAATTAACAAAACAATATCGTAATTGTCACTTCGAGTTTTTAAGTTGTCTTTGCATTCATTTCTGGTCAACTTAGTATTACTTCAATTTTTGAGTAAAAACATTATTTACTTTTGAGAAAAATTTGGGTCAAAATTTTCACACAAATGAACGTTTAAATTAAATATTTTAATTTGATTGAATAATTTTGCTCCTGTAATTCTGATGAGGTAGAAAAAATCATCAGAGGTACCTTAAAGAAATTTGAAAAATTTTTGTTTCATTTGTTCAAAGTCAGAACATGAACCTGTCTGTCAGGGGTCAAATTTTAATTCGTCAAAGATGAAAATTACCTATATACTTACAATCAACATTTTGACCTACCATTGATCTAAAGTCGATTAGTCTGAAGTCAAAAAATATTGATCTAATCAAAAATAAAATTTTGGTCTGACCATAAAAGGTCAAAAATCGATTTGGAAGAAATCTGCAGGCCACATCTGAGAAGGTTATAAACTCCTATTTGCTAAAGGTCAATTACTAAATACTAACCCATAAAAGATCATTATTGACCTTTTAATGATTATTACCTATTGAAGATCATTACTTATCAAATTCAACGGTCGATGCCATTGACCCTTCAAAAATTGAATGCTGGTCCCCTAGGTCAAATGTACATAGTTGATCACTCAAAGGTCAAACATAGACCGCTGATTTCTCTGACCTTACAAAGGTCAAATGCGGATCACTGATCTCTCAAAGGTCAAATGGGGACTGTTGAACTCTAAAAGGTCAAATATAGAGCATTGACCTTACAAATGTCAAGTGTGAACCACTGATCTCTCAAAGGTCAAATGGGGCCTAATGACTCAACAGTCAAACGTAAACTAATGACCCCTTAAAGGTCAAATGTGAGTTAATGATTTCTCAAAGCTCAAGTGTTGACTAATGACCCTTCAAAAATTAAATATTGACCTCTCAAAGATCAATCGTCGACCTTAACTGTAGACCTTTCATAGGTCAACTGTTGACCTTACAAAGGTCAAATGTTGACCTTACAAAAGTCAACGGTTGACCTTACAATAGTCAACGGTTGACCTTACAAAAGTCAACGGTTGACCTTACAAAAGTCAACGGTTGACCTTACAAAAGTCAACGGTTGACCTTACAAAAGTCAACGGTTGACCTTACAAAAGTCAACGGTTGACCTTACAAAAGTCAACGGTTGACCTTACAAAAGTCAACGGTTGACCTTACAAAAGTCAACGGCTGACCTTACAAAAGTCAACGGTTGACCTAACAAAAGCCAAATGTATGTAGATTTTTCATAGGTCAAATGTTGACCTCTATAAGGTCAAAATTGAAATTTTGAAATCTTCAAGTTCAGATTTTCATTCACCAAAGGTAAATATTGATCTCTCAAAAGGTGAAATTCTGGCATAGCAAAGGTCAACAATAAACAAATAAGAGCTCAAACGATAACTTCCCTTTGGTAAAAGACAGTCTAGTTAAAAGTCAAAAAATCGCCGAACAAAGGTCTAAGTCTAACACATTAGAAACCAAATTCCGAAGTTGACCTTATCAAGGGTCAAAACCTTGAGCAGTGAACAGTAAACATTTTGAATTGCCAGAGATCAAAAAAGGTAGGAAGTCAGAAAATGATCTACTTATCAGAAGTAAAATTGAATCTATCGAAGGTCAAACAAGTTTGGAAATATCATCTGTTAATAGTCCGAATGATAAAGAATAAAAATCATTGATGATCAAAATTGGTATTTTTAAGGTCAAATTTAAATATACCCAAGTTATATAAAAAATATAAAATTTTGATTTCAAAAAAGTCAAATATTGATCAACTTAAGTTGAAATTTTGACCAATTAGAGGTCGGATTTTCACGAAAAAGCGAGTTCTGATTTACCAAATGTCAAGTTTTGACTTTTCATGAGAAAGTCATCAAGTTGCATACAAATTCATGGTTTAAAAGTGACTGGTGCCCTCACATACGATTTTGAGGGTAGGTATGGAAATTCTTTAAGAACATGTAGGTAGGTACTTCGTAAAAATGAAAATGTCAGGAAATGAAAAAAAAAGTTGGTACAGTAAAAAACGGAAAGTAAAGTAAAAGAGTGAAATAGAAAAATATTGCTAATTTTTTATCAAAAATATGACTTTCGTATGACTTGTGAGAGCTTCTTTACTCTCTAAATATGAATCAATCAAAAAACTGAAAATTCACTGATTAAACAGCGAAAAGTGTGCAACTATTAATCAGTGAAATTTGACTGTCAATCAGTGAGAAATTACTGATTCAATTAGTGAATTTTCATTTTAGAATCAGTAATTTTTTTTCAACTACTGAAATGAATCAGTAAAAATTAAAATTTACTAATTCAATCAGTGAATAATTACTGATTGAATCAGTGATTACTTACTGATTCAATCAGTAAATTGAAAATTTTACTGATTCGATCAGTAAATTACAATTTTTACCGATTCAAAAATGAAAATTCACTGATTGAATCGGTAAAATTTTCACTGATTTCTTCAGTTGCACACTTTTATCTTACTAATCAGTGAATTTTGACTGATTCAAGTTTAGAGAGTACCATTATTTTTATAGGAATGATTTGATTTGAACCTTTAATTTACAAGACTTGAAACTGTGCAGGTAAAACTTTCTCAGGGTACTTAGATCAATTTCTAATGTCTTGAAAATTCAAGTATGAGTTGGCCGGACACAAAATATTTTATGGGTTTGATTTATAAATGAGTAATAAAATTTGATTGGCGAAGGTTTAATCAAAATAAAATAAGATGCACTTAAATATCAATAATTACCTATCTGATGAAGATTCAAATAAAATAAACGTCCACTATCAAAATCTACTCGATAAATTCTCAGAAAAAAGAACCCCGGAAAAGGAAAATAAAACCGCAGTAATTTTAACAATATACCCATAATGAGTAAATTTAAAGCTAGATAAAGAAAAATCCAGGTCTATAACCCTTTTCTACTCTACGTTTACCACCGATCAACACTCCTCGAACACTTTTATATCCCACACAAACCGCGAATACATTACACTTTGGTAAAATAAGGAAGAAAAAATGAGCACATCGGTAGCTACATAAAAAGCTTCAATTATTACGAGGCTCGCAGGAGTAATTTCATTTCCCAGATACTCGAGAAGCGTTTGAGGTTTCACACGTTATTTTTAAACGCCAAGATAAAGAGCAGAATTAGGGATGCATAAAATATTCAAATTTCAAGCTCGATGTGTCATTACACGTTCTAAATGTGTGTTTTAAAATCGTTCGCTGAGTCGCGAGCAAATATTAACCAATATTAAATGCGTTATATTTGATTAATCTTCGCATGAATATTAAGTTTCCTTCGCATTTACCAGATCTGCCAATGGAAATTGGTTGTGGTTTTCCTTGTAACCTTATTCGTCTATATTGGAATAATGTAAAGATTATGTAGCTTAATCATTTAAGAGTTTTTTTAAACCTGGTTTGAATTTGAGATCAAGTAAGTAAGCCTGATTAATTATTAAATGAAAACCTATACAAGAGTCTTTTGACAAGGTCGCGTATCCGGAATTTTTAATAGAACACTAGTACACTTGTAATTATTTCCAATTGAAATGTTCATGTTTGAAAATAAAAACGAATTATATTGAAAAAATTAACATCATAATGCTAAATCAGCATTTTTTTCTCTTCTGTATTTCACCTCAAACTTCAAAAATAAACTTTTGAAAATTTTTCAACCCTTCTATCTTTCTCCAGACTTCACTCAGCTCGTTAATTTCTAACCAAAGAAACACCTTGTAACGAAGTTTACCAAGTTTCAAACATTTACGTCATACATGCCCATACCCACCCACACTAATTTGTACCTCAGTACAAGCCACGTAGGTACCCACTTATTTATAAATTTACAATTTTTTTCACCTCGTATCTTTCATCCAACATCAAAGTTATTCCAATATATTTGTAAATTTCATGCTGACTAAGATTGAAAATTGAATAACCGCAAAATGTCTGTCTCTTGGGGCAACGAAAACCAAAAACTGTCTAATGTGGTCAAGTTTCAGCCAACTTTTCTGCGGTAAATGACATGCAATTTACGACGGCAAGCCAAAGGTGTATCTTTATTTATATACGTACGAGTGTTATCTAATTCAAAACTTATTATTTTATATTGATGACGAAATTTTCCATAAGCTATTTTCTCGTTGAGGAAGTTTTTCCTCAAACGCGATAAGAAAACTTTTTCCATTTTAAAATGTTGTCACTGTTAAAATGTTTATTAATGTTGTTTTGGGTGGAAATTTACAAAAACCTAGAACTAAATACGAGATATTTACTATCAAAAGGTCTTCTTTTTCCTCCCTCAAAATAAACCTTGGTGCATAATCCTGATTACATAGATACGAACGAAAACAGAAATTATTAGGTCTAGATCTAGATAAAATCATCTCTAAATTATTGGAATAAGTTAATCTAATAGAATAATGTTTCAATTGTAAGTATCTAAAACGATCATGAAAAAAAAACCACACAGATCTGCAAATACTCTCTAAACTTGAATCAGTCAAAATTCACTGATTAATAAGACAAAAGTGTGCAACTGAAGAAATCAGTAAAAATTGTATGTAATTTACTGATGGAATCAGTAAAAATTTTAATTTACTGATTGAATTAGTAAATTTTGATTTTTACTGATTCATTTCAGTAATTGAAAAAAGATTACTGATTCAAGAATGAAAATTCACTAATTGAATCAGTAATTTTTCACTGATTGACAGTCAAATTTCACTGATTAATAGTTGCACACTTTTCGCTGTTTAATCAGTGAATTTTCAGTTTTTTTGACTGATTCAGATTTAGAGAGTACTTCATCTCTTTAGAGTGAGATGTTGGAAGAAATTTTGAAAAATATAGAGTCGAAATTTTTTCAATTCAAAGGTGAAAAAACTAAGAAAAAAGTTTCGAGATTAAAAAAATTTCTTGCTTTTATTTCTTCATTTTTTTTTTCAATTTCATATTTTTAAACACTTTTTACAATACTTTTAGGACTTGTCTTCATTTTTTTTTAAACAGAAATTTTTAAAAATATTTTCCATCTTTGAACTTTTTTGAAAAAGTTCCACTTAATGCATATTTTTCAAAATTTCTTTTCATTTTAGCCAGTTATTGAAAGAAATTGTAAGGAGTAAAACAGCTTTTATTGGACGCGATTTTGAAATAGGTAAATTCAAAATTGAACAAACTGAAAAAAATTAATAAAATGTTGACTTAGGTCGTCCAAATCCCAGTGAACTAAAAAAAAAAGATCTTATACTCCTTTTCAGCTCTACATATTTATTATTTACCTACCAAAATCAGATCAATTTTTCATCCCATCTAATAGGACAATAGAGTAATTTTGGCACTTTGGACAAATGGTAGAATTTAATTTTAAAAATTTCCACAATAAGAGTCAGCCAACAAGTTGACTCTTGACTCCACCTTGTTTACGGAGTCAATCTTTGACCTTGACTCTGTTACTCCAGAGTCAATCATTGGCTTTGAATTTTTGACTCTAGGGGTCAATCTTTGACCTTGATCCCGTGACTCCAGAGTTAATTGTCCCCCTGACTGCGATTCCAGAGTCAATCTTTGACCTCGACACTGCGACTTTAGGGTCAATCTTAGATCTTGGTCCCATGACTCTAGAATCAATCTTTGACCTTGATCCCGTGATTCCAGAGCCAATCGTTCCCTTTGACTTTGCGATTCCAGAGCTGATCTTTGACCTTGAAATTCTATTGCGGAGTCCATACTTGACCTTGACTGTTGACTATGTAACTCCAGAGTCAATCTTTGACCTTGACACTGCAACTTCTGAGTCAATCTTTGACCTTGATTCCGTGACTCCAGAGTTAATTTTTCCCCTTGACTGCGATTCTAGAGCTAAATTTTCACCTCGAAATTTTACCACAGAGTCCATATTTGACTTTGACTCTGTAATTCGAGAGTCAATCTTTTCCCTTGAATCTGTGACTTTGGTTGACCTTGACCCCTGACTCTGGAGTCAACCAGAGTCAGAGTCAATTTAGAGTCAGTTTGACTCCGTCACCGGAGCGGGGAACAGAAATTAGTCAAAAAATTGACTTTTGACTCTAATTAACTCTTGGAGTCAAGAGAGAAAGTTGACTCCTGACTCCGCTCTGACATCAGAATCAATTTCAGACATTGACTTCTGACTTCTGACACCTGCTTGACTCCGAAGTTGATTGGGAGTCAGTTTGACTTCGACTCTATAGAGTCGACTCCAATTTCAGCTGCTATTTTGTCAGGTCAATAAATGATATCAATTGATAGGTGATTAGTACCCTCATTTTAAAGAACAACCCGACATTTTTCTGGAGTATCAAGCTTTTTTAGAGCCGTGCCACGGACACCGATGACAACGTGCATTATACAAAGGCTGCCACCTTTGAAAACTGCCAGAAACCATCACATAAAAATATTATAAATTCCATTTTTCGTCATTTTTGAAAATTACGCCCCAAAACGACGAAAAACTATCATCTTAGAATAGTGGAATACGATAGTTCTATGACTTTTTAAAAATAAACCGAGTATTTTTTCCGGATTTCTGTACTTTCACTCTGCAGACACCTTGCTCGATAAGATAACAAAATTTTCAGTCCAACTTTTCAAAAAACAAAATTTTCACGAAGAAAACTTTGAAAAAGAACTACGCATATTCGAAAACAACTGTGGCCGCAGCACTACAATAATACGAAACGCTGATAATACAATACATTAAAGTCCGGGCTCCTTAATGCGATTTCTTAGTTATTTTAAACTATTCTTAAATTAGGAGATAAAAACTCGGCGCGCATCCGGTTGATATTTTTTTTCAACTTCCACAGGCGAAAATTTTCAACTCCGCGAAGTATTAATCTCATCTTTTAATCTACCTACTTTCCACTTTTATTTTAGAATTAACACTAGATTAATACTTATTGGGGGTAGAAAGTTTTATCATTTTACGTGAAAAAATATCGTTGTTTATAGAATAATATCAACGAAACTTTCACATTTATAGGGGCCACATAATTTTATTATAAATTACTCTCGGATATTCTTACAAAAGGTATATAATATCTAATAAATTATGCATAAATATATAATTAAAATAACATACGTATAATAATATTAAGAAATATATACATCGTTAAACTTTATTTAAAAGGAAATACAACACAAATTCGAATTTTCCACAACGTATTTCCCAAAACCGTATAAATTTATGTGTAAAATCCATTCGAATATAATAAAATTCCAAATTACATCGAGAAAAACAAATTTTAAAGATAACATTGTCAAAAACTTTCGTCTTTCCAGGATCCATAAGTAATTTTATTACGATTCAAAAAGCAATACATTTTTTCACGAATTGATGAAGCATATATTCGAGAAAATTTTGTCTCGATTCAACTCCCAAGGTCTAATAATATAAACTCAATATCGCTGTGTGAATTAAATAAATAGTCTATTTTCTCAAATTTATCGAAGTGCCAATGTTTTTCAGGTTTGAGGTACCTATTTGGCCACTGTTCAACCATTCGAGCATTTTAATTTCTTATATAAAATTTTTTTAGGAGAAAATCTTAAGAAAATTATAAAAACGAAATGAAAACGTAAATTAGATTTTCAAATTACTTATTCAGACACGTACCTATCGGTATAGGTATTTTATTTTGAAATACCTTTGTTTACGTATTCGAGTTGATTCGTTTGAATCCGAGATTTGTTTACATTTAGATATTCAGAGCATCATTATTCATTAAATGTGATTATAACGAAGACAAAATAACAACCTTAAGCCTTTGGTAGGTAACTAGGTATATATTTTGGTGTATAGAACTAAGAAAAACATTCAGTCGAATTATAGAGAAATTTGAATTTTAATTCTCTGCGAATTTCTAAATGTAATATCATATCGTGGTATCGTCCGGTGTGATGAAAAAAATAATTTGAATTAAAAATTAAAGTAGCGATGTAATTTACTTTCGTCGTGGTCGAGGGACCTCCCAGATATAATTGAGATGACCAATTTCAATAAGCTCACATATAGCTACACTCGAAAATCGAAACAATTTTTTTGTCCTCAAGAGGGAATTCTTGATTATGATTCAAAGAATTAGAATTCTTCTTCAATGACCTGGTAGGTAAATTTTAAAAAAATGTTAAGATCATGAAAATTTATTTTTTGAAAAAATATTTCCCTAGACATAGAATTCATCTTTGAAACCCCCAAAAATAACAAAATATAACAAAAAAAACAACAACGAATAACGTATCCGAAACATTTTTTAAAATAATTTTTCATTTTTAGTCATTTTTTATTTTATATGATTTTTTTTGAATATTTTTTACACGAAAAAAGCTTTCCAGACAACTCTGGCCATGGCCTATCTTTCAGAAAATTGTTCCATATGATGATCACAAGCGTAGTTACGGGGAGAGGGGGGGAGGGGGTCGCAATCCCTCCTACCATGAAGTCAAAGATTTAGTGAAAAACGTCATTTTCGAGCATTGAAAAACCAATTTTTCGTAAACTTCAAAGTCATTGTTTGAATCCGTTATTATTTGTGGGGTTAAACTCAAAATTTTTCAAAAAATTAATAACGTTCAGACGTCATGACAAAGTTCATTTGAAAAACTCAGAAAAAGTTTTGATTTTTTTAAAATGTAACTAGCCAAATGAATTTTTTCACTTAAAAATACCACTAGTTTTCATTTTTTACCCCGTTACCATTTTTCAGATGACTTTTTAAAAAATTTTCTTTGAAATAAAATTACATATTTATGCTATTGATCGAAAAAATCATTGAAAATATGAAAACAATTTTTCACGATGATTCTTAATGTTTGAAAAAGCACGTTTCAAGAAAACACATTCAGTATAAAAATTTTTTAATTTAAGAAAATAATCTCGACGGAAAACAGACGGGAGAGGAGGTCACTTTCAATAATTTTTGTGGGCAAAATAGAAATCACCCCCCCCCCCCTCCGCCCCAAAAATAATCTGTCAACGAAATTTTTCGAGTGAAAACTTTTCAAAGCGAATATTTCAGTGCAGGGGGGGCAACAATTGTCATCTCTAAATAAAAAGAGAAAATTTTCACTTTCAATAACATATTGAGATCTAATCAGAATTGAGAAATCTTGGAAAATTTTTTCATATGAAAATTACTTTTAAATTTATTGAAAACAATTAGCAATTTTGAAAATTGGAGGCATCTTAGCAAAAAGTAATTTCCATATGAAAATATAATCCAAGTTACTTGATGTGGGATTGTTTTTAAATTCACCAAAATTTGCTTCATTTATCATAGCAAAAGATGTATAATTTTTTTCAGGGTTTTCTGAGCTCTAAAAGTCTGGACTCAACTTTTGAGTCCCCTCCTCACAACATAGAAAATTCGAAAAAAACAATCGTTCAATTTCAAGGATAAACTCAATTTTGACTTTTGTAGTGAGTGACTGAAACACCACAAAAATGAATTCCCCAAAAGAAACAATTTTTTTCAAGAGATTCACCGCTTACGGAATAAATAAATTATTCAGGTAGGTACTATCTACCACCAATTTTTTCGAAATCCAATATACTTTTTTTTCGACTTGCCTAAATATGTTAATCTTATCCCTTTGTGCTTATTTTTTCAAAAAAAAAAAAAAAAAATACGAAATAGAGAATTTCGTTTCAGAAATTTTAAAAATACAAAGATAAAGTACAGAAACGGTTTCTATGACTGAAATTCAACGACCAGATACACGATTATTTATATGGAGATAATAATTGGCTAGAGGACACCAGCAAGGTCTTTTCACCATACTTATCGCCCATAAATTTATGGAAAATTTTAATGAAAAATGAGCAATTCAAATACACAATTTTCATCGTTTTCGCTGTTTAATTACCAAGAAAGAGAAAAAAAAGGTCATTTGGAACTTTCCAAAGCATATATAAAATTAAGCGGCAAAAAATTCTCGAAAGTTTCGCACGATAAACGTGTGGAATACGCGATATAGCAACATTATAATATCTCGGTTATATGAAAACCTAGCATACCGTTTATATTAAGTACTCCGATCACATTAAAGGAAACGCGGTTTGAAAATAATGTGTTTTAAATTTACATTACCAACAGATAATCGGTATTTTGATGGAAATTTAATCTAAGAATGATTTTTTTCATTATGGTGTTTGCTCAGGGATACCTAAAAAATGTTCCTTTTCGAGTATATATATTTTTCCTTTTCTTTTTTTTTTTTATCCCGAGTAAGCCCACAATTTATCAAGGGTTAAGTGATTTACAGCAGGACCCCTGAAATGCGAGTAGGTTTCGCCAAAAAAAACCCTCCGGCTGTTGTAAAAGACTGCTTTTCTGCAAATTTTGTCATTTTTTATTAAAAAATTTTTAATTTGTAGATGCAGTGGAAGAATCCGGCTGGCTTTTAGACGTTGGCAGAGAGCTTTGATTTATACGACTTGTTTGCAGAGAAAGATTTCTCGTATACTGCTCATTTAGTCGAAAAAATGAGAGTATTTGCTGGCTAGACTGAAAATTTTCAAATACGAGTGTGTGTAAAATCTGAAATCCGTTTTGTTATGTTTCTGCTTCATTATTATTATAAGTGCTGGGCTGAGTAGACTTCGTGAAAAAAAAATTAATAATACGTATTTTTGTGCGTTAAATGATCAGATAAATTAAAAATATTATTTATATGAGACGGAATTAAAAAATATAATAGAAAATAATAAATAATACAAATGGGCCATTTCACGTCGACTCATTTTTTTTTCAAGTTTTGCATTCGAGTAAAGGTCATCAAACGATGATAAATGGCATAAACCGAGGTCTCGACGATTTTTTTGCTGGAGTTAGGAACCTTTAAAATTTAGAGAGTGAAGATGGCGGATACGAGGTTGAAAATTTCAAATGCAAATAATGAAAGCTAGAATAAACTCAGAGACTCGTATTTTTTTCTTTTTGTTTTCCACTTGAAGGAGAATTGATCTATGTATTACGATGAAACAGCGTTGCCACTTTTGGTGCTATCAAAAATAGATCCAAAGACTTGAAATTGGAAAACAAATCCAGAGAAATATTCTCAGTGGATAGAATTAAATACACATAAAAAAAAATTGAAAAGAAATTTTCTGATACCATCGAATAAATAATTTTTGAAGATTGTAAAACTGTGAAAAAATACAAGGTTCAAATAGAAAAAAAAAAGATTATTAAAATGGAAATGCCAAAAAACTTGCATATTAGGTAATGAATTTTTTTGGAACAACTTGCAAGACTAAACCATAAAATATCATTTTATTTTTAAAAAATATTTCACTGATAAATTTTTAATTTTAGTATTTTAATCGTTTTTTTTTTCAAAAATTCATAAAAATGCATATTTCAGTGAATTATTAGTGCTCATCTACGTACGTACCTACTTTTCCATTTAGAAGAGAAGAATTTTTTTACTCATTTATTTTCTAATTTCGTCTTCGTCTACTTGTTTCTCAAAAAAATTTAGTCAAGTTTTATTAATTTAAATTTTTTTTTTTGTATTTTCGATAATGCATAAATTGATTATTGTTTTGAGAAAATATCACAAAAATGTGAATCATTTTTCATCATCAAACATGGCAACACTGATTTAATCATTATGCAATAAATCTCGTCTAAGAAAATTTTTTAAGCAAAAATCACTATTTTTATCATTATTTTTTCGTTGTCCATGTCATATATGCCCATTTTTCAAAAAATGTTTTCAGACAATTTCATTTTCCTTCACATTTTTTGAGCCAAACTTCAAACCTTCTTTCCAAATGTTCACTTACCGATTAAACTCCTTTCTAAGATTACTAATAATTTTCAAAAATAATTTTTCTGCAACTTTTTTTTTTAGGTTTTCCAGACTAATTTCAACAGACCTCATTAGGCAAAATATTCTCGCAGAGACAAGTTCATTTAAATTTTGATTTTCTATAAGAGAGTGACCCCTAAAAAATAGGAGACCAATTTTTTTTTTTTTTAAATAAGAATGATTGATGCAAGATTAATATTTTGTCTCTCAAAATTTCAGAAAAAATTCCATATGGCGATGAAATGAAAATTTTAAAAACGAAAAAAATAGGTAGGTAAAGTAATAAAGTATTTGATTTTGATGCTTGATTTTTTTTGCTAAAATTTCGTGCTTTTAAATATATTTTTTTTCTTTTCAAATGAAATTTTGGATTCTTTTCATTATTTGGTGCTGTTTTGTACTTACTGATGATACTAATTTTTTCACCGATGAAATTCGAAAATTACACTTCAAGTCTTGGTTATTCTCATCGAAAAAATTCAACCATGGCACGAATAAATACCTACCAACTAATTCGATTTTAAATCAGGATTTTTTTCAACTTTCGTGATATTTTTTGAATTGTTTCAGAATTTAAAAAATAATAAGTTCATGATTTTATGAAAAAAAAAAAAAATTAAAAACAGAATTGAATGAATTTTATGACTTCATTGACGACTGCTTGTTCAAAGTCCATAGGAATAAAATAAAATTGAGAAAAATCTAAATTCACGATTTTAAAAAATAAAAAAATAGAAAAAAGAAAGATAAATTTGCAACTTCTAGATGAAGAATAAATTTTCTTTAAAAAAAGGGAACAAAAATATTTTCATGATTCGTATTTTTGTTAAAATTTGACATAGAATAATTAATCATTCTACTCAACCTTCCCCCTTCATTTCACCTCTTCTACCATCAAATTCTTTTACTTTTTTTAGAAAAAAAAAATCATACAATAGCATAGCAATAGCTGCACATATTGTACAACGATTGCAATAATAGACGTTCGACGCAATATTAAAATTCGTTTAGACTCTTTTATTCCGCCCACATGGAAAATCATGATAAAAGATTGCATTCGAGTGAAATATTCAAAGTGGTTTTGCATGTAATGTTTTTCTCGCGTTAAAAACTTCAACCACTATTGTATGTGTCGAAAGTTTAAATAATAAGACTTTTGAAACTGATTTATCGTTATATGTATTTGAATTTCGTGTATTTTCTTATTTTTTTGCTGCTTTCATTCTTTATCAAAGTGAACAACGTTTAATACAAACTTTTCGCGGAATAAATGAAAGTTTTTATGAATTTATAGCGCCTCGGTGTCCAAGCGAAGGCAAATAGGGAGTCGTTCTATTTAAAAGGCTCATCCTTTCAGGAAGTTCTTTCTATTTAACGTTTTCGTCAAATTTCGCCAGATTTTTGACCTAATTCGTGCTTCCCAGATTTAACTGATTCGAGTTATTTTTTTGGCCAAAGTCCATATCTCGAGTTTAATTTTGTTTGAAATTTTTTGAATGTTCGAGGGGATGTAATTCAGCCTCGAGTAAATCAAATTATCTCGTTGGAGAATTTCATTCGTACAGCTTATCAAAAGAGAGAACGAACTTGAAGACAAACAAAAAATACTCGTACCGTTGGATTCGAATTCAGCGAGTGCAAAATAGTTGAAAACCCTCTCAGGTGATAACACCATAGAAAAAAATACCAAACAAAGAAAAAATCTCGACAAAAAATGATGGAAACTTTTAACTCGTACAATGAGCAAACGAAATAATTACTTTTGAAAGTAGATACTCGACGTTCAAAAAAGGTCAAATTTTCACACCATCTTTCCATTTCACAACATTTAGATGTTAATAATGCACGTTGTATGCATTTTTTGAAAAAAAAAATCACACAACTTGGATATTCAAGATGTCTACTTGATCTGAAAAATTTAAATTACATAATTTATGATATTTTTTACCATTTTCTTATCAATTCTTTCGCTCTAAATTTTTCCAAAAAAGAGCTTTTTTTGTTTTTTGATTAAAAAATTCAAAGAAGAGCAAAAAGTGAAATTTTTTGATTTCCACAGTAAAATAATTAAAAATTGATCGATGGAAAAATGTTGAAAATGTTTTTTTTTTTCAAAGAAAAACGAGAAAAATGTGAAAACGAATATTGAGAAATGAAAAGTTGTTTTTTTAATAAGGTTCAATTTCCAGCTTTGTTTTCTAGCTATTTTATGGGTTTCTTGCTACGAAGGCAAAATTTTCTTCAATTTTTGTTTTTTTTTTGTCACGAAGGCAAAATTTTCACTAATTTCTGACTGATATTTTCTCAGTAACAAAATCACTTCTCGAGATATTTTTGCAGTAGGATCAAATTAGCCAAATTATACGAGCTCGATATCAACTTCAAAGGATTAGATTTTCATTAATCAACCCAGCAACCGATACGGTTATTGTAGCGACGTATTTATTGATATCCGAGGATTCGAAAAACCAGCTTTTCCACGACTAGCTTTTTCAATCGAAAACTTTTTATTAAACTCGTTCGATTTTTTTTCCCCAGCGTTAAAGACTCGTCGAAAGGACTCGACGAACAACAAATGTTTAAATAATGACGAAAATAAGGCGAACGCGTAAACCTCCGGAGATAAAATAAAAATTACGACTGGAATATAGAGATTTATTAGAATTCGAGAAAGTGTTTCGGCTGCACTTATCAAAATCAGCGCGAATAATGCGAGAAGTGGTTTTTTTCCTCGGTCTCCATAATATTAAAGCTACTTTGGCGGAAGACGTTGGCGCGGGGAAGAATTCTTCGTCAAACGTGTACCATAAAAGAGAAAAATTTTATGTATATTCATTTTACCGCGTCGGAGATAATCTTTTTTGGTAAATATAATGAAGAGAGACGTACAGCATAAATCCGAGCTGCAAATAGCGTAATTTTAACGTACGCAAATTGCGATATTTCTACACGATTTTGAAACCATATTGAAGAGTAAAATCCACACACAGTCAGTGTTTCGTTTTCATCGCGGATGCAATGAAATTTTAAAAATATTCATCGTCGAGCTCGTCGAGTCGCGCCAAATAAACAGTTTGAAATTTTATCGCGGGTACTTTTTTTTTCGCAGGAAAAAAAACTTGTTTCGTCGTTACTCCGGCTGATGCTTGGAGGAAAATGGCAAATTTCGACGAGACCGAGTATACGATGAAAATTTTCAAGATGAATTTTAAAAGTATGATGAGCTGGGTTGAAAAAAAATGGTCTTGAAATGCTCTCACCTCAGTGTAAATATTCTTTCAGAATCAGTCGCTTAAATTATTACCGCTGAAAGGAGTTTACCTATTTATGCTTTTTAGCAGCTCAGTGTCGAACTGTATTTAATTTTTACTGCTTGAGAAAAATCGATAGCGAAGATAAGGCACTTAGGTATCATAGATAAAATACAACGAGATTTCCATATTATTAAATATATCGCAGTTGGAAAGTTTCAAAATGCCTCACGTAATAATTCTTTATGGTCCATTTCTATGGGAAATTACACTATAAAAATCTTTCCGAGTTCTTTCCTGGATAGAAACAGACGATGCAGTTTTATTGTTTTTTTTTTAAGCTGTTGGATTTCTTTAATTTTCCACTTTTTTGCAGTTTTTTGGTTTATAAACTTGAATTTATTGGTTGATTTAATGGAGAGTGGAGGGGGGGGGGGAGAATCAGAAACGAAAAATCTGACTTCTTCAATTTTTTGAAAGACGTTTCGAAAATTTTCTACATTTAAGTTTCTAAAGGAAAAGAAAAATTTTTCGAATAATGTTTTTTAAGAATAGGGGCTACAATTATAATACCGAATTTTAATTAAAACTTTTACTTTTTAATATTTTTTTTTACTTAAAATCCTAGTTAGTTCGAAGGCTCATTCTATGAGTAAGAGGAAAGAGGGAGTGAAATTTTGAAAAGTTTTCACTGAATTGAAATTTTTTCCAATTTTTTTGAGCTAAGAAGTACAATTTCTTCCACCAGAAAAAACAAAAATTTCTCCAAAAAGGCCATCGATTTCGAAAATTTTCCAGCTAAAAATTAAATTATGAAATTAGGTACCTATTCGGAATGAAGAAAAACTGAAGCCCTTTGCTCTTTTGCACCTTTTCAGTAACATCTTGGAGGTGAGGCTGAGATAACCTCAAGTTGGACAGAGAAGCATAAAAATCAAAAATTTCTAATCGAAAATCGGTGTTTTTTTCATTTTTTCGATTTTGAAGCATATTTTTGTTTTCCATCTCAAAACAAAAATTTTCCCAAAAAAAGTCATTACTTTCAAAAAAACTTCTGATTAAAATTGTGATTCAAATGAAACGATAACGAAATTTCTTTGAAAAATCTTTTGAAATTTTCATCGATGCAATAAAAAATAAACAGGGAGCATCAATTCATCAATTTTTTTCATCAGCGGCATCTTTCGATTTCTTCCATGCATCTTTAGTAAAACCTGGGTATATTTTTTTGCGCACGGAAGGAAATTAAAAATAAGAAAAAAGACAAGTCCAAAACGCACGTAAATAATACGATCGCTATTCTCAAAGGACGGTTGTAAGACAAACAATAAAAAGCAACACATGTTAAGTAACATCATCGCGGTCCGGTCCGAGAGATGGTCGTATGAGGGTGGAAAGACAAAGGAAAAGAGAAAACGACTGGTTTCAGTGGGGAATGAAACGGATGAAGGAATTCCGAGAAAAGGGATTGTTAAGAACTAAGAAGAGATGAAGGGAAAAGGCAGGAAATGGTCGTCGCTCATACGAACATTTGGGAAAAGAAAAAGATTTTTTAACGTAAGAAATATTAGGTGCCATCAATTGATTAAAAAAATGAAAAATTTTAATCCATTAAAAAATTTTTTTTTGAAGCTTTAATGAATTTGAAGTTTTATTAAGAAAGGAAAACTTCTAACGAAATTCGAAACGTTCAATGATAAAAATATTATACTGAAAAAAAAAAAAAATTAATTTCAATATTTCATGAAATTATTTGAATTTTTCGATTTTGGGAGAGACTACACTGAAAAATTGAAAAATACAACTTCAATGTTTAAAATTTGAACCAGTCTGAAAATTTTCTCAATTTAGGATTAGGTATGTGAGGAGGAAAAATTTTTTCTCATTACTAAGCATATATTTTCTGTAAGAATACCATTTTAGAAACTTTTTTTTTCAACTTTGATGATTTACTTCTTCATGGGCCAATAAACCAAGAAGTCCAACCCCCTCCCCCTAAAAAATTGTAAAAAATTAGTAAATGAAAGATGATTTTTTCAATTTTCATTTTTCAGTTTTTTTTTTACAGTCCTACTGATGAGCTGAAATTTGATAAAAATTATTTTCTCACAAAGCAGTACATTTTTCGGTGGAAGGAGAATAAGAAAATCGAGGGAAAAAATGAAAAAAAGGTGATTTTCGTAAGTCGGTAGTTCCATAGACATCTACCACCAATTGAATAAGATAACAATAATGAATAATTTGTTGAATGACTTACCCTTCGTTTTGATTTGATATTTTCATTTTGGCGTTGAGTCACTTCGCCAATACTCTCACTACCCCATAATCGAATTGCTATTCTTGTATACGTATAAGACATTAGTAATACTGGTACGAAATAAGTAATCGCCATAAATGCGACATTATATCTGAAACAGAGAAAATATCGACCAAATAAGTAATTAGAAATCACGTTCGAATCTAACAAATGAATAAATGCATCCGATTCAGTAATTTTTTATTTATTCTTCGGATGAAAAAATTGATTTTTTCAGAAAAAAAATTACGAGTATCGAAATCAGTTCATCAAAAAACCCGAAACCTTTCGATTCCAGGTTAAATTTTCAAACTTGTAAAATATCTACGCCGGTAAATACTTTATAACACAAAAGGCCATTAAAATATCTCTAACGATCGTTTAAAACCTCTCAATTACAATAAAATTTGCCACTGAGTACGTAATAAACCAACATAACCCTTTATGTAACACTGAAAATAAACAAAAAGATAAAGACTCCATTACATTTTATTCGATGTTTTTCTTATTAAAGCGCAATGCTTTCGCGCAGCAACAAAAAGAATAAATGATAGCGATCTTCAATTTAATCCAATTTTTTTTCCGTTTGCATTTACATAATCATTTGTTTTCGAGTCGATGAGTACACCATTCAGTATACTCATAATGCAGTTAAAAAAAATAACCCACGAATTGCATAATGTGTAGTATAAAAAAAAAAAGTAGAAGAAAAAAGTATACTACGCAATGCTGTTACTTACTAACATCGTACTTGGCGAAAATCAATTTTTCAAGCTTCATCAATTCGAAACATTTTTGTTTGCGGATTTACCGAAGCACATATTGCCAGGTTTTATAAGTAGGTAAAGTGAATGAAATAGAATGAGTTTTTTGTATACCAGGTCGAAAAAAATAATGTGTTTTAGCAATAAAAGTGTATACTTTTCACGATATAACGACGACGCGACGTAGCCGAATGGAAAATAATGTGCTGGAGAAATGATGAGCTGTACGTCTGTTGCTGATCTCGAAACGATATTTTGGAAAAATGTTTCGTATGTACTCGGACGTATAAAATTTTTCATTAAAATCTAGATTTTTTTGATTTGTTTCATTTTCAACTCATACTAGGAAAAAAGAGATAAGTCCCAAAATATGAAAAGGTGAAGATTTCAGAATAAAATATAAATATAGGAACCAAAAAATATGTTGGGTATATTTCTTTAAAAAAATGGAAAATTATATCGACTGTCAAAATCAGTAAATTTTTATTCAAGAGCGAAACAGAAAAGGTTCGGAATCGAAGAGAAATGCGAAAATTTTTCATCATTTTATCGAACTTTTGGCAGTTTTATCAGTGAAAAATCATCGCTCTAAAAGAAAATGGATTTTGAAGAAGAATATGTATAATTTGCGACTATTTTTTATCCTTATATTGATTGCAAAGTTGAGCAGGATTTAAACCCATTCTCATAACTTCACAACAAATTTTAGACTTCGGATTTGAAATCCTACATATTTTTCAAATTTTATTTCTTAAATTACGAGTAGATAATTTTGTAATCAATTTTCCAATATAAACGTTGCAAGGCCAATTTTTTTCACTACCTAGGAACATTTCTACAAAAAATTTCGGGTTTCAAAATTTGAAATCCTTTTGTTCCAGAAGCCAAATGCTGGAAAGAAGGGAGATACCACCAATTTTTTAAACCAGATTTTTGGAAAAATTCTCAACTACCAATAAGGTTATGTACTTTTTCCATTCTTTCAACCATAACCTCAAACTAATTTTGACAAAATTTTTTTTACTCCTTTTTTTACAAATTTGCCAACTTTTCAAAATTTTCCCAATTTTAAATTCAGTAATGATTGATTTTGATTAAAACAAACTGTTTCCGACTTACAATTTTTTTTTTAAATTTCACAAAATTTGAAGTATTATATTCCAAGAAAATTTTCAATTCTTTTTCAAGTAAAGTTGAGGTACAGAATTTACGTTGAGAAAACATTGAAAAAATTGGGTTCAAAATGAAAAAAAAATGGGTAAAAAACAATCAGAGTTGAAAAAATTTTGAGAAAAAATCGAACTAAAAAGAACACTTTTGTAGCGTTTCATCTACTCATTGCTTACTTTTTTAAATTCAAATTTGAAAACCAAAAAAAAGTAAAAACCAAATGGTACCGAGAAAACCGGAAACGATTGAAATGGTTCTTAATTTTGGGAAACCCGACCAAAATTCAGAAATCAGAACCAGGAACTATTTTATTATAAAACTACTGCGAATTTCAAGATTTTTTTGGTATAAAAAAACAGAATTCTTTCATGACCACCACTCTTCTGAAAAATTGAACAATTTTTGAAAATTCCATCCAAGATTGTCACTTTGTATCCCAATAAGAAAGACAAATTGTTTCTGTTTCAAACTATGGTATTTAAATATTTGACATGGAAAGGCATCATTTGGAGAATTTGTGTAAATTTATCAAGCCCGATTGAATCGAGGTCGAAAATATTTAAAATCTGAATTTTTTTCATTAAAATTCGTGCTTTTTTGCCTTCTTTCTTTTTGATTTTAAAAAAACGAAGTTCCGTGATGAGCTTCTCTCATTTCAAAAAAAAAAATCGAAAAATTTTTGATTTCATCTGAGACTGTCACGCAAAGTCTCTTGATGAAGGCAATTTTTTTATATGAAAATATGCTATTCTCTGAGCTAGAAGGGAAGAAGATTCATATTATCATTTGGAAAATGAATATAATAAAATTATTGAACCTATATGAACGAAACCGGTGTAATTTTTTGTGATATTCTCAAATTTTCCCAATTTTTTCAATTTTCTAAAATCCAAACCTGGAAAAATTTGAGACGAGTTCAGAAAAAGTTGAGAATTCCATCCTGACTCAACTTTTTCCAATCTCCTCAACTTTTTGCGACTTTAGGATGGTCTGGATTCCTTCCCCCCATCGTCACGCCATGTTTTATTTTATTGCAATTGAAAATAAATTTTTCGTTTTTTTTTTTTTTTCAATTTGATCAATGTTTTTGTCAAGAATAAGTACAGGTATATCTGCCACCATGACACATCTGCCACGTTGACACACCCTTCATAACTTTTTTTCTATAAGCGCTCCTGGCGTGAAAAAAAATTTACAAAACGTAAAATGATATGACCCATCATATATCTATCATTCGCAGAGATCCATGGAAAACTTTTGAAAAGAAAAAATATTTTATGAAAAAAATGGAAATTTTTTCACCAAAGTATATTTTTTTCAATTTTAATTTTTGCATTGGAGAGGCCCAATGACAAATAAAATAAAAATGTTATATCTCGTTGGAATCGTCATTCAATTGCGCATCTTTTGGCATAAAAGAGAGTTGAAAATGAAGACTTGGTAGGTTGGTAATACTGCTTTGAAAAAAATTCGACTGTGTTGCCACCTTGACACAAATTGGTAGTTGCCACAATGACACAGTATAAAAAATTGCGATTATGATGCAAATTTTGATTTTTCATTCATTTTCGTATAAAAATGTTTGTTTCTAGCTTGATTCACATTTTTATAGTGAAAAAATCAACCAAAACCTCAATAAAGGATTCGTATCACCAAAAATAACTGTGTGGCACTGTGTCATGGTGAACACTTTGAATTTTTGTTTGTGTCATAGTGGCAACTATAAAACCAATGTATTTTAAATCTGTGTCAACGTGACAACAGCTTGTGTCATGGTGGCCTATGGTGTTGCCACCATGACACAGAAATTTTTATTTTTTATTTTTGTCATATCTTCAACGTTTATGAAGCAAAATGTCTGAAAATTTTATCCAATAAACCTTATGTATAGATCTATCGAATGGCGCAAAGAAATCCAAAATTCATCAAAAATTATCAAAGTTATGGCCAAAACAAAAAATTTTGTGTCATGGTGGCAGATATTACTGTACATTCAAATTTTTTGGAAAAAACAGAAGAAAAAATTAAAATACAGAAACAGTGGTTTAAAAATTCATTTGAACATCTGTCCGATGAAATTTTTTTTTATCAAATCATACCTGATTTATTCAGAAATACATCAATTTCGAATTTTTCAAAAAAAAAAAAATCATCTAACATCATTTTAAAACTCCTTTTCCATTGAGTGTTATTATTCATCTAAAAATTTTAATACTAGTTGGAATAGCAATAATTATTGTAGCTGATATAAAATATATTTGAGTATCAATATCTAAACCAATAGTAAATATATGATGAGCTCATACAATAAAACCTAAAATTCCAATTGAAATTAAATTTTGATATTCATTTTTATGTATCCTTTTAACATGAATTTTTCAAAATCACAATAATCAATTTTTTCCTTTATCAATCCTTTTACTTTTCCCCTCCCCATACATCAATCGAACACCATCGATAACAGATTTAATTACATTTCTATCGCTTTATAATCGAACATAAAACGTTCATATTGCCTCGAGTAATACGAAAAAAAGGGAGAAAGATAAGTAGTCGTGAAGCAGCGTGAAGAATTCTTTTACGTGTACCCTTCTTATAAAATATTTGGCGGGAAAAATTTTTACGACCAGCTTTTATGATTTCAGCGAAGCGTGCTCTCTACTTTTAATATCAAAAAATTTTCACAAACTGTGTCAAAGGTGTAAATAAACAAGAGGAAAAATACTAGAAATTTCAAATTCTTCATGTATATTTATGATTAAAGGAAAATTTACGTTCATTTTTTTACATATGCCTCTTGGTTGTACAATATTGTACATTAAAGGGTTTGAAATAAATGGCAAGTAGAACCTCTGTCGATTTTGAGAACGAATTGAAATAATCTGCCACACCGAGTAAATAATTTCTTCGTGTTTTCTTTTGAATTTAGCCAAGGTGTGAAAAAAAAAAAAAAAAACAGGAAGTGTAATTACATCAACGAATTTGGAAATGTTTTTTAGTCGTGAAAATTTACGCGATTCAAAAGTTATTCTAGTAAAAAAATATTGAATAATAATTTTAAAATTTATATGGATTTGATGATTTTTACGTATTTTACTGATTTTGTAAAAAAAATTTCAAATTCTATGTGATTTATTTTTCTACAAAATATTCAACTTTTTGCTTAATCGAATATATTTATTTTGTAGCTTAATTTCGTAGAATCATTTTTTCCAAATTATTTCCAAAAACACATTTTCATTTATGTTTGAATCCGAGTAAAAATCAAATATAGTGAAATATTTACATGTTTCAAATGAAAATTAAGGTTTACTTGACGCGGTTTCCACGTGTAAAAAAAGAAGGGGTAAAAAATAAATGAAACGACATGTACTCAGAAAGTATACGAATCCATGTGGGTAACAGCTGCAACTTTTCTGACTTTGGAAAACGTTCGCAAATGCGGTTATTTCGTTAACATTAAAAACGTGAGATAATTTCGTTTAATTTATAAAACAAAAACATGAAATTAAATTAAACGCGATATTTATCTTTTCGTCGAAATATCGTTGATGTTTTACGTTTTGAAAAAAATTCATTTATAGGTAATTACTTACTCGATTAAAATGCTTTTCGGATGAAGCTCTCGCAATTAACGAGAAAGTAGAAATCGCAATTTCAGTTCAGAGTTATTCGCCCATTAAAAAGGAGGGAAAAAAACAAGCACTCGTAATGAAAGTAATTAGACGTTGAATCGTTCGAATTATAAAACATCAATTTTCAAAGCTAAAAGCTTAAATTATTTTCAATGTGTAAGTTGTCAATGTGTTCGCTGTACATTCTTAGGTTGAAAAGCTCGCCGAGAATATTCCGCGACGTCAGATTTTAGACGGTTAGAGGTGCTTGATGTACATTGAATTATACAATGATTTTATATTAAATGCGGTCTATCTCTGTTTTCTAAACCGTTATCGTATCCCTGGCTGGATTTTCTTATACGTAAAAAAAAAAATTTCGCTCGTTATTTTCGAAGTAAATGGTTAAGAAATGAAATTTCTAAAACGAGCGTTTAATGTTATACAAATAAATAATACGAGTAATTTGTATATTCCTCGTTGAAGGGTATTGCGCATCAGATAACGCATTAAGTTTAAAAAGTACAAAACCACAAGAGTTTTTACGGTTGTAAAGTACAAAAAGCTAAAACGTTCTCTTAAGTTGGTGCTATCGTATGAAATTTGTTTTTCGCCAAGATTCCAACTTTCTCTCATACTGAATTAACTTACTGAACTAAAAAAATCTCATCATTTACTCTGATTCCGTTCCGCGAAGATTCTCAATCTCCCAACACATACGAGCTGTATTTTATACTTTCAAGTGGCATACAATTTAATATGTAGCATTAAATGGTACGTATGTAAAAGGATTGCATCACATTTGAAAAATGTTTGTTAAATACGATTTTTTTAAACCCTTATAAACATTTGTACGAATTTCCAGCATATAATGGAAATAGGTACTGGGTGGTTGGTATGTTTTTTAATGCACGTGAAAATTCACTACGGTAATGGGTTCAGGCGAGTGGTGTTTTTCTCTTCTATTTCTGTTTTCATGATGTTTGTCGAACGTAGTTTTTTGTTTCGGGGTTAAAATTATGTTTCCTAGTTCAAGTGGTTACCTATTTAGAAAAGTGTGAGATGGTAGTGAAAGAGTCTTGGTGGGATCAGATTTTCATCAAGAGGGAGTAACTGGCTTCGAATTTGACGAGAATTATAGAATTGCACGTTTTTGCAATCTTGGGTGCAAAACAAGTTTCAGGTTTTCAAAATGTTTAATCGTGATTTCGTTTTTTTCTCAGAACTCCGCATATTCTTGAGTTAATATTGGTTAATGGATAGGTATGAGTTTATCTTTTTGGGGATTTTGAGAAATAAAATTGATGAAGATCAGACGAATCAGGGGTCATACAGATTTTAAATTAATTTTATCTTAAAAGAAGAGGAAATAATTTCATAAAGATACCTCCTTTCAAAAATTAACTTTTTAGATGAAAAATTGGAAGCTCGTCTTAAGAGGGGAAATTTTTTCGACCTCATTTTTGCAAGAAAAAGTGGTGGAAGTTTTAGGGTGAAAAACTTTTGAGTTTTGAAAATTGAATTTTAAGAAAAACGCGTAACCTAAAAGTCTTGTAAACATAAAAAGGGGAAAATTTTTTGGGAAAAATGGAGAGGAAACAACCAAGATTCTGATGAATTTACATGAAAATGAAAACAGAAAATTTTTGACAGATAATATGGTCTCTTTTCTCCATCCTATTCAAAAATCTACAAAAAAAAAGTGCTGAGTGAATAATTCAAAAATGCTGCATGAATTCCACAAAAAATCTGCTAAAACACAGCATGAATTCATTGAATTCTTCAAAAATTCTGAATGAATTCTTCAACAAGTCTGCATGAATTCTACAAAAATTTTACAAAAATTCGGGAAAAAATCCGCTGCATGAATGATTCAAAAATTCAGCATGAATTATGCAAAAATTCAGCATGAATTATACAAAAATTCTGCGCAAATTCTGCACGAATTTTGCAAAAAATGCTGAGTGAATTCTGCACCAAAAAAAATCTGCATGAATTCCAGAGGAATTCTGCTAAATATAGCTGCGTTGCATGAATTGTACAAAAAATTTACAAAAATGCTGCTTGAATTCTTCAAAAATTTTGCAAAAAAAAACTCTGCATAAATGATTCAAAAATTCTGCATGAATTCTGCAAAAAATGCGGGGCGAATTCTGCAACCAAAAATGCTGCATGAATTCCACAAAAAATCTGCTATTCTTCAAAAATTCCGCATAATTTTTTTAAAGATTCTGCATTACTTAAAAAAAATCGCAAAAAACGCTGCATAAATGATTAAAAAATTCTGCATGAATTTCGCAAAAAATGCTGCGTGAATTTTACAAAAATTCTGCATAAATACTACAAAAATTCCGCACAAATTCCGCATGAATTCTGCAAAAAAAATGCTGCATAAATTATACAAAAATTCTGCATGACTTAACCCTGCAAAAAAGCAGCACGAACTCTTCGAAAATTCTGCATGAAGTCCAAAAATATTCTGCAAAAAACGCAGCATAAATGATGAAAAATTTTGCATGAATTCTGCAAAAAATGCTGCGTAAATTTTACAAAAATTTTCCATAAATACTACAAAAATTCTGAACGGGTTCTGCACAAATGCGCAGCATAAATTCTTTAAAAAATCTACAAAAATTTTACAAATTTTTGTAAAAAAAAATCTGAATGAATGATTCAAAAATTATGCATGAATTATGCAAAAATTCTACTCAAATTTTGCAAAAACGCTGCAAAAATTCTGAAAAAAAAATACTGCACGAATTCAGCAAAATCATGTTTGAATGATATGAAAATTCTGCATGAATTCCACAAAAATGCTGAATGAATTCAGAAAAAAAATGCTGCATGAGTTCTATAAAAATTCTGCAAGAACACTGCATAAATTATTCCAAAATTCTCTATGAATTCTACAAAAATTCTGATCGAGCCACACAATAGATCAGAAATTTCAAGTAGAAATAACGTATTTCAATCAAAAATTTTCAAAAATATTGCATTTTTTTTAAATAAAAATTTTGAAATGCATTTTTTTTACAGAAAAAATTTCAATTTTGTCTGAGTGGGAGGAGAGTCTCAAACCTTTTTTAGTAATCTCGAATTAAAATCCCTCTCGAATAACCAAACTCCCATATCCAGACAACTCCCTAACCGAATTTTTTTTTCGATCCTTGGTTCATTCAAAGTCGACTCCAACACATCGCAATCGTTACCTCCATTAACACCGAACATTTCATTTCGCATTTTATCCTTTTCGCGGTTAGACAGGGTTACTTATTCAGATTTAACCTTCTCTCGAATTGAGATTCAAAAACTAAGTACCACGTAACCCGACCAGCAAATTCAACCTATGCAGAAAAAAAAATGTAAATTCGTTTCTTTCAAATTCTTCACAACTATTGAATAGATTTATACACCCGATTCGATAAATAATCGAATCAAACACTCTTGAAATGAGAATGGAACACTCGAGTACGCTAGTGCCGAATAACAAATCCTTTCTATAGAATAAGACGAATTACCATACAATTAAACGATTGAAATTAAAAAATTAGCATTGTTAATGATATCTTTGTTTGAATTTTTTGCCTTATAATAAATTACACGTACGTTTTCTCGAGCTCACTCGAAACGCTTTTGATTATACGTATGAAAATTTTCAGAAATGCGGTACAGTCGTTCACTTCAGAGCGAATCGAAAAAGGGGAACCCTTTTTAATGAAAGTCGCTTTTACCATTAAAAACCATGTGTGAAATCTACGCAAATGAATCGACGTGTATAAATTTTCCCACCGAGTACATCTAACATGCGATCATTTTTCTTAATCATGTCTTCTCCTACAATGTGCAATTTTACTTCGTGCAGGGTAATTTACGTATAGGTAATTCGACGCTTCGTCGAATATCGAAGGAAAATAAATACCTATGTCGATGCTGATAAGTATCTCGATGACAGTACTCGTGGCATTAATTAAAATAGACTAATGAATTAATCAGGTGAATATATCGATGACATGTTACGTAATTTTGATAGATATCGCAGAAACCACGTAAACTTGTCAAAATTTCTAATGTGAAATTTATCGAAACCACGGTTAAAAATTTAAGTACCAAACATAAATATTAATTTACTTCAAATAACAATAAAATGTTGGCGATTGTTTTGAAATGAGCTGGAGTATAGGAAATGAGAGACGAATATTGGAACTGGAATCATCCAATGAATAAGCATAATGATACGATTTCGACGAATACGTGTGGAAATACTATATAATCTATCAAAAGGATGATAATTCATACACCAGTTAATTAATGTAGACAATACAAATCAAGATTGATTTCATGGCGAAGGGTTAGTATATTATACAGCTCGAAAGATAGGACTATAATTAACACCAAAGACTGTTGAGATGGAACTTTTTGCGACGTGTAGGCAAAATGGATTATGAAATGCGATATTTGATTACGTATAAGCAAACGCCATCGTGGAGCTTTTCTATTTTCGAAATTACCGACGCCACGTTAGTGATCTCGGTTTTATTCGCATTGTCACCGTGTGAATGTTCACGCGGTGCAGTTTAATTTACCGATTTAATTCAAGACGATATTAATTCGTCTTGAAATTCGATGGTGTGTTTGGTTTGGTAGATATCGAATTAATAATTCCCACGAGTGAGATAAATTTTGATGGGTTTGAAATTTTCTGAAACGTGATGGAAGCAAGGAAGGTGGATTTTTGTGGTATTTTTCGGTGTTGCGAGGGTTTTTTGGTGAGATGCGAATGTTGTTTTGATGGTTTTATTGCTGAAATATGGTCGATGGAACGATTCGAAATGGTGGGACGAGGTGTCTAACAAAATTTCTGGAAATTTCTGAATTGAAATATAAGACTCCGACAAAATTTGATCCATTTCCCCATTTACTTCCTCTCAAAAAAAAATTGAATTCAATAAAGAATAAAATCATTTTAATGTTTTCAAGCTTCTTACTGAAATTAATAATCAAAAATTCGTAATTTTTAGTGCTTTTCTGAAACTAACGAATTTTCGATGACAGAAGACTAAATTAGGTAGTTTTTGAGGGGGGGGGGGGGTGAAGGAGAAGTCAGAAAAGAGCAAACGTCACTGAAAATGCCAATCCTAATAATTTTCATTTAGCGATTTACCTCAAAAAACCCCATAGAAATTTTCAATATTTTCTCTTCTTCCGTCGTATTCTTTCAAAAATATTAAAAGTCGAACTCAATTTTTGATTCAATCAAAATTGACGAATTTCCATTTCTAAATTAAAACACCGCACCGTCCAAAATTAATTTTAGAATTTTCTTTACGTTTTTATCATGAAAAATATTCAACATCGAAAATTTTGAGTAACTCCAATCTTCAATTATTCGTATTATGCTCAATTTAATTTTTATTGCTGATTCTTTTTTTAAAACTTTTATTTATAAAACAAATTAATAGACATTTTGGAGTGCTCTAAAAAATTGATAGCTTAGGTACATTAAAATGCAGTTGACAGCACTGCTTTTTTCGAAAAATTTCATCAAAAATTATTCTCGATGACCAAAAATAATTTTGGCACAAGTTTGAGATGTTTGAGAGAGCGATTTGAATTTTGGCAAAAAATTTTCATTTTTGTACACGGAAATGTAGAATTACTAAATTTTAGCCAAGAAAAAATTCATGTATCTTGAAGAGAGCAAAAAAATATTAGCAAAATTACTTTTTCATAAATACTTTGATGAAAAATATAGAAAATCAATGGAAAACAGTCAGAATTGCAGCACAGCAATAAAATAGTGGACAGATTGCTAAAAAAGTAGTGAAAATTCACTGAAGTCAGTAAAATCACTGAAATTTACTAAGAAATTAATGAAATTATTTGAAAAATCAGTGAAAATCCACTGGAAATGAACAAATTTTCTGATTTTCTTTGTGTTGCAATTCTAACGGTTTCAGTTACTTTTCACTGATTCAAAATAAGAAAGTGGCATTGTGGCACTGTTCAAAAGTGACAAGAAGAATGACCAAGTTTTAAAGTCTTACAGTTTTATATTCCCTTCAGCTAGAAAGCTCAAAATAACCATCATTTTTCATCAAAATCCAGGATAAGTATGAATTTTTTAAGCCCACATGATTTTGTCAGATTGATCACATTTTGACCCAAATTGACATGCTAATTCTTTCGAGCAATTATTCAAATAGTCCTCCTGGCGCAGAAACCACTTCAACATTTTTGATTTTCTGTCAGAAACTGTCGAATGAAAAAAATTATATTTAATGTGACCCGCATACAATTTTTCGAATTCATCAAGAAAATTATTATTTTTATTCATCAGTAAAAAAAATTGATATCTTTTCAAAAAATTTTCAATTTTGGCTCTTTACTTCTTCCCACCTTGAATTCCCTTTGATATTTTTAAAAAAAATGACTGTGAAAATTAAATCGGGAGGCCAGAAAAAGAAAACATGGATTACGATACCAGACTCAAAAAATGTCCAATTTCAACCCTTACCTCCATTTTTGAGCCTTTTTTGAATTCTTTTTCCAAGAGAAACCTTGGAAATGGACTCAAAATGGCCAAAAAAAACACGAATTTCGATACTACTGCGCTCAATGCTCAATATTTCCCAATTTTTTCACTCCAACCTTCTTCTCCTCGCCTCAGTGGAATTTGGAGTCTTCAAAAATCATCTAGAGACCATTTCCAATTTTTTCCTTTTTTTTCTGGTTTACTCTTCCCCTAGGAAA